>CM012439.1:15443783-16043783 GCA_003999625.1 Oryzias javanicus | reverse complement strand
ACAAAGACCTGTTTGAGCAGGAATTTACTGAAGACCAGACTCAACTGGAAGATATTCGATATTCTGCATCTAAAATGAAAGCCTTTTAGCAGATCATCCCTTGACATTGATAAATTGAGGGTCGTGTTAGTCTGGTGGCTGAGCTGTCAGAGCAGATTCATTTTGGAGGGAGCGGTTGGAATCGATCTTACGTTAGCACGTTTCCAACAGCTCGTTTTTGTGGGTATGGGAGGGGCTGCTGCAGACTGTGCAGGTTTTTAGAGGATTACTCTTAAATGCATGAACGGATCAAAATACCACTTTGGGGTTCTTTATAGTGAGGAATGAACAGTAAAATGCATTTAAAACCTCATAAAGTAGAATTTTCATGGTACGGTCATGTTAAAGTGGTATATAAAGTTTAGGTAATTTGTTAGCGTGTTCTTTATGCTATGGTTATCTGAGCAGTTGTTCATATGTGGCGCTAATAAAATAGATTTCTCCTGTTTCATGAAGCTAAATAAGCATCAATGTGCTACAATAGTGAAGTGTCCGTATATTTAGTCCATTCTTGTAATTTATTTACCTTACAAGGAGACATATCTGTTCTTGCTCCTGTATTTTGTAAAGACATTTCTACCAAAATAATACTGGTGTAATGGATTTTTCTTCACTTTTCCAGACACTCAAAGTGCTAACAATGTGTATCCATTGTTCATCCGCTCCTGATTCATACTTGGTGATGGTAAGCTACTGATGTAGCGACAGCTGCACAGACAGAGGCGTGGCTGCCAGTACGCAACTTCGGCCCCTCTGACCATCACCGGGACATGCATGCACATTTACACACCAGTGGCGGCAGGGAGGGTAAAGTGTTTTGTACAAGGACACAACAACAGATGACTGGGGGGAGCAGGGTTCAAACTGCCAACCCTTCGAGTATTGGCTGACCTACTCAACCACCTGACTCACTTCCGCTCTACTGCTGCTTATTATTATGTCAGATTTCTATTTTTCCAAAAAAACAGGAAAACAAACATATCCCGCCCCAAAATGTTCCACGGCTGTTAGCACCTTCTGTGGGTTCATCTGTTGGAACAGCATCCTCATTCTGTTTGTCAGTGGTATGTGGGACGGAAAGCCTTCTTTGATGGTATCAGGAGGCGTCTCAAACTGCATTTTAACTAATTATCAGGTAATTATGACAGAAAATACCCTCTTTTGCAATGTTAGTGGAGAAATCAGCTGATTGTGAAAGTGTTTTGGTTTAAAATAAATAATTTAAATAATCTGAGAGTTAATAAACAATAATGATTTTACGTCCACAAGGGTTAGGCTCTGTGTACCCTGATACAAATCTAAACTTCTGCGAGGCTTAAGTGGAGGTAATGCAACTCTTTGATGCTTTTGATTTAGTTTTTTTTGGTTCAAAGAACACCCGGAAAAACTCTTATTCAATCTTAGCAGAGTGAATTTGATTTGAAAGCACGACTGAACAAAGTCGAACTTTATTTTCTAGTGAGACTTTCACTCAGCTTCTCAAAGCTAAAATGTTTTGGACAAAGGTTCAAAGCAAACATGTCTACACAGTATGAGATTTTTGACATATACTTACACATTTTTTAAATTCACTACATTTTCAGATAAGCCTCCTGTTCAATTTGACAATTCTGGTTGGGAAAACTGATTCAATTAAAGCCATTTTTACCTATCTTTCAAACAATATCGAACATTGTTTAATAATTTAAAACAATACTACTATTTTTTTTATCAATTTAGGAGTCTCCGGAGTTATGGCTTACTCTGACAAATCCTTGACTGACACTTTTGAAAGAAAGTTTTTTACGTTTTCCGAAGCCCGAACCTCTCCATATAAATCTAAATGTCTGTTGAGTCCACAGTTCCACATACATTTTTGTCCAACCTGTCACTACACATACTTTGCTTTAGAAACATGGAGTCAGAGAAACATTTTTAAAACAAGGATAATTTTTAATATCAAAATTCTTTCTTCCTGTCTTTTAATGTAAATTGAATGTGTTGTGAATTTCAAGTTTTTAGATTTTTCCGTTAACTTTAATGTGAAGCTATACAGGTTGGTCACATGTTCTCGGATATAAATACCTTTGGCAGACAATGCTTTTTCAAATGTCAGTGTCTCTTAGTCATCAAAATACTTGGCAGACAGTTTATGTCAACTTCCCAATAGAGTCGAATCTACTTTAAAAACCACCTAATCTAGTCAAGTTTCATTATATAATTGGAATTAGTTTATTATTACTTTTGTTTTAATTGTTCTTTAGTATCCACTGAAATATGTTTTGTCTTATATTTAACTGATCTCTGTCAATAAATACAGTTTCTGAGAAACTTTGTTGAAAAAAATGGGCATACTGGCTTTTCAGCAGGTAAATAAATATCTGGGCCAAACTGGAGGAATGCTTTTTTTATGAGAGAAGCTAAAGTTGTGATACCAGCCATGTCAAAGCGCCTTTTCCAGACAGAAACCCTCACTAGGCTACACTCAGCCACTCCAGGAGTTTGGAGTTGAATCCTTCAATATATATTACCTTTCTGAGTGGAATATGACATGCATCTATTTGACGAGAAGAAAGAGTTGTGTGATTGGGCACAGCATGTCTCTCCTCATTCGCCTTAAACCTAGACTATTCAAAGTGGTTATAATGACAGCCCAAACAGGGAGCCTTGTCTGGGAATGAAGATAAGGCGGTGTGTGTAGGGGTGTGTGTGTTTGTGTGTGAGTGTGTATGTTAGCATACAAGGATTGTTACATGAGAGCAGACAAGGCGAGGGCGCAAGACAGATGGACAGAGAGGAGACAGATGGAGAGAAAAGGAAGGGAGAGGAAGAGGAAGAGAGCGTTGCATAATAGCATAGAAATAGCCCTGATGCTCACTTCTGTGTTTTTCTGCTTCTCCACTATTAGAATTTAACAATAAATGGCATAAATGGCATCATGTAAAGATAAAAGGTTAAAACTAGGACATGTGACAAGAACATAACCATTTAAAGTCTCTCTGATCATCTTTTGATCTGTTTTAAAATCATTCCTATCGTGCTTTTAATTATAATGATGACGTTTTTAGCCCAAATTATATACATATATATATACATATATATATATATATATATTACATATATATATATATATATATATACATATATATATATATATATATATATATATATATAATATAATATATATATATATATATATATATATATATATATATATATAATTATATATATATAATTATATATGTTGTTTTCTAGGACATAGTTTCTGCAGAATGATAGGAGTTAATTAGAAATTTCTCTCTAAGTAAGCATGCCCCCATTTCCATCTATTTACATGCTCTCCTAATAGCTTGCAGCCTTTTACTACTCAAACCTAACATTACTGGTGCAACAAAAATGGCAAACAATACTGAAGTCATCCCGCGGTACAGTTTTGTGCCAGATGCCAAATGGACGAGAAAAATAAAGATGTACATGGATTTATTTGTCTGTGAGCAAATGTGTCAGAATAAAGCGGAGCAAGGAGCTTGTGGCCTCCGTTGTAGGTTTGACATTACCAATATTAAGCCTAATTCCATTACGAGAAGGACATGTTAAAAACACAAATTTCATTAGAGTGGGTTTTTAAATTAAACCAGTAGACATTTATATCAATATTATTTTTTTCCTAAATTAGAAAACAAAGTCTGAAAAATAAAAGAATCTGGTGATCTGGTGAACCCAGACACGGCAACCCTGCTAACCCTGCTTACTGATGCCTCTGTAGAGCTTTCCAAAACATGTAAACTTAAGCTACTTGCCCAACATCATCCATGCTTTTGTTGATGTGGCAAGAAATGAAGTCCAGAAAAACTTTGGTGGTTGCTCCACAGCCCTGGGGACGCGTCAAAAGAGAGGTGGAAGATGCAAATTTAATGTGCGAATTGAATTGAATGCAGCCTTAGGAAGATATGGAAAAATATATAACATTTGTGTAAATGAAAGGCATGTGGCTATTACAATTAATTTATTTAAAAAAAACAAAAACAAAAAACAACAAAATAACTAATTAAAACTAATTAGATAGAACAAGTTAAAATGTTGGGTGAAATGTATTGCCCTTTATTTACCCTTTCTGCCTTGCACGACATTATGCTTAAGTGGCTAATGTTGGTTTTGCCAAACTTCTGCCGCACGGGCTGAAGCAAATGTTATTCCAAGCCTGACTTGAGTGCAAATGTGTCACACACACTGTGACATACAAGATAATTCAAAACACTATGTAAAAATATTGCTTCACCCATTAGCTGAACCTATTTCATTCTAATAGAATAGATGGAATAGAACATTTTAGTGAGATCTATGTAAGCTATTTTAATCTTCGTAGTCTGAGAGGATAACTCTGTTTTGAAAACAGCCTGTGGTAAAATTATCCGACGGTAATGAGATTTGACCTCTTCATATCAACATGACAACGGGGTAAATAATTCAAGCTTACAGTAAGTCCATGATGGAATATTAACAGGAGCTATTTTACTATTCTGCTTTTGTGTTCAGCCACAGGACGTGTTGACTGGTCTGGACTACATCTTCCTGCAGGCTCAGACACACCTTGGTAAAAACCCCCTGCTGTTTTTGGGTGGAGAGCAGTGTGAGGCCTGGAGCCGCGTTGTCAGAGCAAAGGCTGGGGCCAGACCTATAGGTGGATATTATAATTCATTCAGCTCCGCACACTGGCCAGGGATAAGCCCACCTCAAGGTCAGGGAGCTGTGAGTGGAATACTCATTGCCAAGTCTTGGCTTATTTTCACCTCTCTACAGATCTCTCTCCATCTCCTCACAAATGAGGAAAGATTCTGTGATGTGTGGCGGAGTCAGTGTCTCAGAGCTCCTGCCAAGAATGGAAAATCTGTCAGCAGAGACTCTGCCGCTATTCTAACTGTGATGTTTTGTTTTTAGATAGTCTAAGTGTGGTAAATAGTCAGAATTAATTAAATCCCGCAATCGAATGCAGAATCGCGTTTAACAGCACATGAAAGAGAGCCACGCCCTCACTGCTAGTTTATACAAAGATGCTGCTGCAATCCTCTGGCATTTCCGTTTTGAATGCAAATGTTGCTTTCTGTCAAAAAATACACGTTCCTCGGGTTTCTGCAGAAAAAGTTCAAGTGTGGGAGTTTTATGTGCAGTTTATCGTTTTACACATAGGCTTGAACAATATAATGAATACAAATTAAACACCGTCAACCCGCTGCACTCATGTTTACTGTATACAAATGCGAACACACAACACAAGCTGGAATGAGAGGGGAACCCAGGGAGAACTGGCAAGTGGGCTTATAGCCTGAGGTAAAAACAACAACACAAAAGAAGAAGTCTGTTCTCTGGATATCCATGACAATAACAACCCACCTTTTACCTTTCATATTTTATTTATGTTATCTGATAGATAGAGATAAATAAGGGGGGGGATTCTGAGGAGAATTATGAACATTGTGTTGATTTGGTTTTCAGTTCAAAGACTAACCTCTAGGGGGCTTGTTTAAAGAAGGGTATTTCCTGTTGTCTGTTGGAGGCATAATGGATAATGTGGTCCATGTTCCGATTAGTCAGCCTGCACCTCTAATCTATAATTTATAACCTATAATTTTGTGGTTCCTCAGCTGTAGTATAAAATACACACCCTGGACAGTTTGCCAGTCTATTCTCATGCAACCACACACAAACACTCATATCTAAGGGACAATTTTAATCACCAATGAAGCATTTTTTTCGCTTCAAAGAACGAAGTCAGAGTGCCCAAAAAAAAAAAAACACCCATGCATGGAGAGAACATACTAACTCCACGCAGAAAGGTCAGAGTTGGAATTTAACTAATGCCATCACGGGTGAGATTAAAGTGCAAACCACGGCACCGTTCAGCCCTAATACAATTCCAAATTGAGGAATGCTGTGTTGAAACATTTTAGAAGTTGTATTCTAGATGACCACAAAGCTTAAAATAAACTGGTTGCAAAAGAAACCAGATATCACATGATTACATTCTCATGTTTATTCATTAACAAACAAAAAGGCAAATTTCAGCAGCCAACTGTGATCCACTAAAATCAGAAATACATCGTATTGTAATTGAAAACATCACTTTCTCTCTTTTTTTCCAAATTACGTTTGGAATAATTTGAGCAGACAGACAATAAAATTCTGAAACACTGCCACAGCTGAATAGCCTACCTTTGCATTGTGTGAATACTACATTTCTGGCAGACATCTGTGTAATTATTCACAACAGGACAGAGCTTCTACTTATGTATTGGTGAATCAAATCTTGATTACTTGTAGAGGTATCATTTAAATGAGTGCGTGTGTCTCTGTGGTTGCGTAAGTTCAGTGTTTCTGATTGTTAGAGACCGCCTAGTGTTTTTATAGTTACCTATTTTGTTTAAGGAAGTAATATGGCTTTAATCCACTGCCGTAATTTTGTACCCCACTGATTACAATTACCCTCCTACAGTGTTACCCTGGAGAGCTGACTTGTGTGCCTAACTGACTAAGTTGGCAGATTTTTTATTTCTTGGACTTTTGTCATCATTTAAATTGAGAGTTGTATTATTTTAGGCCAATAAAAAATAAAACAACATTTTTTTTTACACTAAAGAGGGGAGAGAAATTCATTTAAAGTAAATGAAGAAATAACAAGCTCCTAACAAATATTAAACTCAGACATAATTTGACAATTTTTGCTTGCAGATGACCAAAAACAGAAGCAAGTTAGAAGACGGAGGATCAGTTAGGTGTGGATGTTAGCAAGTTCAATCATTCTGGGATATTGTATACTTTAGAGTTAAAATGCACTGGCAGGTGAACAGTTTGTAATGATATTACGGTGCAGAAAGCAGTAATTTATCAATTTTGTAGTTTTGTCCAAAATCCCGGTTTGTTGGATACACAGTCCCATCTAGTTTCAATAAGCAAAACTATACCTGTAATTCTTCTGCCTTTGGAGAGATGACTTAGAAAAGCAATGGATTGATCCCACTTGTGGTTGTACGATTTAAAATACTTGGTGAGATTTGGTATTTTGATTGTACAATATTCCAACCAGAAAGTATTTGAAAGAGATTTATCACAAAACCTTTTTGTCTGACTTACAGACACTCTGTAATGAAAACCGTGTTTATGGTGTTTTTATGGTGTTTTTTTATGGTGTTCCTGTGGCATTTTCTCATGATCGAGGACATTAATATAAAAAATTAAAAACGTACAAATGCATTTCTGAGTACTTCTTGATCCAAATCCTTTTGAATCTGAAGCAGATGAAAAAATACAGTTTGAAAAAGCTTGTTGGTTGTGACAAAGAGCCGCATGATCCCTGCTCTGCTCCACTCTTATGCATCCTCTTAAAGACAACAAAATGTTAGTTAAAAACAACATAATCGTAATTAAAAGACCACTGGGAATATATTCATAACTGGAGTGGGACTTTAAAAAAGCCATTAAACAGACTTTTTTTTTTGTTACAATAGCAGCGCTACCTTTGCATATGCTAAACTCTCCCATCTCTTTGGGGTGAATATATGTGACACTGTTAAGGTTGCAAATTTCACCCAAAACATGGTTATTCTTTTTTAATGTGTTGAAGTGTTTTGAAGCTGACACTTGAATGAGAGTGTCTCCCAAACATCTTATGTGCATTCTATATTTCAAAGATAGGGGCTCAAATATCAACACATCATAAATGGCTCAGCATCCCTCCTGCTGAGCCCAAAACATTTTTTAAGCATTTATTCGACAAACTGCTTTGAATTCATTTCTGAATTTACATAATTTAAAATGCAGAAGAGAGTAAAAGTCATGCAAACAAAAAATACAAAAAGCACTTGCTTTTTAAAATTATAACAATCACTTATAAAGCCTCTGCAATATTACTATGTAATCAATTTATTGTTTTCAAACTAAATCACAATGACTTTTGCTGACATTCTGGTGTGTAAATTACAAAGTACCATCCATGCAACATGCTTATTCTTTTTCTAAATAACATCAGTTTACTAGAGTGGATAGCTTAACCCCTGCCAGCTTTGAGACATTAAAGAGAATGTGCTGAGCTTCATTAACTTTGACACGGCTGATGAAACTCATGTAACATCAGCTTCGTCAACATGATCAGAGCAGATATGCTACGAATCAAAAAATACTGCATCGTAGGTATTTTTTCCTGTTATATTTTAAAAGACAAGCAAGTTTTTTTCTGTGACACCCCCCCAAAAAAACCAAAACAAAAACAAAGAGCATATGAATGTAAAGCAAATTTGTGTTGTAAAAATACAAAATTATAGATTGATGTGACATTTGTAATAACCAAATAAAAGGAATCACATTGGTTATTATTTAGCTTTGTAAAAAAAAAAAGAAAGAGCAAATATGCACCTTATTTACACTTCAAACCCTATGAAGTGTCTGCAGAGCAAATACGTCTCTTTTAGGGTTATGTGAACTGCAGCGCTCCCCGAAGGAGAACATAAATTCTTAAGATGTCCTTCTAATCACATTAGCGGCATGATGGGAAAGCAGAGGTGAAGAAATGACCAATTGGCAGGCAGTGGATGACTGAAAATTAAGTCATAATTTTTCCATCACTTACTGACCCTATTAAATTATTGATATCACTACCTGTCCAGTCTTAAATGTTTAGTCAAAGGCTTCAGAGACAAAGATTAACTTCCCGAATTTAAGCTTTTTGCCAGTTGGCACAAAGTTGTTAATAAAGCAGATTCCAGTGTTACCTGTCGCTAAGATCAGCCTGAAATCTGGATCACCTTTTGATCTACTGTATTAGCATTCCCAGTGATCCTTAAATTATGATCATGATGTTTTAAGCATAAATAAAAACAAACAAAAAAAATAAAATAAAATCGTGTCCTTTTCTAGGACTTAGTTTCTGCAGAGCAGCAGCAGTTCATCAGAAATTCACCTCTGAGTTGTGGGTAGGACTGTTGGTGTGGAGTAAGCCTTTCCATATTGCACTTCATCTCTTTGTTTACACGTTCTTCTGCAAGCTTACAACCCCTCATGCCTCCAACCTAACAAAAAAAAAAAAAAAGAAATTGGTGACTAAATCAGAGCTATCCAGTCGTACAGTTTTGAGATAGACGGACATGGGCCTTTTTGCCTGCAAGTAGATGTATCAGAATGGAGCGGCGCAGGGAGCTTGTGGCCCGCTGACAGTAGCACACACCCCCCTGCTACAAGCTTTTGCTAATGGCATTTTTTTTTCATCTACTCATGATTCAGGTACTCAGAAATGCAATTTTTAACTAAGTTTTCTTTATATCTATATTTCCTCTGTCATGAGAAAATGCCAAAAGAGTGTGTTAAAAACACACTTTCTGATTACTTTTGTGCAAACAACATAAAGGGGTGATGGGAAATGAGTGGTGGCTTACTCCACACTGGTAGTTCCACTCTCAACTGAAAGGTGGATTTTTTACTGAACTCCTGCTGCTCTGCTGAAACTATGTCCTAGGAAACAACACAAGTTTTTGAAATGCTGGCTAAAAATGGTTGTCATGATTAAAAGACCACTGGGGACGATTTCTAAACACTATTTATTGGAATAGGTCTTTGAGTATAGGAGTTTTTTAAAACAATTAAAAAAAAAAACACACAATATTGTTAGATAAGGAAAGATTTTTGAAAAATGCTCCAAAGATATGAAATATGTGCTGTGTATCAGATTATTTGTATCTTTTGTAGCCAGATTAAGGATTTTAATCTTGTTTATCTTTTATCTCTGCGCTCTTTTACATCCCACTTTGTCAATGAAATGAGCAGTTCCAAGTTCCAAGACTTTCCAAGAAGTTAATGTTCTGTCCAAATAAAGTTTTGCTCTGCCTGTGGAGTTTTACACCTACAATTCTTTGATTTTTTTTTTTTTTTTGGTCAAGAGCATGCTTTCCACAACTCTTTGAATGTTTTTCACCTCTCTGTTTTAAACAAACGCCACTAGCATGGATGATGCAAAGCAGAAAGGCTTCATAACATCAAAATCAGTATATTTCTGCTCCATGTTTGCTTTACTTATTTTCCCTTTAACATATTCAAAAATACAAGGCATTTCTTGTTAAATGTGCTAGCATCTTCTGCATCATCTCTAAAATGGTCACATTTGATCACAACGGTTTACAGTTTGTATCAGCTTATAGTATTTTAGAAAAACATTATATGGAGTAAAACGTTTTTTTTTTTTTTTTTAGGTCAACAATTATTTAATTCTCAGAGAACTAAGGAGGAGCTCAAGGCTGTTAGTTGTAAGAAAAGGGTTTGGGAAATTAGATTATTTACAATAGGTAGATTTTTTTCCTCTCCAGGCCTTTTTCTAATGAAGTAGACCTTCATAAAAGTTTTCTAAGATGTCAAGTCTTTGAAAAACTTTTTCACGGTGCTCCAATATATTATTCTCATTCTCAAATTATAGAAAGCAACCAAGACAAATAATTAAAAAAGGCTATTTCATCTGTAACTTTATTATTTTAATGTAAAACCACTTTTAACTGACTGAACATTTATATGCAAAAATTTCCATACTATTATAAAACGTGATGCATTATTAATTTAATTAATGTAAAAGCTGTTGAAGGGTTTCATAAACTGGGATTTGAGCTTATTAATTAAAATGATTGTGCTTCCTCCAACATTACTAATACAGAATTGAAAAAGATGTACGTGAAAAGAATTTAGGTCAACATTATGGCTTACATTTACATTAAGAAGCATGCTGCTTTTTGTTTTTATAGTCATTCATTTAGCAACTCATGTGTTAGTTGTCTTTGAATATTAGTACTAAAAACATCCATCAGTTCTTCGTGTTTATACATCTGCAGTTTCTGCAGCATGTCTGTAAATATGAGAAAAAAAAAAAACAAAAATAGTTTTTTGGATAAAGTATTTTTTTTCAACTCACCGTGGCAGAAATTTCTAACATATTCCTCATCCGCTGGGTGAAACCAAAGCACACTGAAGATGCAAGACATTTTGGTGAAGTAACTGTAGGTGCCAAAACACAACAAACTACTGTATTGATCCACTTGTTTCTGCCCTCACAGTGAGATGTGTAAATGCCTTTTTTCAGTCAAGACTCACTGGTTTATGATGGAGGTTAAGCAGAGATTTTATCAGTTTGACACAACATGAACATTTGAGCTGCTGTATGCTTTCTCAAAGTTCTTAGCCTGCAGGTCGCATAGTTCTCTTGTTTATTTGTTTATTAACAAATATGGTTTTACATTGTTTCAAATAAGTCTTAAAGTCCCCCTCCAATGAATCATGCTTTTGAGTTTTTAGCATGTATGTGTGGCATTTTTCTTCTAAAAGAAAAAATATAATAAGAAATCATTTTGTTATTGCATTTCTGAGTATTTCTCTCTTTAAATCTCCGTCAATCAAATGCTCGCTGAAAAACTCAGTTTGAATTCCTGAGCTTTGCTTTCGTCATGATAGCTAGCCCTGATGCAGCATAGAGGCAGGAGAAGATAATATAACGTCCCACTTCTGGGCTGTAAACGATTGTAATTCAGTGAAAGGCCATACTGATGTTAGCTTTCATCATTTTCCCAAGAAATCTGAGGAAAAAACGGATTGGATTTATTGGTCACAGCAACGTCAATAATTATTTGATCATTTGCGGAAAAAGAGACATTTGTCAACTGGACGGAGAAAGAATCGGGGTTTGTAAGAAGTTATTTTTGAAGAAGGATGCGGTACACAGTGGACAGCCTGCACATTCACTGGTATTATTTATTGTAGGCTGATATTTTTTGTACATATTTATATGTGACGAGCAGAAAAATGCACAAAAGTGCAGCGAAGTCGAGCGTTATTGCATTGCTTCCAAGATGGGATTATTTTAAATTGGCCTCACGTATTTAATATGAAACTTAAAAGTAAAATCCCATTAGCTTTCACAAATATGCTTACCGCGTTTGATCCAACCCGCGGAGGAGCGCCGAGCTGCAACAGCACGCTCGGGAACTACCTGGTGGTTTAACCGAGCACCGTAACCGTTCTCCTGAACGTAACCCCTCGTCTGCATCTAAAAGCGTCAGCACTGGCTGCACGCATTTAGAAAATGGCGTGCGATTAGACCCTTTCTGTATTATGGCATTTCATGTGATTTCTTAGTCAAATTATTTCAACAATCAGCATGTGCTAGCATGAAATCAGTTATGAACCCCAGCTAGCGCTGCAATGCAGCCTGAATGGTAATGTTTTTTTTTCTATTTTTTTGTGAATTTATCAAAGTGTGTGTCTCACTAGCATATCTGGGAGGGATAAGGGGTGGTGGTGGTGTGGGGCACGCAGCTCAGCACCAAAAGCCATGCCAACACAGAGGACTTTTTGGAAAAAGGAAGCTTCAGATCAACAAATGGCTTTTTAAGACATTTAGTATTTGGAATTTTTGTTAAAAACTTAACAGTCCTAATTAGAACCCCACTGGGAACATTTAAAAAAAAAAAAATTGTCGTAGGGAGGCTTTAAGTTGAAAGATTATTGTACTTTTTTTTCTATTTGCAAACAAACATGATTTAATTCACAATGCAAAAAATAATATGCCTTTTGATTACATCCTGAACTCTTTAAATTTCTCAGGAAACAGTCATTGGAATTGTTTTCTTTTTTTTAGTGTTGATTTATCAAGTTTTTGGTGTGGCATCAATCCATGTTATCCATGTTAAAGGAATGACAGGTCTTCTGAAAAGGAAAATGCTGTATTTTATAGAGCAAAACTATTTAAGGGAAATGTGTGTGTATAGTAATAAAGGATGTTTATGAAACTGAATTATGTAGGAAGTTCATAGGGTCTCTATTGTTACGGAAATTGCCTATAGTACCCAGGTTTTACTTCTCAAGAGTACAAAATCACTACTATCTCTTTGGACTCCACTACAATTTCAATATTCAACTTATACAAGTAATAAAAAGGCATGAATGGTCACACATATTCATTTTTATGAAAAAAATCTGGTATGTTTTGGTTTAATCTGTTTTCAACTTTTGTGTAAAACTACATTCTTGACAGTGCAGCTGTTCTTAAACTCATAAAATCTGATCATTTCCTTTGCAACGTTTTTGAGTCATGCTCACACATGATCTGATTCAAGCTAATTATGGTTTTCATTGTGACTATGTTTACTTGTTTTAACAAAAAAACATTATTAAACCTAATCTGAAGTTCATTAGCAAGCACAAGCACCAAATTAGATGATAAACTGGTCATGGTTTCAAAATGAAAAAAGGTGACTTCGATATACAAAGCTGGATGAGTGCAATTTAGAAGCTACATTACTTTGTGAAAAACACAACGTCTCCAAATGAGTTCAAATCCAAGATTGAATTTAATTCAGATGTTAATCACACCTTAACTGCTTTTCCATAACTTATATATATATATAAAAATCAAAACCATTCAGATAATGTGCACACTTTTTTTTTCAAGAATTATGCATTTTTACCTGCATTAAACATCTGATGAACATTTAGGATAACTTAATATTTTAAGTTTATTGACCGGATGGAACAGTTTAACCCTGTTATAAAATGAAAAGAAATTAACAAAATTAGTAACAGAAATCCTTGTTAAATAAGGCATAAGTTATGAGTCTCTCTGAATGAGTCCTTAATGCTCTGAAAGCATCCTATTATACTAAAATAACCTGAAATAGTCCAACCAGCAACCATTACATGATCAGATTTATTGTCTTGTCCAGGGAAGTACCGTAGGTGAAATGATTATTTTATTTTTACTTTTAGCATAAAACGCACTAAAGCAGAATGGACTGGTGTGTCTGGATTGCACCTTTTATGTCATTAAGAGAAACTGAGCATAGATTAGTCAGACTTTATCTGTAGACTGAAGACTGACAACACTTTCTCTCCAAGTCTTTTCTTTTGTAACTTCTGTTTGACCAAAGATTTCAAATAATCCCACAAATGCAAAATAAAACACTAATACAATAAATGACAAAAGCAACAACATACTTAGAAAAAAAACTGCAATGTTTTTAAATCCTTTTTAAGTGTAGTACAATTTTTTTAAATTGTTTTTACAATGTTTAAAGATGCCTTTAGCAGGAATGAGGGCTTGTCCTACACCTGAGACTCAAATGTATCTGATACATGCAACAAAGTACTTTTGTCAGTCAAAGATTCTGCAATTTGTTCCATCTAAAAGATGAGATAGGTTTGTAATGCTCATTATAGGTACATTTCAACTCTGTAGGACAAAATATAATAAATAAATTAAAAATTTGAAAAAAAATTGAATTCCATATTTTTTAGAGAATTTATTTACGTGAATAACTTACTTTAACACTTTGTAATGTAACCCTACGAGGCAATGACAGAGGTCAGATGTTTCCTGTAGGCCTTCGCCAGGTTTTCCCATACATCAACTGCTATTTTGTTCCATTCCCTCATGTAGATCTTCTCAAGAGCTGATATGTTTTGGGGGTGCTTCTGGGTAACATGGACTTTCAACTCCCTCTGCAGGTTTTTTATTGGATTGAGGGCTAGAAACTCTCAAACCACTCTAGAACCCTGAAAGGCTTTTTATGGAGCCACTCGTTAATTGCCCAGATTATTTAGGGATCGGTGTCATGCTGGAATATCCATCCCTGTTTCAACCTCAGTGCTCTCTCTGATAGAGGGAAGGTTTTGTTTAAAATCTCAAAATGTATCCTTTCTTCTGTGCAGACCGACTGTGCTGTCCCATTTGGAGAAAAACCTCCCCAAAGCAATGATGTTTCATATCAGTGGGTATGGTATTCTTGGGATGCATTCAGCATTCTTCTCCCTCCAAGCACAATGAGAGGCATTTTTAACCAAAAAGTTCTATTTTGGTGAAAACTTGCATAGAGCTTCATGTGGAGGGAGATTCTCAGTTGATTATAGTATATTAGTTCATTCTTGCTCAGGTGTCCCTGGTGTCCTCAGACATTTCTTTGGATCTTGGTGAGGAGGTTGTATTCTGACTGTGTTAGGGCTTGGAAAGGTGTCTTTTATGCAATTCAAAAGGGTTCCATCAATACAGGAAACAAGTACAGAATAGAGGAGCTTCTTAAAGGAGTATTTCCTCTATGTAGCTCTTGAGAAGATCTGCATTAAAGAATAGGCCAAAAAAGCATATACAGGATGTGTAAACCTGGTGAATATTTACAGGAAACCTCTGATTACTGTTCTTAATGAAATATTCATTTTAACTGTAAGTTTTAAGACCTGATGCTTGACTTGGTACTAAAGATGAAGACTTCCCTGGCCTTTAATATAAACCTGCACTTTTATCCCCTCTTACATTTTCTGCCAAACAAAGAGCTATTTTGGGTTTGTTAAGGTCAGGTCTCTTTCAGTTAAAGTTCTTATTTTGACTTGGTCTGTTTTTAATTGGCTCACTTTGCAGAAATGAGACCCACAGCCTGCAAAAAGCACAGAAATACAGATGCGTGAAGAGAAATGGGTGGACACGAAGACCAAAGCAATAGTTTGAAGTTTTAGGTCAAAGCGTCTCAAACTATATCAAAGCATCTCATAGAAACAAAACCTCCACAAAAATCTTGAAAGTTTTTCTACAGGGACATAAACTTGTTTGAACTTCAGGCAGATTTAAATAACATCAAATTAAAGATGTATATGTAACTACATCTGACATTTATGAAAAAAGACTATTCAGAAGATGCTCAGACTGAAGGCATAACAAGAAGTTTGCTTTACAAAAGAAATGCTCAATAATTAGTCATACTGTTATGAAAGTCGAAAAAAGGCACATTATTCTAAAGTGAAGTTTGATTTTAGTAGGTGTCTTTTAAAAAAGTTTGTCACTGGTTGAATCATTGTTTGTGCCTTCAGGCTCTACCATTGAGAGGACGACCTGGTGCAAGTTCTCCATGACTTCATGGGGAGATTTTGAGAGGATGTATAAGGTTTTCGATAGGTTTATGCTAAGGGGGCTAGGGACTGCAAGTCAGAACTTGCAGAGATCAGAGTGCAGACATGCGTGTCATGATTTACAAGACTCTTGCTCCGTTGTCTCCCTTTTCCTTCTCCATTGCTGAGTTTCACCCTCACTGGATGTGTAGAGCTTGTCAAAAGGCAAAGCAGGGATTATGGAGGCTTTATAGCTTCAAACCTGACAAAGGTAATACTAGTAATTAGCATTCAGTAAAAGGCTCTGAAAAGACGTAGATGATCAAAGAATGTGCCAAAGAACTCTATGCCTGTGTACTTTTGAGCCAACAAAGCTACATTTCTGCTGTAATATCTCAGCACTTTGAAACTCCTCAGAAGTTCTCATCTACAGTCAGCTGTTCCTGAGAGAGCGCTAATCTACAAACATGTGGAGTCGCACCACTAATCAGATGGAGACAATAAACACATTTTTTAAACTTTCTTTTTAAATTTGATGCAAACAACAAAGTAAAATGATTTATAATTAATTCAAACATGGAGTGATAGTTTTCCTGCCATGAACGTTGCAGGTGATTGCTAATTAAAATATTTGCAAAGTGGAATTCAACTAAAAGGAGTTTCCTAATTTAACCAAATATTATAAGCTCATTTATATTGCTGCCAGCTGTGACTTGCAATTCAAGTGTTACTCTTTGACTGATGTGTCAAAAAGGTACAAAACAAAATAGCATTGAGCTGGAGAAAAAGCCCCATAATGGAAAATATATAAAAAAGCCTGCCAACAGGGATGGGATTAGCAAGGTGAATTAAAGTACATCATTCATGAGCTGCATCAAATGAGATCTTGCACAGCCCCAAACGCTCATTTGTTAATCTTGTGTTTAGAGGTGTGATTCAACTATGCCACTTTGGCTTTCAAGGCCACATTTCCAGGGCCATTTATGTTGATTTGTCTCACAAGTGCTGCAATTAAGAAAGCCCTTCCATTGGCAGTTTGACTTACATCCACTTAACTGCAGTATCTGCTCTTCTGTCTCCTGTCTGTAGCTTTAGATTTGTCAAAGTAAGGCCATCAGTGCCAAGGAGAAGGAAAAGGATGAGAGAACAGGACCCGTGAATTAGGGTGTTATCATCAATATTTGCACTGATTTATCCTGTAGAGCGTCTATCTGTTGGCATTTTTTGTGCAGAAAGACACTGTTTGTTCCTCACGTACACACCACTGTGTTTTATATAAAAAATTGTAGTTTTCTTTAAAAAAAAAAAAAAAAAGTTTGTCACAAACTAGAATATTGCACAAACTAAAGTTGAATAATTGTATTTGATTTAACTTCAGACTGTATTTGCTCATTAAATCAAATAAATTTGAGGTAACACTCTTGACTCATGATGATGAGGGGTATGTAAATACTGCTGTTTAACATTTTCCTGACTTGTGCAACAATGAAAGCCTTGTCAGCCCCTGTAGAGCAGCCTGCTGAAGTCAGCATCTTCTCCGCGACAGGACCCGCCGTCCATCTCCTTTTGGGGCACGACATTATCATATAAACTTTGTTAATGACCTTGTCATTTACACAACCTAATTAACAGAGTTGTGTCCCCTGAACATCACTCTGCATTAATTATACATTGTGGTTTTTGATGATGAGCTGCCAGGTCTTTTGAAAGTAGACTTGCCCTGCTGGTTCCCTTCATCTTTCAAAATAAAATTCATAAATAAATGGATAAAATTCAATCATGAGCTGGAAACAAATATTTGCTATGTTTTTCAGTGAGAAAGGAATGTTCTTAAAGACTGGAAGCAATATGCAAAAAAAAGGACTTGTAAAGAAAATAAAAATAAATAACATAATTTGCCCTCAAATATCACTGGCCTTGCACTTTGCTCTAGAAGTTGAATTATAGTTACTTTTATTCAGCAGGATTAATATTTGATGCATACAGATTCTTTAGAAAAATCAGACGTGGCTTTAGAAGCAAAACCTTTTCATGATTCAATTGATTGTGAAAAGTATACAATTCTGACAGTGGAAAGTTACACAGTTTTAGAGCACAGAAAAAAATAAATAAACAAGTCGAAATGTAAAATCTAACTGGTTCCAGTTAGAATGTCTGGAAAAAAAATGTTGAGTACAACTTTAAAACCAGTGCATCTACTAAGAGATGGTTTTGTTTTGTGCTGCATTCATTGCTGAAAGCAGTACTCTAGGAATGCTATTTTTTTTTTTTGTTGTGTCAAGTAAAATATTGATTCTTTCCATAATAGTGATAATATCTAATAACTTAATAAAAACTTGCTCAAGTCATCGATGAAAAGCTCAAAAGACCTGAATTATCTGCAACCCTCATGAGTGCTGATGTTTCTTAACAGATAGTTATTCCATTAAATGTTTTATATTCATTAACACAAGAAAATCATGAATGATGTTTGAAAAAAAATATGTTGTTGTCATGGTAAACTGAATTTAGCAGAAATAAATGTGTCAATGTTGACAAGGATCATTACAACTGAATTTATTGAGCTTTTCTTAAACAGTTTTCTAATCATTTACAACATGGATAAAGTAAAATAGTGGTTATAATAGTGTGAAGCTGTACCATACTGAAAATGTAAGGAGCCAAGAAGGAATCTAAGAAAAATGAAAAATTAATGTTTTGATTCCTGAATGGGTAAATTTGCTGTAGATTTTTATGCCACAAAAAAAAAAAAAAAAAAAAAAAGAGGAGTATGTTGTCTTCAATTTACACAATATGGTCACAAGACTATTATCCTAGCACAGCTAACAAATCTTAGAAATGATAAATGATCTTGTATTATACAATTTAGCCAGAATGTGCTGTAATAATAACAATGAGGAGAGAAAAAATCAGTTGTAATACTTATATCTGTCTACAGGGAAAAGAAAGGTTTCATACCCCTAATCATCAAGAAAATAATAATAATAATTTTCTTGCGAACACTATAATATGCATTTGTCTGACAGATATTTGCTTCAAGGAAGAAAAAAAAAAAAGAAGAGGTTTCTATCAGCCTGAAGAATAATGTTATTTTTAAGATGATGAAATAATAAGGAAAAAACAAACCTTCTGAAAGTTGAGCCAAAGTCTTTTTCCCTGGGAAAAAGGTTATCTCTTTAACCGCTTGCTTTGTTTGGGAGCATTCGTATACCCTGAAGGAACAGGAACATGCAGTCATCTCCTCGACTGCAACTTCAAGTTTCATAAGGAGCTTTTCTGCCAGAAAAATCCACTCAAATTTAACTTTTTCTCACAAATCTTTGAACTTCCACGCTTTAATCTAGTCGAATCCTTTGTGAAAAATAAAGTTTGTTTCTCGCTGGAACTTTGAAAGTAGTCTGTCATATAATCCCAGATGGATCTCAGCAGAAGAATGTTGTTTTAAGAATTTGTCCTAAAAAAACAAAAAACATGTTTTGATTCTATTAAAGAATGTCAAGTCATCTGTAAGTTTCAGTTTCATTAAATTATTTGTTAACCTTTCTGTTTTAACAAAAGGTGTAAACAAATCTTCTTGGACACTTGGCTAGGAGAAAAAAAACAACATTTGCCTCATCCAGCCTTGATTTTTGAAGTTCTCATAGCCTGTCTCCGATCATCTGAAATCATCTTTTGAGTGAGCTTAGTTATTTGACAGGTCAAATACTTTTTTACTATTACAGTTGAAGACAAAGTGCTGCAAGACTAAAAACAAAACCCCTAAAAATTAAAAAAAGCTAAACCAATGACAAAAAAAAAAAAAAAAAACTTTTTAGAAATCAATACAACATACCAGAAAGCAAAACAACATTCCAGAAAAATAAATGAAATATACGTGAAACTTTTTGAAAATAAAAGTAATTTGCAGACATCCAAATGAAATAGAAAAAGTGCCCTCATGGAGGTGCCTGATGAAAGGCAGACCGTATGGCGAGACGGTCAGATCTGGATTTGACCAAATCCCAACATTCTGGTCGAAAAGTTAGAGCTCCACGGTTCAGAATGTTGCAGTTCTTCATATGACCACTGGGGTCTAGTTTCAAAATGAACAAATTTTCATTGATTTTTATGTTAAAAAGCACAACTGAACAAAAATGGCCATCTTCTTTTTTTCCAATTTTTTTTATCTGCTTAGTGTTCATATTTCTACATTATAGAGGAATGTTTTTGTAATGGGAGGTGGACCCCTTGGGTCCACTAAAGTGTTTTTATTTTTTTTATGTATGTCATATTGTCAGATAGCATAGATTTTTTTTAATTGTTAATGCTATTTATCTCTTATACTTGCAGTTTGCCTTTAAACGAATGTCCAGTTCTGATGGTTTGCTGCCTAAACACAATTTAAAGTGTCTTTCAATGTTGAAGTCTCCATCAAAACATGCCTTAATGCAACATGCAAGTCACAAATACGTCTTAAGGATGAAAAAAAAGTATGAGGATTAGAAAAAGTAGCAGCTGTTACTTAGTAAGCAATCTCCTAATACTCTGCTATCAATAAAACAGTTGAATTTAGTGCAGAGTGCATTAGATGTCCCTGAATGGTGTCAAACTCTACAACTCAGGCTTTTGTTTGAACGAAATGACCTGATTTAATGATTGAAAGTAATGAGTGGAAAAACCGTAGCCAATATATTTTCTTAATGAGCTCTGCTAAGCAGCAATCCCTGGAAAGAATTAAAAGCTTTTGCATTTCATTTAGTAATCAGGAGGACTGCTAATATCCTGTGCACTCATTCACTCACATCCTCCATCACACCTGCTACAATGAGATCAAAAACACAACTAACAACCTTCATAATTAAAATGTATTTGTTTTCCAAAAGTGTACACCTCATTAGGGCTTTGATCACTTTTACTTTATCATTTTTTGAGAAAAACTCCAGAACCCATCAGTCTTCTGTTTATCATCTGTCTATACAAGGAGAGTGTAAGAAGAATGAAGGATTTCCTAATTTTTGTGATTAGTTTCTTTTCTGGGGTCATTTTTAACTCTCAAATGCTGCAGCTGTGTTTAAACTCATAAAATAGAGAAGAAAACCTGCAGACTGCAGTGAGCAGTAAAACGAACGAGGGACGGAAATCAAATTTTGGTTCATACATTTCACAGTCAAGCAACTTCGGAATCCACACATTCTCATTCTCCTTACCTCTACATTTATTCCTCCAAACAGAGAATTATGGAAAAATAGTGTCTTCAAATTCGGACATCCCTCCCACTTGATGACGTCATCAATAGTCGCTGGTCAGCCACATTAGCGCGGCGCTGTTAGCGCTAAGAAAATGCATTTCAACATTGGTTTTCTAATTTTACAAAAGCCATGCTAAAACAAAAAGTATGGTGAACATATTGGTAGAAGGATGCTGAGTCTGAAGGAAGGCCAAAGAGGACCCCTGAAGGAAAAGAAGAAGAAGCTAAAACAAAAAGTCATTGCTAACATTTAAATACCAACTTTTATGCTTCAAAGCACACTCGTGAAGAAATGAGTGTTTTCCTCCACGTCCTGCTGTGCTGCAGATCACCCTCGCTAGAGGGACATAGAACTCTTCGCTGCAATGGCTACCCCTTAAAAACTATTTTGGACACCCCTATCCCTCCAAATGCCTTTACAATTAGGGGTTGGGAGAAGCCAAACAGGTTAGGGAAGAATTTGGATTTGGCCTTTCACACACTGAGGACAATTAACATAAATGAAAACAGCTGTGGATGATTAACAGGAATCTTAAATGACTGACAGGCAGGCCCGGCCCTGGGATGTGTGGCGCCCCAGGCGAAAAAAGGAATTTGGCACCCTCTGCAGGGTTTTAGATTCAGACGTTTCAGCTGGGACTTGAACCAGGAAACTGTTTATTTTGAAACAAATGACTGTTCTCATTTGCTTCATTTTAACTGACTGCGCCACCAACCAGCTAATATTAATAGGAAAGTAGGGGAATTTTACACCAAAATGTGGGGTGGGTGTGTGTTGCATGGGGGGAGGAGGGAGATTTCCAAGCAATTTTTTTATAAGTTGAATGGACAAACTTTTGCTTTGACTGTGTTTCTTCTACTTTCTTGTTCATCCTTAAAGTTTTAAAGAAACATTAACAGTGCCAACACAGCAGGCCCCTATCCTCCAGCATCGGGGGGTAGCACTGCACTGCAAAGTTATTGATTACCAATAACTTTTGATTTATTTTATTTATGCTCTTCTTTATTGTTACTTTTTAAAAAAAATATTTTTACACGAAATGAGTGGTGCTTTAAACTGTTTAGCAAGAAGAAAATACTAATATATATAATCAAACTGATTTGGTGGACCCCCTGCGTCAGATGGTAGCCTAGGCGGCCGCCTATCTCTCCTAGGGTCAGGTCCCAACCAGAACATGCCTGATAACAATTTAGAAAATGAACTAAACCACACATCTTCACAATTAAAAAGAAAAACAAATAATGAAAAATGGTTAAAAACCATTTTTGAAATGAATGCAATTTCCTAGACACCAAAACACAATTCCAAAACAAAGAACAAAATACAAATTAAATGTTTCAAGAGAAAAACTTACATCCAGAAATCAAAATGAAATAGCAAAAATTAAATACAATAAGAACCAGAAAATGTAGGTACTATGGGACATGACTGATTAGATGATGACCTTTTATTTTTTGATGTTTGAGTCTTTTCAAATGGGCTTTCTATGTCTGCATACTAATAAAAGTTTTATGATTAATACAGATCAAATCCAGGATCACCTCATACCAAATGACTTGTGGCTAAAATGAATGAAAGGAAGGATGAGAAGGAGACCCTAATTGTTTTTATTGCCTTTTATTTTTTTTTTTATTGAGTTAATTGTTTAATTGTTAAATGTTAACACTTCCCCCTTTTTTCTTTTTTGGGGAATTTGATTTTTTTGGGGAATTTTGTTTTTATTTCTAAAATGTTGTGTTTCTTTCTTATTTGTTTTGCTTTTATAATTGTGATATTTAATATATATTATTTTTGCATTGAGTAATTTGTTGGTGTTGTCAGTTGTGGTTTCACTTCAGGGACCATGTACAAAACAGTGACTTTGAGCCACCAAACACATAACATTTCCAAGTTTAAAGCTAAGACACCAAAACTATTCAGTTACAAATAAAAAGAAAAAATGATTCACCTACATGATGAAAATCATCTTTTTGTTTAAGGTCGAAAATCAAAAGATGAAAGTTGAAGTCTCTCTTTGGTGGTGACACACATGAACATGTGACGTCTTCTTTTTGTTCGACTCATCCCATGAAGTGTAAGTGACTTGTAATCCTGCTGCGTCGACACGCTCAATGGCATGTTCAGGGATTTGCATGACCATGTACCACTCGGCTTCTTATTCACCTCATTTTATCTGTAACTATTGGTAAGATTAGCTATAAAACGATAATGAAAAATGTATTTTTTTTTTGCAATTTCTTTCTTTTTACAAGATTTGTTGTACATGGAGCTTAATTGTGTTGATTTTCCAATTTTGCTGGCATCAAGAAAAAATAAAGCTTATGTTAATTTGTATGAGTTAAATCATGCCATAGTAACTAAGAAAATTTTATTTTTCCCCCCACACAGTTATTTGTACTTTTATAATCTTCAGTAAAAGCTCATCATAATTCTAAGAATGTTATAAAACCTTCACACATTTCTGACAGATTTTGACATTGTTCTCACAAGTTTGATAGAAAGGGTGACTGGTTCACCGGATGCATAGAACACACTGTTGAAAAGGTCACAGCACTCTATGCAGTCAGTGTCTCAAGACCATTCCCATGATAGAAGTGCTGATAACTTTAAAATAAAATCCATCTGTCCCTGTGATGCATTGCTGTTTCACCACCACTGGCGTTAATTCATTACAGAAGAAGCAGGCAGAGATTACAGCTTTGTATTCTTTGACAATGTCACGCAGTCCTGCGCCATCCAGATAATTATGAGTCAAGAGCCGAAGCTTCAGAATGAGAAAGCTCTCTGAGCTCATCTTATTCTTCTGAATGGACCCCTGTCAGATACTGACAATGAGTGACCTTGTGCTTGGAAAATAGCGCTGAATTAACCATGGAGCAGATATCACTTATGCACCCCGGCTGCCTTCCTCTTGAGGGGCCCAGAGTCATCTTTCAAAAGCGAATCAACTCAACTGCCTCCCCACCCACCTTGTGCCACACAACACAGATATACTATTCTCTCTCTGTCTGCCCTTTTTTAAGCACCGATCTTAAATGCATGTTACTGCAGACTGCTGGATTTGGAACCATGAGACTTATGATTAAAATATCTAAACAGACGATTCCGGTGATACGAATGCTGAGCGCTATCAGTTAAAATACCCAAGACTCATGCAAATACAAAGCCTAAACAAAGCAAAATATACTACAGTAGAGGATAAATGATCAGTGCAGTTGTATTATTCATAAATCCTTTTTTCTAAGATCAAGCATTATCAAATTAGTTAATCAAGTCACTGAAAAAGTCATGTGCCCAAAGCTGAGTTCCTGATTGGCAGATAAGATGCAGCGACCTGTCAAACTTCAGGTATTTACATTCTGGCCGCTCCGCCCAATTCCCGCCTTGCCGCTCAAATTTGGCTGCTGGTAGACCTGGAAGACGAGTCGCGTTCGGTGAGAATGCACCGTAAAATGTATTTATTTAAAGCAAAGTATGGTTGGACTATTGGTAAACGGGATTGAAAAGACTGCTTACAGAATATCCATCTTTAAAGTGCCTTTAATTTGAAAGTTTACTTCTGAAAAAGTGGCATGTTAAGAAAAAAATAAATGAAATAAAATAACTCCAAATGGCTTAAATTGTTCGTTGATTGTTTGTGCAGCTCTTTGGTAAAGTTGTATTTGTGTTTGCACATTCTACCCAGCCTCTCTCCCAATGATAGCTGAGCTCTGGGCTCCACATTGCACAACACAAAATGGGTTTAAAATAAATGTGCTAAGCTGGATTTTCATTGATTAAATTGTTTCCTTTCTCAGTTACAGTATATTGAGACAACTTTTCTTGTAAATTTGAAGACTGTACAAAGAAATTTAAGCTCAGGATCCTTCTGACTGACTCAGTTTTTCTTTCTTTCTTCTTCTTTTTTTTTTTTTTACAACCGATACTTGCCTTTAAATTAAAAGGATTTGTCAGCATCTGCAGCTTTGCTTAAAAAAAAAATAGCAACCAAAACTTTGTGCTCAATTGAAATTGTGGCTACAATATTTCTGGGGGTGTTTGAAGAAAGGCGATTGAATAAATTAACGTTCATCCCACAACACCTGCATGTTACTTTTGTTCTCTGCAACATTCCACCATCTGTTGACACAACAGTGTTTTAACTAATTTCCTTGCTCAGACAAACACTTAAAGACAAAATGAAAATCACTGTTTCTTTCTGCTGGCTGTTCGGAATCAGTGGAGCCCACCTTATTCTCACTGATTGAACTCCTTTGTATCGCCTAAATGACTGAAGCTGCTGATTGAAACCTGCATGCCAAAGTACAAATTGAACTAATATTATAGCTCAGCTGAACACTCAATAAGAGCTGTGGTCACTAATTTGTTTGCCTCATTTCTCTTCATTGTTTTGTCACTTTTGATATTTTCAACATCTCTCAATTGGTCAAATAATTTACTCTGCCTACTGGTAGATTTAAACACTGTTATCTTTTCATGTGTTTACATGGATGTGCAACTGTTTTAGCAGTTGAGGTGAGTTGATCATCAATGTGGTCTTTGCTGGGTTTCTGCACTATTCTGTGTTGTTATCAAAGCAGGAAAGTTTGACTGCTCCAGCATTCAGGGCACTGAGGACGTTTGGAGAGGCAAAGGTTTAATTACTTCAGAATGTTTGATCTCTTTCCATCATTTCTTTTCAGCACCCTCCCAAATAAAGCAAATTTCCATCGCTTGTGACAGCAATCTCATCCGTTTGTTTACACGATGTCATGGATTGACTGGTAAATTGAGCTTTGTCGTCCAACTCTGCATTCATGACCACATTCTCTCCCACAGTGGACGTGTCAAAAAAAAAAAAATCCCCATTATTGTAGACACTGCAGTGGATCATTTGTCAAGCTTCCTCTCCATTCTTTTCTCACTTGGGAACAGAATGCCTGGATAAAAAGGGGGTCATTTCACTCTTTTCCAGAGGAAATTCATGGCTTCAGCCTTAAAGGTTCTGATTCTCATCACCATCATTTCACACTCAGCAGCAAACCTCTGCAGCAAAAGCTGAAGGGCATGTCTTGACGAAGGTAGAATCTGAGATGGTTCCCTTGGCAGAACCTTTCTACAATTTGGCTACAGCAATAAATCTCTTCCAGGAGAAGATGCTTTAAAGGATTTCTTCCATCAGTCAGTTACATCCTCAGCCCTGTCCAACTCTCCTTCAGGACAGTATTGGTGGATTCCTCACCTAAGATGCTAGAATCTTTGTTGGAAATCCTTATTTTTTTGTCTCCATAAACTCCTTCCATATCCAAAGTAGCATCTGTAACAGCTAAAGCTGACATTTCTGGAGCTCCCACAGGATAACCAGGCCCTGTGCTGCTCCTTCTTCAGCTCCTCTTTTCTGTTCACCACTGATGTAAGGATTTCCACCAGCATGACCAGGACAAACAGAAAACAGCAACACCACACAAACATCCCCAGTCAGCTGCATCGACTTGAGAGAGAAGGAAAAGGGCCCACTCTGATTAAATTTTATTTGGCTTCATCAGTATATGGCTGAAGCTCTCCAGGAAGTGGCAGTTCAAGATCTGCCAGACAGGTTCCTCTGGCAGATGTCCCTGGCATCAATCAGGAGCACAAATCCTTCCACCTTGATAAGGTGGAAATTTTGGAAGAAGTTGAATGATTATTTATTGTTTCACACCTACTGCAAACACGAGCTGGTGTATGTAACATGTTCTTGTGGCCATTTTGTTAAAATGAAGGGCATAAATTAAGAAATGTAAGATTAAACTGCATTTTTGAGAATGTGCTTTTTCAAATCAAGGTGAATCGGGAGCGGACAAAAAATGCTTTTGGAAAAAGCTTGTAGTCACTGTGTACAAACCGAGCTGGCACCTGGCTCTAAACTGCATGGCTGGATAGCTCCAGAGTTGCTTGCCATTTTTGTTGCACCGCTAATGTTTGGTTGGGGTTCTGAGGGGTTATAAGCTGGTGGGAGAGAGTGTTGACAAAAGGATGATGGGAAATTGGGGCAGGCTTCCACTCCAGTTGTTTAAGAGGGATCTGGTTGCAGATAAGATGGCGCATGACATCATCGGCCGGAAGCAGAACTTATGCAACTAACCCAAATCCTAACCCTAACTGGATCTAACCCAAAAGTGTTGAGAATTGTAGAAAAAAAAAAAAGAGTTCAAAATGGTAACAAACTTAACTGATTAATTTTTTTATGCAACATGGAGGGACATCCTATTCTGGTCCAGGACATCCGGTTCCAGATGTTGATGTCTGCAGCCAGCTCTTCTTGAACAGTTCTGCCCACAACTCAGATGTGAATTTCTAATGAACTCCTGCCATTCTGAAGAAACCATGTCCCAAAAAAACGACAGGTTTTCTGAAAGTAACAATCATAATTTAAAGACCACTGGGAACACTTTTAGAGTAGATAAAAAGATGATTGCTCTTTAAAAACAGGTCTTTAAGGCAGAATTTCTTTGTGATTTTGAACTATATAAATAAAATTTAATTAAATTGAATTGAAATTGAAGCCAAAATATGATGGTGTTGATTCCTGTTTTTGCTATGTAAATTTGCCAAAAGAAGTAAAAGACTTAAGAAAATAAAAATAAAAGCCTTCATGATAACACAAGTATTAAAAAACAATGATATGAGTCTGTTTTGTTTACTTACAAAGCAATAATATCCTAATCCAGACTGATTAGCTTGACAGTCTGGTAGTTTGGATATGGTCGTCTATGTCATACAGTCTGTTCTGGTAGGTGTTTATTTAGTGGAAGAGGTGTGAGTTTATCTATTGGTGGAGTATAAAAAGAAAGTAGAGATAGAAACCTTTAAATTTGCGTGTAATTCTAAATTAGTGGTTTGAATAAAGTTATGAGTTTTCAACCAATCAATCAATCAATTTATTATTTGTAGAGCACTTATAAAAGCAGATGCCGCCAAAGTGCTGAACAGAGAAGTAAAATCAATAAACAATAAACAACAACAAAGAAAACAATAAAAGCAATAAGACAGTTAAAACAATGACAAAATGAGGTACAATAAACTAGCTAAGCCACTACGTTTGCACACTGGAGTTAAAAGCCTGGTTAAAAAGATACGTTTTTAAAAGTGATTTGAAATCACTGACAGAACCGGCCGACCTGACAGAACGGGGGAGCGCATTCCAGAGCTTAGGACTAGCAACTGAAAAGGCTCGGTCTCCCCTGGTCACAAGCCGAGTCCTGGGAACTGCTAACAGCATTTGACCTTCAGATCTGAGGACTCGGCGGGGACGGTAAAAATGTAAAAGTTCAGAAAGATACTGAGGGGCCAGACCATGTAGACATTTAAAAACCAAAAGTAGAATCTTAAAAACAATCCTAAAAGAAACAGGCAGCCAGTGTAGAGCGTGTAAAATTGGAGTGATTCAACGTCGATGGCTGGATAACCTGGGTGTTAATCAGAAATGTGGCTATAGAAGCTTTTATCATGTACGTTTTATCAGAAGTAACTTTTATCTTCTGCAACCAGACTGACTTCAGTGCTGTTCAGAACTTTATTCACTTTCTTTAAAAATGTCTAAAAAAAGAAGAAACAAGTAATGATAATCGCCTTGGAGCTCTACCTTCAAAAAGTACAAAAAAAAAAGCAGTTCGCTTTAATAGAAATGTGATTTCAGAGCTGAGCATGCAGGTGTACATTACTTGCAACCTTTTGTGTTTTATTGCACTTCCTCTCTGTAAATTAGATGATTGCTGAGCTTCATCTGCTTTGTTGGCTTCAAGGTAATAATCTTAGTTCCTTTCCGAAACGCTGAAAAGAAGAGTGCAGGTGTGTGTCTACTTGAGTACACATCGTTTCAGCAGGATGTGTGCAGGGAAATTCAACAGGTAAGCAGCATAAATGCTCACTTCCTGTGGGTTCTGCATTCACCTTACAGCCCTGCTATGTATAGTAAAGCACATAAATACCTGGAGCAAAAACTGAACTATTTAATGAATAGTCTAGCATCCTCAGAGAAAACGTGTACATCCGCAAAATGGGATTTAAACAAAACAGTCACCTGCATGCTTTTTTTTTTTTTTTTTTTTTTCTGCTCTTACATCTACTTTCAAACTGGCAAAGTCAATCCCTTTAAGCCACAGCAAATACTGCCCAATGCTGCACTTTAGTAGTTTTCTGTTGGGAGAGATAGCAGCTTGATTCCCGGCCTGAAAAGTTCACGTTTGTGTATCCTTGGCCAAGACACTTGACCCTGTTATTCAGCCATCAGCTTCTGAATGAGTACGACAAACAAAAACTGCGTAGGCTTATAGAAAAATGTTGAATAGACCAAGAAGATGGAATGTGAATGTAGCTTGTAGTGTTAAAGCTTTTTGAGTGGGTAACTAGACAAGAAAAGAACTGCATAGATACTGTCCGTGCGGCCTCAAACCTTTCTATTGACTGTTCTCTTTCTGAAAAATGGAAGTCATGCAGCATTTCACCTTCATCTGTGGTAGTGATGGCGTGGTGAAATTAAATAGCTGTTTTAATTACCGTTGAACAAACTGTTCACACCTGAAGCCAGCACTGATCCTTATGCCATGTCTGCAAACTAGCCAAGAAATACAGAACAAACAATCACAAAACTGAACATTCTCTGAGCGTTTGTTGGAGGGGTTTCTCTCCTCCCTCCAATAAATAAATAAAAACAAGCACTAGCATTGATCTGAGGAAAATAATCTCTTTAATCCTTCATGCTCATATTTTGAGACTAAAATCACTTTTACATTTTATCTAAGGAAGCAAACTTTCAAATGTAGTATTTTCAGTTTTTTTGTGAAAAAGGACATTTCATGTTCAAGGTTCTAAATTTTGAGGAATAAACGGAATATCAAGAAGGGTAAAAAATCTGTCTTTTAACTTAGAAGCAAGAAAGCCAAAGTATGCATCATCAATAGACGTCTATGGTACACTCAAAAAATGCAGGCTTGTCCCGTCAACATTTGTTATAACTGAAGGAGGAATGCTTTTTGTACATATTCAAATAGAAATCCTTATGCATTAATGAAACAGAATATTAGAAGCTTCTAAAAGTAACTTAGGAAAGGTCTTGGGACATTACATTAAAAAACTGTGAAGCTTGCAAATAACCTTATGAACAAATGAACCCTCCAAAAAACAAACCAAAAAAAAAATCCCAATTGAATTTTTTTCTAAGGATTTTTTTTTTTTTCCGGTTTCTCATTCAATACGATAATAACTGTCAAGTAGCTGCACCGTGTATGCAAGAATGGCATAAAGAGATCCACCTGCACAATCACCCTGTATGGGATGGCGAACACGCATCATTTTTAACTGTTCTAATCTGGCTCCAGATGTGCACTCATTTGTTCTGCTGTCAATAGGTTTAATGAACCAAACATGAATATGTTTTACAGAATGACTCACATCGAGGCCGTAGTGCCCAGGTGTTAACATCTGCTCTGAACAGTAAAAGATGGTGGTTCTCTGTGGAATACATCAAGACGGGGACGCTGGCACCACGACAACTTGCGTCGCCTGGCTTTCTGCTTTGTTGACTGCTTAACAAAACAATTGATGTGAAATAAAGAAGCATGTTCTTGTCAAAGCAATGCTGCGAGCTGTCAGGCTTGTGCAGGGGAAATTTAAGCATCCAGATGTGCATTTGTTAAAGTATCAACACTTGTTTCTCTCAGAAACATCTCTTAATAGACCTCGCAGCATGCTTTTATGAAGCAGGCGGGTTCTTGTCAAACGTACCTGCTGCAACAATTTCCGACGTCAACGAGCGAACGCACAAATCTATCCTACGATCAGAGCCACTTGCTGGGTTTAGGGTGCCACTGTTCTATCTGTAAATACTATATTCAAACCAGTTGAGCTCTGAAGACATTTCAAAGAACCAGAACAAAGGCTGCACCAACTTCTAGTGTGAACCAAATGTGGGTTTGCTTTGAATTTCTCCCTGAGCCTGTGTACCAATAACTTCAAAACGCACAGCATGGTAAATATAACTGCTCTATAAACTGCCTCTTTTGAGTAACCAAAGACGAAAAAAAATCTTTATGAAACACAAGGGCGCACATGCTGTAAGATGTTTTATTCATTCATTAAAGGCGTCAGTAGCATACAGAGACAACATCCGTACAACACAGATTTCAACAAAGTGAGCTGGAATGAAAAGAAAAAACAAGATTTTTGGCATGGCAAAGAGTGAAAATGTAGAATTTGTCGATTTTTCTGAAATGCATGATGACAGGAATGACAACTCCGTCTCCCCTCAAAGCTGTCAATCCTCTCTGTGAAACTGCGGGCCTGAACTTCAGCAGCTGTAAACACAGTGTTGCTGGAATCCCTACATGCTGCAGCTGAAAACATTACACCAGACCTTTGAGCCTCAAGGGTGCACACTGGTGCTGCTCTGATCCACCACATTCACTGCATTTGACTTCACAGTGAAAAAGACTTTCTGCTAAAAACTTACCACACTGTTCATTGGTAATGTTATATAATTGCTACATAATAACACTGTGGCTGTCAGCTTTGCTGCTTAGATACTTGGTATAATTAGCTATTTTGTTGCATGAAATATGAATGCCTACATTTATATTAAATTGTTTCTTTTACAAAAGAATTGGAAAGAAAAGGATATATTAAATAACAACATGCAAAGAAAACATTTGTCTCCCAGAAACAGATTTTATTTGACAAATCAGTAATGAAATATATAATTCAGCATCTCATTTGCTAACGGCATGCCTTGCTTCTTGGAAGAAAATCCATCAACATTTTTGCAAGGATCTCAGCTGAATCAATAAATCATGTGTAATATTTTAAAGAAAATATAAGAGGGTACACACGAAAAAAGCCTAAGGCTGTAGAAGTCTGCTTATATTGAGCCTCGTAGTAGAAGCAGATGACCCTCATCGAAAATGCTAACGCAAAAAGGAAATCACAGATAGGATCAACAGTACTTTGAGAAGCAAAACTTCACATTTAGGGTAAAACAAACCTAAATTATTTAAGCAACACTGAAACTACAAAACTTTTTGTTTTCCTTTTTTCTGTTAATTTATTAATGAAGAAACTGACAAAAATGAATAATTTAAGGGAAGGAAAAGACACTTCCAGAGGATTTAGGACAAACTGATGGACAGACAGACAATAGTTTATTCATCCCCATCAGGAGAAATTCAAGATTCTGGATTTCCGTCTTTGGTATGATTTTTAGAATATTTTTTCCCAAAGGAAAAATAAATGTTGATGTTGAACTATGACTTGATCAGCTACAATATAAATTGTTGATGGAGTTGTCACTTTTAGGGACACCTAAAAGTGTGTAAAGTGAGTTGAGAATCTATTGTTTTTATGAATTAATTGCAAAACAGTTTGGATTTAATAAAACTTTTTCCCCACCTCATCCACTCACAGCAGATGGTCAGATTCAGTCTGGTTCTGATGGATGTTTTTTTTTTCTACTTCTTTTGTCAGTTCTTCCACTTAAATATATATAATTTAATTTTCAACTGTCACTCCACCATGAGACACAAGTAGCATCCGTTGAGTGACTGATATTGGGATGGTTGCACTTGTATTATAAGTAGCACTACTGCACACAAGCTTTACACAATTTTCTTCCATTTTGTGCGAGTGTCACACTACACTTACATGAATGTTGAGTGAGTTTGAACACTAAACACTTTTGGAAAGGGTGTGGCATTTATTAAAAACAAATTCAGATACATTTTCTTATAGATTGCCATATTATCTCACTATGTACTGTTTTAACTACTCCATTATTACCCACTATGGTCATCTGTGCCACCTTAATCCATCCAGCTTCAGTAACAGTAACTAAATCCTAGGATAATTGTAAACTATGACACATTGAAATCTTGCATTAAATATTAATTGCAGTTTGACTAGACATAAGGAGAATTAACTGGATATTGACTCAGATGAGGCAGTGTATCCTGCTTTTAGGTCCACTGTCTGTCCATATCGTTGACATAAACATTATGTTTAATGCCCTTTTGGGCTTCTAGAGCAAAGTAGAGGATGAGAGCTTCAGGCTACCTGGGTTAATTTAGTTTCCTTACAAAATCAGAGTGCCTCAGTCTTTAACATTTAATCCAAAGGGAGGCATTTTTCAAAGAGCCAAAAGGGTATGTGAAGGGTAATAAATCGCAAGCTTAACTCTCCAGAGCCTTGAGGTTTCACCACATGCAAAAAAAAGAATAAAAAAAACCTGGCCTTGTGGCTACATTGTGAGAGTAAATGTGGGCATATTCTCACTTTAATAATGCACAAGGTTAAAAGGTCATGATTGCATTTCAATTTCTGCAAAATTTAGGAGAAAGGCGAGGCGAGAAGGAAAGGCCCAGTGCAATTACTTTCAATCATAGCACTTAGAAATCATGCTTATTACTTGATGTATTAATAAGTGACTCCGCTGCCAAAACTTTAGACCCTAATAGTATCTTTAAAACTTTACTCTTGAAATCCATCCCATCTAACTTTATACTGTTATTTGACTTTATAAACAGAGATTATGCTGTTATTTAATATTATTTGGTTTGAGTTTGTGTGGGTTTCAAAAAAGCTGGAAGCTGATAAAAAGTCAGTAAAAATAAAAACATCCATCCACATGTATTTGTAGAAAAAAATTTGATATGCACATGTTTTGGCAGAAGTTTTGCCATCGAAGAAAGAGAGGTGATCGGGTCACGGAGAAAAAAAAAAGACCTTGCTGTTCTTCTTGGCTCAAGATTATAGGCTTCTTTGAGAAGTTCAATGACAGAATATTTAAACAAAAGTAGAAATATGAATATTTCCGTATCACTGAATCATTTATCCAGGAGGCAACAGACATAAAAAAACCTCCACATCGTACGTTTCAGGCTGCGAAACAACCACACATTTTATTTGCAGTTATTAAAACCTGTAAAAAAATATTTAAACATTTTATTATAATCTAGTTTTATATAAACTTAAAAAATAAACACCTTTTAACTTTTTCTGAAAGCTTTAAAACTCACTTTGATTTATTTTATTAAGTTATGTGACACAAGCAATATTATTATCAAGTAAAATGACATTTAAACTTTTTAAAAGTTATCTCAAGAGACCTTTTTTTGTTGTTTCAAAACATGACAAAGCTTTAAATGAAGTGTATGTGGGTTGATTTCTTTATTTGTCTTTGTGTGGTTTCTATATTTGAGCTTCCTTTAATAAAAAATATAAATAAATAAGCACTGCAGTTTTTCAACACAAACCCCCAAAGTTCAAGGATATGTTGCAGAGATAAAAAATATTTATTATTAAAATGATCTAATTTTTATCCACCAAGTGTCGCCTTTTTCAAGACTTTTTTTTTAGTGCTAAGAGACACAAATCAGACATTTTCTGAAGTTTATTATGTTATTAGGGCACACAGACTGACCTTGATGTTTCCTTGGAACATTTAACCAACCCCAAGGTGGCTATTACTGTGATGAATATTCGGCACTGCTGACAGAGCCATGGCTTATTTATTTACACAGCAAGAGGTAGCTTGGTACCTCACCATGACCCCTCACTGTGTCTTCCTCCCTCATTTGTCAACCTGCGTCTCTTCTGGTGGCCATGCGGCTCTGATGAAGAGAGGGGCACAAACATAATGTGCAAGCGAGCAAAGTAACTGTAATGTACACAAACAAAATAAAAGCACAACGTTGATGCAGTCAATTAATCTCCAACACCTTAATCTTTCAGGTTTACTTTCCTTTTAGCATACATGTGGTGTTGATAGATTTAGAGGCTAGTTTTAGCATTTTTTTTGGACAAATAGACTGGACAAAAATAACTAGCATTTAAGCTTTTCTTATGGGAGGCGTGCAATGAAAAATTACATTTTAATACATTCTTCTTGAATTATACTAATTTAAATCTTTGACATATTTAAATGTCTTTAGTTGTTCCTATAATTTAGAACAAACTAAACTCTTTAAAATAGGTTTGTTACAATCCAATTAATAGATTTTCAGCTGATTTAATTGTCAACAGTATTCTGAGCAAATACTAAAGAACATGACTTCTGTCTAAAGATGCAGCTCTTTTTCCATCATACAGAATCCAGCTCTTTAATTACATGCTAGAGCCTTGTCAAAAGATCAAAAGATGAGGCACATCTACTGGGTATAAAACAGTGATGCTTCGCAGATATTTCTTTCTTCCACAGATTTCAGTTTGTTCGGTCCTCAGAATATGTGCTACATGTGTTTGATCTTTTGATGGAGTAGGCCATTACTACATTGAAGCCAAAAAAGAAAGCATCTTACTTTTCTTTTCTTTTGTATTTCTATGAAGCACCGAAGCTCTTCATTTGCTTACTATATATGTAAAACATATTCAGAGACCACGGTGAAAATTTTATTAAGACTGTGCAAAAGAAGAGTTTCAAAGCTTTTACTCTGTAAAAGCCTGTAAGGTTGCATAGAAAATGCAGCACTGCAAATGTTAACTCTCTCTTTTTCTTGCCAACAACGATACAGGATTACAGCAAAAAATACTGCGGGTCTCAAATAATCTATGGATTACTTTTCTGAACAGTGGATTAGTTTTGATTATTTTAGCAGCATAATTTTCCGTATATTACCGGGTTCGTGTCCATGGTGGTGTACCAATTTTCTGTTTGACTTTAAAAACAAGAGCATCGACAAACAAGCTTCTCTCCCATTCCTGATATCAACCTGAAAAAATATTTTATCTAACAGCAAAAGGAAAAATGGAAATAGAAAAACAACAAACAATTCTGTCTTTTCGCAGCACACATTTATACTGTAGGTGACAACTAGAAATCAGACAACAAGAAAAAATATGTTTTTTGTTTTTGGTCTCACTTTTTCTGAAAGGGGAAATGTCCCCTACCACGGATTGCATCGCAAGCATCCCAGCCATTGGTTGTAAGAGAGCTGGACCTATGAATGTGATGTCACTCATAGAAAATGGCTTCCTTCCTGCTCCAACAAAATTAAGTACATTCATTCTCCGCATTTTCACAATGATGATGGCGCCATGTTGAAACCAGAAGAAAAATGCGACTTATACACTGAAAACGCAGTAATTAGCGTGGATGCAATATCATAAAAATAATTAATGTCTGTTTTGCATTCAGACCACTTTCTACCTCCCTTGTGGCCTCTCTCACATGTTAATTCACGTAGCAGTATATTAAAACAACATTGATTATTGTCTAAGTTTCTTCCGTTTGTATGATAATAAGGCTTTAAAAAAATTAAACATTTTTTTCCTCTCTGAATCTAAAATGTTTAATTGAATTAAAAGGAATGATGACAAACAAAACATAATTGCTGAAGAGAGATATCCACTGAAAGCATACATTTTATAATTCAGTATTTTTAAAATGTATTTGAATGTTGGTTTAAAGTGAAACCAATACAATATTGATACTGTATTGCCAACCTTCAAAAATAAAAATGTTCTCTTCTTAATTGGGTTTAATACATTTGAATTCCGCACTTTGGAAAATGCAGTAATGACACCCAACCTCCGGAGACATAAATAACACCGTGCTCTGGGCCTCGCAGGCTCGCCAACTGACCTTTGCAACCTTGAGCTGATCTTCTCTCACTACGATGAGGTACTTTCATATCATGACAATAAGTAATTCAGGGCATGCTTTGTCTCTGCTGTGCTTTGCATTATTGTGCCATGAAAAGTGTTTACGAAGCAAGCAATCGCTTTTGCAAATCACAGTTTTATTTGCCTTCATACCGCGTTACCTTCACCCGTGTCAAGCTTTGAGGTGGATGGGATAAAATGAATTTGCAGATGCGCTAATTGACCTTGCAACACATTATGCATTTTTATTGGGCAAAGAGAGCTTCGCTGTGTTCATTAACTGGCCTTAGGACAACACACAACAATGCAATTCTGTTTTCTAATTAGCTTGGAATGCAAAATAAAAAAAATGCATACATCATTTGAACATTTGATTTAAATATTGATAATAGATAAAGTAAGAATGATTAAAAAAAGCCATATTCTGACATCACTCACGTCATCTTTTTTCGAAGGTTGTTGCCATTTCTGTGTGCTTTTTTTTTACTGAATTTACTAGACTTATGTGTGGTTTGACGACAGTCTGAAAGACGTCATTTTTTCCAAAAACGCTTCACTGAAACTGTATTATATGAACATAATTTAGCAGTAAAATCTCAGAGGACGAGTGAGTGAAAAAAACCTGTCAAAAAAAATCCTACAAAGATGTACCCTGCTGTAGATATTTTAATATTTGGCATTCACATCAGAACTCAGCGGCAGATGACATTCAGCTTTAATCTTGCTGCTGCAGTGTGGGATTTGTAATTTGCTAAATAAAAAAAAAAAAAAAAAAATGTCGGAGCTGAAACTAGGCTTAAAATGTCATGTTCCAGCAGTGGAGACACAATAAAAGGATCCAATCTTCTTTTTAGGCTTTTCAATGGATACTTCTCTGGGAAACCACAGCATTATATGTCAATAAGTCTTTGGTTTAAAGCACCGGCAACAAATTCAAAAATAATTGGAGTTTTTATGAGTCTTAACTTTTGAACCATAAAATTGTGTTTGTGTTGTCACTTACACATCTTGGTGTTAATTATTTAACGTACGTGTTTTTCCGACTGTATCAATTCTTGTTCTTCACATTTGGAAACAGCAACCAAACTAAACATTTGGAGTGTGCTGTAAACTGAAAATAACCTTACACTATTTATTATAACAAGCTCACGAGCAGAGTAACGTATAATAAAAAAGAAAAAAAACAAAACAGAATACTCACAGTAACATGAAAGTGTGAAAAACAAAACAAATCCAAGACAGCTAACTCACAGACAAAGCCATATTAAATATTAAGCAAACAAAGCACAGGCCAATTCTTATTGAGTCTGCCAATTGATTCTTGCCTTACGATTTGGGATTCATGCCCGGGGTGGGTGTGTGCGTGTGTGCGTGAAGGGGGGCTGCTATAAACTATTTGAAAGTCCATATGGACGGTACATGAAAGCTGTGTTTGTCTGAATGTACCCCTTTAGAGCTTTTTTTCTCTTGTTTTTCTTTATGTGTAATGCAGACAGAAACACAGATGATGTGGGAGCATTTCATTATTCATTAATTTATTTTAAATAAACAATAAATGGACAATAAGTCTGCTTGAAAGACATGTTCTACTGCACTTTAGAATATTCCATCTATTAATGTTCTGTACTGCTTTGTTACTCGAGCTGCTGCCATAGCCTATTTTTGCTGTCCATCACAGGCCAACGTTCAGAAGCAAACAACCAAACCACATTCACTCCAAATTGCACTTTTGTGCCATCAGAAGAGGGTGTTTAGCATCACACCACTGTGCAACCCAGCAAACTATTGTAATGCTGCAAAAAGATTCCCTATAAAATATTTTCATGTTACAAATTACAATATTGATATGTATGTGCACCCTCACCCTGCAGTAATCAGTTCATCTCAGGGTAGAATGATCACGTATGGTGCCAGGATAATGACGATGAATAAAGGAGATCTGAAATTACATTTAAAGTTGTATGTTGAAGTCAAAGGCCGCTCAACTTCTTCATGAAAAGATCATAAAAAGGACTAGATCTGGCTCTTTGCAAAGACAGAAATTTAGCCTATATTGAAGCCAAAATCAAGCTGCACTTGTCCATCACGTTTTGCAAAGCATTTAAAAAAAAAAAAAAAAAATCTATCACATTTTTAACTTGTGTGATAATTTTTCGAATCTTATTAAAAAAAATCAATTGTAGATTTAAAAAATTCAGTTTATCATTCAAATTGAGCTTTTTGAAGCTGCTTGAGAGTATTTTATTTTCATGTCTGAGGCACTGTGAAGTAAAGAAAAAAAACTGCGGCCTTAATATCTGTCTTGATGAAATTGAACGCTGTACTTCTTATTTTTCATTCCACATACTTTTTTTTCAATTAGTATGACCTCCTTCTCATTTATTCATTTTTCTGATAACAGTTCAGTGTGAGTTGCTCTATTTATCAGAAACTCTTTACCAAGCTGCCAAAACTCAATAAATTATTCTGTCAGATTGCTGCATTTGAATTTCAACTCCCCCTTTGCTCACTTTCAGATTTCTCCTCCCAGTGCAGAGCTTTCACTCTTTCTCCCCTCCCTGCTCTTTTTCACCTTCACAGCCACTCATTTTCCTGCTCCGCACATTTTCCAATTTCTCTCACCAGGCAGAAGAAAATATCCAAAGGTACTTCAACGCAGTTTGATAGTTTGTGTTACCAATAGCGAGGGCAGGATTGGTCCAAAATAGCATCAAAAAACCTAAGTAATCGTAGGTAGGACCAAACATGATGCCTGATTCCATTTCAAATCGAGCCAGTGTGGCAACTTATTGGCAAACACATTACTTTAAGTCTCTTTTTCTCAATCAATTCACTGAAAAGCTAAAAACCAATCTGGAGCATGACAGCTCCCACAAGGCCTGATTGATGAGTCAGAGTGGGAATGTGCATATCCAAGCAAGGTTTGGTGTATATGTCCTCAAATTCCATTGGGCGGAAAATGTGGATTGAGTGAGGCCGTCATGGATTTGGCATCGCTAACTTTGGGGCAGATTGCGGAGTGTGAATTGATGCTCAGTGGAGGGGATGTGACAGTTCATCTGAAGGAAGAATGGGAGTGAGAGGGGGGAAAACAAACAAGCAGATCTATTTAGAGATTGACAGTGCCGTGAGGCTGACGGTGTACCAGGGAACATAAAAAGGTAGAAATTGAAAATAGCACGAGCAACCCAGTGTAATTGGAAGCTGCACTGTTGCCAAATTATCAATTCATTTCAGTAATAATTATTTCCCACTGCCTTCAGAGGCTAAAAGCTAAAACAGACATTACCTCCTTCACCTGAACACCTGCTTCTATTAGATTATAGTTTATTATATCGAATAAATAATTTTTTGTTTTCACAACCAGAAAAAATATATTCTTTCTTGTCATTGCTCTTTTACAGTTTGCTGTTTTTAAAATAAAAATAGATAAATAAAAAATCTATGAAAGGTTCTCAATAGAGAAAACATAAGGGACAAGACAATATCCAATTGATTATTAGAGATACCGGCTGCACAATACAAATGCTTCAGTGTCAGAGACCATTCCTTTATGTTAAATCTCAATATGGTTCAAAAAAAGACTTGAAGTCTTAAAGTTCTCGTTGAGTTAATGCAATGTGTTTCTTTTCCTTAATCTGTCTTACTGTTGCATTGGAACTCTTGAGACCTTAGAGAGTACCTTAGTCGCTGGGGACTCGCTCTTGTGTTCACGCGTCAGTATCTGAGCTTACAGCCGGCACATCTCTCAACAGTCTGCCAGCGGTGCCAGTGGTGCCGCCACTGAATTCCTGCCAATTATCATGGGTGGCTGGCAGACCAGCAAATGCGGGCAGAGATAAAAAAGACACAATCCTGCTAACTGCTGTGTCTGTCTGAGCAGTAGGTATGATGGAAATGCAGCATACGGTTTGTTGGGTCACTTACAGAAGACAAATGGAGCCTGACGAAGACATGATTTCAGATGTTGAAGAAAAGGTTTCTGGCTCATTGGAACTTAGACAGCAGTCTTAATTGGGATGATAAATAACCTCATGATTTGCTCATCAGAGATATGAGGCACCTTATCAGATATAACTATTTTCTTCGAGGTTAAAACTCAGCTAAAACTCGATAAATAAGAACATTTGGAATATAAGTCGTGACTTTTTGCATAGTTTGGCCAGCGATGCGAATTTTATTCAGGAGCGACTTAAATGGGATCTTTTTATAATATAAATAAGCTTATATCAGTATGTGCATTAATTCCCCTCAAACAAATGGTTGACCTTTAGCTGTTTTTTTCCCTCGAACACTGAGGGCACTGAAGTTGTGCGTATCAATATTTGCTACTGAAAGCAGCGCAGAAGAAAAAGCGAGGTCCAAAACAAACATGGAGGAGGATCTGGTCATCTTCCCCTTGAACTTTATAATATTATAATCACACACCTACAGGTGCATAAGAACTGATGGGACTTTTACTATTGTGGGGCAGAAAGTTATCAAATTGGGCGACAGAGACACAAAAGTACTGCCGATAGTGCAGTCATTCAGACTCTGGCTCCTGGAGGTAAAGATTGTTGTTAAAAAAAAAAAAAACTGAATGAGCTCCTGAACCCAGACATGGAGATGTGCTTACAGATGTTTTTTGTAGAGCTCGTCAAAATGAAACAAACTTGATCTCTAACAGCATTTGTAAATGAGATATACAGTCCCTGCATCCATTTAGAGATAAAACGAGACAGCAATATCTTCTACTTGCAACTGGAGTGTCTAGTATGAACACATCTTTGGACAAGCATTGAGTATTGAATTTACAAGCATCTAAAGAGGTTGTAAACGTAAATTTGATTAATCACGTTCAGTGTGAACCCAGGATTACGTTGCACTTGGTGAATTTGTTCAGATGTGTTGCACTTTTCTCCCAAAAGTGCGACTTATACTCCAGAATTAATTATTTACGTTTTTTCTTATTTTTTAAAACATTTTTGGCTCTTGCGACTTATAGCCTACTCTTCTGCAACTTATACTCAGGATAATGTTGAGTGATTTTTAAAGGCACAGGTGTAAGTTCTGATTATCGCCCATATATATATATTTTTTTCATTTGTGTATTTTCTCTTCATGTATTCTTGACGGAGGATTAACTCACACCTGTGAAGGAGTAATCTCTTGTTTGTGTCATGAAGGAAAAAAAAGACGCTAATCTCATCATAATATTTAAAAAGTATTACAACTGTGAAAAGGCTAGCCTGCGGTGAAGGAAGCGGGGGAGCGACTGCACTCAGCACCAGACAGCCCTCTGGGATCAACCAGAAAAATGTAAGGACATCTGAAAGAGAAAAAGCTGGAAAAAAAATAAAGAGGACAGGATAAGGGAGGACAAAAGAAGAAATAGTTAATGCAGTGCATTAAAAAAAGACCAAAATATTAAAAGCTAAATAATGAAATAAGAGCGTGGATGAAGGAAAAGGGACGGAGACCGAGGGAGACAGCAAAACAGAGAAAAGGGAGAAGTGTGGAGGCATGATTCATGTACAGCATCTCAATTGAGAAGTGTGAGCGTGAGGGCTGAATAATGAAACAAAGATTAGGTATTAGGTATGCCAGGTAGGTGTTCGTTGGAGAGCTCTTGGAAATATTTAAAAAGGTTAGTGTATGAATAAACATAGTCTATCAAGGTCTTTTATACTCAGGGAAAAAAGGAGATTCTAATGAATAATAAAGAGCTGATGTGACAGCAGAGCCAGTGTTGTGTTCTAAAGCCCTCCCCTTACCCCCACACATAACACAATAATGGAACACTTCCTACAGGACTTTTTACCACTAAGGACAAAAGCATAATCATTACAATGGGGGAGCAGGGAGGAGTCAATATTGCAAAGAGCTGTTGTTATTCACTGAGCAGGCTACAGATGGACTGTATATTGGGAGCTTGGTGTTCCCATTAGACATTGCACTGACACATGTTCGCTCAGCCCTTTTCAACTGCTCCCAAGGTCTCTGTTACAGTTCTGTCACACACATGTAGGACACTGAAAAAGCGAGACGAACAGACGCGGATATAAAGGAGTCTCTGATGACTGTGGGAGGCGCTTTGTGCTTAATGTTATGAGCCATTATTCTATTATTTTTATGAGCTCTAATGAAATGGATTGTGATGCGCATTGTTCACTGTTGCATACTACAGTAAGACGAGCGTCCTCATGGAAATCCACTTGGTTTCTGTGCTGTCATGCATATGATGCGTTGTTGCACACCAACTTCAGATATTACCACTGCCTATTGTTACTCAATGCATCATTTCAGCTTTAATGAACACAACATTTTTAAAGAAGCGGTGGCAAGAAAAACATTTCAAATTGTTGTATAATATAAAAGATCTGGTCATGTGTATAGGACATTCCACACACATACTCAATTTTTATCAGCTTTTATAGTGAAGGGCATATACTTGCATAGCATTTTTCTACCTCTTTCTACTGTGACCCAAAGTCACAGTCCCATTCACATATGCACCAACACATTCACAACAATGTGGAGTTCAGGACACTTCAGCGCATGGTGGAAACCAAACCTGCAACCTTTTGATCAGAGCTCGACTGATCTATTTCTTCACCACAGCTGCTTCATAGGTAATAAGCTATGGTTAGTCAATCTTTTATGATCTAGACTAGAACAGGGGTGTCAAACTCAATCACACGGAGCCGAACTAGATAAACATTTATTGAACACAACAAAACTACATTTTTAAAAATTAAAAAATTTGACTTTTTAACATTACCATGAATAAAAATCAGGCAGGATAATTATTCCAGAAAAAAATCAACTTAAACCTTAAATAACTTTCAATAATTTACTCTCCATAAAAATATATTTTGTCAAAATTATACAAGTTAGAAATAAGCGCAAGATAGCATTGGGCCATTGACAACAATAGAAATAAAATAAAATTATCTAGAGGGCTGGATATAATTACCTGGAGGGCAGGATGCAGCCACTGGGCCTTGACTTTGACACGTGCTCTAGAACAAATGAAAAAAAAACAGTGAAAACACATAAAGAGGTTAGATACTAGGTGTAAACCTTAAACAGAAGGTATTCTGAAAATCTTTGTGGAACCATCCATCCTCAGAATTTGCTGAATCCCTTTTGGGGTCAAGGATTACATGGAGCTTGTGCCAGTTATAGTTGGGTAAAGGCAAGGTATGCCCTGGACAGGTTACACAATCAAAGCTAGGCACAATTTAAGAAGAAGCTGAGAAAACACACATGTGCACAAGGAGAACATGCAAACCCCCTGCCAAGACTTGAACTAGTGTTACGGCTGTGGCCGTATCTGGTTTTGTTCTGTGTATTTTTGTCAGAGTGGGACCTCTTTATGTTTTGTGGATCTTTGTGTTTCTTTCTTTTGATTTCTTTCAGGTGTGGTGCTGGAGGGTGTGGCTTCCCATTGGCCCAAACCAGGTGGAGCCACCTTAAAAGCACCTTGAGGACCTCCAGCCCATGAGAAGGGAGCTGGGCTGCAACCAGTCTCCACTGCAGCTCAGTGCTCTTCTCCACCTGGTTTAGTTTGTGCGCACATTGTAGATTCTTTGGTCCCACTCTGTTATTTGTAGTTTCTGTGAGTTCGTTTTGTGTTAGTTTATTTTAAGTGAAGCTGTAGGGGTGAACTGCCATTTTCTTTAGTAAATCTTTTCTCCTGTTTATGTTAGTCCAGGGAGGTTAGAGTTTGTCATTCTTTTATGGTTTCTTTTGCAGGTAAGCTCCCTGGGTTGAGTTAGTTGGGGTTTTGTTTGTTGTTCTGGCCTTGGTTCACCCTGAAGCCTTTAGCTTCACTTTTGGTTATTGTTTGCATGATTTTCTTATAAATAAATTTGTTATATTTTTATGGAGATATGTTTGTTTTTGTTACACGTTTTCCTTTTTTTTACTTTTATGCTGTGCCCTTTTATGCTGTGCCCAAGACCAAATGGGGCGTAACACTAGTGCTTTCTCGCTGTGAGGCAAAACCTCTAAATTAACTTTTTTTTTTTTGGCTGTTGACCTCTATAAATTGGCCTTTAAATGTGCTCTCTGTTGGTTGTTGCCAATTTTTTGACAATTTAAAATAAGCTTAGCATGGGTCTTAGCCAGGTGTGTTTCCTTCAGTTGTCAAAAATCTACTGGCTTGCACAACTTTCCAGTGGACTTGGAAGTTAGGGAACAGAGGTTGTGCGCGATTGATTGATTGATAGATATGTTGAAAAAAAAATAATTATGTCCTAGTGATGGATTTGGAATGGAAATTTCACTGTGGATTGTTTGTTTAATTCGTTAGGCTTTATTAGCTATGATTCTAGCGGCATTTCTCCTTCCAACCTGCATCCCCTCAGCTACGCCGGCAGCCCCGCTGTCGGGCATTGGCAACATCTTGAGCATTGATATATATTACTGGATTGGCACTTGCCTATTCGCTACCATAGACCTAGATGTGTGCACACAGGCTATGCACTGAGTCACGTCAACAAAATGCAGCTGTTTTAATGTAAGACATGAAGGCATCAACCACAAAAATTGGGCTAGATCCCTAATTTTTTTTAACCAGTTTTCACAAAACACGGCTCGAATTAAAGATTAAAGAATAATTGATGTTGTGGCATATTTACAGTTCTATTACCTCTAAAAAGTAAGCTGTAAACAGTGCAAGAGCTGCGCCTTCTACTGTTACAGGTAACATACTGCTATCAAATGAACAGATTTTGCCTTTGCGAGAATCTATATTACTGAGCTTGTAAATGCAATATATATCAATGGTCTTGAGCCAGCGGCTCGAAACAATAAAAAGTTCTGGACCATGAGTGCCGGCTTCAGTAGAAAGGGGAGAGAGAAATATCCTCAAGCTTTTCAGAAAGTTTTGTGGAGAAATTTGTTTTACATTGCACGGTATCACTCTCCATATTTTTCTGCTTTTTAATTGAACATAAAAAATTTTCAATCATAAGTCCAAGCCACACCTCCGCTGCTCACTCTGGCTCCACTAACCCCGCCCCCTTTTATGGCATATGGCAAACCACCAAATGGTTTCCAAGCCAAGTTTGCAGCTCACCGCTCCCCCAAAGGATGGGTCAAATGTGAAAAACAAATTTCACTTACCTATTCATGTGACAAATAATGGGGCTAACTTTATTTTTTAATCTGGGCTTTGAATGAAGTCAGCCTCCAACTACACTGTTTGGTCACCCTTTGAACCATTACACCATCTCTATGTGGAACTAGTTCTCTACATGTTGTAGTGTAAGGACATCCTCCCCATAGTTAACACTAGCCTTAAAGCTTTCCATTGTCTCAAAGCTTTTAGACAATGTTAATTTGTGACCCCAAGTCATATTTTGCAATGAAACCTCAGGAGAAAATCTCCAGTCTAATTATTTATCAAATGTTGTATGTACATGTCATTGATGAGGTTTCTTTTTGTCTTCCACTCTCTTGAAGATGTTCCTGTGTTTTTGTCTTTATTTCTCTCTTTACTGTCCTTTGAATTAAGTTCTACTGCATTCTTTCTTGCACTCTAGAGTAGTCATTCCCTTCTAATGTGTCTTCATGCTTGCTTGCTGCATTCAGAAGTTTACTGAATAGAATTTGACTTTTCAACATGATTTATTCATCTTGTGTGCTTTGTTTTTGACTTATTTATTTCACTTTGGTGTATTGTGTTAGGTATGATTTAAAAAGTGCTGATTGTAAAATTGGTGCTAAACAAATAGCCTGAAATGAAGTGAATACGAAAAATCTCAGGAGTTTACAGCTGTAGGAGGATCAATCCAATGTGAACCTTGGTATAGTCCGAGTCTTTTATGGAGGTTTATTAAGGCCACAGCTTGAACTCACTATAACGTGTCCCTAATTTTATCCCAATTGGATTTTTATTTAGCTTTATATTGCCACATTCTTCTACCATTACAAGTTGAAATATATACAGTGTTTTTCGACAAATAATGATGGTCTTTAAACCCAACCAAGCAGCTGCATGTGTTATGTGTAGGATTTACAAGACATAAAATTCTACTTGAGCACAGGTCTCCCATTACGTAGGTCACTGCTTTTTATCATTTGCCATTGCGCATTTGATATTTGCTATTCCTGTGAGTATGGACAGTACATTAAGGAAAGTGCATATAAAAATCGAGACAGGCTTAATAAAATTTGGAGTCACTTTTGTGACATCATAGCCTTCTTTTTGCCAAAACAACTGAAACAGACACATCGGGAACACACTAGTTGTATTTAAATTTTCAAACTTTCTTTAAAGTAGCTTTTGAGAAAATTGATTGACATTTTTCTTTTCAGGCAAACCATAAGACTCCACAGCAACATTATACTTGCTGACAACTGAGAAAAACATGATAAATCTTTTGAGGAAGCCCCAAGCATCACCACACGAAAGTTTTAGATATTTAGTTTTAACATGAGCTTTTTTTTCTATAAAATGTCACAACAAGACATCATGCAAACTGTGATATGTTAAAGAAAATCACGATGAAAGAAGCAGAAAATGATTTAAAATCTAGTCTGTCACTCAAACACTCTTTGCAGTTCTTTTTCACCATCACTTGACGCAAAAAGAAATGATGCTAGATCATAGTTGAAACCAAGGAGGTGTCAGAATATTAGTAATTTAGATTTGTGTAAAGATGAGGTGTGTTAGATTTCTCAGAATGTGTCTGTCTTCACCATCTCAGATGTCACCAACCACCCTGATGCCAAAAACAAATTCTGCTGCAGTACTTGCAGGTGATAAAATGCTCTCAGCAAGTAAAGGAGAATAGCTCTTAGCAATCTGACTTTCAACCCTAATTTAAAGTTGGGTTGAACAGTAATTTGCAACACAATCAATGTCTAATGGATCCTAGAGCCACTATGTAAGATACTAGAAAACAGACTAATGTCACATGATGTAGAATCTGGAATTACATGGTATGGGCTTTAATTGACAGCCTTTTAAATGGCACCAAAGTACTTTAGCTGTAGCCATGTACAAGATCAGAGGATATTTGCTTTTGAAATGGCATATGGGTACAGTGCAAAGTATGAATCAGTTTTGGTCTGAAGGGTTATCTTCCTGTATGTGTGGTTGTTTATCCAGTGCCAGAGGTGCCCTTGACGGTTTTCAGGGCTCTTACAGTATTTTTCCTGCCTGTCACGACGTTAACCTTGTAACACACAAAAAACCATGGAAGGGTCAGTGGATAAAAGAGAAAAGTAAATCATGTCATGAATTGTAGTTGATGGTGGACTAGAGTGCATAGGACCACAGGCAAGCTTGGTAGAAAACCTAATTTTTTTAAATAAACTGAAAACAAATAAAAAAAAAAAAAGGAAAAAACGTTTAAAAAGCACGACATCTAAAAGATGAGCCAAAAATGTATGGAACGATATTGGCATAGTAGAGGGTATTAATTTGGATCATCAAATTGCATTAATGAAAACTAAATTCACAAGTGGTTATTAGGGTTAGATTAAACAAAGAAAAAAACTTCTAAACATAAAAACAAAATAGAGACCCAAGAACAAGAATGCGCATACATCAAATCATATGGTACTCTAAGTTATGATTAAAAAAATAAAAATGGATGAAAAAAAAAAAAAAAATCTAGATTATGCCACTTTGAGTCTAAGAGCACGTAAGAGAATAACGGATCTGATAAAAAGATTTTTGACCTGTACGTTGTGACATCACGTTTTAAATTTCAAATTTTAATGCTGCTCAGAATTCAGGCATGGAATTTTTGTTTTGTCGATATAATTCAATCTAAATGGCATGAATCTATTACAGCGCTTCAATACTTTCTTATAAGGTCCAAGGTGACGAACAAGCTGAGTTTTTGGCTACAAAATTGAGCAAATTGGATTTGCGATAATAAATTCACCTAATGGAAAGATGACAATTTTGAAAATACTTGGATTTATCGAAAACAAGTTTTTGTGCTTGGAGAAGGCAGTTTATGAGACGTATCAAAATTGACATTTTTTCACAAAACTGCAATGTAAACATTTTTTCACATTGAGTCACGTAACCAACACTGACTGATGAGGCCACAGCTCATCAAAAGTTCAGTGTTTTGAGCAGAATTGTTGGATCAGATTCTGATCTATAGCCTTTCCTATGTAGCTTGCCGCTCCATAGTCTGAATAAGACTCTGACGTTTCCTTAGATAGATGATGATGAGCACTAGTACCATAGCAGAAATCTGAACGTATCTGCTGTAAATCAAAGTTTTGTTAGCATCTGTGAAATTATTGCGTGAGTTGGTTGGTGTAGATTAGCATAACTGTGATTTAATGAAAACAGTGTAATTGAGTTTTTTATAATTTCTATAATTTTGATGAAGTTTATGCATATGTGTAGTGGAAACACAGCTACAGTCACAGGCTCATACACCCACGCACACACACACATTCACACATTCATTGCTCTACACTGGCACCAACATGGGGTTCAGTGTTTTTCCAAAGGAAACATTGATACTTAGGAGGGCAGGGCGAGAACCGAACCTGTGATCTATCGATTAGAGGTCGACCACTCTGTCACTGCACCACAGCCACCCCACATGATTATAAAAATGATTGTATTATATATTTGTCCTAGTTAATATAGACTCCAAAATACACCTGAGCAGTAAAGGGAGAATGATAAATGCAAATATGTTTTTGTAAAACTACTTTATTTGGAATTTGGATTGCATGTGAACATTTGCACTTTTGGATGGATTGCCTTTTTTTTTCTTTTTTTTAATGCATTTCAGAAGTTTCTTATCCCTGGATATTAGAACACTCCAATAAAACACATCGCATAGCAGATCACTGATAGATTGAGTTTTTTTCTGTGTCACCAAGAGAAGGTGGTGTGGGAGCATCATTCCTACTTTTCTAAATCCCTTAGTGTGGCTCCATCACTCTCTGTCAAATCTATTTCGCTGCTGCATCCTCTTGGATTTCATGCAAATTTCTGTTATCCTTCGTTAAGAAAGGTGCGTTCTCTAAATGACTGAGTCAGGCGGGTGGAATTATATTAACTGACTCAGATCTGCCACATTTGCTTACATAACTCTCACTGCCACCATTTATCAATTTGTAAGCGCTTCAAATTTAATACGCCCCAAAAGATTTATTCTTTTTCACAGACTCTGACACTTATATTATCTTATCATAAACATATTCCTTTTTGCATATATAGTTAAAATGCTTGATGGAGGATAACCAGTAGATGGGAGAACAACGCTTTCAGCATCTATGACTTCACCAAGAGTCTAAAAATAATGGTAATGAATTGCAAATTAATACATATTGACTACATTGCTTGAAATCTCTCGATGAGTAGTTCTGCGCTGTTAGATTTATTAACTATGCAAATTTTTTCAGCCCACCTACTTAACCAGCTTAACCAGTTATGCAGTGGTTTCTCCTTCTAGGATAGAATGAATGAATGAATGAACTTTATTTATATAGCACTTTCCATCTGCTTATAGCATGCCAAAGTGCTTCACATTTCTTCCATTTTGTGTAGATCAGTTTGTTGGAACCTTTACTTAGAAAATGGGTTGCAATGCATAAAAACAAATTTAGCAGAAGTAAAAGTAAAAACGAATGACAAGAGTGGATTTAAATTTGTCCTTGACAACCAAGCCCACTCTTTACCAAAACTATCAAATGTTGCTGTTCTGTGATTGTAGGCTGAAGGCTGAATTCAGATGCAAACATTATTTTGATCACGTTATTGTAAAAAAAAAAAAAAAAAATACAGTCCAACTTTAAACTCAATCTACTTAAACACAATTCTTGTGTTTTTTGCTGCATTGTTGTTTCTCCATGGTAACTGAGAACCCCCCCCCCCAAATAATTTATAGCCTAATGTTTTTGTTTACTTTCACCAAACCTCAAATTTGTTTATTATTAGAACCAATATTTGTATCACAGGTAGGTATATGACCTAAAGGTGAACACAACCAAACTCACTTTGTTTAGCCCAGCTTCCCACTTTTGGACAGTTAAGAAGTGCGAAGTGAACTCAGGTTAATGTGTCCGTCATACTGCCAGTAGAGATAATTACACAAGCCAAAATCAGCACGAGTGGAAAACCAGCCAAACAAGAGGGAGAAACTTGGAATGACCTCCACATGTAACACCAGTCCTGTTTGGAGGGTTTTCTAATTGTTGCCACTGAAGTGCACCTGTTGTTAATTCATGAACACCAACACAGCTGAAATTGATTAACGAGGCCCTCAGCTGCTTAACCAACAAGAAAATGATCAGACAGGTTTCATTCAATTCATGCCAGGCCCAATAAAAAAGTGAGCAGTATATATATATATATATATATATACATATATATACATATATATATATATATATATATATAAATAATAAAAAAATCATTTTCAATGTTACTTAATTCACAAACAGCAGGTTAAATAGCTTTTAAACATATGATGGCATTACCAAAAAAAAAAAAAAAAAAAAGAAAACATTAGTTTATAAGAAAATTGCACAAAGAAAATAGTTGTGGCTATTCAGTCATGTTTTATTTTGCAAGCAAAATTAAATGTTGCTTTTTTTTGTGAGTTTACTAATGATAGTAACATTCATTGTCTGCAGATGCAACGTGATTCTTCATTTTAACCCCCAGGAAATACACTGGTGATCAACTTTAACATTAATTTAAAAACTTTTTCCTATTTCATATCCACATTTGGCAGAACAGAGAGTAAGTCTGAGTAAAATCTGACCTTGTTTGGTTATTATTCAACAAAATGAACTCAATCAATCCAATCAATCCATCAATCCATCAATCCAATCAATCCAATCAATCAATCAATCAATCAATCCTTATTAAAAACACTTACATATTACCTGCTGAGTTTCCATGAGGTATTTACGCAGTAATATTTTTCTCTAAGTTGTTATTATTTTTTATGGTTTTCTGTTAAGTGTTTCACTGTACGTACCATGTGTAAGAAGATAGTATGTACACAAAAAGTACCTTTTGAGTTCCCATAAATTCATGTGGTAAGTTTATATGCCACATACCTATGTAAGTACCATGTAATTATACAGTTGGTACCTTGTTGGTACCATGTAGATACGGGTAATATGGGTACTTCAGACACAGTTTTCATGTCACCTGATCTGGGATGATCATAGATTTATAATATACTGAACAAATAGAATCCAACACTCCCCAAGGTAATCTTTACAGTGGAGATGAAACCTGAAATGAACTAGAGAAATAAAGTTTGAAGTTCTGCTGAGTCCATATACCTGGGAATGAAAAAAGACATGAAATTTGAGCTCTGATAGAATTTAACTGATTTTATGCATATTTATCGGATACCCCCCCCCACACACACACACACACACACACACACACCCACGCACACACACACAATTGACATGAATAAAAAGTAAACCTAGAGATTTGAAAAAGTTCTTGAGACCAGTCTGAATGCATTTCCAGATTTGTGTAAAATTAATTTTTTTTTACATTGGAGCCAATGAGAAATTGCTCCCCTTTGACACCAGCCACTAGTGGTCTTCTGAAGGACTATTAGAATTCCAGATGCACCAAATTTGCAAAGAGAAGGGGAGAACTTCGTGATCTGTCTCTGCAGTGTCACTAAGATGTTACGCCGTTACACCTTCCCCGTTTCATAATGCTCCCGTTCCAGCTTTGATGTGCCTCTGAGATTACTTCTAGACGCATTAAAGCTGGAACTAAATAATACGGCCATGGGAATGAAACCTTTCATATTGCTCAGTGAGGCATAAAAAGAAACAGCTCAGAGGTGGAAGGGAGCAGCCCAGTGAATGGGACTTTAGAGAATGACCGGTGCTTCTCACTCCAGATTCTCAGACACAGAGCTTCTGGGGTCTGACCCAAAGGGGTCAGTGCAACAAGCAATGCATGATAATGTTCTGTGAACTTTTTTTAAAAACTCCAGATAACAAAATTTTAATTGAGCTACATTAAATATGCACTAAAGACAAAAAAAAAATAGAGAGAAAAAGTCTAAACAAAAATTATGGACGAGATATTAAAACCAAAGTATACTATACTTTTAATATACTTAATTTATTTTCTTTAGTTTCAAATATCACCTGACTGCAAACTTTTTTGCATTAGAAGTCTTTACCTGAGAATTAAATAAACAAGCATTTTTTAAAAAGTTATTTGAACTCTCAAAAGAATTGTTTTAGATATAATAGATACATTTTCAGAAAATTTTCATTTTTCAGCAATGTAGACCAAACAATCTGAAGGAAAACCCTGAAAGCCTCAAAATAGCATCTTTGGTTCTGTTGGGTTCTCACTCCCAACTCCTCATATATAGACGTATGGAGGATTTTGCCCTTATCTATGATTGGACATATCAAAATGGTAATTTTACGCAGATTTCTGTATTTGTTTCAAAACTTAATTTTTTTGAATGCATCTTTTTTTTTAAATGGACACTATCACTCTGTCCTTTGTGTGGGGTTAGAAGTCACATTGTACTGTATATCAAAAGAGCACATACATAAATCAATGGATAGTGGAGGCCTTGGGCTTCGCGTTTTTAAGCACTATTGGGCAGCTAACTCTAGACCTCTCACATACTGGAAATACCTGTGCTCCACTGGAGTGAGACAGGAAAACATCTCCTCCTGGTTACAAATGGAATCTCTTGAGATTGATAATCCATCACTACATACACTTTTATTCTCTTGTCCTCCACAGGATAAATTAATGAAGAAATCTTTTGTTTTAAGGAATTCCCTGTGCATATTACGTCAGATTAAGAAAGCAAACATATTTCCGAAGATTCTATATATGTCCCAATTTGCTAAAGCCCCTCTTCTAGCCTGGGCAATTAGATGGGGCATTTGCTATCTCGAAGAAGAAAGGTATCACAACTTTGGCGGATTTATCCATCGACGGGCATTTTGCCTCATTTGCCCAATTAAGTGTTAAATATTAATATTCCTAACTCACATTTTTTTTTGATACCTCCAGGTCAGGCATTTTGTTAATCAAAGGTTTGAGCACTTTGATTTGTTTCCATCAGGCCATTCATTTTATGACACTCTATTATTTGCTCCAGATTCAAAACATTTGATATCTAAATTTGTAGATTGCTTCACTACTCCTGTCACTTCTGATCATTTGCGAGAAGCCAGGAGTTTCACTCAAACATATCAGTGGAACTTTGGGAAAAGGCCATGGCGCAGCTTCATTCTTGCTCCGCTAATACTCGTTATCAACTCATTCAGTTCAAGGTGATACACAGGTTGCATTGCTCAAAAACAAAATTAAACAGGATTTTTTTCATCAGTTTCCTGAAGAAACGCTAGCTCATCTTTTTGGTTTTTGCCCCCAGTTATTTTATTTCTGGTCTGCCATCTTTAAATGGTTTTCTAAATGTTATAACAAAGACATTGAACCAGATCACAACCTTGCAATGTGTGGATGCCCCACAGAGACTCTTTATACATCTGACTTGCTTACAGCCTTGCAGCTCGGAATAGTGGTTGATAAAAAACGTATATTACTGGCTTGGAAATCTACCACTCCCCAAATTTTGAACACTGTATCCATCATACAGCTGGAATAGCATTGTTTGGATAAAATTGACAAAAAACAAAGACATGAGACAATTTGGGGACCGTTCTGGGCTCAGTGCCATATCACCCCAACACCTAGATAACTGGGACACTGCATTTTTGGTACACCGTTACTACTGTTTTATTTGTATTGTGAAACACAAAAGTCAGTTACATGTTTTTTCATTCTGTCTAGTAGTATCTCTTTTTGAAAATTTAATAAAAATAATATTAAAAATATATATATCTAGACGTATGGTTCTGGCCCTTTCCATGTCACTTTTTAATGTTTTGGGTGTCCTCAGCTCTTTTTTTTTTTTTTGGACATACCTATTAAATCAGAGATGTCCAATCAGTACTGGTACTGCGAACTAGTACCACCCAAGGGTCACTTGCTAACAGGCCACAGACAGGGAGAAAATGCATACGCTAATCAGGGGTCGCAGAGTGGTAATGGTATGTGTACAGTACCCTAACTCCTTTACCAGTAGCCCGGACGCGGCCTAAACCAGATATGACAAATATGACAAGTTGGGAGTAAGAATGTGTTGGCTGTTGACAGCAAAAGGGGTACGTGGTTTTAAAAACAATAGTTTAAAATCCTCTTTGTTTGCATGTTTGAATGTGTGTCTGTTTGAAACATGAACAGAGGTAAGAGTTCAGTGATTGTAGAGCACTCATAGACACAAAACTGGCAGGCCCTGAGGGGCAAACTAAAAGGTTTATTGAAAAGCTTTTATTTTTTTCTTTCTTTCTTTTTTTTTTTTTTTTTTTACCAGTTTTACGTGTCACCAAATCTTCCTTGCAGTTCGTTTTGGGTCAAATTGACCTGAATAACACACATAGCACAAACACGCACTCCAAGACAGCACTTTTCTTCCACAGATGGAAAAGTCAAAGCCTGTGAGCTGAAATTTTGTTTTCATTTAATAAAACATTATTATTTAAAACACTGGGTGATGTTTTGGTACAAACTTTTTTTTTTTAGCACTGCACTGTGCTATATCATCTATGCATTATGCAAAGTTCATTAAAGTTTCATCACAGTTTCAATGAAGGACATCTCCCACATAGACATTAAATCATATTTTTATACTAGGCAGTACATAAGTTAATTTTTTATGTATAGTCAAACTTCTTAACATAAGGTTCAACAGGAAATGAAATCCCTTTTGCAACCAGCTTTCAGTGGCAATTTAAGAAACTGCAACATTTTTGTTCTTTGGCATTTGCATCAATCTGAGAACAGAAAGTGGAGGCTCAGATGCAATCGACTGATGTGATGACCGAACGCTTCCTCCAACTTTAACAAGTTACTTTGTTCTTTCAACTTTTTATTTGTCAGTCATTTTTCCTTTTACTTGCCATGTGGGGGTTCAAACATTCAGTGTTTGATGTAACTGTCTGAGTCACATAAAACAGTGGTGATAATGGTGGTGAACTGTCCTTTAGGTAGGTGCATCAGGGTGTCATTAAAATCCAGCACGCTTTTCAAAGTTCTAATAAAATAAACTTTTATAGAGCCATTACTATGCAATTTTACATAATAATGGCATACTGCATAAAAAACTGTGAATTAGAACCAAGGAAGTAATGACATCAAAGGACATAATGACTTCAATATTTGGTGATGGATCTAAACAACAGGTAGAATTTTTTGCTAAATAATGGCAAATTTTTACTGAAAATAAAGGAATTACACTGTAAATACAAAAAAAACTCAAAAAGGCTACTTTAAAAAACTGGACACCAAAACATATATTTGATTTGAATTTCATAGAACTTTTAGAAGAAAATGAATGACTGGAATGACAAATAAACCTTAAGATTTATTAGACAGACATGCAGGGAAGGAAAGAAAACAAAAACTAGAATAAAACAAAGTTATTGAAATTCCCATGTGCTTTCTTGGAACTCCCACAGAGAGTTCTTAAAATTATTTTATCAAAATGTCCCATTTATCAGAAATCTGTTGGTAAACCTAAAAAAGAATACTAAAATGTTCCTCAAAATATAAATAAATAAACTAACGACCATCTGAGGAATTTTTTAAATGTCAGCTAAACTAATTATCTATATGGAAGGGAAGGGAACATGCTGTTCAGTAAGGAAAGTTATTCTGCGTTGCTTCTTCCAGTTATTGAAACCGCAGAGTGGATACAAACATTTGTTAAGCATTCAGGGTCAGTATGAAAATGTGGGGAGGTCAGAGAAGTGCTTTGGAGCTGAGTGTGTGTGCAGTATGCATGTCAGCGATGGTATCTGTTTAATTGTTGCTGAGCCTGTGAGTGGGATGTGGGTGTGTTCAACAGTGCATTGCACTACCTTGAAGATATGTGGGTGCATGAGCACATGTTTATGAGCTTTTGAGTCTCCACTGCTGATTTACACAAAGTGACAATGTGATCTGTGGGAAACTCATTTTTTATGTTCAAGAGAAAATGAAATGTTCTTGATGCCAAACTCAGTTTGTGCCCTGCACTAGCATTTGAATGCTTTCAGCACGGTGAAATAAAAGCGACTGTTACTATTTCGTGGGTGACCTTGTGAGGAAATCTGGGGTGTTTTCAGAAGATGCGACATTTTAAACAAAAGTAAACTACTTTTCTCGTGATCCTTGTGTTTTTACAGCCCCGTTTTCTCTGCAATCTTGTCAGACAGAAATCAATAGGGGGTAAATGCATTTTTTAACACTCACGACTCAGGTAAACTTGGATCAGTAGAACAAAAATTTGAACTCATATATGCTTCCATTGGAAAGTTCAACATGTAATAATGCACAATTGGTCATGTTTGTGTGAGAAACTCAGCCCTAAAGTTGACTCATTTTTACATCAACATAAAAATACGTGTTATAGGTTTTCTTTGTCGAGGGAAATAAAAAAGGTTTTAGTGATTTAAGATTCAAGATTCCAAGATACTTGTATTAACCCCTCGGGGTGGGGAAATTCAACAGTGTGAACTTTTCCCATCTCTGACTTCATTTTTTTTTTTTTTTTTTTAAATTCCAACACATTAAATTACATTTATTGATCTGAACTTACTCCAGGTTAGCAAGTCCATGTTAACACTATAATGAAGTGGTAAGGAACTCAATCGAAGTTTCCTCCCACTATGTTGACTTTGAACTGGTTGGTAAATCCCTGAACAGATGTCCAGTCTACATTTAGTTTAACATCACCTGTTATCAGAAGTTCAAGAAAATACGGTGAGTGAACAACTATGAGTAAAATATAGTTTTAAAATACCTAACAAATATATCTGCAATTTGTATATTTTCACCCATTATGATACCAATAATTATCCTTTACATAATTATTTGAATGGGTTTTTATTGTCCCTTCCTTATTTCTATAACCTGAGAATAAAGGAAAACACTTGAATAAAAAATATTAAAGTTCAAGAAGGGAAAACTTCTATCCAGAACCTCTACAAAACAGTTTTACCTTGAAAAGAAATGTGTCGTGCTTGTTAATAGAAACTCTTTCAAGGTACATTTACAAAAAAAAAAAAATAATTAAAAAATAATAACAACCAATAGATTATTGAAGAAAAGGCTGTTACCAAAACAGAGTCAGTAGCCACACGGCTTTAAGCAGTGCTCAAAGGCACACAATAAATGAATAAATGTTTGGACATAAAAGAGTGTTTTGCATTGTGACTATTTTATCATATAGCTGTGTATAATAAACTTGAAATATAAAGCTTGAGCTCGCTAAGAGGGATTTGATGTGATTTACTTTTCTAATTGACCCATAAAAAAGATTGTTGTAAAATATTAGGCTTCCAGCTGTTGATCAAGTTGACGTTTATTGGATTGCATGTTTGCTGTGGCAGTTTGGAAGCAAAATGTCAGAATTCATTTGAATTAACAGCTTTTTTATTTGTCATAAGCTTTTTCTCCAAGTAAAATGCAACTTATAGTTTTGCAAATTTTACTTTTAAGGAATCTGTTGAGTGAATTGGTTGAAACCAAACATCTGCAAAAACAGTGGGATGACCAAGAGTATGGAGTATTTTTTGTATTAAATAAAAAATTTTAAAAAAATCAGCAAATATATCAACTAATATAGCAATTTTTTAAATCTACATACAAAAAAGCAGAAAGTAATAAAAAGGAAGCCTAAACATAACCACCTGAAACGTGACAGTAAGATGACACATTAGATGGTGACAAATAACTAAAATCTACAAGTAGGCAATCCTCTCTCACCAGTCATTATTTCAGCTTAATAACAGGTGACCACAGGTATAAGCAGTCCTGATAAGTAGAATGCCTCATCCGTATCACTGCCTAAACAAAGCATCAAAGGGGAATCATAAGGAGAAAATAATTATCGCGGTAATACTCTGTGCAATGCATGGGTGCACACATCATTTAACCTCAATTTAATCATCACAATGCAAATTCCACTGAAACCCACACTTGAGCGCAATGTAGGGGAAGGAAATGTAGTGGAGGTTTACATCAGGGAACATGTTGAAGTCTAGCATTTTTAGGATTGTTACTTGTTGTTTTTATATTTATCAACAAATTCTAACAGATTAAAAAAAAAAATCATGCATTGATGATTCAATGAGGGAACATGGAACTCTAAATCCTTCTTTAACACTGAAATGGCAAAATCAAGCCGATTCTGCGGTGAGTAGCTTTTAAAACTGGGACAGCAGTGGTGGGAACAGCCTGCAGTACAGCTCAGAGGTGAGAGGTGGGGGCAGCCATGCAGCTAAAGAATGGGTAGCGTGAAGACCTTGAGCACCACTGTGATTAATACCTTCATAATTAACACTTTCATGGTGACAGGTGGTGTGGTGAATATGTGCTTCAGTGTAAAATATTACCACAAGAGTGTAGTCGTGGGCTTGAGTCTGATCGCTCACCGTCCATGTTTTCCAAAGAAAGCTCAGGACCTGGCTTTTTAACCAATTGCTGAAAATAAGAAATGCAGTCATTTGACACTTTAATTGTTGTGCATACCTTATCCAGAATTATGTTTTTAATGTGATCATCTGATCTACTTCTAGAGATTCCACATGTTCATGTTAGGGTTTCTTTGAATCTTTGTTTTTACTTGGAGTATTTTATTCTTGTGTTTCAACTCCAGTGTTTTCCTCATGGGGATCCTCCCCACCAGTGACTAAGCCTTCTCTGTGAACAGGGTCATCGCGATGGGGTCTGTCTGCTCACTTTGATCGGAGGGGACGTCCGCTGTGATCATGAGCGGGATGGTCCCTGGTGTGCACAGGTCTCCGAAATATCATTTCTACACTTCTGCATCCAGCCATATCTTTTTTTTTCTATTTTGAATCATGTCTTTTTATGTTTCATTATGTTGGGTGCATGGGGTCGGAGGGTTGAGAACATTGTGTGTGTTTTGTACTGTTTCTCCTATTGTGAAAGTCTTTATTGTGGTTTTTAAGTTTAAATATTTTTAAGCTCTTTTGTTATTAAAATATAAAAAGGCTTTGTATATAAGGCCTGATTTAATTTGCTTTGGTGTTTTCAATGGCATCACAGAAAACACTAACACATAAAAAACAAACAAACAACACAGCAAATAGCAATTTAATAAAACAATCTTGAATGTTGTTGAGTTTTTTTTAAGTCAGTAACATGTGGAAGTTGGGCTAACACAATATAAACGGTCTTGTTTCTACTGAGCAGTCCAGTCCGCTAAGGAATAATACGGACCAGTTAATACTGGCGTGCGTTTCCATTCATTTAAGCGGCTAAGAAAAAGAAGGAAAACGGAGACACTAGCTTAGCGCTAAATTGGTGCGTTCTAATGTCGTCATGACTTTCTGCCAATCACCAGTCCCGATATATTTTTCTATGGCCCTACAATGGATGAGGGCCCCAAAGAGGTGGGGGTCAGAACTGTTTAATGGGTCCATTTAACAATGGAAATGGTCAAAATACTGGACTGAACCGGAACGTGCAGTACCGGACTGCGCAGTGGAAACAAGCCTTTAATTTATTAAAAGCTAAGGAGAGATAACCATGTGCATCATAAATACATTTTGTTAAAAATAGATCATTTTCTAATAATTTTCTAATGTAAACATCATGACTTTGCATAGTCATTATCATTGTGGCTGATGGACAAGAAAGATGCAAAATTATTTACAAGATGATGTACATGGAGTTTGGAGTTTGACACCCCGGATCTACATACTTTGGACCAGGGGGGTAGATCTCCCATGATACTGGAGGAATAGTGAGAAATGTTAATCTGGTTTTAAACCTCATCTAATATCACAAATGTCAATCTGACACTGATACAGCAAAAACAATACCTTCCCATAGGGAAGTGTCTCCCAGTCGCACCTCCCAAATTCAGGAATCCCAACTGCAAGGCTGTGCCCCCAGTATGTCTTAGCATTAATGTTCTCTTCTAATTGGTCATTCGTTCTAGTTCAAAGGGAGCATTTGAGGGTTTTTAAGCCTCAAACTGTGTTCATACTGCGCATGTGGCATCCGTCCAAGAACTTGCTGAACACGGGTTCTGGAATGCGCTTTAGTATTTAATGTTCACACTGGACTATCACTACCCTGACACTAGCACATGTACTTACAGTTGGAAGAGGCGTGGTGCAAAATGTTGAAGCGGTGCATCTCTGTAGAATCTTGCTCCATCCACTCTTGCTTCCTTTCCCAGCTCTATTTGGATATAGGAAAGGCTTGGTGTCATATAACTACGGCCAGGCACAAACCACAGTAATACATTTCTTCTTTGTGACCAATTTTGAAACAGTTGATGCTTCCGTGAATTAAAAAAGGACGCTACCCAAACGTCACTATCAAATCTAAGTCCCTTATGGTCAAAGTTCAACTGCTTTGACTTTTAACGTGCATTCAAAGGCCACGTTTTTGTACATAGAGCCCAGAAGGAATGTACAAATTTGCAAAGTAAATGTGAAAGTGAGAATTTTGAACTCTGTAGATCAAAATGTGCTTTTACGCAAGTTTACATAGACTTCTCATTTGAAATGGTCTCTTAAACGCGTGTTGCTGCGCCCGGTGTGAACAAAGACATATGAACACATGATATGAAAATCACAACCACAGTAGCAGCAAAGCCACATTCCAAAAGCACCTATAGAGTATAAAAAGAGCTGCTCCACTTTAGGGGTTTTCTTTCTTTCCTTTTTCTGTTGATTAGTGTTTTATTTAGCATGGTTCCTCATATGTATAAACAAATGGAGGAAAACAGTGGATGGGATGGGCTCCAGCAACCCCCGACTACAAAAAGGATGAAGCCGGTTTGGAAAATGGATGTATGTAAAATGGTGATCTTCTCACTGTATTTTACCAGTTGTATAGGTTGCTGTTGTGTTATCTGGGGCTTAAAAATAAACCCCTCAATGCTTCTCTTTCTGGCTTTCATATTGCCTCTTGCTTCTTTGCCAGCTGGAGCCTCTGTGTTCTGTAAGGTTTAACATCTGAACCGGGAGGGGGTCACTGTGGTGAGAGTGGCACTTACTTAGATGTAGACACAACAGTCTGGTTCCCTTTTCAAAGACAAAGAAGCAGTGCAACCAGGAGTGATAGATCAACTAAAGTATTGATATTTCAGGGCAGATATTCACCAATATTGAGATTGTCGATGATTAGATTGATCTGCCCCTCCAATCTGAAGCAACAGGCAGGTCTTGGTTTATCTTAAATTTATTTTTACTAGATTCTACGTCCATTTAGCAAACAAAATCCTTTAAATGCTGTTTCTAAAATGACAGCTGTCCATGCATGTGTATGCTCGATGTTCTGATCTTTTATTTTTTACTGTCTTTTTTGATTGTTTCTTTACTTTGTCTGTTTGAATTTTATTAAATGCTTACTTTGTTGACAATCTCTCTTTTAATGTAAGACATTTGCCGATCTCCACTAGCTTGTGATTGAATTGCAATACTTTTAATGGTTCGAAATATTTTTATTGAAATGTACTTTTTATTCCCTGCTGAGAGATTATTTTTATGCAGTCAAGTTGAAAATATGATTTGTATATCATAACAGAATGATTTTAAATTTTAATTGTAAGTTTTCAGTTTTTAAATTATTAATAACTAACCAAATTAGTCATTAGAAATCCTAGCACATATAATATTATTATATATATATATATATATATATATATATATATATATATATATATATATAATGTTTTTCTGGTTAGGAAGCCTTTAAAATATCAACAGCTCTCCACCACATCTGTGTTTTTATTATGTTTCCCCCCCAACTGCATTTTTTTTAAGGTCTGTTCATAAATTCTTTGGGATTTTTTTTGTCTTGGTTTTTCAATATGCTCCTCTTTATATGCTTTGTACCTGATAATCTTTTTTTTTTTTAACTTTTTCACATTTGTTGGGGTCCATTTTCTCCGTTTGTCCATGCAGAGTTGCCTGAAAGTGATCCAAATGTCAAACAGCAGAATGTAGCCAGTGAATGTTGCATCATCGAAGTACTGGTTATTCAGTCTCTTACTAAGATCTAAAGGGTAAAGACGCATCACTAAGGGGCTGCTATCGTATGTGTTGTGGTAGTTAGAACATTTGCCTTGGAGGGAGACAGCTATGGTTCAAATTGTTACAGGGTTTCTTTTCTTCACGTATCAAAGTGTCTTTCCACAGTCCTAAAAACAGGCAACATTGGTTAATTGGTGGATCGTAATTGCTCCGTAGTTTTGCGTGTTTGGGGCCCTGAGATGGACTGACAAACTGTCCAAGGAGTACCTCACTTTCACCCAGAAAAGCTGGGATACCAACAACACCCATGACCCATAATTAACAAATTCGTTTGTGTAATGGTGCAGATTATATGTGTTTATCTCCTACAAACAAGCAATAGTTTTGTTCATGACTGACCTATTACTTTTCCCATAAGAGGCTCTTCTACTTTCTACTCACCAGTATGAATGGGATCTGTATAAAAGACACCTGTCCACAACCTAAAACAGTTCTCATCACCTCTTCCTCATGACCAAGACCAAAGAGCTGTCGAAGGACACAAGGATTAGATTGTAGACCTGGAGAGTGGCTGACTTAGCAGTTTGGGGGTCCAAGGCAAACAGTAACATGGGGGCTTTATATATCTTTTATACATCTTTTACTTTCTATTGATGGAATAGTCCATTGTTACATAGGGACAGAGGACAAAACACTTTCACATGAGTAGTCTTATGTCATTTCAGTGATTTGGATTTTTATGGAGTTTTTTGGAGTTAAATAATCATGGGCATGGAAATTATTTTAGACATATTTTTTAAGTGTTCAAGGATCACCCAATGCTTTGGGGGGGCCTCAGGTAATTCCCTACCTTTGATTAATTGCAAATCCACCCTTGATTGTGAACAAGACTGAGATGAACCAATCTACAATAAGCAATCCAGTTAGTGAGAAATTGAAAGAAACAGAAGATTATTGATAATCTCCTTCCATCTTGAGGGAGATTGTCATCTGAAGCTCCACACACGATCTCTCTTCAAATTATTTTGAGAATGGTGAGGAAGCAGACCACAACTACACAGGAGGATTTGGTCAATGACCTGAAGAGAGGTGGGACCACAGTAGTGAAGGTAACTATTAATAAAACACGTTTTTATAGATTAAAATCATGTTTTTCTATTATTAATTCAATATTTGTGTTTTACATTGTTATACAAATAAATGCCCTTACCTGTTTAGTGAGACAATTGTGATTCTGCCAAATAATTTTGCCCCACTGTAAATAACAAAACACAAAGTTACTATACACTAAGCTTTATTTGATGAACTCCAACAGTTTCCAGCTCCAACACACTTTTTCTGATACAACATATTGCTCCAATTCAGGAAAATGTGCCCCTCTGATCCCAGTGACAGGCGCTGCACCCGCCCCTGGGTTCAGCACAGAACACAGGACAAAGCAGGCAGAGCTGTCAAAGCCTCTTTCATCCAATGGCTGCAGGAATGGTTCTCATCTAACTACCCAGGTCTTGAGCCGTGCGCCGACACACGTGTCACTGTGATTATTTATGTGGGTGATTAGGCGTCTGGAGGGGAAGCAGCGTTTAACACTCCCCAGCAGGCCTACACATATAAGAACAATGAAGCTTTAACATACCAGAATCCACTGTTCACTAACACAGTCAAGGTTAGATGACTCTTTTAGAGCCAGCAGGTCCATCATTAGTGAGCTCTGGGAGTCGGGACCATATGGCAGTGACAGGTCATGCTACACAGAGGTCCAGGAAAAGTGCTCAAACAAACCTGTCCTGGCAGGTGAAATTAAAAACACCCTGTCAAAATGCAAACAGCATTTGCCTGCTTTACTCCCGCGAGACGATGCCTTGCAGGCACATATTTGCCTGTGTTATGGCCTTTGGCCCTCGTCCGGCAGAAGGGCCCAGCATAAGGTAAATGGAAAAGAAAACATGGTATGGCCTGGTGGGTGGCAGGCAAAAGGCAGAAGGGGCAAACTTGTTTGCTTTATCTGTAGACACAGAGGGTCAGGGGACAATGCAGAGGATGTCGGAACGGAATGAAATGGTGTTTGATGAAAATAACAGTAGGTCACTCAAGGTTCATTAGGAAAAAAATTGCAGAACATTTACTGCTCCATTAGCTCTGAACAGCAGAAAAAAAAATATTATTTATTTGTGATTTAACCGTTTTCCTTTACTGAATATTTAGCATTATTTAAGCTACAATATACTTACAATGCTTTAAAAATAAAAATACAATGGATCCAAATATAGTATTTTGTACAAAAATACAGTACAAAAAATGAGTTTGCTCAGTAATATTTATATAAGCTGCAAAAATGATGTACTGGATGGTTAAAATATTAAAGTCTATTTTCAAAAATATTAAAAAGGGCAGCATGACAGATAAAAATCAGCTTTGAAAGAAGACTACCATCTGATTTGTAGTTTTACTGCAGCAGGAGAAAGCTGTCACAAACCACTGGCAAAGTCATTGAATATATCAGAGGGAACTCAACATTCCACCCCCACATGGCAAGTACAGACAACATGTACTTTGATGAAGAAGAAGACGTAACTAGCTCTTGCCAATGTGATGGACACATGAAAGGGGTTAACAGATTCTGCTAACTGCCATTCAGCCAAATGTGACCGACATTTTTTAGCTGCTCTGAAACACACGCCTCGCAGCTGAAGTTTGCTTTCATTAATATTTCACACAATTTTTTTTAACATTTTGTGTCAAAATGTAAGTGACTCTTCGCAAAGCAAACATAATATATTCTTTTGTTTCCACTCCTGTGTCATCTTAAATGTTGGCTTTCTCTTGAAGAAGACTGTGAAGTAAAGTTCAGTTGGTTGGGTTTGTGGCTCATTACCTGAAATATAATGTTTTTTACAATTAGGTTTTTTTTTTTTTTTAGAGTAATTTGAAAAAATTGAGAAAATCCTTGATTTTTTGTGAATAAAATACTAGTGCTGTCAATTGATGAATAAAATAGTCAAATTAAACACTTTTGGGTTGTGATTAATCAGGATTTATTACAATGTTTTACTTGGTACATTTTTAATGACTGCAGCTTTTGAACAAAAACAGGCCAGAGAGAAACATTTTCCCAATCATCAGAAATGTTTTAATTTATCAAGTATTTACTCCGATGTCATAGAATTGTAATGTGTGAGCACAAACACATCAACAGTAGGTTAGGCAGAACTGTACAAACTTTAATCTGCAGTACTACTCCAAGAAAACAAAGATGCTGATGTACAGCCACGAGCAACAGACACTGTGTTTCTGCGCTTTAAATGCTCCGAGTGAATACTCCATTCTGTTTGGCTGCTGGATGTGGATGCATACCTAAAAGAGAAGTTCCGGGTCCATAGCCTAATCTATATCACTGCGCAGGGTTTTTAAAAATGATGCATCTTTTTGATGCATCATCTGGACAAAAAACAAGCAGTGAGAAGTGAACTTTCTCTCTGAACTTTTGCTTTATTTAACATATCATGATGATTGGAATATTTATCGCTTTCCTTTGACGCTGTTGTCGTGTTACCATGACAACAGGCCACTTTAAGTAGTCAGCTTTTTGCATGTATTAATAATTGTATTAATAATAAAGTATTTCTTTCATTTTAAGGTGACCAGGGTGTAAGCGTGATAATGCCCGACAAAGTGCGCATTATCAGAATTTAATGTGCACCATGGAAGCTGAGATGATGCAACGAGAAGCAGAAGATGATTGTTTTGTAAGGTGTAATCAGTTTGAGAGTATTAAAAAATCTTAACGTTAATATGAAAAATAACACTTGTTAATTTTTTATATTTAATCACAAGTGTTAATGCATTAACATAACAGCCCAGTAAAAACACAATTTGCATTTTACTTAATGTATGCATGTTTGTTTTTTTTTTTTTTACTATCTAGACATAGTTCATAGAAATGAGAAGTAAAACTTAGATGCAACTTTTCATAAAGTTTATTTTTGCGTGAAATTGAAGAGTATTTACCCTTTGGCAACAAAATACTTATCTCTGATAAATTTGAGTTTTGAACATATTTCCGACAGAATGTGGAAAAATATATTTAATGAAAACTCGATACAATATGAATAAATTAAGTCTGTATCCAGTCTTGTCTTTCAAGTGTACCACAGCTTGGGTTGGGGGTAATAATGATGTTAAAAAAAACATTGACAAAGTCATGTCACAAATGTTATCACAATCACTCTTTGATACAAAAGCAGCCTTCGCTGTATGTCATTGACGAGTACTATGATGGTATGCGTTGTATCAGTGCTCTTGGCAAAGAAAATTTACACCTCTATGACAAGAGCAATAATTCACACAAAAACATATTGAAATTCTGGAGCAACACTCTATGCAGCCTTCAAGACGACATCTTTTACACAGACACCATACATTTTTCAACAAGACTGTGCCAACCCACATACATTACAAAAGCCCTGCTGTGGAAGAGTACTGGTCAGACTCAAGTCCTGTCTCCAAAAAAGAATGAACCGAATTTCAAATTAACAACTCAAAACTTCTGCTTTGGTGGGAGAGGGGGACACACCTGCGTTTCTTGACTAACTGGTCTCCATACAGCAGTTTATGTAAAAAGTGATTTTTATTAACATTAATCTATTTAAATTTAAATTAAAGAAAAAACAAAATGCATTAAAATGAATTTAAACGTGCTTGTATTATGATGTATTTAGGAAATATACCCATGAATAGAAAATATATGTTGGCTGGAACTGTTCATCTTTAAATTTAGTCTTTGAAGTACCAGTTTCAACCTCAAATGTTAATGATCTCATTAACTCAAAAACAATAAAGGTAATCTAAATGGTGATAGCAGGTTAATTGTTTTGTAAGACAAAAGCTAAAGCATTTCCTTTAATGCTTGTCAGACATTAGAAGCACCAAACCAACATGGTAGCTGGCACCTTGACAATTGCAGGAGCTAATTAAAGCTGAAAATGGTAGATGGCAAACTGAGATGGCCTGATATTTTCAGTACTTACATCTGCTGTTAGACTTTATATGAGCAGCTGCTGGCAGAAACACAGATGTAAGACCCGCTCAACCTCCCATTTCTGCTTTTACCTTCAGCTCAGTTGTGGATTCTCCCAGTCTAACACTTACGACTAGAATGGAGTTCAGCATAATTATTCTGTGATCTTGTAACTATCGGGGTAATGAATCTCAAACACAGGATATTAAAAAGCAGATTTTACAACATTTTATCTATATGTAACTAAATAATCAGCCCAGGATATTAACACAGGCACCTGCAGGTATGACTCTTAACTTTTTCTGTTCTGGTTTAAAATTGAAAAAAATCTGAAGTTTTCCATCTTTTGCAGACTTAAAAAAAAATTCCTCTATCTCTGTAAAAACTGCAGAAGCTGTTAAAATAAAATGAGCTTTAGAGAAAATGCACCATGAATGTACTCATTCTTGTCTTCATTCAAAGTATATCAACTTCCAAAAGTTAGCATAAGAATGAGGCTTCCCTTTACTTTTCAGTTACATCCCAAGAATACAAAAAATAGAATTGTTAAGTGTAAGCTTGCAGATTGTCTAAAAGGCAAAGTGAATAGCTTTCCCCACTTTACATAATGTTTGCATGAGAATTACGAAGGCGTTCTGCCCAAACCCCCATTAGCCGCATCTTTCCTGTGGAGAGTGTCGTCAGTATGAGAAAATTGCTTGTAATTTGAAGACATATTGACATTTTCAGACGGCTGATTGCTGATTGCAGTCACACAGAGATATTGTTTCATAATAAGACTTTCACTTTATACCCAAGCTGTGGGGAATTCATGTTTAAAATATTTTTGGTGGCTGTATGCAACACTTCTGAGCTTTTGTTTCACTGAGTTCTATAAAGATTGCAAAAATGCATTTTCTTTTTATAGCTAATTGCAGGTATTTTAACAAGAAAACATTGTTTTGTTTCGCATTACAAATACATTTAATTGCAATATTTGAGAGGTAGGTCCAGACTTATTTGCACTTTTTCCTTGGAGTATTTTTTATTTTTCATAATTTTAACTTTATTGTTAATGCTGGTTGGAGGTACTCTAAGGCCTAACTCTTTCCTTCTCCCTACCTGTTGTCCCTTCTCCTTCATTTAGCACTATTTTTTATTAAAAAAATAGTGTCTAGTATTTCAAATGTTACTTTTGTTCGTTGACATCATCAATAGGTGCCGGTCCGCTAGCATTAGAGCGGAGCTTCCAGTGATTGAATATACATAAAAACAGTGGTTTTATGACTTTAAAAAGATCATGCTACAACAAAAAGTCCTTCCTTACATTTAAATGTAAACGTCTGTGGTTCAGACTACATCCATGTGAAGAAAAGAGCTTCTCAGCACGACACGGTTTAGCCTTGCGATGGTGGACTTTGGACTCCTCCGTTTGGAGGGTGAAACTTAAAAAAATAATACACACTACCGCTTAAACTGCCACTTCAAAATGAGAAGAAGGGAGAAAGGAAGAATTCTGATTGGGCCTAAATGTACCTGAAAATACATCCACAATCTCCGTTTACCTTAATGGTTTCCAGACAAATCTGACAAAGTTTAAAAGACAGAGCAAAAAAAAGGCAAATTTATTTGCCAATAATACACAATAATTCAGATATAAAAAAACAAAATAAATAAAAATTCTCAATTTATGAGAATTGTTAAAACAGAATCGGACACTGCCTTCTTAAGTATGTTAGTTGTTAGATTTTAAGTATTAGACCCTTTCTAGTTTTTATATCACTTACTGTTTAGTTAATTTTCTATAGATACACAAATAATGCAAACAAACAAGAAGTGACAGATAGAAATCCCTTTCATGAACCTCAACATTTAAGAATTTTTAAAACTGCTGATTCAAGAATTAACTTTGTTGCTTCAATATAAACTTTAAAATGTTATTACGTGCATAGCCCATTTATGCAGCATTTGTGCAGTGAAGTAGGTTTGTACTTGTAACTTACAAACAACTAGGGTGTAGCATAAGGACACTGTACAACAGCATCACCCTTAAGTGCATAAAACTTAAGGACACTTCATGGTTACACTTGCCATTCAGACAACACTCATACATATAATTTTTAACGACTTCCTTTGAGGTGGCTGTAAAAGCCTAAAGGAGACTGCACAACTGTCCTTAAGGTATAGCCACTCCTCTCCAAAACCCTCCATGGCTCTGGACAACTCAAAAACCTGAAACGCAGGCTACCGCCTGCACAAGTGCACGTGACAAAGATGTAAGGTATTTAGTGTATTCTGCCCACTGCAGGGAGGACTGCAACAAACAGTCTTTTGAGAAAAAACAAACAACTACTGCATTGGAGATTTCACCAGCATTGTAGGGCAAATTCTAGAGGACCAGATTCTGAAGCACACCTCCACCCCGAAGGACACAAAACATTTGTTTGAGGGCAATGAAGTCTTAACCACATAGAAAGGGTGGTTTGAACAAGGAGCAAAGAAAGTGATTTTTACAAGAAAAGATGGATTTACCCAGAGGATGAGACAAGACTGCAGAGTGCTAACAACTGCCCCCCGCCATCTAAAGATAATACAACTTCCACTGAACTAAAACCTCTAAGATTTTTTGTTCGCACATTAATCCATAGAATGAGAGGTAATATCTAATGTCCCCAGCGTGGCATGAGTTTTGCTCCGCCCCTCCATCTTTCTGCTGACTGACTTTTTCCACGAGGTCGAAATGACGTAGATTGCTCTCATCAGGTCAAGGGGATTAGAAACTGTGGAAGGTTAGCTAGAAGGAGATTGTAGGGAGATGACAAACTTGACATTGGTACATTGGTACATGTTTTGCTGTTTTTATTTTTTGAATGCTTTTTATAGCTTCTCTGTTTAATCTTGAGACAGTTTTATGAACGAGGAAACTCCTCATGATTGTGTGGCTTGACTTTTCAGTATGTTTTGGTTTCTTCTTGTTTTTTTTCCTTGTTAATTTTATCACCCTCTTGTCTTTGCAGGATAATGTAGTTTGATCTTTTGAAAATATAAGTGTGTTCTTAAAAGTATTTCTTTCAGTGGTCCAATCTGTTCCTCCTAGCCCTCTTTAGGTGAAAAAATTGTTTGCCGCCATGTCGCCAAAGAAAAAAAGAAAAAAAGCAGAAGATTGAACTGCTGTTTCTTAAGCCAATTAAAGAAGACAATCTATGTAAATGTTAATCTTTTACATCACTATTTCAGTTTTAGCCTGTCAGTCTTTGCTGTTATGCGGTCTGATCAGTCTTCCATCATTGGAGGAGTGGTTATCTCTTCTTTTTCAGATAAATTATTGGTTAGCTTTCGTTGGAAATCTACAGTCTAATTAACAGTTTTGAGCCTACATCAACATCAGTAACAACCACTGTTTTTATTAATAGAACATGCTTTTTGGGGTGTCTGCACACAAAGCCAACTCAAAGATGGATGTCTAAGCTTTAATTAACCAAATTATTTACTGAGTAGGGCGGGCTTATGGGAGCATCACTCATGTAATTGATATGTTAGTAAAAAGACCGAAGAGATTAGCTTGTATGGAATTAGACGGTTGTGAGTAGTTCATCATCCAAGGTAAAATTCTATACAAGTCATTATTATGGACCCATATCTTAACTTTACATTAGCATTTAAATAAGATGACTGACACCAACTTTAAATGTGTTTTTGCACCAAAAAAAAGAAAAGAAAATTACTTAAATTATAGTGATGTCACTATAAGTATATATAAATAAAATGAAACAACAAACTACATCCAGCACTTTTGAGAAACATTACATTGAAAATTAGATATTTGTAACAAAATGAGAAAAAAATTAAGGCTAGCTGATCAACAAACACACCAAGCTTAAAACTAAACCAAACTGAAACTTTTTGTAATGAAAATAAAAAAAAAAAACCTATTTTGTTCAAATTAATTTTTTATTAAAAATTGGTTGTTTTGTGTAAAATTGAGGGAATTTTCCATTATCATGCTATGTAAACATCATAGTTTTAAAGGTGCTCATGCACAACTGTAAAAAAATGATCTATTTTTGAAAAAAAACATTATTTACAAAGAAAATATGTCAATGGTGTGCATTGCTTTCCTTAACTTTCTGCAACTGATCAGGCTTCAAAATGAAATACCAAAAGAATTGCACTTATAAGAAAAAAGCAAACTCTTTAAACTGTGTACATTCTCCAGAAGCGTTTAGTTGACGTTTTTATTTCATTTTTTTTTTTAAATTTCCAACTTTTATTGCAACTTCTTTTTTTTGTATTGCACATTTACTTCTTGTGTCAAAACAATGATTAAAAAAAGCCCATAAGGTCCTGGAGGAACTGGACAATATATATGATTGTGTTACAACAACTTAAAGACCTGCGTTAAGTGGTTAAGGATACATTTTTCTAAGAAAGAATTGTTGGTTCAAGGATTGAATTCAAAATGAAAAAAGAAAATCTCTCAACATCCAAAGAAAAACTTTGAAAGACTTTAAAAGGACAAAACCATCCAACTTGTGACCGTGTTAAACTATTACAAGACAATACTGCGTCTTGCATGAAATGTGTGGAATAATATGCATTTTAAGTATCACAACAGTTTGAGAACCTATCAAGAAAGGGCAGGTTATCAGCTTTAACAGGCTCTAACAAGTCTCCTAAGAATAAAAAAAACTTTAGTGGCGGAACTCCCCTGAGCACAGCTGCCTCCCAGCAAATAGGTCCTAGTTGAAACCATGGCTGCTGCTTTTTTATGGGGAATTTGTCTGGTGACTGCTCGAGTTTTCATTGAGTATTCTCACAGGCTTCAACACACTCGAATGACCTTGAGGGGAAATATAGTATAGAATAGGACTCATGACGACATGACAACTACAATATTTGTGCAGATTTCTTTCTAAACTTTAATCTATATTCTAATTTAAAATGTCACTATTGCGGAGTAGAAAGAGACCCAAAGTATTACAGAAGCAGGAAAAGTTATTATACTATGAAAATCTTTTTTAAGTTTCTTTTTTGAGCACAAATAAACAAACAATATTGGTAAGGGGAAGTCATGCTGATTTTGACCTGATTGACTTTAGAGGCAACAATATCCATCACGAGAAAAGTCTTTCAGATTGTAAACACACAGCTAAAAAGCCTAAATACGCCCCCAACAAGACAGGGAAACCACTTTTATATGTGTATTAAAAAAGTTTGTCATAACGTAGTCATATAAAGCCCTAAAATTAAGATTGATGTTTGTAGTAATAAAAGAGTCTGTGATTTCACCAACTTTATCTTCACCTCTAATAATAGTAATTTACCTTTATGTTTTAATATTAAATTAAGACAGAGCCTATGGCGTAATCGGTGCTGTTTTCTCTGGTGTAAATTTGTAATGATCTTGCACTTGGTGTGCATCTGGGTATAACAAAGTTTTACTTAATGACACCCCTTTGAATAAAAAATATAATTTGACATTATGTACCTGATCGGTCTTCAAAATGCAAACATAGTTCAAGTGTTTGTATGACCACGGAAAGTTTTTCATGTTTTTTTATTCATCAAGTTACAACAGACTTTTCATAAATTCAGTTTTTTTTGGATGAAAAAAAATATTATTCTTTGAGTAGAAATTATAGCTTAGACCACGACTTAGGCCAGGACTCCCACCCTCAGAAGGAATAAAAAATCCCTTTTTTCACAATGGATTGTTTCTTTTAGGACCTTAGCCTTGAAATGATCCAGGAAGGCCACTAGAGAGCCTGTACAGAAGCATGAGGCATGGTTGGTTGTTTTTTTATCTCTCAGTCACCTGATGATTTGTTTTTACGGTGCCTCTGAGAACAGTTCCACTTCTTGAATACATCAAAATACTCAAGACGTTTAGGAAAAAAAAATAAAATAAAAAAATAGAACAAAGTATATTTATTCCACATTGCAATAAATGCAGTTTAACAGCAATGCGGTTGCTTGTTACTTTGCAAATAGCTCAAGTTTCCAGCCAGGATTCAGCTGAAAAACTGCAAATGTTGATTTGCTTTTTAAAAAAAGTTTAGAAGACAGAGTTGCTTCACTGGAATGTTGTTTAATATTTTCTTAGACAAGAAAACAGACAAACTGAAACAACAACTTTATAATAACTTGTGACATAAAATGTTCAAAAATAAAAGACAGATCCAGTCCTCTTGTCTATTTTTAAACAATATGTAGCACTAAAACAGCATGACTTTACATCTCTCAAACACATGATGAGTATGCATCATGAATTCTTTCCCAACAAAGAGCAGCAGAAACTGCTGTTCTGCTTTCACCATTAGTACCTGGTTCAGTCAGCCTCTAACCTCGGTACTTGAGCTCTTTCGTTATGTGGTTTGCTGTTTAACTTGTGGTAAGTGTCACATTGTGTTTATATGATTCATGAGGAAACGTGAAAAGCTAATGGCGAGAAACAGTCAACTGAAAATGGCAAAATCAGCAGGAGATTGGTCTGTGTTTGCACTTGTGCCGCTGGCCACCACTGTGGTCTGCTTGCAGTTTATTTAACATGACACGTTTTAGCTGCACCTCAAGAGAGAAAGGTCAGAACTGAACATTAACCCAAACGCACATGCAGATGTGGAAAAAAAAAAACACAAGTACAGCTACAGTTTCTGAATTAACTATTTCACATGTGTAACCCCTGGTGCATTCTGAAATAACACTATTTATTTCTGGAATCCTGATGGGTAGCAGGTTTTTAATTATTGACATTCAGCTGAGTATTAGCATTTTATGTGCTCTGACCCTGCAGCCGTGAGTGGCAGAGGGCTGGGTAGGGAAGAAGATGGGAGGCTGGGGGCTGGTGATTTTTGGGGGACAAAGAGTCCACTGAGGAGGCAGAGGAAGGAGCCAGGGAGGTGGAGGTTCAGCAATTCACATGCAGTGCAGTAGGCCTCTCTGCATTACCCCCACCCTTCCTCCAAATCCCAGGAGGGCAAGAGGGAATTGATGAAACGAGCAGGAAGGCCTAATTAAAGGCTCTCAGCTCAAAAGCATTGATGTATTACATCTATTATGCCACAGTTCGATGGGTCTGCCAGGCCGAGGCTGCCGCCTCAAAGTCAACGAAACAAACTGAAGAAATAGGATCAGAGGGTGAGAGAGTTGGTATGAGTGCATGCAAAGCTTTGCGACAAAGGCTTTGCAGCCATATTTATGTCCCAAAGGCTCAGAGACCTATAAAATATATAACTTTATTGTAAGTTGTGTTTTACGCAGGCAAAAGGGATAGTCAATTATTTTGAGACATTTGAGACATGTTATACTGTATACATACATAATATAGACAAAGTAACAGTAACAAGTAATGAGATTATTTATAACAAACATAAAAAACAATGAAATAAATTACTACTATAAAAAAATATGACATTAAAAAAAGTAAAACATAACTTTATTTTTAATGCAAATTATTGGACACAGCCTTATCAATTTTAGGCAAAATTTTCGCAAAAAAAATAAATTACATTTACTTCATCTTTTCTCATTTATTATTTCCAAAAAGGCCTCTACATGAGACCAATTTTAAAGATCAATACTAAACTAATTTGTAAGTGGCTAAAACTAGGTGGCTTAAACTAATAAGGAAAAAACACAAATAAAACCGTCAAGTAGATATCCTTCTCTTTATTTAATTCTTTATAGCATTTAATGGAAACATTTCACCATTTAGCAACTGAGAACAACATTTACACAATTCCTCCTCATCGGGGAGGACAGGACAGCCAACAACTGTCTCATTATATAACTGATCCTTCTATATCTGAATACAAAGAAAATTCACAGTCACTAAAGAGATGCAAAAATGGATTAAAGAAATGAATAAAAACGAAAACCCACTTTTAAGAATAAAATATTTAAAAAAGCAATTTATAAGCTGTAGGCCAGTCACTAGTCAATAGACCAAGTATATACAGGAAGCTAAACAAATCTACAATATTTATTATACAATTTGTTTCATTGTAAAACAATTATGGTAGTTATTCCTGATGAAATATCAAACGTTCATATACAGTTGATTAAATTATTCATTTAAAAGCTCCAAAGTTTTCAAACCAGAAAAAAAAATAAACAGAGACATAGTATTTCCTCAGCATCTGCAATAAAACAAAACATTTGTTAAAAATAAAAAGCAGAGTGTGTCATATCAAATATTTTGTGAATGATTAATAAATCTTGGTTTAGTATTATGCTGTATATTGTCACAATAATCCAAAGTAAATTAAGTTTGAACTTCTAAACAGTTAATAACCATTAAGATTCAGATTTACTTCGATATCCCTGCTGGGAAATAGCAGCTGCTTCTTTATATAAACAAAAACATGCAAACTAGTGATCATAAGTCATTGATTAGATCATATAGTTTCCATAATGTAAACCATATAATAATTAAAGTAAAGAATAAAAGGCAGAAGCATTTTTCTTCCTGGTGGATGGAGATTTGATGACACATTCAGCCTTCTAATTAAGTAACATGTCAGTATGCTTTGCACTTTAATCATTTGCACCCATTAATAACTTGATGACCCTTGAACTAATTACGTCTGGGAAAAGAGACACTAATATATAAATTTAGATCCCTACTAAACAGATACTGTAAATCTACAGTTTCTTCCTATTGTGTATTCCAATTGCTTCCACACAGCTCCAGAAACACTGAATGCAACATGAACACTGACTGAAGCGATCAACACAAACTTTTACTGTGTTAACAGCTAACAAGGAACTAAAAGAAAGATATACCTGTTTTGCTTGCATGAATCACAGAGAAACAAATCAGATGTGCTAACTGCTAACAAGACATTGGGAAAAGCCACAGTCTTGGCTGGAGTAGGTGCTGAAAGCAGCTCAGATTTGTGACATTTTCAAATAAAACCTTGAACAAATTTTAGGTTTCCAGCCGGCATGTTGGCAATGGCACAGGAGCAATGGAGTGTTTTAACAAGCTGTAAAAAGCTTTGAAAGAGCATATAAAGATCTCTGTTTGGAATGATTAAAAAGGCAAATAGCTTAAGATAGCCAACTCATCAATGTGCATGTTTATTATTACAAAAAATACCAGCTGATTACCATTTCTCACTCACACATGACTTCAATAAGGAGAAAACTCATTGTGGAATAGAAGATTTAATTGAGAGGTTAAATGAGTTTCTTTTATTTTTTGGCGGTTGGGCTCTGGGCTGGAACAATCTTGCTTATGATGAAGACCTTGGGCCAAGTGAAGAACCCCCAGCACGAGCAGACCGCATTAGGAAGAAGAGACAAGTGGAAGAGCCGGAGGAAACATGGCCCAGGCGAAAAGATCCAGAGCCCACACGCTGATGGTGGTTATGCTGGACACCCCGATTGAAGAGCAAGGAGGAGAATGGGGTGGAGGTGGGCTGGCGCAATGTCTGGAATGCGGAAGAAAACAAAACTTTTACTGTATTTAAAGGCAGCGGTCTGATTGTGATTGGTTGTGTGGTGGAAAAATAGTTGGATCTGATGGAATAAAGAAACGTTGTCAAACGGTTTTAAGAATGTTTATTAAAACAGAGCAGAGAAAAGTACACGTCTTGCCAGCATGGAGGAGAGGTCTGCAGAGCTCTGTGAATGATGGACATTTGCATTTTATACAGTCATACAAACAACTTTAATCAGGACCTTAAGACAAAGACATAACTAATATGGACAGGATGTTCTAATGAAGTCAACATGTTTACCCACTGTGATCAAGGCGTCCTGACAATAAGAAAATAAAGCTTGTGGCCTCACTATTTAATTGTAAAGATGAAACGTATACGTAAACGTATGATTTCCGTAACAGTTGTAAAAAAAAAAAAGTGAGTACTTCAGCCATTGGCTCCCAGTATATACCAATTATGACGTGGAGAGTGACGATGCAACACCTGTATGCTTTAGAACAGGGGTCGGCAACCTAAGGCACACGTGCCACAGCTGGCACGTGGAGGGAAAGACAGTGGCACGCCGTGGTGTGACAACATTTAGCACTTTAGTCATTAGTTTATAGTTTTTGGATTTGTAAAGAGTGAACATCTCTTCCCACAAGGATCTTTGATACTCCATGGTGTCATAAGGAAAGGGTCCATTCATGCAGTGCTGTGACTCCGCCCACCCATATAAATACTGCAGGTTTTTTCTTTTAACATTATAGTTTTACATAATGCATGTTATCCTCCATTTCAGCCTTCATGACCGGGTGAATGAAATGAATGCGCACCGTAGAAAAAAAAAGCAGCTCGGTTGGTTAAGTGCAGGACTGGCATACAGGAAACTGGGGTCAATTCCCAGTTGATATCCAGAGGGTGCAATGAGCAATTGATGGGTCAATTACCATAACAATTAACATAATTCAGTGGGGATCCTTGAGCAAGACCCTTAACGACACCGTCTACTTCATAACCAATGAGAGACAATAAAATACTTGTCATGCCGACTCAGGCGCCGCCCGACCAAACAAGGTCTGCGTCAGGTGCTGGGAAACCAAAGCACCTTGATGGAAAGTCGGCTACTGGAACAAGAAGGAAATGGACTAGATGTGAGAACAAGAATCTGGTGGAATGCTAAAACTCAAGCAATTCTACTCAGGGAGATTACATGCAGGGGATGTGGAGTGAATTGATGCTTTGGAACCCACAATTAAGGCTAATTGCCAAAGAACTAGTAGCTCAATGTTCTAACATCCACAAACAGCAATTGCTATCACAACTTGAGCTTGATGAGATTCAACACAAATACAACACCACCCTCAACACCAGGTCAGAGAGGAGCCTATACCATATTCCCATCCAGAACTTGGGGCACAGCCCCAATAACTACTACTGGTATGCTGAGCGAGGCAGCATCTGACCTGAAAGACAAGATCATGTCTAGAAGGAAGACCAGCCAACCCAGACCCCAACTACAACGGTTAAATGAAGTACCACCTGAAAGCCTCCGGGAAACTGTGAATGGAGCATTCAGGGCAATTCCTGCAACAAAAGTCACAGACACCAATGAACTGGTTTACACTACAGCAGCAGTGATCCTTGGAATGCTTGTCAATAAGAGCAACTATGAGAAAAAACAATGTCCACCATGTAAGCAACGGTTGGAGGTTAAAATGAAGGCAGCTCGGAGGGAAGTGAGTCAGTTGACAGACACCCAGAAAGGTGCAATGAAAAAGCAAGTGCCTAAGAGATACAGCCAGATTCCCATACCTGAAGCATTAGGAACTGCCAAACAAAGACTCCTGGCCTTGAGCAGCCACCTAAAGAGGTACACTAGAGACAATGAACAGATGGATAAACAGGCTGTTTGCAAATCAACCTGTGAAAGTGTCCGCTCAGTGGCAGGTTCAAAGCAGCAGAGCAGACCCACCAAAACTGGAAACTCAATGGTACTGGCAAAGTAAATGCGAGAAAGAGACAGCACATGACAGCAATGCTCAATGGCTGGCCTTTCTGAGAAAGAGCTTAGCAACCTCCCTGAACAGAACCCAGTAACCATCACAGTGGCAGACATCTGAGAAAGAGCCTCAAGTATGAAGATCTGGACAGCACCGGGCCCTGACACGATCCACGCCTACTGGCTTAAGAAACTCACGATACTCCATAAACGCCTGGCAACACAAATAAACGGATGTAATGCTGGAGGACAGAGCCTCATGGGAGGACAAGCTCCTACATGGGATGTACCATCGGACAATAACTGAAGTCGCTGATATCAAGAAGTCCTACCAATGGCTAGCAGGCTAGCAAGAGCCGTCCTTTAGGACAGCAAAGATGCCCTGATCCTGGCAGCACCGGAACAAACCCTGAGGACCAGAGCAACAGAGGCTTAGATCTACCACACCAGACAAGACCCAAGGTGTAGGCTGTGCAAAGAGGCGCCGGAAACAATCCAGCGCATAACTGCAGGGTGTAAGATGCTTGCCGGGAAAGTGTACAGTACATGGAGTGCCACACCAAAGTAGCTGGAATAATATACAGAAACATGTGTGCATAATATGGACTGGAAACCCCAAAGTCAAACTAGGAAACACCTCAGAAAGTGGTAGAGAATGAGAGAGCAAAGATCCGGCGGGACTTGCAGATACAGACAGACAGGATGGTAATGGCGAAGGAACCAGACATTGTAGTGGTGGATAAAGAACAGAGAAAAGCTGTAGTGGTGGATGTGGCAGTACCAAGCGATTTAACATCAAGAAGAAGAAACATGAGAAACTGGAGAAATACCAGGAGCTCAGGGAGGAACTGGAGAACGCTTGGAAGGTGAAAGTGACAGTGGTGCCTGTGGTAATTGAACCACTGGAGGAGTGGCTACAGCAGATCCCTGGAAAGACCTCAGACATATCAGTCCAGAATGGCACAGTGCAGGGGACAGCTAAGATACTGCACAAGACCTTCAAGCTCCCAGGCCTCTGGAAGAGCTTGAGAGTAAACCAGCTTGGAGGTGAAACCACCCCGCTTTTTTTTTTCTTTTTTTTTAAATACATCTCAATGTTATATATATATTCTTTTAACCCTGCAAGACATGATCTACTTTCTCAAAAGGCATTTAGAAAAAAACATTGAAAGACTGGTTTTAGTTTGTAGAAAGTGAACTGCATGGTTTGTTTTTGACTTGATATTTGTCCTATTCTTTCAAATTTTATTTTCATTCTTTTTACTCCTTTTGCAGGTGTTAGTGCCAGTGCTTATTTATCAGCTCTTGTGGTCTCAGTTCACTAATTTTGAACTTAATAGCTGTACAACCCTAATAAAACCAATTACCACTGACACTAATCAGGGAAAAAGGCTTTTTCTCACCAGGGAGCACAAAGATTGGACTCTGCAGCAATGTAAAAAGGTTATATGGTCTTATGAGTCCAGATTTATCCTCCTTCATAGCAATGAATGCATCAGGGTAAGAAAAAAATGCTAATCTGATGCACCCTGTAAACCTCTGGGGGCATTTTTTTTTAAAAAACGGGCTGACATTAGTTTTTCAGGTCCAAGTTCAGCCTCAGTATCTGACTAATGGTAAGGTCAGCTGGCTGCATGCTTCATTTTCGGAAATGATCAGGTTGCTCCTTTCCATGATCTTTCCTTCCCTCTTGGTACAGACCAAGGATGAAAAGTGCGAGGCTTTCCCTGGGCTTAAACTGTGAAAGAGTGGTTTTAGAGAGCATAAGACATCATTTCACACATGAACCAGTCTTTTCAGAGTTCAGACAAACCTTAACCTCACTAAAGGTTCTTTGAATCTGCTTAAGAACACTCAAAAGTTAAAAGCTGTAGAAGATCTATAGGCCCCATCACAGACAAAGGGTTTTTAGTCTCTCAACAAAAAAATAATTCAAATTTGAATAAGATATTACATCGACAAAGCTTTGTAGAGGATTTTCCGAAAGTCCAATAATAGAAAATCAGATAACGTGATCATCAAAGGCAATAAAAAAATATAGCCTCTATTATGTTATTTTGCATGTGATTTTATAAAAATGAAGAAAACCTTAAACATTGTATTCCTTTCAATTTGTTAGGATCACGTTTTCATTGTCAATGCACAGTGTGGATTAGGACAACCAAATTGAAACACAGGATCTAGACATTGTGGCAAAATGAATAGATGGGAGGAGGCTTTATATCAACTCCGGCAGCAATGTTTTGCTGTTATCTATGTTAGAACATTTTAAACCTTTTTTGTTGTTGTTGTTGTTTTAAACCTACCTTGTACATACTGGGACTTTTCATTTGTATTATCATTTTTGTTTATCCTCAGCGACTTACCTGAATTGAGGTTGCGACTTTGAAGAGGCCAATTCAAAATTGTATCTATTTTCTGCCACTCTGATTCACTCTTGTGCTTTGAATTATGTTTTCACTGTAGAACAACTTCATGTTGCTTTCACAGTACTTCAGTAAAAAAAAGAACTTCATCGTTGACTCAATATGTGCTAGATGCAAAGGTCTTGTTTAGGTGCGAATCATCGTCCCCTCACCACACTGATTGACGGCTGATATGAGGAGTTTTCTTGCTGAATTGTTTTGCTTGATTTTCACCAAACATGACACTGTGTATCAAGAGTAAACAACTGCCATCCGTTCTATCTGATCATAAGACACTGTTCTGTTTACTCTTGTGGTTTGCTCAAATGTGGTTCTGGAGTTTGTCCTAGTAACCCTTACCAACAAAGTGAGTCTTGTGACATATGTTTGAGTATTAGACTCAACACTGTTAATGCTCAGCTAGGCCTGTAGAATCTATGATACATTTTCGTTTTTGTTTTTTTACAAAATGCTGGGCTTATATTTGGAGGAACTATGGCAAGGTCAGAAACAGTCATGAAGGAATATTGTTTTGAAAGTCAAGTGAAAAAAAGTCTGCCATTGAAGAAATATGTTTCCATTTATGAGGTTATGCTGTACTGGTAAACCTCTAATTTTGGCACGAAGACGGCGAGCCGTGGAAACAAATGACATTAGGGTGGAAGGTGTTACTGTAAATCCAGCACACAAGACAGAAGGATACAAAAGCGAGGACACAGACAAATTCACTTGGGCTTTTTGATTCTGGCACTGATGAAAGAACTCTGTGTGTATGCCTTGTGTGTATTGTTGTGCGAGTGTGTAAATATATATCATTGCTTGCAGAGCACATGGAGCAGCAGATTTGCGAGACAAGCTCGAGCAGTTGCCTTCACAGCAGTGGTGAGATTGGAAGTGAGTGGTTTTTGAGCCAGTTTGACGGATGGCGTCTGTTAGCAGTGGCGGTTGGCGAGAGGGTATCTTGTACTCGAAGTGGGAGCAAGCCGAGGCTTCGGGAAACAGCGCTTTCCCTCAGAGAGTCCACTAAGATGACAGGACAAGCAGGGCCAGTGTTTCCATTCACAGTCCTCTCAACCCTCCAGGAATTTTCTTGCCACCACCTATCACTTATTATGACACCCCTTAACACCCAGTGCATTCCATGTCTCGACTCTTTAAGCACCTCCTTAACATGCTGCCTCTGTCACAAACAGACGACTGTCCACAGTGCAGGACTGCACATCCAGTCTATTCCTTCAGGTGAGGAGTATTCAGGGAGAAACCAATCATAATTCTTCGTGTTAGGCAACCAGAAAAAAATTTTTGCTCTGCAATCTGTTTTGTGACATGTACTCACAAGAGTATTTCTCACTCTTCTAATTACCTTTCAAATTTGCCATTTCTATAAATTCTCATTTTGTCATTTTGAGACACAAAGAAAAAATGAATTTTCTAAAGTTGTATTGAGCACCTAAACGTGAATACTTTGAGTTTTCACATAAGTAAAAATACTTAAAAAAAAAAAAAGCAAAATCAACTCATTGCTTTATGAGAAATAGGACAGTCACTATAAGTATAAAATAAATGACATCTTACAATTGTTCTGAGATTACTCATTCTCGATTTTTGTTTTGTAATTAATATTTTACAAACACACAGACAGTTCTGGTGAAAGCAGTTTTGAGTAAAGCTTCTGTGAATTCAAGACTTCTGTATGTGTGATGAATATGTTGTTGCTTTCTCATTGGTCATGAAAATTCTTGATCTGCCCTAAAACATTCAAGAACTGGAACAGTCTACATATTAGGATGGCAATATATGCACATTTCATGAAACACTAACTGCATTGCACATTATTTCAATTAATTAAACTATTTAATTTTTTCCCAGATTTTGTTTTTGTTCAACACTTTAACAAAAATAGATTAAAGACCCAAATACAGTAGATACAGCTGTGGTTGAAAAACTTACAAATTAACAAAACTGTTGACAACAACAACAAAAAATGTGAGAAACCTGAAAAGAAGGAGACCAAAACAGTGGTTAAAACTGAGGTTAAAACAGAGAACCTCCCACAGAGCAAAGCCAGGAAATCTTAGATTGTACTCAGACTGGAAAAGTCCGTTAGTCCGGGCCAGCTCTTGTGCTGAACTTTGTGCTTGGTCTGTCTTCAGGCTGCTGTCTACTGGACATTTCTGTTCAACTCAAATTTTGTAAACAAAAGCACATGCCTGGCAAAGCAATGAGAGAAGGAATGATGGAAGTGTTGCCTCTGCAATCCTTATCAGGATAGTTCCCTTACTCAAACTTTACATTTCACTGACCAATTTTAATGTCTGGATCAATCGTTTTTCATAAAAAGCAGACGATTTGATACACGATACAACCAGTTCTCATTGTAACAGCTACAGAGTCTGTACTGACCTCGCTCTCCAGCAGCAGAGGAAAGCGGGACAGCAAATAAGCTAAATATCTTAATAAATGAAACAAAGGATAGTTTAGAGGGAAAATGCACTTCTTATCGCTTTTTTGCGTCCAGATAATGAAGCAAAATTTTTCTTCAAAGAAACACAACTCTAAATAGTTAAATTCCTCCAGTGTCACCTTCTCATGTCTCATCTCCTCCTCCTTACTATTTTTCTTTCTCTTCTGCTGCATCTCAGCCTTCAAAATGATCACCAAATGAGTTACAGCAAACTTTAAAATCACTTGTGTCTTTTCTTTCTTTCATGCTCATGAGATAAACTGTGAAACAAGGTCTGTTAACATATGTATTATGGTATTAATAAGAAGTTCATGGTCAATATTTTTTGGTAATTGCACAGACAATTGTTCCTACAATGTTGTTTGTCATGGTAAATTAGAGCACTTGACTAGACTGGATTTTTTTTTTTGCTTTGCTTGTATCCCAATTTTCTTAATTATTCAAGATAAAAAAAATACTCCTTGGCTGTGTAAAAGTAAAAGTTTGCTAAAATAATAATAATAATAATTAAAAAAAAAACCTTAATAACGATACTTTTCTGGTTGTAGTTTTATCTTTTCCTGTGCTACATTGTCACACATTTAAATCAACATACCTCTAAAATAGTTTTTTCACAACAAATATTAGGTTAGATTGAAAACAGGTTAATTAATAAATCACATATCATTAGCTGATTAATGAAAAAAATGTGCATGACAAGCACTAATTTTAACATTGTAACACACGAGGATTAGCCATCCTATCATTGTGTTTCTGCCAATTTTTTGTTCACACCACCTGCAATTATCATTGTAACGTTTTCCTTTCACAATAAAAAAATCATGAGGGAGGTGCACTCCAACTCTGACCCAGACCATAATCATAGGTAGTGCAGCAGCTGACACTAATCCCTATTAGCGTCACACTAACACTGTGTGCATGATAATTATGCAAAAGTACTAACATCAATTATTGTAAAGTGATTGAGGGCTATCAATAAATTGATACATAACTGACTTTCCTAAAAAAAAAAAAAAAGTTCATAGAAGATTAGGTATAATAGGTACATAAGGGATGCTATTTAAACAAAGATTACCCAATAGACAAGGTTTTAATGAGAAAAATGTCTTCTCATTTTACATATTCATTTGATTTATTGATGGTATTTTACTTGTCTCTACAATTTTGAAACAGAAGACACAAGTGGACCAGTATCCCATTTCTTCGTATTTTTGGGCAGTATTTTATCAAATGAGATTTTCTAATGTTTTTTTCTGTAGATTCAAGTTGTTGATAGTTTTTTTTATTCCTAAAAAAATGTTTTTCCTTCACTTTTTGAGGTCAGCTACATGGTCCATTCATTCACAGCTGAAGTAAAAGACCCCTTGGCCCCAATGGGAAAGAATAAAATGTAGAGAGTAAACGTGTTTTTCAAGACAAAAACAGAGACTGACGGACACAAATTTTTCCTTGTCACTGCTGCTCATCTCTGTTTATGAAATATGGAGTAAAGTAAAAGTAAACACACAAACAAACATATATAAAGAAGTTCCCATGTGTTTAACTACATAGACAATATCAAAAGATATCTTTAAAAAATATATTTTTTGTTTGCTCTTTTGTTGTTAACGATACAGAGAACTGACAGATTTTTCTGACTTGCATAAATGTAACCTCACTTTGGAGGTGTGTATCACCACATGTTTAGCTGTCAAAAAATGTTTGAGGAATCCCAATCAAGCAGCAGAGTTGCAGTTGTGGAAATCATCAAAACTAATTCCCAGTGGGGAAGTTAGTGCAGCTGGCATCACAATACAACACATGGCACATTTCAACCTATTGAAGTTTTGCTTCACTGGAGTATCTGACATCTCCAGAAATATTGGCTTAATTGATGTAGTTACTATGCACCTGCAATTTTTGGAATATAAATACCTCTTGTAATTTTGTGTAAAATTGTTACTATGGCATCATGAAAAAGTGATCATTTGCATTGCGTCAGTTCTGCTGAATCTTAATTTGTGTAATATATTGCCAGTCATTACTTGTTCCGTCCCAATAAAACATTCACTGTCCTGTAAAGTGAGTATCTATCATCTGTCTCAAACATTTTGTTATTGGATTACCCTTCAGCGAGGATTTATGTTAAGATGTCTTGACCTCTTTGAAAACTTTTACAGTTCTTTTTTACTCCAGGCATTCAGAAATACTTAGTACACTTCTGTAGTTTTCAGTCTGAAAATGGCATATGAACTTTTCAATGTCAGTTTATTGATAGTATTTTAACCTTGAAAACAGAAGTCTTTTGTCACAGACGACAGGTGTGGGAAGGTAATGATGAAGAGGAGCAGACTATTAAAAATAGGTTAAGCTTGTGTCTGCTCTATTTCCAACAGGCTTGTTTTTTTTTTGTATTTTTTTTTCTTTCCCTGCAGGCTTCCAGCAATATGGAATATGACCCTAACCCTTGGCTTCTCTACAAAGGTGTGCACACTCACACAGAATGACAAACACATGTACACTCACACATGCACTCGCTCACTCACTCACAAGCGCAGACATCTCTGCCAGTGAGATTGCTATCCACTTCACTGAAACTAAATCACAGCAAATGTACTTTTCACCTCCACTGAGCCTTAACAAGATCTGTGAAGCTGCCCTAATTTTAACATAAAGCTCAATGGTTCTGTCTTACCATTGTACTAAGGACACTTAGAGAAAGGACAGGTGTCTTCTCAATAGATTATGTATTAAATACAAAATAACAGCAAAAACAGACTAAAAAAATCAGGGATGTAGGACTTCATATCAACATCCTTCTGGTTTTTCAAAAACCTGTTATGGTTTGGTGTTTTCCTTTACTGGTTTTGGTGTTGTTATGTTGTGCTTCTGTAGGGTGGCGTGGGGCAGGAGGCGTGGCCTTTTCTACCAGGTGGCCCTGCACACCTGCATCCAATCTTAATCCCTGACCCTTCAAAGGTTATTTCCCTTCCATTCGGTCCGTTCCTGGTTCCTGTTTGGTTCTCTTCGGCCAAGCTCCCTGCCCCCACTGCCAGTCTGCTTCCTTTTGTTATTTAGTTGCCCTTGTAAAGCTAATAAACCTTCATTAATTTACCGTCTCATCTGACTCTGCTCTGGGATCTGTCTACTCACCCTGACAAAACCCTGCCTTATATGTTGCTGATTACCCGAATCATATGTTTTTAGCCAATAAGGCGCTTTAACGACAAGTTATTTGGAGAACATGTAGAACACTGATGCTGGAGGCCTGGAGTTTGACATTTTTGGAGATAGATCTGTTTTATTCTTGAACATGGCGTGCTCATAGGAATAACCCACACCATCACCATAATCAAGTTTGTAGACGACACAACCACATTGGGGTGATCACTGGAGAAAATGAGGCTGAACACACAACACATTCTCACTCCCAGCTCGTCACATATTGATGTTTGGTTGGTGTCCCCAACTCATTGTTTTTGGATGTGCTGGCTGTTCGTAAACTCAAGGGTCCACAACCCTCGGTATGCGGTACCGCACTCGGAGTGGTCCTAAAGACGCGGCCAGTCCCAGTACTCTAACCTGGTACTGGGTTAGGGTACCAGTGCGCTCCGTGTCCCATCATTGAACTGATTCTAGTTCGTGGCCTAGAGGTTGGGGACCCATAATTTCATGGGAACATACAACACGTCAGAAAACAACGAGTTGAGGACACCCAAAACGTCAAAAAGTGACGGGGTCCTTAACCAAACCTCAACATGTGACGAGTTGAAAGTGAGAATGTGTTGTCTGCATGGTTCAGGGCCAACAACCTCATCCTAAGCATTGCAAAGACCAAAAAACTTACCCTAGACATCTGCACCTCAACAAAAGCGTGTGGAGATGATCTACAACTTAACTTTCCTGGATACCACCATCCCAGCTGACCTCACTTGGTCTTCAAACACCAAGATCTTTTTAAAAACCCACTTCAATGAAAATGATGGGTTTTTTTTTTTAGCACGATTGTGTTACATTTAACCCTGGATAGAGGACATACTTAAAATAATTCACATTTAAAACTGTGTTTATGAGTATTTCTTTATTCAAATCGTGGTGATCAGGAGCAAATAAAACCCTGAAATTTCAAAAAAGCCAAGGTTTGTGATGCAGGATGTCACGGTGCCTCTGTCAGCTTCCTCCCCCTCCCCTCTCATCTCCACCTGACTGCTGATCATCCCCAGCTGCGACCACTCACCTCATCATCTTCGTCTGCCTTCTTAAGGAGCTCCCGGATCATCATTCCTCGCCAGTCCGTTGCCCCTGATGGTGCATAGTTGGTCTCCATGTCAAGTTCCGATTTCGCATTACGCCAAGTCCTTAACTAAGAACCTCTCTCTGCTCACCCACAGGAATCCTTAACCACGAGTGGTCGCCAGTATCAGCCTCTGCCTGGATTTCCCCGTGCGGTCTTCGCCAGCAGTCACCACGAGCCTCTGCCGTTGCCTCGGTTCCTCCTCTCCAGACCTCTTCAATAAATCCTTTCCCTGCCACGTTCGTTTCCTGCTGTGTTTCTTCCGGGTTCCAGCATCTGGGTCTGAAAAGTGTCTGTAGCCATGACACAGGATCTGCCATAGGTAGACCAAAGTCTCCCTGCTGCGCTCCAATTCTAAATCCTCCACTTGCAGACACATAAATCCATCCATCCTTTTCCTCAATAAACTGGCTCCGATCTTGCTCACCATTTTTTGGCTACACTAATCTTAGCTTCAACATATGGTTACTTACCTGCCAAGAGTTCTGCCCACCACTCAGATGCAAATTTGTAGAGAAAATAACACAGGATTTCTGAAATGTACTAAATAATACAACTTAACATATGTATTATGTTATAATAGTAAAAATAATAAAATCATAATCAACAATGATGTGTAATAATCACAATAAAATACCACTAGGAATGCTGTTACATTAGACAAAAATATAGTTGGAGTGGGATTATAAAGAAAAACTAGTAGGGCCTTCACTTCTCTGAGGTTGGTCAAGAGGATCACTAAGAGCAGCTGAGGATCTTCTACTATTCATCCATCCTGTTCTGTTGCATCTTGGTGCAGTTTCCCACCTTAATCAACACCTACTAAAATTAAGCCACACTGTACTCGATGACACATTTCCGCTCTCTCTAACCTCGTCAGCAATTAGACTCCTGTATTTTTTTCTCCTTTTTATTCACATTTGCTTTTATTTGCTTGAGCAGTGATGTCTTTTCGTTTCCTTGTTGTATCTTCCAGTCTTGAGCTGCTTTAATTTTGCTTCATTTTACTTTTGTAATGACAGTAAAATGATTATGATTCTGAAATAAAAAAAATATATAAATAATTATCCAAAAGCAGTCAAAAAATTTATTATATACTGTATTATATTACTTGGATTTAGGAAAATAGTTTTTTTGTTTTGGGAAATAAGCCACTGGATTGTGGTATTTTTTACTTCTTACAAGATGGTCATGACAACTGTACATTAAGATACAATAATAGGTTTTCAGATGTTTACATATGTCGATCATTCTAGAAACCTGTATAAATACACATTACAAAACTGTTCTTCACCACTTGGTTTCCATGATTTCAATATATGCTGTTAGCATTTCACCTAAATCCCCTGATGATAAATGAGTTTCTTGTGTAATAACCATGCACTTCAAAACAATTAGTTAAAAAAAAAAAAAAATAGCGCCAATCCAAAGGCAGATTTGTTATTTTCCTATCAATCCCATCGACCTAAATTACACCACGCACTAAATGAGAAAAGCTCCCTTTTTTAAATGGCATAGCTGTAATTGCTTTAGTCTGGTAAACTCATATGTTAAACATACAGAGGGCCGACAAACAACAGCTTTAATATTTTTCCTGTTGCAATGTAGTTTTCATCACTTTTTGTTGAAAAGAACTCAGTTAAGAAGACTCTGCTGCATCAAAAACATCTCTATATTTCTACAGCTTCATTTTAAGTATTAGAGTTAACAGTGAAAAGTCAGTTGATTTCCTTCATTATCTTTGAACTTCTTAGTAAGTTTTTGCTGTTGCTCATACAGCACAGTAAAACAGATACCACATTGTAAATAGAAGAAAACAACAACATAGAGGCAGCATAAATGACCTCGTTCTGAGACAGAGATCTATAACACAGATGTGGTGTGAGGAAAACTTAGAGGTCCATCAGGTATAACAGATTTCCTAAAGGGCATTACTCCAGCATGAGCGAATCATTTCTCGTTTATGCAGCCATTATGGTGCAGAGGCCACAACTGCATTTAAAGATCAGTAAAGCCTCTGCCTTTCTGTCAGTCCACGTTGAAAAACAAATGCATAAAGAGGAGAAAGGTTTAATATTGTTTCTGCGCCTCTCTTCTAAATGCTAAGGATGGAAAAATAACGTTTGCGAGCTGAGCATCAGTCATGATCAATAACAATCTATTCATGCAGCAGAAGCAGAACATTAATGGGGAAAGCTTGACATTTTAGATGAAAAAGGCTTTTTCCTCATACACTGGACTTTTTAACACAAAAAAAGTGAACAACTGTTTGTTAACTCGGCTGATGGATCCGACCCTTAATGTTCATAGGCCAAGATTCAGCATCCATTTAAATGAAAGAAAACAAAAAGGCTGATATACAAACTAATTATCACACATGCTACTTGGTGTGACATGGTTTAGATAGATAACCTTTTCATGTGTCTCATCTGTCTGTCCACTAAATTAGCATCAGTCAGAAAACAGAAAACACTCAGAATGCATTTATCTTAATCTCTTCATGACGATTTGGTACGACTGCATGCACACAGCAGAGCACTGTTTATATATGCTCATAAAAAATGAGAAAACCTTGGATCACCATGAGAATAATAGTCCAGGCTTGATAAATCTGAACATTAATTACTCAAAAACCATTAGTGTGTTTTCAATCAAGTGTTTTTAATCTTTTTTCCCAATGACAAACACCAATGGAGACTATTGTTGCAGGCAAAGCCTAAAGATCTTAAAAATATATATATATTTTTTGATAAAGTTTCCAGCAAATGTATTTTATTATTAAAACCATGATTTTGTGTTGCATGACCACATACTTCTTTTTTTTTTTTTGAGCTAGAGTGATCAAAATGGTAACGGCATAATTACAAATCAATTAAGAAGGAGTGAAATTCTATCAGGAGAAAGGACAAAAAATAGCCCAGTGGACTGAAACATTGAGACAGATGGGAAACAAACTGACTCTCAATCAGTGTTGCTCTGCAGAGTGGATCATGCTGTTTGTGTGTGCATACATGGGTTGCATGCGTGTCCTTGCAGATCGGCACAGCCGTTGCAATTTATTGTATGTTTTTTTTGCACACCAACAGACCTCCTGCTGAACTTAACTATAAGAAATGATTGTTGGGGTTGAAAATGTGCAATGTTTGTTTCAATTTATTAGCTGTTCAAATGTCTACATGTACAAAATCCATGTTGAAGCTTTGAATGTGATTTAAAAAAAAAAAAAAACCTGTTTTCCTACACTTCAGTATTTGAACTTTTCTATGAACAGCCTTGTGGATGGAGCTTTTCAGGTTTGCTTGCAATTCATTCTGTGCATAGAAATACAAGGAACTGAGGATTCGGCTCAACCGCTCAAGCCCTGAAGTACGGTGAAAAACACTGTTATACCTGATCCATTTAAAGGCATGATGACCTTCCTAAAATGTGTCCTGACCTAGCAAAGCATGGCCTTCATGAAAACCCTGAGGGGTTCTGGTCTGGCAGGAGTGTTGGCTACACATCTTTGTTGATTGCTAGTGAGGGCTTTACATATAGTTTATTTTTCCAGGAAATTGGCTAAGATTTGAAGAGTTTGGAGCCAATGCTAAAATTCATCCTTATGCATTTAATTTTTTTTTTTTTAAATCAATCTTACATACTTTTAGTTTGAAGTAAAATATCTTGCTGGATGAAGTCATAGCAATCAAATAATGTAAATGTCTGTAGCTAGTCTGTTTAGATTGGTAGTAAACATTAAAATAACATCCATGCAAATGACTGGAGTTCAAGGTTTCCCAGCAGAGTTTTCCCTGAAGAAGCTCGCTGCTTCTGCTGGCTGTCCAACCTCCTATAGTGCATCCCAGTGCCAAATGGTCCCCAGGTAACTAACAGACTTTCATCTGACCATCCATTTGATGCAAAGGAAAACATGATTCATCAGAGCGTCTTGTCTGATTACACCCTAGTGCACTTTAGATCCTCAAGTGTCCACTAATGGTGCGTTTAGGGGTGAACAGGGGTCAGCAAAGGAACTGGGACTGTCATGCAGTTATGCAACCCCAATCTGTGATGGAGTATGTTCCCACCCCTCTGACAGATGACATGATGAAAATGCCTTAACAGTCTTCATTCGTGCCTATTTATTGCTAAAAGAACCACAACAGCTAAATCTTCACTGATTTATCCATATGCATGTAAATGAGCTAATTAGACAAAACAACATTTTTTAATGTAAAATTTCTTTTATATGTCACGAAAATAGTAGTTGTAGATCCCTGGGAAATTAATCTAATGTTAAGCTAAAGATGCAAAGATAACAATTGAAAGATCTTCTCTACTTCTATTGTGACGTCAATCTTTCTTATTATTGGTTAAGATGACCCACACACCCTTTAGGAATTAAGATTTAGCAAAACTTGTAAAAAAAAATTCCTTGGATCAAAAACACTTTGTAATCAAACAACTTGTGTCAATATAGTCGGAGGTATTTTTTTTTATTGGCAACATATCTATAATTCTTGTGACAAATGTACACACATTTCCCCACCTACTATGACTGGAGTTTTCTCATCTCTCTCTCTCTCTCTCTCTTTTTTTTTTTTTTACAATACCCACCATTCACCACCAGCATTTTTGAGGTCAGTAACACAAACAATAAACAATAAAAATTCTAATTTGTCTGAAAGCAAGAGTTTAGAAGAACTTGGGACGCCATCAATCTGAATGAAATGGGAAGTTGTAGTTACAGAAATGGTTGAGTGGCTTTAATTTGACAGATTGATGAAAATATTAATGTTATGTATCAAATCTTCCCAAAGGTTCAAGTGAATAATTTAATATTGACTTGCACATAATTGTCCATAAATCATTTCTTCACTCACTCTAAAAATGAGTTTTTCTCGACTGTCTCTGACTTGATGACTGTGCAGCACACAAAAATACAACTTACTCATTATTATTGTGTTTTTCAGCCTTTTTCAACCCTCCTGCACAGGATCCTGTGTTAACAAAATGATAGTCTTTATCCTAAAACAGGGAGAGTGAAGGCAAGTTAACATTTTTTTCTCACTTTAGTCTGGACTTTTTTGTAGAGGAAAACAAAGCCGATACCCCAGAAGGAATGTAGGAAACACACACAACTATTCCTCAAAATCTTTGAGGCTTTAGTTTTATTAGCAGTCAGACTTAAAAAGCTCAACAGGCCTTTGTTATATAAAGTGGAACTACTTTTTTTGTCAGGAAAGTGAATTTCTTACAGGTAAACAACCAAAGTTAGAATCCGTAAGGATATCTTTTTAACCTAAATAATATAGTAGTTTGGGAAATCTTGCAGCTATAAACAAATTGTGGTAAGATATTTGGATCCAATTGATATATATCAATTGACTTTGTGTTTCAGGTCAAAACATACTGCTTATATTGGCTTGGCTTGCAGGTAATGTCTCTGTCTCACAGTGGTATTTTAATATGGCTGGCTCTGGGCTGAACTCATCGTTCTGTTTCTCATGTAAGGTGCCTGTTTTTCTACATGTTTACACCGAGCCTCTTGATTTTAAGGCAAATCAGAGAATGTTGCAGTTTTCCAAAAGACCACTAGAAGCTGGTATCAAGAGAAACAATTCCCATTAAAAATTCATGCTACAAAGTCAGACATTACACCAAAAATAAACAACAGCTAAAAATGTTGTAATATTTATTGCACTGGGATGTTTTCTATTGTGCGAGAGGACCATGAGGGGTTGTAATTATTTGTGAAATGAGATGTTATTATTTCATCATAGCTCAACATCACACACGGGTGTGTTTTTTTTTTCTCTGTCAGATGGGTGAACCTAACCAAACAGAGCTTTAACCTTCACTCAGTATATCACAATTCCATATTTGTAGCCAAATTCAGGAAAAGACAGTTCCATCACTATTTCCTTCCCACTTCATGCTTCATTGTGTGTCCAAGTTTTAGACCTGGGGCGGGCAAATCCAAGCCCAAAGGGCCACTGTTCCTGCATGTTTTCTTGATATCATTAACCTACTCACAGCTGATTACCTGAATCAAGTGTCTCCAGCCAATCAGAACCAGCCAGATCAGGGCATGGTGGAAAACACCAAATAACAAAATAGCTATCATTTTAAAGTCCAATTATTTAAATTATATTTAAAGTCTTCAATTGTATCTATTGTAAAAGTGTCCCCAGAGGTCTATAATTAGGATTATGCAAATTTTAGCCAAAATTATAATGAATAAAAATTTCATTTATTAGAGCACAGTTTCTACAGAGTGCCAGTAATTTATTGGAAGTTGGCATCTGAGTTTTGGGTGTGAATGTTGATGCTGTGTGAGGTTCCTCTCTTTTCCCATCATCCCTTTGTTTACACCCTCCACCGCTACCTTACAAACCCTCACACCTCTAACTTAACATCACCAATGCAACAAAAATGGCAACCAGTATTGGAGAAATCCAATCATTCTATTTTGAGCCAGATACTCAGACAAGGAAAACACAGACGTACTTTGATTAAATACTCTACAAGTGAAAGTATCTGAATGGAGAGGGAACTTGTAGCCCACCAATCGCGTTATCCACATCTCAAATAAAATCTTTTTTCCAACAGCATTTTTTTTGTCTGCTCCCAACTAACAACAACTTGAATAAAGAATTACTCTGAAAGCCTTATTTGAGCTTAAAGTGTCTTCCATTATAAGGAAAAATCCTACAAGAACGTGTTAAAAACATCAAAGACACAATTTTCATTGAAGTGGGTCTTAAAGTGTTGTTTTTTTCTTATTGCCTCTGTTAAATGCATTTGTTTTGTTTTGTCGTCACTCATAATCTGGGTCAGAATTTTATCTTTTTTTTGTCTTCTCTCACACTGTCCACACAACCTGCTGCCTGCATTTCTAATACTTTTGTCTAAGTTGGACAATTTTCTACCCGTTTCCACCAGCTGACACGGGAGAATATCACATTAAACTGCATTAGGTTACAACACGCACACTCAACTATAGAAGTTATTTGCAGATAATTACCTCATGCAGACTTTTGTAGACTAATCGAGTGAGAGTGGATCATTTCTCATGGCACACTTGAAGCTGTCTGCACCACCAGGGTTAAACTGCCTGCTAGGGTTTTTTTTTTTAAAGGTCAATGCTTTTGTTAAATTTACTTAATTGCAAGGCTCATCATTTGACAGTGGTTGTGGTGTTTGATCCCCAGACCCCTGCATATGTAGAGGTGCCCTCAGCGGAGATAGAGAACTGATAGACTATATATAATAAATGAGCACTATGACTTTTTTGTGGTACCTCGTATTGTTTTATGTTTCTAGCTTAAGTCAATGATACAGCAAACTAATGAGCCCCTATGCTGCATAGTTGTTCTGAGACAGTTATTTTAGGGAAGGAAAATCGTTTGCATGCTCTACACCTTCCTTGAAACAACCTATGGGCAAAAGTAATGCTCATTCATCATTTGTTATGAATTGCTACCTGCTGACTTCTGTACAATATATTTGTCCAGTGGATTCAGAACACAGTGTCATGTTGCTGGCCGTGTAGTATTTATAGCTGGCATTCTCCCCTGACAGAGAGAGGTTGCTAAGATAGACAATGTAGTGAAGGGTTTACACAAGCCCTATGAAAGGAATCAGGCAGGATCTTTACTGCTAGAGCTCCCCAGCAAAGCATTAAAGTGTGCATGTGCCGCTGAGACACACAACATGCGCACACACACACACACTGAACCCACAAAGTGTGGTATGTCTGCTCCTTAATCTAAATTTAGGTGTTCTTTTTGGTCATTGCCGGGAATTGTCTATCTACGGACCCTCGCTTTATTCTTTCTAATAAATTCTTTAAGCAAGTATCCAACTTCTCATTAAAGCGTTTTAACTGTCTCCTCAATACGACGTCCTCTCAACCTCTTTCCAATAATGGCTGTTCTGGGATGTGCATTACAGCCTCCTCCCTATCTGTTGTGTAAGGACTCTCAGAGGTATTGAAATGTGTGTCGGAGCCTTGTCCAGGGGCTGCTGATGAAAATGCATGAGCGCGGTTTTGCCCTTCACTTATCCAACTTAGTACATTACCTGTGTACTGAATCACAGGGGTACTAGAACTAGTGTTCATCAGTTTTGTATTTACTGGACCCACAAAAACAAAGTAGACTTTGGCCTCAATTCGACCACCTTCCTGGCAAAATACAGAAACCTATAAAAACACATGAACACAAATGTTAGAGGCAACCACATTTAGTAGCATAGTTTTTTTGTTCTACAGCAATCAATCTATAGTCTTTAAAGTGCAAAATGAAATATATTTTAACTGTTTTGCAGCTCCTGAAGCCTATTTCTTTTTGCTTCCTGTTACCTCTGCAGGTCTTTAAGAGTGGAGACATCATTCTAGTACATTGTACCATCATGATAACGATGTCCAATTATCTTGAGTCCATTCAGGGAATTAAATGGTGAAAGGGTAGAAAGATCAGCTTGTCCTCATGAGTGCAAAGCTGTCAAACCAGGGTGCTAAGCACACTTATGTCTTTGAAGTGAGTTCAAAAGGCAAGAGCTGTGATTCAAAACTCTTTCCAGTCAACTCCTAATGCGCTCTGAAATTATGGCACCCTCACTTTTGGTATTGACCTTTAGAAGCAATGTCTCTTTCATTTGGGTGGTCTACTAATGGTACTTGGAGGAAAAGTTGTTCTCACATAACCAAATGGTTCTGAGGGTTTTTGAAGCACAGAAATACACATTTGTGTGGATTTACTTCAAGAAATAGTTCCAACAGTCATTGGACCAAACACAGTAATGCTTTTGTTAATATGATAATGAACATTCACATGTTAATCATCAAAATGTCACTCCAATGTGTGTTTAATTTTTAAAGTTATTGTAGAAAATGTTACAAATGAGAATAAGTTACCTACATAGTAGTTGATATGAAATTAAACACCAAACCACACTGAAGCAATGAAAAACATTAAGGTTGAACTTCAAGTATTTTTGCTGGTCTGGTTGTAAATTTGGACCATTTTACAATTAAGTTTATAGGAGTGGGCTTGCTTGCAAAACCTAGAGACTGCACTGAGATCCAATTTCTTTTGTTTCCAAATTCTTTTTTATTCAGAAACTGGAGGATTTTAGTACAGATGCACTTTCTGGACTAGTGTGGATCAACCAGACTAATATAAGGGTCCTTAAATGGGAAGTTGACAAACAGACTCATTTCCAAACTGTGTTTTTCTGACTTGTGTTGCCCCAATATGTAAATTTTGAAGTAAATAAAGTGCTTCTTTTGAGATTAAAACCTTAAAGATGACTGTGATGACTGGAAGCAGAATTAGTAAAACAATTAAAATATCACCCACAGCTGTTTTGGTTCATATTATTGGTCTTTGCTTTATTAATAAGTCAACAAAACATCTACAATAAACTATATGTCTTAATTAAAGTGGATTATGTTTTTCTGCTGCATCCCAGAAGCAAAAGGACCTAATTAATCTATTAAATTAATTTCTAAAGAATAATCTGAAGTCGAAAGGATTCACATTTTAGGCCTTTTGGATGTTTTTGTTTAGTTTGTCTCTTCCGGACATGTGCATGCTCAAAGATTAACATGTTTGCTTATTGCCATAAAAACTCTGCATTGTGGTCATTAACTAATGAGGAAGATTATTAAGTAGAAACAATAACAATATCCTCCACAGGGATAGGGAGCCATCCGCTGTGACTTCACGATAGAAATGCATTACACTAATCACCACACTTCTACTCAGAAATAAAACAGATCAGAAGGGACAAAAGAGACTTCTGCAAACTGGGAAAACCCATCCAGGACATCACAACCACTTAATGAAGTCTTTGGCTGCTAAACAATTAATACAACCCTCCCCCCCTCTTTATTAATTATGCAATAAAGACTCTGATGGCTGAATGTGGAAATAAAAGCCATTTTAGCAAGCTTCAAAATGTGCTACTTTTTTTTTTAGGCTCATTTATGAGACCTCTCTTATTAAGGGTACATTAATACTGCAGGCACAGTTGAAGGGCATTGCAAAGTACCCCCCTAAATATTAAAGATGGCTGTCACTGAAAAAATATGTTGTCAGCACGCTAAAGAATTAAGGCTATGTAAATTTCATCACATCTCCTCACTTAATGACAAAGCAGAGATCAAAATGTCACGGAGGACAAAAAAGCTTTCCCGATCTGACTTAAACAAAGTCAGACACAAGATGATTTTTTAATGACCGCCTGCATTTCAGGAGTAGCACACACACACACATAGGCATGCATGTATATGTGCACGCAAAAAGCAACCTTACACATTCAGATGAATTTCGATTATAACGCCAGGTGACATGGTAGGAAGATATAAAAGTGATCAGTGTGAGTCTGTGTTTGATCTACAGGTTTCCTGCTTTCCTGTGCAAATATCTCCACGTTCACCTGTCCTACAGTCTAAGAACAATCTACAATTTATGGAAGATAAGTCACTCCGGAGTCTAAAAATGCGTTCGCATAAAGCAATTCGTGTAGCAGTCATCCTGTTTCATGTTAAGTCAATGTGGCAGCGTGGTTTGAGCATTGAACGTGGCGTGTCAGTGTGGCAGCATATCTGATTGTTTTAGTCCAGAACTTCATGATATCTATTTTTTCATTTTTATCAAGACAACAATAAAAGAAAAAGTCTAATTTTATTCTTATTTTTTTTATTCATTGGACTAATGCAGGACAGCGAGTAATCAAACTGCGTCACAGAAATAACACGACGGAAAAGCATCCGTCACTCAAACGCAGTTCCTGCTACTGTAATGAAGCTCACAGTATTGGGAGAGTGTGAATGATCTCATGAAACCAAACATGTAGACGTGATTGGCAATGCTTTTGTAGAGCTCTTTAAAATAAATAAACTCTCAACATCCTCCATGTCTTCCATGGATTGCAAATGAGAAAACCACAAACACTGTTCCATGTAGTGATCAGGCTAAACATATTTGGCAATGGCTCCTCCCACACGCGTCTGGGGGCGTCAAGCTTAAAAGCTTAACTTATAAATGTATCTCTTTTGAGATAAATTTATGCAACAAAATACATGGCCGTCAGAAATGAGAAAAAAAAAATAGACTGAATATATGCACGCTTCACTACTGTAACACATTCTTATTTAGCTTCATGAATTGAAAGGAATCTACTCTGATAGCTGAATGTATAAAAAATTATTCAGATATTCGTAGCTCAAAGATCACGCTAACAAGTGAACTAAACTCTTTATATCACTCAAAATCACTAAATCAGATGCTTTTTCTTTATTAATAAAAAAAAAAAAAAAGCAAATATAATTTGCAACTTAGGAAAACTCACACCTCCAACCAAACTATGCAAAAAGCTGCGACTTAAGCTTTGCATAACAGTGCATGTATGTAATCTGTGATTACATACATGCACAAGGCATGCACATTTATTTATGTCTGTGATAAACTGCAGAACTGTCTCGGCTGTACTCGGCCTTTTGCCCTATGACTGCTGCAATAGGCTCCCGCTCCCTCGAGACCTTGAACACAGTGTGCAAAGCAGATAGATAAATATTATGCAGGGAGCTCATATATGTGAACAAGCCTGGAATGCCTTGTCTTGATTCTAACAACACGCAGACTTTTCTTCCATCTCTTGTGCAAATTCGCTCTCTTTCTGATTGTTTAAAGTATAATTTACCAGAAATCGTTGAATAAATGAAGTTCTCCTAAATGAACCTTCAGCTTTCCCTTACTGACTTATTTATAGCCAACGTGAGCAAGAACATGATGTGATCATCAAAGGCAATGAAGCTCTGAAAATCAAATAAGGGAAAGTAGGAATATAGGTAGTTACCTGTGTTGTGGACGTGTTGCATATGAGTTATGTAGTGATGCCACTGCCTGAGAGAAGGTGAGCTCAGATAAAAATAAGAGAAATCAAACACATTCTTTTTCTAACATATATGAATATGTTGTCAGATAAAACTTAGAAGTTTTGTTCACTGTTTAATTGACCACGTTTATACCTTACTGCCAGCACTGAAAAAAAGAACTTATTATAAAGGAGATAAAATGATTTCCACAAAGAGGTTAGGACATAATAAGGAGAATGTGAATCTCACACCAACTATTATTTAATTAAGTGCTGATTTCCAGGAAATAAGGTCCTAAATTTGATCAACCAAAAGAAAATTAAATGTTAATTGTGCTTGTAAATTGTTAGATATCTTCTTTACATTGTAATAACATTTCAGTTCAAAAGCTCTGGCAATTATAATGTTTTATCTTCATTTCACGAAGTACTGGTCATGCCTCTTTATATACCTCCTTTTATAGAATATGAAATATTAAGTGTGGAATATAATTATGAGTGAAGATTTTTGAGAGGCCTGCAAATTGGAAAGTTAGTTTCTTCTTACATTAGGTTTTGAATTTCTGGATGTGGACTTCAAAAGGATTTGGACATCAAAAGTATTTTTTAATTTGTGGATGCAAACTCTTTTCAAGTTCAGTGAGGCCATTTTTTCCCTCTTTGGTCTGACATTATAATGGAAATGAACCACACACAGTCTTACAGTACATCACAGGACCTAATCTGAGTCATGACAACAATGATTGATTGCGTTTGATCATTGACCTTCTTATTTTTAGCCTGCACGTAAATGTAAGACATTTATGCTTTATATTTTAACCTCTATGGACAGTTTTGAGTTAAAGCTTTTGTTTTCTTTTTCTTCTTCAGATTTATTTAATACGGGCAAAAAAAAAAAAAAAAAAAAAGAAAAGCATAGGCGTGAAAACAATCTGATGTCTGTATTACAGTGTTTACAGCCATATCTAATTTGCAACACTTTTCCCTAAAAGTCCACCTTCTTTAAACAATTTTAACTCCTATTTACCAGGGGTGTAATGGTTCCTTTTATACAATGGTTCAATTCAGAATTTGTGGTTGCTTATATGATTTATAGTTGGTATTGATACATTTTGAACAATTCAATATGATCTGTTTAACTAATTTAAATTCGATCCAGGACATTTTTAGCCAAAAATTTCACCAGTTTGACCAAAAAAAAAAAAAAAACCAAAACCTGGGTATTGAACATTGCAGGTGATGTTTTCAATATATCTTGTGCTTCTTGCAAGATACTCGACTCGAAAACATATTTTTTAGATTTACGAAAAGGCCTTGTGTCAAGCCACACTGAGTGACTGTTCCGAAGCAAGCTAGCTACAGAATCCCACGAGAATAGTTTTCTACTCAAGAGCTTTGTGTAAACCCTTACCAAAATTGAGTAAAGCAAAAATATTGAGTGTATTTTGTAATATTGACACAAGCACTTTAAAAATGCATGAAAAATCAAGAGTTAAATGCATATATTTAAAAATGCATTTCAGTAGAAGTAAGAACAGCCAAAATTGACTAAACAAGAATTAATGTCAAATCAATCCGCATTTAAGTCTCGTAGAATTTCAGCCCGCTGTTGTTTTTCAACATAAAAAAATAGTACAGATTGTTATTAAAACATTTTATGGTCACACATTTTTAAAAAAAATTCAAAGTGGTTCCATATAATGGACTGTAATGACAGGCTTCTAATTTTTTGCTGTCATCACATGTGTTGTCCACTATTATTGTTGGGGTAATGAATTACAAACTGACGAATTACTGTAATTGAATTACTTTTATCAGTTACCGGAAAAACGTAACAAATTATAGTTCAAATTTCGGTGATTAATTATAAATTACTAGACTACAGAAAACCTCATTACATCATCGCATAGATTTTGGTGCAGTAAAACCATTATAGGGACTAATAGTGACTATAGCAACAAATTAGTTAGTTTTAAAATTTGGCTCTGACATTTTCTCTTATTTATATGAAACAAAACAGATACCAGGTATATATAAAAAAAAAAAAAAAAAACGGAGCAACTGATGCTTGCCCCAAATCCAAAGTTGGAGATTGGAGAGATATTCAAATTATATCCAATTTGTTGATGACAAGGGGAAAAACATTTCAGTTAAGTGCAAGTTATAACTTGAAGATTAACGGTTTTTTCCACTACCAGCAAGTGGTCTAAATAAGCATCCATCTATACCTATGAGGGCCTTACTTTTATTCATTTAGAATTATTTCAGGTGGAGTTGGTGTTAAAAAGCCTGATTGCCCTTGTTTACCCTCTATGTTTTTATTTTGTGGATTTTATAAGGGCCTCTTGTTTGTGCTGGCTTTATTCATTTGAGAATTTGTAGGTCAGTGGAAAAAAAATAGTAACAACTAGTGAATTACTTTTTAAATTGAGGGATAAGTAAAGTAATTTATATGGAATTTCATCCTGTAACTAAATAAAGGTTTTCGATTACTCTTTAAAAGTAATTTACCCAACACTGTCTGCTGATATGGCGCTAGATAATTTTTTTACATTTTAGTAAAATAAATCTACTTTAGCTCAATCTGAATGGTATATTCCAGTATCGATAGAAGCAATTTATTTCATGTTTTAATGATATAGGTCAATTTTCCTCAGACAAATTGATCTGGTTGGATAGTAGGAATATAAATTGATTCATCGATTAATTGTTATTCTCCTATTATTTACACAGATAATGAACTACACCCAATGAACTTAAGATCCAGAACAGGGATTTATAACCTGAGACTCCAGAGCCACATGTGGCACTTGTACCCCTCCGTGTGGCTCTCTGTTCGAAGACAAATAAACATTTTTTATTTTGTAAAGTAACTATGAGGTAAAAGGTGAGTACAAAGCTAAAAGAAAAAAAAAAAAAAAAACTAAACTAATCTTTTCTCAACTCATTCAGAAACAGCTGAAGTACAGGATGTTACACGATTACCCAGTGTCTTTTATTTTGAAAGGAAGTCTTGTGAACCTCTGTCAAAGGTTTTCAACAATTTATTATGTTGGAAAAAAGTCTATTTTCTCTTTATATTTAATATGAATGCGCAAAAATAATAATAATAAAATAAAAAAATAAAAGTTCATATGTATCATAAAAATGAGTACCTTATATTTCTAAAGGGTGAGTGAGACTTTGTGGCTCCAGTTGGGTTTTGGTCAGTGAGACATTGACCTGAATGGCTCTTTAACTGTTGAAGGTTTCAGACCCCTGTTCTAGAATCATGAGTGGAAAAGTGGCCATGCATTTTAAAAATTTTATAAAGGGAAGAATGTGTTTATATCAGGTTCTGCACCTGTTGTCACTCAGGACGTGCACTCCCTTCATCAGCTTAATTACACTCACCTGCTCCAAGCTGCATGTCTTCCTTTGCTCCCCTCTGCTTCTCTGTAAGTTCACTGGGGTTTTGTGTTCACGTTCAAGCTTTGATAAACTCATGTCTTGTCGATGACCCTTTTTTCTGTTATTGGACCTTGTATTTCTGATTTACCTGTCTTCTGACCTTCATATTACAAAATGGATTACACCTTTAGAATTGTTTGCTGGATTAATCTCTCACCACCACCCTGATTATCACGGCTCCGCATCCTTCCCTGTTTTCTCTAAAGACTCATCTGTAACCTGCTGAGCACTTTAGAAAATAATATTACTGCTTCTACATCCACATCATCTGAAAACTGTCGAGACTCTACCTTTTATGTTTTGTCCTTTAATCATTAGTTTATTTCTTGATTTATCATTTGCTTTATTAAAGTCCCCCTACAACGATTTAAAAAAAATTTCTTTAAATGTTTCCAGTGGGGTTTTAATTAGGACTGTGAAGTCTTTAGGAAAAATTCCGCATCCTAAATATCATAAAAAGCCATTTTTCCTGTTGATCTGAAGCCTTCGTTTCTAAAAATTCCTCTGTGTGGGCGTGGCTTATAGTGCTGAGCTGTGTAACCCCGCCCCTTATCTCCCCAGACATGCTAGCAAGACACACACTTTGAAAATCCCATGAAAAAGTAAAACTAAAATAAAACACAACAATTTGGCTGCATTGCACCAGCAGCAGCACTAGCTGGGGTTCATAACTGATTTCATGCTAGCACATGCTGATTATTGAATTCACTTGAACAAGAAATCTAATGAAATGAAATGCCAGAATACAGAGAGGGTCTAATCGTGTGTCAGTTTGTATATGCGTGCAGGCAGTGCTGATGTTTTTAGATGCAGAAGAAGGGATACGTTCGGTGTATCCTGAGCGGAGCTGCTATAGACAAAGCAGCAGCGCTTCTTATAGCAGCTCACCGCCGCTGCTGCTCCTGTTGCATCTCGCCACTCCTAGGTGGATCAAGCGCGGACAGCAGATTTGTGACAGCTAATGGTATTTTACCTCCAGTTTATTTTAAATACGAGAGTAAAACTTAAAAAAAAATCCCGTCTTGGACGCAATTAAAATACGAGCGGGTAATGCGATCCCCTGCGGCTCCGTCCAGTTGAAAAATGTCTCTTTTTTTCTGCAAATAATTGCATAATTATTGACGTTGCTAACCAATAAGTCCAATCAATTTTTTCCTCAGATTCCTTGGGAAAATAATGAAAGCTAGCTAGCATCAGTATGGCCTTTCACTGAATTACAATCCTTTACAGCACAGAAATGGGATGTATTATCTACCTAGCTACATCCGGGCTAGCTAGCTTTTGTGACGTAAGCAAGTTTCAGGAATCCAAACTAAGTTTTTCTCGAGCACTTTTATTGACAGCGACTTAAAGGGGGAAATACTCAGAAATGCAAACATGAAATGATTTCTTATTATATTTTTTCTCTTTCAGAAGAAAAATGCCACACATACATAATAAAAACTCAAAAAAACATGATTTTCATTGGTGGAGGACTTTAATTAACTTAATTGGCTCTGTACAAGAATTTGTATTATTTTTTTTACCATCCTTGACCTTCTGCTTAGAAATTAAAAAAATAAAACATTGAAAGCTTTGTAACTCCTTAAGGACTCACAGAACAATACATATAGCGCAAAACAGCTGCTGGAATGCAAAAGTTTGTCAAAACACTAAGGTGTCTTTGAAATTCTCTTGCAAGGTTGCACATGAGAGAAATTCTACAAATTTAAAAAATGGGTTTTGTAGAAACTAATCTATTGTTTTCTCATAGGATTTTGTTAAACATTACATTTCTTAGAAAAAGAAGAAAGTGTTTTTTTTAAATAAATACCTTTTTTATTTTCAGAAAATGAAATGATAGTGTTTAATGAAAAGCATTGCCACTGAAGCATTAAATTATAGCTTGGCAGAAAATAGATTACAGTGATGCGAGTTCAATGGTTAAAATAAAGATGAAAACACAATGGGAATCAGCTTGTTGGTATAATGCAATCAAGTTAGGAGTTAATTATTTTGAGGAAATAAAATATCTGTATTTGGTACAGCGTGTCCTCTTCTTAATTTGTGAGCAGTAAATGGGAGGAAGTGCAGGAACAGAAGCAAATATAGTGGTTAAAAGCCTAAGTCTGTATAAATCAAAATGATTGAAAAACAATAAATGCATTTAAATTTTTAGCACGTGTATAGTAATAAGTTAATTTATATAACTGGCAAAAGGATGGAACCTTTGTGTGAACAAGTTTCTGGACTCTGGTGTTTTCAGCCCTTTCAAGGCACTGCAGGGCTGTTGTCACTGGCTGTGTGAGGGGAACCTCCATTAGATTGGTCAAATGCAGACACATGCTGAGCCTCCTGGAGGTGCAACAAATACATACACAAACACACAAAAAATTGAACAGACTGCAGGACACATCAAGGCCGTAACAATGAAAGAAATCTTTAAATCTTGTTTTTGTTAATTTTGTATCTATTGTTGTGTTCTGTGATTCTGAAATACACTCCACTTGAACTCAAGTAGGTTACATTTTTTAAATGGCGTGGTAGCTTTTCCTAATCTTCTACATTGATTTTATTAAATGATAGTTTCTAAAAGAAGCAATGATGATTTTAGTTAGATAAGCTTGTTGTAGCTCTTTGTAAGAACCAATTTTATGATAGAAAACATTTTTTACAATGCAGAGTCCAGGTATCTCTTGAGAAAGAATAAAAAACGAAAAAAAAATAGCATATAATAGAGTGTTAGAGCATGTGTTATAAATGTGTTACAAATAATTAGAGATCAAATTGATTTGTTGTTAAGCTGTGTGTCCTTCTTAATGGTAAAAGTAATACACTTGTTCTTTCTTCAGTTTATAATTCAGATTAAAATGTCATTTGCACTGAGATAAATTGAAATGTTGCAGTTTTCTCTGTGAGTCAACTAACAATTACTGAGTCGATAAATAATGATGGACTCTGGGATCAAAAGTAGGATTTTTTGGACCTTAGATTAAAGGTATCGTTTGCTTTGTTAGTAAGAATTTCCTCAATGCTGCACACGTTTTTAATGAACTCCAGAGACTGCACACTCATCTATAACCACTGAAGGTTTGCCTCAGTTTTTGAACATGTTTTAAAGCAAATATCATACATGTTGAAATAATAATATATATACATTGTTTGAGTCTTTAGAGACTGTTTCTTTATATGTGTCAAATGATTTCACTCACTATTGGGTGCTTTAAGGTTATTATGCAAATGAATTTTCCCTCTTCCTCAATTTGCATTCTTCCTCATCTCAGATATAAAAGAGACAAATTTGAGAGCATAAACGCCCCAGCTGTCAAAGAAATGTTTGCATCTCTGGCAATGACAAATTAGTGACATCAGTTTATGAGCCATATGTGGAAGTGCATCAACTTTATGTTATCGCACTCAACAAAGAGCTGGCTTTAAGATTATTATTTTTTTTAAAAAGAAAGAAAGAAATGAGACCATTGTGATGATTTCCAGATTGCAAAAAGGTGTAATAGTCCGAGTTGGTTCAAATGTATCACCCTTTTCTTCTTTGTCTTTCGGCTCGCTTCAGGGATCTTCCACAGTGAATCATCTGCCTCCATCTAACCTGATTCCTGTCTAACCTCATCTGTCAGTCTGTCCATCACCGCAGCTAAGAAGAAGGGGGTCAGAGGCGATCCTTGGTGCTGTCCCACCTCCGCCTTGTAATCCTCTGTCACACCAGTGTTTTACAGCTCTTGTACACGTCCTTCACAACTCCAACATACTTCTTTGCCACTCCAGATTTCCTCAAAACCACAAATCCTCTCTTAGTAGTCATTTATGACCTTTCTCTAGATCTACAGAGACACAGTCTACTTCCTTCCAACCTTTTCTTTACATTTCCAACCTTCTTTTACTTGAATTACTTGATTATGCTCCTGTAGTAATTGTAGGAGAAACTTGCAAAAAGCGAAAATAAATGTAAGGTCTGGGAAATGGATCAGCACCTTTTTTCTTTTTGTAAGATGACAAATTTGCTACATTTATCAAGGTATAGCAAGTTCCACTTAATATTCCACTCAACAATAATAATAATAGCAATAATAATAATACACTTATTTTATGAAGCATTTAAATTCCCCATACAGACCCGAAGTGCTGCGCAATGACAGGATAAAAAAAACAGAGAATCAGATAAAATTAGATTCCAACTGTACAATGAAATGGTTATAAAGTGACATTCTTAACAACAAAAACACATCACAAGCAATACATTAAAAAGAGTAAGTGGAATGTGGTGGGATAAAAGAAAGAGAGAGAACCTCTTCTCTTGAGTATTAAAAGCCAAGTTAAAAAACAGAGTTTTTGAGAGAACACTTAAAAACAGGCAAAGATGAAGACTCTCCAGCATGAATTGGAATATCGTTCCAGAGTTTTGTTCCTGCTGCAGCAAAGGTACGGTCCCCTCTAAGTTTGAGTTTCAAATTTTTTGAACTTTCAGAAAACAGCTGATCTCGGAGGATGAGAGGGGACAGAAGACTGCAGCAGCTCAGAGGGGTAAACCAGTACCAAGCCATGTAAGGATTTAAAAACAAATAAATCAACAGGCAACCAGTGCATTAGTACCTGTATCATCCTTCTGGATTAGCTATTGCGATCAATTTGGATGTCTCATGAGGGTTAAAAACCAGGTGATCAATGTATTACATGAAACCCTCTGCTTCTATAAAAACAATCTAGAGATGCATGTAAATCCTCAAAGACTTACTCCAATAAAAATAATTTTTTTGATGTTTTTAACATGTTTTTGTTGCATTTTTCTCATAAAAGAGGACATAAAAGAATTTAGTATTAAAACCGTGTTTCTGAGTAGATAAAAAAAGCTTGAAAAGCTCAAGTTGGAGACGCAGCAACATGCCGTGTTCATTTTTACAAAGTTTTTTATTTCTATATAATTGCTTTAGCTGTATGTTTCTTTTGTGATGATTCCTTTTGGTCCAGATCTCCTTTGAAAAAGAGATATTATCTTAACGGGACTTCCTGATAAAATAAATGTTTAAATAAAAAAAATAAATAAAAAATTCAAAACTAGCCAGGCCAAAGTCTCCCAGCTTTTCTCCAGTTCTAAATCCTTCACTTAAAGACTATTCTTTTCTGAGCTGTCATACGACTAAATAGCTCCAATATTGCTTGCCATATTTTGTGCACCTGCAATGTTAGCTTGTGGTTGTGAGGAGCTGTAAGCTATCGGAAGAGTGTGAACAAAGGCACATTGGGATGTGAATCAAGCGTTACTTCAACATCAACAGTTCTGCCCTCAACCCAGAGGCAAATTTCCAGTGAGCTCCTGCTGCTCTGCATATATAAATCTTAAAAAACCTCACAGGCTTTTTGATTTAGGCTAAAAACTGCATAATCATAATTGAAAGACCAGTGGGAATGATTTTACAACAGAAAAAAAAAAAAACATTCACAAAATAACCAGAGAAGCTTTAGCCTTTTCTTATTCTTTATTTTTTTCCTCATTTTTCAACTTTTTTTTTTTCTTACCTGACAGGTTCGTAACAATTACCAGTGGTTTTTCTTCTTCCATGCTGTCCTTGCATTTGGTATCAATCTGGAGTCAGCACAGCTCAGTAGCTGTGAAATATTACCAGCCAACATATCTGCATTCAGACCTGCACTTCTTCACCTGCATGCAGTTTTTCCCCAACAGTGTGCTTGTGTCTCCTTGTCTCAAAGCAGCTGCTGATCTTCTACCATTTGCTCTGTTACTCATTTGCATTCAAGGAGCTCTCTGCCTGGATAATCAATTTCACAAAAGATCCAATTAAACTAATTTAAAAGGTCATCATTTTATTTGGGGACAATCATATAAAACAAGGGAAGTATTTACGGTATTCTACTGTTGTAGGGTTTTTTTTTTACATTTATTTCAAAGGCCTGTTCTAGAAACCACAATTCTCTGTTTTAAATGGCTTTTCCTTCACTCTCCTCCATTTTTCTATCAGAGAAACAACAACCAGAACTGACTTCTGGAAAATGAAATGTCAACTAACACCAGCAAGAAGAAAGGATCTGCCAGTCACAGCAGTTCAAGATAAAGATCTCGATTAACACATGAAATCTTTATATTTTTTTTTTGTATTCTTTTGTGGCACGTCAGTATTTGTTTGCTCAGCATTCGAACTAACAGACCTGCATTGACATCAGTTGTTTGAGAGGACACTGAAAGCATCATGATGTTTAGTTCCTGTCCCAGTTCCAGAATGAATAAGGAGAGAAATATGCAGCAAAATTAGAGTAATAAAACATTCTTTTAAACTCCTCTTACATCACATTACATGAAGACAAACATTTGCTTGTTTGATGTTGTATTCTCTACTATAGAGGCGAGGAAAAGGCTGTTAACAAAGATTTAGGGCAATAAAATGTTCATCTGTTCCTGTTTCACTGCCTTTATGTTCTAAAGCTCAAATGAAAACATCCCGATGCACGCACAATAATAAAACAGATTTTGAGTTTGTGGAGCTAAAGCACATTTCCCTCTTTTACTGTCTGCGCCAGCTGCTTTCACCAGTGCAGCAGTGCCAGTGAGGACTGTCTGGGACTTAAATTGCCCGACATAATGTGTCAGCTCCTTGAAAAAGTTCTGCTCGCTGTTGGCCGAAATGTGCTTTAAGATTCTCGGTTTCGGTTTTTGGGGTCATTAAGGCCTCCTTTATGAAAGGCCTGGTCTAATGTGATTGTTGAGGGCACGACAGCTGCTCATTTATTGTTTGATGTGTGCCAAGCTAGCCACCAGGCATGCATTATGCAAATGTGTTTCATGCTTAAGCTATCAAGTAAAGTAGGAAAAGTAGCAGCCAAGTTAGCCAAATGACAACATGAGGCCCTTTAGTGGGTCTAGGGCTTTGTAATTGCAGGTCCTTCACATGCATCTCGTCTTCTCAGACGTCAGAAGGTAAAGGAATGGGCGCATAACATTTCTACAAAATGTACGTCTATGTACGGAGGGATTTCCAGTTCTACTGTGGGTGCCAATACCAAGCCATTTACCCTGATTCAGAGAAATTCTCAGGATGAAACATTGCAACTGAAAAGATTAAAAGTCTGAAAGTGATTCAAAATGTTCAATTTTTACATTTTGAAGCTTACTATTATTGTTATTTTTTGCAGAAGTGACGTATGAGACTTCTCTTTGCACGATCAGTTCACAAAAGTGCAATTCAACAAAGTTTAAGCAATATCAAAGTGAGGTCAAATCTTTAGTAAACATTGCACCATGAGTTATTTTCCACTTGTTTTGGCTCTCATGGTTCAATCCGAAGATAAGTGTTGAATAAACGGGTTGGTTATAAATGAATAAAGGATCTTGATCATTTGTAATTTGCTCCGTAGTTTCTGCTGGAAACCAGTAGACTTCAAAAGGGAACACAGTGTATTATCACCACAGTTTCACCTTTTGCCACTTTCACATAATAGTGTAATCTGTCCAGAGGAGCAGAAAGTAATACGGCCACATATCTCAGTAGGTTTCAAAATACTGTTCCTCTGAAATCCCCAAATTGGACTGATTTCATGGCGCATCACCCCAGATATGCCAATGGAGCGTGAAATTGAGTCACTCAATGTGAAAAAAATGAATCAGAGGAAAAAAAAAAAAAAACTTTTCTCTGCTGAGAAGAGTATGGAATTTTTTTTTTTTTTTGGTCTTTTGTTCCCAAAGAAAACAACGTAAAGTCATGCTTTACATTTTTACATGAAGTGACTGACAGTATGAAAACATTCAGCTATCACATAACAATGAGCATTGAGGGGAGATATGTGTCAAAGTCAAGCAACACATTTGACAGTGAAGGTCTTAATCCGTGGCATTTTCATTGTTTCTTCTCTCTGTGTGAGTAACTCCCATGAGTATTGTGCTTCCCAGTGGACATAGTTTTTCAGTATAGCATAAACTTTGATATTCACCTTCTTTTCAAACTGGATGTGAGCTCTCCACTCCTGTAACACTATTTACAGTCAGCCTTATGCAGCTGGTTCCATAGCAGTTGAGATTAAATTTATGATCAATGTTTTGGTTTTATATGATGAAACTAATGTTCTTTTGGTTTGTTTTTCTTTGACACATTTGTCAGGAATGTAGTTTTAAAAAAATATGACACTCAACATGCTTCTTATGAGGGTTTTTATTAAATAATGTCGCATTTTTAAAAATAAAAAAAATATGATTTTTTTTTTTAGAATTTTCAAGGCTTGAATGAATTCCAGTACAGGATTTTACTTTTAGAGACCCGCTCACTTTTCTTTTTTAAATTCCAGCTTTTTGAGTATTGTTGGAAATATTTATATTAATTAAATTCACAAATATAGCTTTCACAATGGGTTTCTTTCCACAGCTGGCAGCGTTTAGCTGTCATGGAGTTTAAGGCAGGCTGCACACTGGACCAGTCACCAATACAGGGCACGCACTTACACAAACTACTAAGGGTAAGTCAAAATCTAGAGCAGACAAGAAAACACATTTAGGATGTAATCTTGCAAACTTTTAGTTGGAATCTTAACTAACACTTTTTGTTTTCAAGAAATACCAAAAATGACTAATAGCATGGTAGATTAATGCAACAGTCTTTGCACACAGTTTGACAAAAAGGCATAAAAACTCATTTTTGTGACAGGAAACATTGTAATGTGAGTGTGTGTGGTTGTTTGTCCAGGTTGTGCCCAGCCTTTGCCCAACAGTCGCTGGGATGGGCTCCAGCAACCCTATGACCCCAAAAGGGATTAAGTTAGCTTGGAAAATGGTGGGATGGATAATTATATTGGTATTTTATGGCCTTTGATTTTAAAATTGAAAGGACAATGTAGACAGTTGTGAGTTCCTAAAAATATATTATTTGAAGCTGTTTTTTCTTTTTTTTTTTTTTAGATGTTTTGTTTGCTTGTTGCTCAAAAAACAAATGATATCTTAAGTAATTCAAAGTCTTAATTGATATGTATATATGCTTCTGTGGTTAAAAAACAAACAAAAAAAGAAAACATTTAATCTTATTTTACAGCTTGAGCTAAAGCTATCTTTTTTCATAATATATATTTTTTCCTTTCTGTTCACCAGAAGATTCGCTGTTGTAAGTTCCTGTTGTTCTCCTTAACATTTACATTTTTGAAAGTTTAATCAACACAATTTTCCTGATAACTATTATCTTCTTTTTTTATTTCAAATGTCTTTTATCAGTCATATTTGAATTTGGCTGTGCAGTCTGAGCCTCTCTCTTACCCGCTGCTCTGGAGGGGTTCAGTCTTTCTGAGGTGACAGGCGCCATGCGGGCTGCTGCTGCTCAGAAAGGGGTGGGTTGCAGACAGGTAATGGTTCCATACCATTTCAACACCAGCATGCTATATGTGGCAGTTGCACAGTGAAGGCTTTCTCTCTCTTTGTTCATGTGTCTCTCTTTTTCTTCTGATGAGCACACAGACTGGTATAAAAATCTAATATTTTCCCCATTATTTTGCATTTCTGAAGCTCAATCCAAGGTTTCAGAAAACAGCGAACAAGAGCTGAGAATTCTCCCAGATGTGCACAATCAACCTGCCAATCAACCGGCTGATCACCACCCTTCTTTCTGCTGTGGTGTGGTCAAGTTTATGCTTTCCCGGTGGATTTGAAATGCTGTTAATAAAGTGAGCCACATGATAAGTTCACTGGTCTCAACAACAAGCAAACTCTTTAGTCAGATGGTTGTGTCAGTGATAGAGTTCCAAACTTCTGCTGTTAGAGGTTGGAATTATGGTTAGGAGAAATGAAACCAAAAAATATGAACTGCAGTTTGAAATTTGAATGCTTCTTTCATAAATACCATGCCAGTTCTTGACAGTTCCTTACATTTCTAAGAATGACTCCATTTATCATACAGGCTGCCATAATCAATCAAGTCAAGGACTGCACTTTGGTCGAGCAGCAATGACGCCAAGCACTCAAAGCAATCTCCATTCATCAGAAGTAACCTTGCCTTAGCCATCCTGAATACCACTTTTTAGGCATGCCACATCCAATACATTTTAAATATAGCATTAGTTATGAAAGAGGCCTAATCTGGACACCTGATCGCTGTTCATGGAGTAGAGGTTGGTTGTGCCATTATAAAGACATTTCTTGAATTTTATATCCCAGAGAAAAAAATATTCAGTATGCTAATCCAAGGGCGAATGTCTACAGCCAGAACAATAACTGTTTCATAAGAAATCTGCCACACAGAGGAGAGTCAGATGTTTTAAAACAAAAGAGAAAGCTGTAAAGAGATGGATTCTTTATTATACCAGTTGAGACTTTCACTATGAAGGTGAAACCTTTTCAAAAACAAGTATTAACGTATTTATTCTTAATGCTAATTTAAAGCCTCTACTGCACGTAGAAAGGTGTAAAAAAACATGTTTATTTTCTTGAAAACTTTGTTTGTTTTTGATGTTTTAATCATATTCATCAACGTCATTCCCAAAAAAAGTGTCTGACATATTTCAGCCCTGTGATTCAGCTGAGCAACAGCATTTAGGGTCCTCCCACCCCAATTAAACAGAACCACTTTTTCCCTGTTAATGTTTCTCAAACAATCTTTTCCTTTTTTATGTCAGTGAAGGGGAATAAAGAGCCAATAGAGGGCCAAAAACAAACTTTGTGAATGCGGCTTTTATTAACAGCTCACACACTCTACTCTAAAGAAAGTGAACATTTACAGAGGATTATCTGTGGTGACAAAGCTGGGTTATGGATCTTCAAAAGATATTTTTGTCAGGTCCAGATTGGCAGTCAAATGAAAATGACTAGTGTTGAAAGCATTTTATGAATATTCAGCGCATAAAAGAAAACCAACATCTTATTGCCTTAAAGAAGACTGCAATAACATGTATGTCAGAAAAATGCACACATTTCTCTAAAAAATTTCTAAAAGGCTTCTTTATATCACTGCTAAGGATTTAAGACAACAGTGGTGTATGACCCAAAATGCAAAAAAAGTGGGCTTGATGGGAGAAAATCAAAATAAATGAACTCAAATGACAAAAAAAAGTGATAAACAAAGAGAAGATTATAACATAAATGTGAGTAATCAGTCACTTGAACTTGGTGTGACTTTGATAGGATAGGGAATATACAACATTTGAAACCAGATCATGACAAGTACAAAGAAAACTTAAATTAGCCAAATTGTGTCCAGATACCATAATAAAATACAGAATAGCTAAGGAATTAAAATGCCTAAGTCTTATGTTGTTATAACTTTTCGTAATCAATATACATGTGGAACTACCTATGACTGGCTTTTGAAAACAACTGCATTCCAACTGTGGGATCAATTTAAGACTAAAATATAAAATGTTTCCATTCACTTTGACTCTTAACATTTTATTATTTACTCCTACAAATAAAATGTTTTTAAAAAACTTTTTATGTGCATGCCTATTAGGCATTGACTCATCCGAGAATATGAACTTTAGAGTTTCTAAGGTCAAAACACAGTTTGGATAGAAACTAAACTGCTTACTGTTTTAACTAAAGATATTCATTTATTTAACCAATGCCTGCATTTAAAGTGTGCTAATTTTTTCCTGTACTACCCTTTGCTATCTCATAAGCAACACTTCTCAGTGTTGTCATAAAAGTGTCAAATTTTTCAAATTTCAAAAGTCAATTTTTAAAAAAGCACATTTGTGTTTTTTCAACATGTGCTAAAGCTTTGAAATCCCCCCAGTAAAGACAAACATGGCTCCTGACAAATACAGAGAGGTTTAAACTTTACGAATGTCACTTGAATTTAAATATAAGCCTTTTGGCTTTGTAAATGCAACCTCCTCTGTCTCTGATATATTCAACATAGCCTTAGAAATCCTTTTTACACTACAAGGCAAATGTCACTGCCATGCAGGCTAGATTGAATATTAGTTTTCAAAAAGCATGAATACGTGTTGGATTATATAAGCAGAACTTTTGTGCTTATCTAGATGGGCATGAAAAGCACTTTACAATGTTTCAACCTGACTTTTAACACTGCACAGTTGCTCACTGTTAAATAATAACTGCTGTTGGAAGTTCAGCTTCAAGGCTGAATATAATGATTTTTTTTCTTTTTTTTGGTAATATAGCTGATATGATTTTCATTTTTTATTTGCATGGTTAGCGTTGTTGTCTTCCGCTGATGAAGGCACTTCAAATTTAAGGCTGCTCCTTCAGTGCTGTCAGACTGACGAGAAGAACCTTGAAAAAGGATAAATGCACCTTTAGTTTACAGAAGTTTGTGTGACATCTTTCAGTGCATAAAGAAACTCAGACAACCCTTTAGCATAAAATCCTCATTTCTGAGACACGGATATAAAATTATATGGGTTAGAATACCAACTATTCTGTATGAAAACAAACAAACAAAAAATAGCGTTGTACAACAGATATACAGTATATATGAGCTCAACTATAAAACTATCCCATGAAAGCCAATAACAACTATACAAGGTGGATAAAAATAAACAGGCCACTTGACACTGGCAACATACTCTAAACGTCTTGAAATTTAATAGAACAGAATAACAAATTAAAAATAAAAAATTATACAAAGTTTTGTGTAATAAAATGTAGCCAATTAAAACAATACTGGAAAAAAGTTTTAGATGTTGAAGAATAAATGTAAATAAAAAGGAAAATACTTAATGAAGATAAATTAAATTACTGGTGCATAAAAAAGAGCACATCATGAATAAAGGATAGTACAAATAATAGTGAATAGCAATCTGAACTGAACATGCATTAAATATACAAGATGTATATTAGTAATAGTGGAGTATAATATTAATAATAATAAAACAGTAAATGGTGAAACATTTTTTAAAAAGCTACAATGCAACAAAAATATAAAAACAATACAACAAATATATATTTGAAAATAAAGGCAGTAATAAAATAAAAAAAGTCACTAGTAAAAATAATTAAACAAACGCATCATTGTAATAATGTTAAGTTTGTGTTGAAGTCCCATTAGTTGTCTCACACCCAGATGTGTGAAATGTGTTCTCCACATTTAACCCATCCCCTGGGGGAGCAGTGAGCTGCAGGCACAGCAGCCATATGGTGGTTTAAATATAAATAAAAACACAAACAACACAACATAAACTCTCGCCATTGCATGACAATAGGTGGATCTTTAATTAAATTCTCTGCTCTGTGGTGAACCAGGGAGAGGAGGGGCAAGATGTGGGCAGCATGGGGGTCCAGTTTTCCACTCAAATTAGCCATTATTTTGCTGTAAAATACATTTTTTTTTTAACGAACTCCATAAGTAAATTTAAGTGCTTTACTGTACATTTTTAAGAAAAAATGCAACTAAAGTATCAAAAGGATCAATCTCATCATGATAGTATCAATACTATCATGATGAGATGGTATTGATACTATCTCAATAATAGTATCAATACTAGTATTGTATAAATACTGTCCCATGGGCAGATGGGCAGATGCCCACCCATCTGCCCATCTGGGGTGGGCAAATGGATACTAAGATCCATCTGGCCACCCCAATGTACATAGCTGCAGTAGTTATATCACTGTCTAAAATTTGAAACCACCACCACTTCATCAAAGAAAGTTTTGATTTACTTCTTTCAATTCTTGCAATTCTAAAGAACCATTTTTTAGATTTTTTTTTTTTGGGTGGGTGGGGTTCGGGGGGTCATCTGCCAGCTCACAGTCAGTAATGATTAAGAAGTAACCAGTTAACTTATCAGGTGAAAAAAAATGTAAGTATGGATGAATAAAAAAGTACTGTGGTGCTACTCATTGATCAAAACATAAATTTTCATTTAACACTTGATGAAGAAAGAACTTCACCATTGATAACTCCAAATTTAAGTTAATATCAGAAAGTAAGTTCCACTCTGATCATCTTTTGATCTATTGTAAAAGTGTTTCCAGTGGTCTTTTGATTAGGATTTTTCAGTTTGACACAAAATCTAACACCCTGTGTTATTTTCTAGGACATTGCCTCTGAAGAAATTTGCCTCTGAGTTTTGGGTGGGACTGTTGGTGCTGTGTAAACCCCCTTATTTCCCATAATGTCTTTGTTTACACTCTCCCACCATCTTAGAACCCCTCACACCCTCAACTTTACATTAACAGTGCAGCAAATATAGAGATCAATTTCTTAGCTATCCAACCGTCTAGCTTTTACCCAGTTGCCGGCTTAGAAGAAGAAAATGAAGACGTGCATGGATCTAGTCATATACAAGTGGATGCATCAGAAGGAAGTTGAGAAGGAGGTCATTCTGTAGGGCACGAGCAGTGCTCAGCCTGTCCCTCCTTGCACAAAGGAGCAGGTATCGGTCCTGCTGAGGGGTTGAGGACCTTCTACGGCCCTGTCCAGCTCTCCCAGAATAACCACCAGTCTCCTGAAATCTCCTCCATGTTCTGGAGATTGTGCTGGGAGACACATTAAACCTTCTTGCTGCGGCACGTGTGGATGTGTCATCCTGGAGAAGCTGTGCAACTTCTGTAGGGTTAAGGAATCTCCTCATACTGCCAGTAGAGAGAATTACACAAGCCAAAATCAGCACGAGTGGAAAACCAGCCAAAAAAGATCAAGAGGGAGAAAGTTGAAATGACCTCCACATGTAACACCAGTCCTGTTTGAAGGGTTTTCTAATTGTTGCCACTGAAGTGCACCTGTTGTTAATTCAATCGACACCAATACAGCTGAAATTGATTAACGAGGCCCTCAGCTGCTTAATCAACAAGAATGAATTGAACTTTGTTCATATCCCAAGGGATAAATTTATGTGTCATGGCATCCATATACCTAAACATTTGCAAACACACATATCCCAATGAACATAAATATGAATATAAGTAATACACACCTATCTACAATAACTTTATACTACTACAATACAATACAATACAATACAATACAATACAATACAATACAATACAATACAATACAATACAATACAATACAATACAATACAATACAATACAAAACTACTACAATACTGTACAATACTATACTATACTAAGAAAACAGGTTTAATTCAATTCATGCCGGGCCCAATAAAAAAAGTGTTCTTTTAATTTTGAGCAGTGTATATGTCCTCCATCATAAGAAAAAGAACACAAGAATGTGTTAAAAACACCAAAAACACATTGTTTTTAATCAGAGTTGGTCTTTAAGTGTAGAGCTGAAGCTATTGAAGATGAAAAAAAAAAAAACGGAAAGTAAATGCAATGAAATGTTTATGTAATCACTTTAAGTGTCAAATCACTTAATTCATCTTTTAGTTTATTGGGAAGAAGAAATTGCCTGTTCTTTTGGAATCAAGCTGGTTTGGTAAATTAAACCCACACTTTAATCTTTACCAGCATGACTTTTTTATTGATTCGGGATAAAATAATTCACAAATTCAGACAAAATGAAAACAGTAACATTCTTTTTTTTTTTTTTTATGAAAAAGTAGAAAACAATACCATAAAAGTGGCTGATCTTCTAATATAAGTGATCCCCAAGTGTGACAACATAACAGTGCTGCAAATGTATAGCAATACTTTAACCTTTTATCATCAGTCATTAACCTCAGAAATTTTTGAAAGCCTTATCAGATGAGTGGAGCTCTTATCTGCATGCCTCCATTGATTGCTGCATCCTCCTACAGAGGTGTATGTTGGACAGCACTCAAAACAGAAGGATGTGCTTGTACCGACAACACCCTTAACAGTGTGTCATCTCTGAAGCACTTATTGTTATCAGTTCTCCTGCTTTTTCTAATAGCCCCCGTTTATTTCTTTGTGCTTCCTGTGAATGTTGAAGGAAGTCGGTTACTTGAAATTGCAAATTAAATTGTCCACCAAATTTACAATAAAGTTTTTTTTCAGCATACTTTATCTTAGAATTAAGAAAGTTTTCTAACTCATCGTCATGTTACATGAAGAGAAATGTCGATCTCTCTCTGAATTGCAGATGACATATTCATTCTGTCTCCTAATCTTATAAGCATATTACAGAGTGTGTGTCGGAACCAATTATGCACAATGAGAAAAGGATGTCTGTTTTCTGTCTTGTTGCATTACAAATCTAATTCTTCACTCAAATGATTTACATATGACCCTTGTCCAACCTCTTAAGTACTCCTATCTAAGATTTGCTGTCACACCATGGCTTGACAGGCTACTAAACTTAAAACATTTCCACTTTGCAGACGGATGTTTACAGAAGTTAATTTGTGGGTGTCACAGATGACATGAGTTTGCTGGGAGACAAAGAGCAGTATGCAAACGAAGGCAGGGCACTAGTGCTTTGAAGCAGCTATGCTGTTTAAAGACAGAAACTCAGTTGGATTGAGTTTGACAACAAGCATTTATGTTAAAAACTCACATTAACATTACTAATTTTTAAAAATCTTTTGTCAAGAAAATACTGTAGCACCTGATTTACACTGACCCGTCTGCAGTGGGTGTACCTTGCGTTGCGTGGGGAGTCCATCTCACGACCGCCTCCGGTCTTTCTCCCCCAGCTTTTGGAGTAGTAGTTTGTTCTGCTTTTTTTGAGAGGCGTTCAACCACAATCCCCCATGGTGTCCTGTGCAGGGTGCTCTGGGAGTACGGGGTTCTGGGAAGCTTACTAAGGGCTGTCCAGTGACCAAAGCACGAGCTCTGCACACATAGTTGGCAAAAAATTGGTTCTGTTCTGGTGCATGTTGGACTCCGGCAGGGCGGCCCTTTATCACATGTTCTGTTTATAGTGTTTTTAGACAGGCGCTAGGCGCTCCCAGAGCCCGGTGGGGATTTCATCTCTGCTCTTTGCAGACGTTGTTGTCCTCTTGGCCCAATTGAGCCACGACCTCCAGCATGTATTGGAGTGGTTTGCAGCCGAGTGAGAAGCAGCTGGGGTGAAGGTCAGCACCACTAAATCTGAGAACATGGTTCTCGACTGGAGAAGGGTGGTTTGCCCTCTCTGGGTGGTTGGAGTCCTCATGCCTCAGGTGGAGGAGTTTAAATATCTTGGGGTCTTGTTCACTAGTGAGGGAAGATCTGAGTGGATTGGAGCAGCATCATCTGCCATTATGCGGTCTCTACACTGGTCCATTGTGGTGAAGAGGGAGCTGAGCCAGGAACTAGAGCTCCCAATTTACAGGAGGATCTTTGTTCTAGTACCCACCAATTGTCTTGACTTAAAAGAACGAGATCCCGACTGAAATTAGCTTCCTCTTGAAAGTATCTGGGTGCTCCCTTAGAGATGGGATGAGAAGCTTGGTCACCCGTAGAGAGCTCAGAGTAGAGCTGCTTCTCCTCCACATTGAAAGGAGCCGGTTAAGGTGGCTCGGGCATCTGCTCCTGATGCCTCCTGGAGGAGGTTTTCTGGGCTTGTCCCACTTGGTGGAGGCCCATGGAAGACCCAGGACATGCTGGAGAGGCTACGTCTTTTGGCTGGCCTGGGAGTGCCTCTGGATTCACCCAGAGGAGCAGGAGGAAGTGGCCGGGGAAAGAGAAGTCTGGGCAACTCAGCTGTCCCCGCGACCTGGTCCCGGATGAGCAGAAGAAGAAGATGGATGGATGGATGGATGGATATTTTGAGAGTACAACAAAGGTTTTATTTTGAAACCCAGACCCGTTTCCCGTTATTCCAACTTTTTGCTGTGGAACTGATATTTTGACTGACTGGAATTAGAACCGTGTAAAGCATCTGTAAAGGGACGGACATCAGACGCAGACATGACAAAGGCAATGTAAGCATTCCGATTGATTAATGAAGTTCCTATTTTTTGTCTAAAGGCAAAATAGCTTTTCATCACAGATTTGTATTAAAAAAAGGCCTTTCTTTGAATTAACTACTATATTTCTTATTCTGAAGAGATTTTTGTTGCACTTCATGCAAGAATTCCATTGATCACAGAAGGTTTTCTCCCACTCCACTTTTCCATGATAATGTCAATATATCTACTATTGACCCAGCTCTATTCTTCACTTCCCATCTACTAGACTTTCATTTAAACTAAGCTTTATGGTGAGTCAGAGTGAATCCTACTTTGTCAAAGTAAGGCCAGAACACAAGAGTCAAAATAATGGCTGGAGGAAAAAGATGTGGGCGAAACAAATACTTTTTTTTTTTTTTGCTTAACTTACAGACACTTTCAAAAGAAAACAGGACACTGAAATGAAAGTGCAACATTTCTGCAAATAACTGGATTCCGTGCAGCTGAGCCTCCCCAATTATTTCTCAATGCCATCTTTGACATGACAGGCCAGTCGCCATAATCATTTCTGTCCTTAGCTTCCATTCCTGTTAATATTCTCTGTGAAACACACGCCTAAAGACTACGCAGCCCCGAGAGAGACAGGAATATGTAATTATTCTTCTTAATTAGTGGTCTGAAAGTGTATCTGATTAAGTTGTAAGATCGGATTTTAATTCAATTTGGGCTGCAGTCAGCATCAGTTTGAGTGCATCGGGCCATTGACTGAAAATACCAACAGTGGTCTGCTCCAAAGGATGAAACACACACGCTGGTCATTAGATTTTACCTGTTAGATCCAAACGAACTGCTCTGGCTGAGGCCTGTATTTTGTCACACAACAGTTCGTCAGCTAAATTGTATTTTACTCCCTCTCTGTCTCTCAGATACAGGATAAGGGTTTAACTTGTTTAGTGTGTGTAAACACTGTGATTGAGTGTCTCTGCTTGATTCAGACCCAGCCAGCCACAGTCCCACCTTATGTTGCAGTTTAATTATTTGATTATCATCTCTCTGAAACATCCTTTAATTTGAATTAGATTCAATCAACAGGGCAGTATTTAATCAAATTGAAAGCTTACTATTAATCAGTTCCAACTACAAACAGTTTGAGGATTAGATTCTTACCTGCTTTGGATAAAAAGTGACTATTTTTTCAAAGTATGAACATTTTTATTGTTATACATCAAAAAACTGGTGAGAATTAAATAAAAAAGATAAAACATACTATACTTTTAAAGCATTAACACAAGGTATTAACTAAACAGCAGATTTAGCTTTTATGTATGATTGAGAACAATTTACTGCATGTAAGTAGAAGCAGTTTGAGAATGCAAATCCCTCCTTTCTACAATAATTTCTTCCTCTATTTGTTTTCACATTCCCAGGTTTATATGCATATCTCTGTTGATATCTATCTTATTTTATTGCAACAAATGCTTCATTCTATGTAAATTCTGACAAATTGCTTTTACAATGTTAAAAGAAAAAAACAAAACAATGGTGAGCTGATGCTGAAAAGACCCAAAACTTCCCAACTTTTTGTACTATTTCAAAGGCACCTTCTTGTTTCTTAGCTATACCCATTTCTCTATCTGAATGTCATTTTTAACACTGTTTACTAGAGCAAGCCTCATGAGGAAGTGGCTAAATAGCCTTTTGGGAGAAGATATACCTAATTACCGCCACCATTTCTTATCAGGTAAAAACTAAAAAACCTTTTGATGCAAATCTCTAATCATCTAATCACATATTTGCTTTTAGACATGTAAATAAGGATTGGAGAATCTGCTGAGGTTCAAACTGGGCATCAGACTTGAGAAAAGGGCTGACATCCATCTGTCAATTGCACCTGCAAAGTCAAAGGCATTACAGTGTCACTCTTGCAGCAGATTTATAGCTGCCAAGCTATTTAGGAGCCACGTGGGTCTGCAATATGAATGTAACAGATTAAAGCCTATTCAAAATAATCAGCTTCTTTCCTTGTCTTCTTTTTTTCTCCACTTTTCACATTTAATTCCAGTAAAAAATGTGTTGTCATGTCTGTCTATTAGAGTTATCACACCAAGCTGTGTAATTTGACATTTTTGTCATCAAAAATGTCTATTACCATGCTGAAAAACCTTGTGATCCTTCATGCAAAGGAAAAATTAAGACTACATCTTTTTCTGCAAATCATTTCATAAATTATAGACACTTAGGTTAGGATTTACAGACAGAGTACTGTCATTCACAGAATCCTTTCTCACTTCTTAATCTATTTTTCATTTAAATAGGAGAATCAAGTATGCTTGAAATCCTAGCAGATCAGCAATCAAATCAGATCTAATGTCTTGTTAACAACCTTAACAACTTCAAAGTCTCAACATTCAACTTTCTTCGAGATGGCGGTGAGCTGTTTGAACTTCAGCAGATGACCTTCACTGCGTTTTACTGCAGCTACTCATTGATCTGTTACCTAAAAGCCAAAACAGTACGGACATGGAAATAAACGACATTGCCCCTTTTTTTGTATTTTTTGGTTGATTAAACCTCACATTTGAACAAAAGAAAATCTGGGAGAAAAATAAACTGATAAAGCACAGACAAAATTAAATGCCTGTAAAGGTAATTTTTTTAGTTAAATTATGTTAAAATATAAAATAAACTGACTAGACTAACTTAGACATTGTCTGAATGCTTGCTATTGATGTTTTATCAAAACCATCTGCATTGTTTGCATATGGTTGCCAAACTGCTAAGTATGCTCAGTCAACATCCTGTGACACCATTTAAAAAAACTTCAGCACAAGTAACAGAACAGAAACTAAAGAGACACAAGGGTAGTACTGTCACTGTATCTGTTTAAGATTTGCAGTACCGGTATATTAACTATATTCAATGTTACACCATATATCAGCAGAAAGTCTTTGATCCTCCCTAGTTCACTGACAGGAAATTTATCCCGTTAGTTGGGATGTGTGCAAAGTCAAGAATGAGCAAACAGCAGACACTTCATGTCAAGTAAGGTGTTAAATACTCAGGGCAGTGAGGAGAAAGGTTCATCCCCACCGAGAATCCTAATCAAAGAGTAAGGATAAGTGCAGGGAGTCAGGCAGATTGATCCGCATTACAAAGCTCTGCATGCAAAATTCAGATGCAAGTGAAAATATCCCTTTCAGCCTAGTGTCTCTTTTTTGTAGCACTCTGCAGTCTTTTTGGAAATCAAGAAATCACAGATAAAAGCATAAATGAAAAGACAAGTTCAGTCTTCTTGCATTATCCTGTAGGACGCTATGTATTTAAAGTTATGTAGTCTTTAAAACGAGGATGTGCAGCTGCAGCAGGAGAGAACTGAAAATGCACTGTCAGCAATTTTCAGTGATTTTTTAAGGAAACATCCTCACTAAGAAAAGGTTTGATGATATTAGATGAAGAGCCAGAAAGAACAACGTGGAAAGAAATGATGCAGGTACAAGTTTTTAACAACTACCATATTTTCTACGCTATAAGGCACACTTAAAAGCCTTAACTATGTTTTTAAAACGTACCTTAGAATTGAGAGCGTTTGATGTATGGATTCATTCTGGTTGTGTTTACTGATGTCATTGCAATTCTGAGAGGTACATGGCGAGGTACATTATGAGAGGTTCTTATGAATATCCTAATGCAGTTAAGGTGTAGTAGTGTTGGATTATGTTTTTTTCTATTTTTTCATGTGTTAATAACAAGGTTAGGGCTTAAATATGCAGTAACGTTTGTTTAAACTGTATCAGTCTGTGTATTTATTTATTGTGAGCAACCGTGGGAGTTACAGATATTGTGAATACGCTAATGTTGCTAACACTTCTAATATGGGTAATTTGTAGCATGTAAGTTCTAGAATGACAGTGAATATAGTTAAGAAAGTCTAACTGACATACTGACTTCTTTCTGACTCTTTTCTAGCTAATACCCCTTAAAGTTTGGTGCATCTAATTGATGACAAAAGTTTGAAAATTGACCATTCATTGCTGAGCTGCCTTATAATCCAGTGCTTCTTATAGTGTGGTAAACACAGTAGTTTCTAACATTTAAAGAGCCCTCTATACAAAGTTGGAGCACCAAGAACAACTCGCAGCTCATAAAAGGGGGTACTATAAAGAGAACCTGAATACCCTCTTTTTCATATGCTGGAGTAGGCTACTAGTACTCAGAAAATGCATGCAAGTACACAAAAAGGCCCCTCTATTATGGGTAATACACTCTCAACCAAAAGAGCTACAATAAATACTGGTTTATGCACAGATAGCTATTTAGCCTGTAGTGGATGTAGCTGATGAGTGGCTTTCGGTGCGTGTATTTGTTTGAAATAAGCCAACCATCTTTGCCTCATTCTCTACGAGTGAGATACCTGCCAATACTCCATTTGCTCAAATATGAAAAATGTAGCTTCATTCGGGCTGATGCAGGAGCTTTGGGGAATTACTCATTTGACATGATATCAATATGCGTTTTTGTTCTCCACTGTCCGCTGTGTTTCTTTGATGAGAGGGACTCCTCATCAGTGGGCAAGTCTTCGATTTTTCTACATCCACACACCCTGGAAAAATCTTGACTTTACTTTGCATAAGTAGTTTTTAGCCTTTACTGATGATGGTTGTTGTTCATGAGATTTAGGTGCTGTTTGCACTTATTTAGTTTGAGTCTTTTTTTTTTTTTTTTTTTTAGCTACAATGCTTCATAGATGCAACAAGCATAACATAATCTTATGATGTCTTTTTTTTTTTTTTTTTTTATTGTTGTTCCCCTGAAGCCCAGTTATGTGAAATGTGAAACTCTGCCACAAATAAGTAGCATAATGACTTTTAAGTTGTAGCATGATGCATCAGAAAAGGCTTTTGTTTATCATTTTTTGCTCTAAATGACAATCGAATATTTAACCTTTACTGATTCAAAAAAATCAAACTAATTAATCGCAAACTTGGAAAAAAAATTACTTGCGATTAACTGCAATGATTTTTTTTTAATTACAGTATTTGCAGAACCACTTATTATTAGCAAATAATCACAATTTGAAATCACACACAAAACTGTACATTTACAATGTTTATTTTAAATTAATGCTGTCAATTGAATAAAAAAATAATCAGAATAATCACACTTGTGTTGTGATTGATATCTATTAATCTCAGTGTTTCACTAAGTGCATTTTAAATGACAATATGTGACTTTTGAACAAAAATAGACCAGAGAGAACATTTTTCTTTAATTTTTACTACCTGAATTTTTATTTAAATGTATTTAGTGTAAATTGTTTGTACGAAACACATCAGCAAGAAGGTTAACTCTAAAAGACTTTTACGTCTGCAGTATTACTCCAAGAAAACAAAAATGTTGACATACAGCCATAAGAAACGAACCTGAAGATAAAAAAAAAAAAAAAACTGCTGCTCACACCTCCCAAATGTTCTGTATCACTGTGCAGTCTTCTTTAAAACCTCTTCATCTTCTGCACAAAAACAAACAGTAAGAGATGAACTTTCTCTCTAAATTAATGCTTTATTTAACCTATCGTGACAATCAGCACATGTACAGTGTATCATTCTCTTTTGCCAATTCACAGTTCAAATAGTCTGCTTTTTGTGAAAAAGTGATCTAAACCAAAAAAATAAAGTACTAAATTTATTTTGTAAGTGGCATATGTCGGATAGTATCTAAAATGTTTTAACTCACGCTGAGGAAGCCTGAACTGTCCGAGACAAGCTAAGGACTGTTTCTTTGCAAGATGAATTAATTTTCGTTAATAAATATTAACTCATTCATTATTTTTGGTCAATTGTGTCTGTTAGCGCATCAACGTTCACAGTCTTATACTTTTTATTACAAAAGTTTTGCATTAAAGATAAATATTTTTGTTGTTTTTAAACGTGTTCTCTGTATTTAAATTATAGTTAGATTTTTCCTCCAATCAATAAAATATGTGCAGGGCATCACCCACAACTGCTAATAGAATCGGGAAGATATTATCAGTATAAGCCTGTGAAAAGAAATAAAAACATATATAATATTCTGGTGTAAAGATTTGAAGGGTTAAAATGAGCTTGCTTTCAAAAGTGCACTCCTAAAGCTTTATCTTGTCTTTTAAAGAATCTCTGTCCTACTTTGTTTTTAATTTTTACTGAGAGGTGCAAAAACAACAAAAAAAACTCTAAAGGGACTAAGTATCGGATTGTGGTCAAATGTTTTATCAACAGAGGAAAGTTCAGGAGAGTACTTGAGTTTAATAGAGACAGACTGCAGATGGCTTCAGGGAGCTGAAATGTTATTGAAGCCATTCTGACACTCCAATATCCCTCCTCCTAAGAAATGAATTATTGCTTCTTCAGAAGAAATAAGATTAGAAATGTTTAAGATCTGGATCACATATCAGAACAGTTATACTTTTGCCTAAATACATGTTATTTCTGACTTTACTTAAGATTTTTGCTCATCTGCTTTTCTCTATACAAACTGCCATAACATGTTCATTTTCATTTTTTTATTTTTTTATTTATCACAAATCATTGTTCATGAAATAAATGGCCGGCAAAGGGCCAGTAATGCTCATTTCCCCTGCAATTGTCCTGATGGACACCATTGTGGTCTGAGATGAACTTCTACCCCCAATTCATTTATGCGCCTAAATTCCTCTGCACCTCTGCTGCTCCACACCCTCACTCAGGGAGAAGACCGTGGACCCGATCACAGGTTAAGCTCTTCATCTTTCAGGAAAGACGAGCAGAAAAAGTGCAGACAACACCTTGTGACATCGCAAAAAGCATGGCAGGGTCAAGTGGCATCGCCTGCCCTGTCCTTGTCAGCGAGAAATGTCTGTTTTTCAGAATGTCATGTTTGTTCACATGGGCTGCATTTCTGCTCAGTAAACTGAGTGTGTAGTTATAAATATGTAAGTGTGGTGCTAGGCATATATCTTGGCGAGTGGCTGACACACAACTGACACTTGCATCTATGAGCAGTGACCGGTTGCATAATTGCTGTGGTCAAAAATGGTCAGTCATGTTATGCAACTGTGGCAGTATGCTAATCAGGCGGTGGGCCAGTTTTAGAATTCAACACATTTTTACTTGCCAGGGGAGCAAACAACCCCCCCACGTCTCAGCAACCACACCTGTTCATTTTGACCCAGAGTATAGAGAGTGTTCCAAGAAATATATATTTTATTCCGTGTTACTTTAAAAAAATGCAGTAAAAAACAAACAAACAAAAAAGTGCTCAGATAGGAGAAATTCCATGAGCACCTGCAGGTTTCTTTCTCACACGCCAATATGGGGGGCCACAAATTAGAGAATAAACACTTTAATAAGCTGGCTGTCCTGCCTTGCAGAAAACACAGAATGGCTGCAGCTGAAAGCAGCAAACAGCTGTCCAATGTCATGGCAACCAAAGCCAGTGGCATCTATCGGTCATGCGCAGGAGGTGGCTTATATATCCTACCACACGCCGATGATTTCTACTAAAGGTATCTTCAGGGGGCTACATGGTGGCACAGTGGATACCACTCTTCCCTCACACACAGAAGGGCCAGGTCCTTTTAGTGTGGAATTTGCATGTTGTCCCTGTTCATGCGTAGAGTTTTTCATGCGTTGTACTCTGGCTTCCTCCCACTGTCCAAAAACATGCTTCATTGGTTAATTTGTTACTCTAAAGCAGGGGAGTCCAAATCCAGGCTTTCCAACCGGCCATTGAAGCGTGATATTGGCCAAACACACCTGATCCTGATAATAAGCAGCAGATAAGGCAGGGTCTCTGGGAAAACCAGCAGGAGACCGGCCCTCGAGGACTGACTTTGGATACCCGTGCTCTAAAGTGTGGGTGTACCTCAGAACCTCAAAAGTGATGCAGAGGAGTCCTTAACCAAACGAATTTGGGATGAACATATATTAATTACTTAATTTGGTCCAGATCTAGTCCAGAACCATGTGTTTGGTCTTTGTGCAGACTCCATGTCGGTTTTGGGCCAAAGCTTGTTATCAAAACCATGTGATTAAAGATCTCTGCTGTCATTGGCCAGGATTTCTGAGGACGGAGCAAAGCAACAAGAGAAAGAATAACAGAAGACCTGCGCTTTGCAATCCTTGTCAGGATAGTTCACTTATTCAAACTTTATATTTTACTAACCAATTTTAAATGTCCTTATCAACGTCAAGTACAACACTTTTCACTTGTCACTCTGGTACGGCGAAGGCATGCTGCGAGGCAGTTCTGAGAAGACTAAGTACTTACACTAAAGTGTTTATGACGCAAGGATTGTTGGGAAAACAGCGTGAAAAGCAATGTGTATCAGTCTTTTTAATAAGCCTGCATTCATCTGACCACATTTCAATGAGTTGCTGTATCTCTTTGCTGCTTCACATTCATGGCAGGTTCTTTCTTGTTCTGTTTACATCTCATAAAGCCTGGATATGGTGGATGAGTTGTTCAGTTGTTCCACTCTGAACACGGAGCCTATTCAGACTGAGAAAAACTCAGAGCAAAGCGGAGCTTAGTTTGATAGGAAATGCACTAAGACCATCTTTAAAGGTGGATCAGAGAGCGGGTCCTGGTTCTGGATCAGGGTCCACTTGTGTCCAAATGATTGCAAATGTTTCCCGAATTATCAGGGGAAACGGACTCTGGTTCACTTATCACAGTTGAAAACATCCCGTCATGCATGTACTATCATTTTTTGGTTAATTCATTAAGTTTTCTTTGTGTTTCTTCTTTCAAATAGTCAGTGTTATTTTTGAGTTGAAACAAGGAGTTAAAGGAATAACGTTCAGCACTTATTTGAGCTTGAGAAAATAAGTGATCTGGTCATTCTGGAGTGAACTGCTGGTGAAATCATGCACTTTTTAGTGTTTTTCCATAGCCAACCTGGATAAAATAAAGGCAGAATACATAAGAGATCTGTTTTGACAGCTCTGTAACAGTTTTCTGCTTTGTCTTTCACTCATCTGTCACTGTTTCTCTTCACCTCAACAGCATGGCAATACACAGCCAGTGGATCTCTGATCCCTCAGCAAGGGCCCTCTCTGACCCCCAGCAGTAATTTTAAACTTCATGTCAGATGTGCCAAGGTCATCCTTGGTTTTATTATGCTGTTTTGGAGAACAGACGCTGACCTGCTAATGGGCACCTTGCCATGTTAGAGACGGCTGAATCACTGCATTAATCTCCTTCTGTGATCATTCAGCCAGTATATACGTAGCTTAGGTAAGAGTTTTTTGTCCTTTTATCTCTGACTGGGTTCTGGCCCAACAGAACCAGAGATAAAAAGTGAACATATTTACCATAGTCTGACAGGATCCTTTGATTAGTGCTGATAAAACGGTGGCAAAAGTAGAACCACGCTGGGGAATTGCAGCAGTCGGACAGTATGGAACTGGATGACGTAAACACAGGTCCGTCTGCCATCAGGAATTTGAAAGTGGTGCCAGTTATCAGTCACATTCTTGTTAGCAGTCGTGTTCGACATGTTCTGTAAATGTTGAAGGGATGTCAGATGCGACTCTTTGTCATGCTGTGTCAAAACTTGAAGGGTGACTGTGAAATCCGTTTTGACAGCTTTGGTGTTTCCAACTATTCCACGGGACATCATTCTTCCATAGACATTGTGGTCAAAGGCTACTGACATCTACAAAAACCCACATCAGAGACATAGAGGATGTGCTTTCTTTTCTGTCTTTTTGTTTTATTAAAACTACTGGTAGTTGAGAAGCTCATAGTTTTATTTTAAAGCAGGAGATCTGAGATACCTTACAAATAAAGAACCACTGTAAAATAATAAATGACTTTAGCTCTTTTCCAATCGAAATGAAAAATATCAATTGACATCATATCAAATGGATGTTTTTTGACTTTTGAGGGTTTTTTTTGACTCAGATAACTTCTTATCAGTTTTCCTTTCTTATTTATTGCCACCACTTGAAGGGTATCAGTGTTTTAATTAAGCTATTGTCTGGTGAAACTGAGTGTCAGTCCATTTTTATTTATCTATAACACTGTGTCTGAATGACGGATGTGGGTTGGCTGCTTTGGAAAAGCTGTGTATCGTTGAGCTTCGCTCACACCTTGTTCAGATCGATTTTTGTCTTCGTCACCTCCGTGGGATCACATCATTAGATTTGCCTGGTTAGGTGACACCAACACATCCGATGGGTGATTGATGTTTTATATATTGTGACCAAATGAAATACCCCCCCATCCCCCATCCCTCCACACTTCTCAATACAACCTCTTGTCGAACGTGCTCACAACTTTGATGTTTCTCCTATCATCTTCTATCAGAGAGGCACGATAACCTCAGAGCCAATGACAAACTTTGACGAATGGCTTGTCTCCAAGCAGCTGCAAGAAGATGGAACTGACAGACTCCTTCACCTTTCCTCTTCCTCCAAGCCTTGGGCTGTGCCAAACAGCACAAGTGATATACTACAGGACATTGCTGGGTATAAGTCATGCACCTTCCGTTTCCTCCAGATTGTGAGGGTCTCCATCCATCATTGTCAGTCACCTCTCTCCCTCTCGTTTTGCCTGTCTGTCTCACTCCGTCTGTCTGTCCTATGAGTCTTGTCTCTTTACTCATTCACCCAAAGGTCACTCTTCCATTCCTCCATCACCAGTGTTTCCTCTCCCCATCATTGGAGCAGTCTGCTGATATCTATAGCACCATACAGATGGCTGATAATCTGCCCTGGGGTCATTATGAATCCTAGCCAGGATCCTGACCGATGGTTACTCCCCCCGTCTGTTAGTCCATTTCTACAAATGGGGTCTAACATGAGCAATTCCTCTAAATCTCCAGACATTTTGTCTAATTGGCAAACACTGCAGAGTTATTTTGTCGTGAGAATGGAAATTTGTAAGTTTTATTTCGACCAGATGAAATTAGAGACACACGTTAGCCAGTAGCGCACAATGATTAACACACAAGGTTCATTTAAGGTTTTGACTAGCCGGATGCATTGTTGTCTTGTTACATCTTGGATTTTTAATTTTTTTTTCTATGTGAAATGATTGTAGAAAATATCCACGTTATTGAAAAATTGGTCGAAGTGTATTAAAACCAAAAAAGAGTTAATAGACATATTTTGCCAGGTAATGTAGGATGTTCCAGCAGCTTTCAACTATACTTTATTTTATATACTTTTAAGACAAAAATGACATTTTTACCATTGTTGCTTTACTAGAACTTTATAGTAAGCACAAATGTGGCTTAAATCAAGTCATACATTAACCAGGAAAATATGCTCAGAATTTTCTAATACTGTTTGTAATGTGAATGAATTAAAAAATGTAGACATTTATTAGGAATGCTGGAAATTGAAGCAGTTAAAAAAATAAAAAAAATGAAACTAGTCAGAGATTTTACTAACTATTTAGCACCTCAATTTTCACTTATCCTTCAGAGTTAATCAGTATTCCATACCTCCTTACCCTCCTTCAACTGCTGCCTAACTTTGACGTTGTCACCTGACAGCCCACTGTAGTCTCCACCCATCTCCCTGCCTGGTGTTCATCATTGCGTGACATTGCTGACCTTCACCGGACATTATTTCCATTACTTTGACAAATCTGGTGCGTCAGAGAAGCTTTGTTGATATGCAGGTATAAAATTGCCGCTGAATGAAAATGCCAGAGGAGGCGATCCTGTCTGTTGGAGGTCAGCAATTACTTTGAGCTGAGGGCCACATTTCTCCAACATTTTAAAGTCTGGTCCAAAACAAGTTTGTACAAGATTGGGAAGCATTTGAAACATTTTGAAATATCTTTTCCTAACTTTTGCCAGAACCAATGAAGGTTTTTTTTTTTTTTTTTTTCATCTTGGTCCATTTGTTTACTTTTCCACTAAACCTGTATGCCATGAAAAAATAAGTTACAAAAATCTTAATACCTTTTCCGTTTAATGTACTGTTTCTGTGAGGTTTTCTGCATGATGCAGAACATAATGAATCAGATAAAAGTAGTCTTAACTTGAAAAGAAAAATGAGTAATTTAGCTAAATGGTCATTTATTTGTATTTGAAAGTGTTTGTTTATAAGTGAGCAGCATTTGCTCTATCACACTTTAAAGTCACACTCTGATCATCTATCTATCATTTGTTAAAACTCAGTAATTTTTTACTGATGATAATGCCATTTCAGTCAAAATGAAAAAAAGGAAAAAAAAATATGACACTGCTTCTGCTAAGCAGTAGATTTTAATTCAAAATTTGCCTCTGAGTTGTGAGCAGGACTGATGGCATGGAGCAACCCCGCTCCCCTTATCTTCCATGTTGCTGTGAATAAGGAGCAAGGATCTTGTGGCCTGCCCAGCGTATTTTCTATGTAACAAATAAGTTCTTTCTCAAATTGCATTTTTTTATCTGCTCCTACTTCACAACTATTTGAGAAAGAAATACTCAGAAATGCAACTTTGAGATTAATTGTCAAAAACACAGCTCTATTATCAGAGAAACATGACAAGAACATATAAAAGACAAGCACCAAAAACTTGATTTTCATCTAAATGGGTCTTTAAACAGGTGAAAGACAATCTGAGAGTACCTAAAAAATGCCTTAATTTGTGTCTCTGTGAGCTTCATTGTGCATCCATTGTGTCCATTGTGCATCCAAACTTTTTCTCAGAGGTCATGAGATGTTTTGGATTACAGTTTGGTGCTGTCAGAAAAAAGAAAAAAAAATGTTTGTTTTAATTTTGTATGGCTTTGACTCATCTACACTTTTCTTTGCAAGCCCAGAAATTGTCTTGATTTAACAATAATGATATAAGCTATGCAAATAAACCTGTTTGTGACATTTTGTAGAGTTTTTTTTTTTAAATCATAGACTTCGATTCTGGAAGGCTAATGTAAGAGAAAGCTCTGGTTATGATAAAAAAAAAAAAAAAAAAAAAAAAAAAAAACAGTTTGTGAGTGGCAGGAAGACAATAAACGAGATGCATTGGATGAGATGAAATGGATTTTTGTGCTTTATTTTTTGTTTTCCTGTCATTCCTCAACATTGTAACTTGCAATCGTCTTGCAGGATGCCCTTTTCTTTTGAGTTACTAAACAAGTCTATTTTATGATCAGTCCACAAACTGCAAAGGGCAAGGTTTTGACTTTTGCATCCAACTGTCTATCTTTCCTTCAAGCAGGCCCTTGATCCTAACATATTAAGACAGTACAAGCAGCTTTCCTTAAGTCTGAGAAACGTGTAAGCAAGCCAGCTTTTCTCTTGTAATAACACCTAGACCTTGATTTCTTTCTTTTTTTTGCTACTTTTTTAAGACTCCAACATTCATCCTGTGCCCTCCTGATATATTCCAGATCTACGCTTTCATGTCTTGAAGGACATAGCAAGTTTTCTGTTTTGCAAGAGATGTGCTTCTCAAAACAGCAGCGGAATGATGGTGAAACATGCCCTTTCTATGACGGAACTCCCATCCATCAAGAGGACAAGTATCCCAAGTTGATTTCCTCTCTGCATCTGAGGCCTACGTGAGAAGACTGCACTTTAGAGGGCCCTCCACACATAAACCTTTTATGTTTTAATATGTCAAATACATCTAATACAATATAGCTGCAGATCCGTTACCATTTCAGAGCAAGCAAAAGTTATATGGAAAGGTTTGTTCAACAGGTTGTTTAAACATATAAAAAGGTTGCACTTGAATTAAATGGAACAAAAAATTTAAACAGGAAGCTCCACATTGTTGGGACACCTTGCTGGAGTGGTGTAGAACCCAATTGGCATACTTAACCTCTTCCTCTTATTCTCAGTACATTTTTTCCTGGAATTCCTACAAGCTGATTATGTTCCCTTATGTATCCCCTTTTTTTCAAAAGTAGTTTTAGGTTATGACACACCTCTTTATTGATACCATTATGGTCAAATCTTTAAATTTGTGCTATTGAGAAGTAGGACCCACTGGTGGCAAATGAAGATTTCTTGATAGGAAAACAATATATAAATTGTTGCTTTAGCTTGTTCTGCAGGTTCATGTGACTTTCCATCTTTGTGAACTCTGCAAGCATGTTTAGATAAAAACAAACTTTACCTGTTAGCAAAACATGAAAGCTGGTTGAGCTGTTTCTTTGGTCATGGTGATAAAATTAAAAAACACAATACAGTAATGCTAAAAAAAAAAAAAAAAAAAAAAAAAAAAAACACAACCTGTGGTTTTGTGGTTAAGAATTTTAGTACATGCATAAATCAAAGTGAAGTTTTTTTGTTTTGTCTCAGTAACCTAAAGCAATTTTTAAAACAGATTATCAGTTATATCCCTAAACAATGGATTTCATACAAACACACAGTTTTCTGCACATTTTTCATAAAGAGGGTGACTTAACAGCAAACTTACTTTAAATTACCCAAATTACTTGTGTAGCAGAATCCTGACCAGTTAAACACTTACATTTTAGATATAAACTTTATGGCCAATTCAGCTTCCTACTGTGGTTTTTAATAAGGGAGCTTTTTCTCTGTAAAATAATTCAAACAAAAAAAAAAAAAAATCCTTCTTAAACAGTAATTTTATCCAAGAAAGATCAACTCCATCCACCCATGCTGTTCTATGATATTCTAAAAAGCAAGAAACCAATTGATTTAAAGGGTGAATTTGACCTCTAGAAAATATTCTTTTGTGTGTAATAATGTAGCTAAAAAGAAAAAAATGAAAGCTTTTAAAGTAAATCACATTTAGAGAATTTATGTGGACAAATTTTAAGGGACTTACAGAAGAAAAATATTTATTTACTGTAAAGTTGTGCATTGTTAACCTATAGCCGTATAGATAAAATAAAAGTATTTTTTTTGGAGACATAAAACTTTGCACGTGTTTAATGATGTGTTCTTGAGTACAATTAAATATTCCTTGTTGTTGTTCATTTGAGCATTCATGCATCTCATAATGGAGTGAAATTCCATATTGTTGTTTTTGTTTGGAAGTTCACTCTCAAGATTAACCTTTAAAAAGAAAAGAAGAAAAAAAAAAAGGGGGGGGTGTTGTCCCTTCTAAACGCACAAAATTAATCCCATTACGGTTAAATTTTGTATATCTTGCATTGTATCGGGATGTTGATGTTTGCGCTCCCCTAAGATACAGCAGCCATGGTGAGAGTTACAAGAAGATTTTGTTCTCGGCGTAATGGGGAGCCAAGTATCAGCAAATAGGAGAAACCTGTCATTATCTAAAACAATGCATTTCCCCCGAGGGATGCAGTGCTCTTGCAGTCTCGGTTTATCTATCTCTCTATACATCTACCTCCCCACCTTCATCACCTCACTCAAACACACACACACAAATGCTTTCTCTTTCTGCCAGATACAACCCCACTATACGGCAAAAAATAATTTATTTTGAAAAAAAAAAAAAAAACTGATGTATTATTTGTAAAGCTGCACCATTTTTCTGAAGTGAATGAACAGCACATTTCAAATCTCCTGGGACCTTGTTTGTTACCCGCGCATGTTGTTAGAGGTGTGTGCTCATAAAGCTATTATAAACTCAAAGGTTGCTTGTGTGTGTGTTGTTAGTGTGTGTGTTTCTGCTCAACTGTGCATGCTTATGTGTGTCTACATCTACATGGCTGCAATGAGGGGCATTTTTCATTCAGTCCTCCACAGTCAATTCACCAAGAAGGTAGAAAAACCATTCAATAATGATTTACTATGTTGAGTTGTGGCTTAAAATATGGACTCAATTGTCAACATGACAGACAAAAAATAGCTCCTGCTGAGAATTTTTGAAACTGCAGTCTGACATGTCACATTCTGGTGATTTTCAGAGGTTCACAGACCAGCTATTTTTTTGTGTGCTGGCTGCAATATGCCTCTACTTAGAATGCAGTTTTTTTTTTCTTTTCCTGTTGTATCCCCTGTCTCCTTCTGTGATCCATATCATTTGTTCCCTGTAGAGGGAAGAAAGGTGACAAACAAACCTATTCATCATCAGCAGGTTCTCTTGGCTAAACTGTTATCCAAGCTGAACTCTCTAAACTTTTCCCAGCGGCCTGTTGTTTAGGGCTGCATCCTCTAAATTTACACCCACCGTTTGTTTTTATGAAGTGTGTGCAGAGGGTGAGGATCGCAGATAGAGGCCTGGTGTCAGCATGTTTCCCTGTCCCACATCCAAACAGTGATATATGGTTAAACTGTGCTTCTATTTGTGGTCCACATCTCATTTTTTTTACATGACGCTATTGTTTTACAGCAGCTAGTTTTAGAACCACAATATCATCACATTACTAAGCTCTCTGAGGAGGGCTTATTGGAAATGATTGGAGGTTATTCGCAAGGCTGTGAAGACGGGGCCGGGAGATGGGCTTTTTCAAGGCAGAAAAAGGGAGAAAAGTGCAATATCTGTGTACTGCAGTGAGTTCTGAAATAAACAGGGGCGTTAAATGAGCATGTTGCCCATTTAAAAACTTATGAATTGAGTGTAATGGTCTCAAGCTGCTGTCTAACAGCTGCATTATAGGGTGAGTTCATGATGTGTAATAGTCCTTTTTATTTTCTTTTATTTGTTAGACTAAAATAAATTATTTTTGAGTTGTTTATCTGCAGTCCGAATAGTCTGTTTATTATCATCAGCTGGCAAATAGGTCTGCTGAAAACTTCCAAAGATATGTCACACTTTCAGCTTTGTCTACCTTCAGAAAGTTAAGGAGGAAAAACAATAAATATACGGAAAAAAAAAATGTGCAAATGAATTATTAAATTTAAATTCCAACCAACAGAGACTGGAACAAAAGTCACTGTCTGCAGGTCCTTTTTAATCAGAGTCCACATTGTCACGGAGACAAATTGAATTAATTCCATTTTTGCTCTCTGAGTGACAAGATTCTATTATACTCACGGTGAGGCTGTCTGCAAATCGTATTACTGGATAATGTCTCCATGTATATTTCTGAAGCACTCTTTGAAACACAAGCAATGGTGTGACTGATTGATTCACTGTTGGGGAGAAAATAATGCAACTTATTGTTGGGCGGGGTGTAGACGGACCCCGAACTGCAAAATGTCTTCAATAAAGATGTTTTATTTATCTGGTTTTGATTTATCCATTAGTTAGTGCCTTATTGGAGTGAGCCATGAAGTAGTGTATATTGTGGATAAGATTGTCATACTTCAAAAATGTTTTCAGCTGAAATCAACTACTTATTGCAATACAATTTGAGCAGGAGTCTAAAGGCTTCAGGTCTCTTAATTAATGTTCATTAAACCTTCAGTGAACACCTAAATACATGAGCCAAGTTATTTTAAATTCTCCTCATTAAATAATTTTATTAGCAATGCCTGTAATAGCTTCAGAACATCCATCCATCCATCCATCCATAGGTGAGTACTGCTAATGAAGACTGACCAACTTTTATGTGACTTTGTTTTTCTGTTCAATAGACAAAGCAAAATAACATATTAATTATATTGCCTGGCATTGCCTCATGTCTTAAAAGCTCAATTTAATGATGGATTAAATATGATAAATCATTCTAACAAAGATTGCAAATTAAATAAATCTAAATGGACTACATTTCCTAAGTTGAGGTTTTTGTGAGTCGATGAATTGTGTAGCCTTTTGAAACACAAACTTTTGGTCTCATTATGCATTCCTAATCTTTATAAGGCTCATGCAAGATGAATTAACTGATTTTTTCCCCCCCGTCAGAATCCCCCAGGTACTAATATTTAAACACTGATTAAAACACAACATTTTTTTGTCCTTCTTTCCTTCCATCTGTCTTTTGCTGTATAATTTCTTCAACCACTGACACACTTCATACCTCCAGAGTGCCAGACCCAGTGGGCTCAGCAATAGAAAATGATCCATCAAAGAAACCCTGCCAGCTGCAGTTACAGTAAATGCTAACCGTACCTGTTTAATGTATGTCTTTTTCAGGACAGGAAATGCATTAAAGCTTAGATGTAACCATATAAATACAGAAATGTCAACTGTCTAAGATATATAAATAATGATACTTAAAATGATCACTTCTGCTTTTCTTTTCTTTTCTTTACTTTTTTTTTTTTTAAAGCTTTAGTGGAAACAATCTGCTTTCCAGGGTTTGCAGTGTACCTTGTGGACAGCTTTCTGCTGATGTTGTAGCATTGTGGGCAGATGCAGGGGTGACTCAACTCAAACAGGGTCAACATCTCCCCTGTGGTGCTTTAGTGTCCAACTACCAACAGGAAAAAGGAGGGAGAAAAGGTCCCACCGCGCGTCTCTGTGCTTTCACGTGCACAGCAGATCAAGGTTGCGGTAAGTCCTTGTTGTCATCGCTTTAATGCAATTACTAAAACACATGCTTTGCAAGGAAAACTATTAGCAGTGATTAAATGAACGTAACTGTGACAGAACAAAGGGGAGAAAAAAAAAAAAAGAAATCACAGAAAATTGTAAATCACTCGTGTAGCTGTTGGTGTTGCAGGATCCTGACCTTTTGGTGGCATAGTTGGAGAAAAAAAAAAACACAAAAAAGACAGCACAGTCCCCAGCTGCTGTGGCATACTCACCCCCACAAGCCTATTCAAGAGCCAGTGAGCCTCTGGGAACCTGCAAGGGGGCAGGGCAAGGGGCTCCAGATGTGTGAATGCCCTTCGGTGACACATCAACCGTGGCCCTGTATGATATGACCTACCCTTTGGGAAGGACAGCATACTTCTGCATGGGCATGCACCAGTGGCTTTCAATGTGGACACAACAGATTTCATCTCATTTGTAAGCCTTCAGCTTAAATTTTACCTCAGGTGCCTCTTTAGGGAGGCTTCACGGTGTGATTTGAGACGTAGGTTCGTTTATCACCGTGAAATACTACCAGGTGAGTAACCATTTGACTATTTGGAGTCCACTGTACCTTATGAGCTACAGTACGCAGGATGCCATTAGAAAAGGAGATTGCTTTTTAAGTGCTATCTGTACAGAGTAAGCTGTTTAATCTGAGGAGATTTATGGAAGGCAATCACCCAAGTAAAAATTGTAGATGCCATTTATCAGGCAGAATAGAAATTACAGCAATAATTTTCACCACCGGACACAGATGAGACCTTATAACCACATAAGCCCCCCTCAAGGTCCCTGGGCTCATTTTTAATGTTCCTTTTCTGTGTTAGTGTGACCTGGAGGAGCGACTGGCTGACTAGCTCTCCACATCCTCCCCGAGGTTTCTTCATTACCCAATCATCCCTTCAGAGAGTCACATAGTGAGAGGGACTAGTCTATGAAAAGGAAGAGAGGCTTTCTGGGCGGCTGTGATTGAAACTTGAGAGGAAAGGCACAGCTGCTCATTTTTCCTCCTCTTGATGTTTTGCAACTATTGACAAATGCTGAATACATGTTTGTCATTCCCCTAATGCTTCCCAGGTGTTCCATCAGCAAGGCGAGGATGTAAAGTTGCCTTTGCATGGTTCAAGGACGGTGGGGGGTGCTTTAAGAGCCTGCAGATTTTAAGTGTTTTTACACTGACAAAGTAAACGCCGCCGAGTAGGGAAGATGGACTCGCAGTACGGTTTGGTTCTTAGCTCTTTTTTCACCATGATGAAAGCCTTGGTTTGTGCCTCTGCCTTGAAGAACAACCGTGTCACACAAAATGGATGTTTCAAGTAAAACCTTCCTGAAAATACAGTTTAGAACAGCACCGCGGATGAAATAGGCTGCAAAATGGACCATCCATCATATTGTCTAACTAAAAGTGACACATGGTGAAGGGGTTTAAGGCACTTTTCATTAGGCTTCTGCAGCTCTGGCTATCCAGATCACAGACTAAATAATGACCTCTGCACCAAAAGTGTTTTCCGACGAACGGGAGACAGAAGACATACTGTACTCCAGATTCTTTCCATCTTGCACACACGCCCACTCCCTCTCACTCTCCCTGCAGGAAATAAAATGCCATCTATTTTCTCCGCGCCTGTCTGCCTGTTCTTTATATAAATCCCAGCTCTTTGGCCGAAGACAGAGAATGATATAGATTGTTCTTGGAAATGTACAGCAGCACAGAAAATTTCCACAATAAGTGTCCTTGACTTAAAATCTATGGAGGTTAGTTCCCTCTGAAATTATTTCAGGAGTTTGGCAAAGCTTCTATAAATGAACTCTTTTGATGTATTCTCCAGGATATTGCTGGCATCCCAAGCTGATAACTGAACTGATTTGTTAGCGAACTGATATACTGTGCATTATGAAAAACAATTGGACCGTTAAAGTGCAAAAATAGAGAGAAAAAAAATCATTTTTATTGAATTATCTTATCCTTAATCATTTAACTCATGTGACAACAGTAATAAGCTCCAGGCACTAGTCAATTAGAATAGTTTAGAAATAAATTATAAATTCAATATATGTAGAAAAGCCACAAAAAAACAAGGTTTTCAAAAAGGAAACAGGTTGAAATGTCTCAATTTTTTCCAATTTCATTTAATAAAGGGTCTATTTTATGTAAAATCAACTTGTTTTTAGCTTTTAAGTGTGAATGAGTAATGCTAATTCTTCACAAAAAACAACCCCAAAGCGGTATTTTGCTTCATCCACGCATCTCTAAGCTTTCCTCTAAAACCCTGTTCTCTGAGCACAAGCCCCTCTCAATCCACAAAAACGAGTGGGTCCTTACATTGTGACATCACAAAGTGGGGAACAGCCTCTTCAAGGAAGAATCTGTGCTTCCAGCCCCTCCCTGAGGCTAACACACACACACATGTTTTTCAACAGAGCCTGTGGTGATCAGCAAAATGTTATTATAATTATTATTATTACAATGTGCACGTCCATCATTGCAAAAGTTAGGATGTTGTTGGTTTCAGTGGCCGAAATGAAGACAGTCTCGAGATTGTAGGCATCCTGGAGCATAAACTAATGAACAAATAATTTAAAATGTTCTTTTTTTAACATAAAGCATACTTTATCATACTACATCATGCTTGTTGTGTTTTAAATATTTGTGGTATTTAATCACACTTTCAAATTGCTTCTAACTTTGTTTATCCAATGCTGATCTTTTTTTTTTTTTTTACCAAATATACTTTTCAGATGCAGGCTGTATGTTACGGTAAGGATTGTGGACTTTGGTTTTTGACAGTTATGTTATGGTTTTGGTCGTGTTCTGTCTCGAATAGTCCCTCAGTCATATCTGTTCCAAGCTGGTCAAGATTCACCGCTGTCTTCATTTCAGTTAATTACCCTCAATTTATTTATGTGTCTGGTTTTCTGTTCTTCCTTGTCAGGTCATCTGCTCTATTCTGTTCAGTCACAATTTTTGTTTCTCCATAGGTTTTTGTCATGCTTTGGTTAAATTATTAAACGTATAAGTTCCTGTCACCAAGGCTGGTCTCCTGCACTGGCCCCAGCCCTAGGGGTAGCTGGGTGGTAGCAAATGGCACACAGCTAGGGTGTCTGTAGCCAAAGGTGGTACAGTTGCGACTGTGGGCAAATCCAAAACACATCTGAGCAGGACGAAGCTCCTTTAATAATGGATCATTCACTGAACACAATTTCACAAAAGGCAATAATAGGCTTTATAACTCGGTCTGTTAACTGCATCACTGTCGTGGATGCGGATCACTTCACACCAACGATGTTCTAACAATCTGTAAAGAAAGGAGCTTTTCAGAGGAAATCTTTGTAAACTTTTTTTTTTTTCAAGATTTTAAAAACCAAATATAGGATACAAATAATTAGTGAAAGTATGATTTTTCTAGTAATTGTTAAAAAAAAAAAAATCAAAGTAATCTGTTGACAAAAAGCAGTTGCACCTGTGTTAGGTGTGCCATTCCTAAATAAAATTTCATTGAATCCCTTAAAGAAGAAAAGTTTTTCACTCTTTCAGATGAGTAGCACAAACTGGCCTCATTTTGTCTTTCAAGCAACTTTATTCTGGATAACCCTTTAAAATTCAACCCTACACCGAAGAGGAGGCTTAAGAACTCTTTCTAAGGATCAACTAGTCTTTACTAAAACCTCTTCTGAACACAAACAGTTGAGTCATCTTATGTGGAAAACAAGTTAAACCTCACAATTTTTTATGATGTGCAAATTATTATTATTATTGTATGTCCTTTAGTATGATGATCTAAAAATAAAAATGTATTTAGAAAAAATGTAGATGTAGTGTTGGATTGGACAATACAGTGAGTAATGGTAACTATTTTGTTAGATTAAGTTTTAAGGTTAACCTTCCTGCTTGTCATTATAGCCTCAGAAGTTGAATATTGGAATATCATGATGCCCAATGTTTTCTAACTGAAAATAAAGAAAGCACAAGTGTTAGTTGTTGAATATGTCAAAACGTGTTAAAAAAAAACTGCAGATAAATAGCGTAAATGTGATTGGCAATTTTTAAAAATGAGACATTTAGAGTCAGATCTGAAGTTATGACGTTGATGTGAAAAAAATGCAAATAAAATATAAATACATGCTTGCATGGAGGTAACAGAAAGGGACGTCACCAACATATCCTGTAAGGACAAGAGGAAGTTGGAGGCATTCATGTTTTCTTTTATATGCTTACTGCATTGCATTAGGTTGGTAGGACTGATTAATTTTTAAAAAATAAAATAGTTAAAAAACAGAAAGTTTTGAAAAATAGAGCAAAAACTCAACATTTTAACACCTAACACTTTTAACCCATCTTAAGTAAAATTATGTATTCTCCCATTGCTTCTATCTAATTAGGAAGTTATTAAAACTATCATCAAGACTCACAATAAACTGCTTATGAGCATAATATTCATAGTTAATGCTTAAAATACTCTTACTTTTTTTTTAAATGCAAGGTCATCAAACTTCCATTTCTGGGACAAAAGAACTTGCAGATGTCAAAGCACAATTGAAGATTCTTCAGTCACTGATTTATGAAATAGAATAGACTAATTATATACTAGACAAATGAACCATGGAGAACGCCGAACGTTTCCATTTGGCTTTTAAAAGAACAAGCAGGCTATGTACTTGTGTGAGTCTGGTTGTGTGCTCGTGCACATGTGTGCGCCAATTGCAAAGGAATATGCATGATACGTTTTGCATCCTCTCTTGTCGCACCCTGATCCATCTCGGTTCTATTGTAATGTCACTTTGATTTATGTGGCTCCACACTTGCATCAGCCTACAATGTCAACCCTATGAAAAATATATGCAGCTGTTCATATAAAGTGTGATCATATCAATGCTCTGATGAATGCCTTCAGTTCGATCTCCCTAAATAAGATGACTCCCATCCAACCGGTCGCAGGAGCCATTAGCAAGCGTTATAGCATGCCTGGAATGTTAATAGGATTAGCATTTGATTCAGGTCTCCTACCTGTCTTGCACTAAGACTGTGATCTGCTGCAAGACAGAATGAAGAGCAGGCTGTTAACGAGGGGCTAACACGTGTCTATGCTCCTTCTCGTACAAAGTAGACCAAGAATAAAAGCCCCTGCAAAAGGGTCTGTACTTTAAATGAATTTGCGTGTATCAGAACAGTTCTGTGATCTAAGTGTGAGAAAAAAACGGAAGGTTCACACATTGATGTTTGAAGGACAATTTCCTGTCTGCAAAGAAAAATGACTCATAAATAAGCACACACACTTGTCTCAAGCTACTCTGACTCTTTGTCTTCAAAGTGGTTAGTAGTTTGACATGGCAATGCAAAGACGTCTTTGAAGTTAGGTAAACATTTGCATGGTTTTGGCGGTAAAGCATTCTCAAACAGATGGCTCTTTAGGTTTATTCTCTTTATGTACATTTAATGAATTTTAATAAAAGAACACAGAGTGTCTGCACAGTTTAAAGGGTTTTTTCAGTCTATGGAGAGTGCAGTATAGAATGTATGTATGGACAATTACATGTTGTTTTGACCAACTGTCCAACACATGTACACTTTAGCTATGTTAACACTGTATTAGGGAAATTTCAAATTAGAATGTTTTGTTTGCATGTAGATGTATTTTTTACTAAATGGATTATATCTGAAATCCCCCATAGGAGCCTAAACAGTAAAAAAAAAAGAAAAAACTGAAATAGGGTAGGCATGTTGACCTGAGTTGACATCACTTAATTCAACAACACTCCTGTTTTGATTGGACAGGACAAGGTGGGCTGATTTTTGTTGAGTCCACCAATTGGTGTACCCCAGGCGTGGGGCAAACTCTTGAACCACTGAAGTTTCTAAAATTTGACAAAAGAGTTTGACCAGGAGCAGATGCGTAGCATGTTTTGGTAATCTCATAAGAAAAAAGGCTAAATCTGAATTATTTTCCTATCCCTACAGCGACGGGCCACATATGTCCTCTAGACCATATTTTGCCGACCCTTGGTCTATCTATTTGTCAATTTAAAAAGATGAGAAAAAAACCCACAAAAAACCCCAAACACATACAAAAAAAAGTACAATTTAGAATGCAAAAGCATAACAAGTGAGTTCATCACCAGTTTGTAAATATATTTTTGGTTTTTGTGGGAAGTGGTAAATTGCTCCCGTTTAAAATCTTTAGTGGTCATCTAAGGTACGGCAATATTTGGTAGTTTCTGGTTGCATCAAATTTGGTAATGGAGGATGGGGAGATGAGTGTCCACTACTTTCTTAGTGTCAACACACTTTTAAAATTAATAGGGGGTGGGGGTGGTGGAGTGGGGGTTAGAATTTCCCAAAAATGCTAAAGGTAACGTGTCAGTAAATTTGGAAGATATAAAAAAAATCCTTTAAAGTGAAATTTGAAAAACACAAATAAGGCCTTTGCTGAGGAGAACTTAAAGTGTCAAAGTGCTTTCTAGGGGTTGTTGAGACAAACAACTTGGGGCTGGTGGAACTTGTGCAGAGTCTCGTGTCAGGCGTTTTACGAGCTGGCACTTGTCTAAACAGAGTGATGTGAGCAGTTCCAAGGTGAGATTTTAGGTCACTTGTCAGTTGGAATGACAGTGAAGGGTGAGATGAGACCACACAAAGGCTAGTCAACTCTGTGTACTCAGGCCAAGTCGTGTTACTGTAAATGACAGGCTGCCTCTCAGCCTCAATAGTCCGTCTCTGATAATGAGAGAAAAAGGGAAAAAGGAAGATTAAAAAAAATAAAAAAAATCAGCATCACTTGGGGCACTGATGCATCTCTGCTGTCACAGGATATAATCCCTGAAGAAATTTTAATGCATAACAAACAGCACGAAATGCAAGAAAACATGACTCCTGTAGGTTAACAGATTGTATGGAATCTAATTCAATTCTTGCTCGGATTTGTGTGAAAAAGGAAAGGTCAGTTTAAAGGAAAAATCTGTTGACACTTTTTTATTTTTATGAAGAAACACTTGTCTATAGATAATGGGGCACCTTTATGGGCTTGTAAAATAGTCATGTGACTGTCAGATGTCTGTGTCAGTGAGAGAGTGAGCAGTGACAGAGGTCCATCCCTTCAAGAAGAGAAACTCTCCGCTTTGCTGCAGGCACCTCAGTGTGGTAGAATCTTCCTCACATGCGAGCAGATTGCCAGATGCCAACATTCTGTGACAGCAGCAACTTGAGCAAAAGTGACAGTTCTGCTCCTAGCTTTTTTTGTGCAGTACTGACTTGGACCTACTGTCTATTTTTTTTGTATGCTTTGCTCATGCAGCTGCTGCTTACATTGCACAAACTTTACATGTTTGTCCAAGTCAGTGGTGTATTAAAATATTTATTTTATTAAACAAAGAAAAAAAAACACAAAAAAAAAACCCACATTATTTTTTATGCCACAGAGGAAAAGATCAAGTGTGCCTTTTTAGCCATCACTGAGTGTGCGTATTTGTGGGTAATTGTCTCAGCGTGGGCTTGTTATGAACTGCTGTCCTGTCTAGAGTTGGTCTCTTCCAAAACCCGTGACCCCAAAAAAGATGAGGCAAACAAAAAATGAGTAAGTAATTTACCAGCAAGCCAAAAGAGCACTTCTCCACAGAAGTGGAGCCACGTAGTTAAGCTAAACCCTGAGTCCTAACTTTTTAAATTCAGAACTTTTTAACCTCTTCCCCGAGTCCAATCATGCCACCCATGAGCCCAAATGATGGTAAGAAACTCATCTTAAAAGCTGTAAAAAAAACATTGTCAGCCATACAGAAGACACAGGAAACCTCAAGCTATAATTTCTTCAAGAATACTGGGAAAACATCACACTCTTGCTTTGGTGCCTCTTAAATCATGCCGTATAACAAGCATGGTCTCATTTAATTGAAGGCAATTCAGAAATTCTAAATAAGGTTGCTTTGTAAGAAAAAAACATTGGTTTAGGGGCAACAGGAAGCAAATAAAAAAAAAAATAAGTTTGTGATAGGCATGATTGAAATGAAATATAAACATGCTAGGAAGAACATCAGCAAAAACATTGTATAGTAAACTTTGCCATTAAACAAAATTGTTATCAAAACTAAAAAAATACAGCATTTTAGCCAACAAATTTGAAATATGAAAGCAACATTTTATTTTTCTCCATTTGTGAGCAAGAATGATTTTTTATGATTTTTCTGGCATTTCATTTTTTTTTCTTTTCTTTGCCACATCTAGGCAAATTTTGGACCAACAAAACAGCTGACAAAGATGACAACTAACAATCAGGCTGTCTTATATTTGTTCTCTGGTGAAAAAAGTATTGGCTACACGTTAGACGAAGGAGTTACGATCTAAAAATAACCTGTATCAACAAAATCTCCAAAGTGGTTAGCTTATTTTTTTAATTACAATTATCATAAATGTTTTAAGGCAGTAAAACCCGTCACTTCCTCACACCTCGTCAAACAGTTTACATTTGTATCTCACTATCAACACTCGTAACCCTGTCAACAATCAAAAATGTAAATTTGAAAAATTGAAGGCAGTCTGTTCTGTACAGAAGTCAAGAGGCTTGTTTGAGATGACTTGCCCCTCGCCTAGATCGTCGGTGAAACCAGGCGTCTGCAGACGGGGGCGGGAAAAGGAGCTTGAGATGAAGCCGAATGGTAAACAGCACAAGAACAGGAAGTTGGTGTTGTCCCTATATCGTCTGGTTGAATTTTGATATGCCTCTCCTCCTTAGTAAAATCTTTAACATTATGTCTTTTATATTGATTTTTAACATCTGTCCGCGGCCAACAGATGAAAAATAGCTGTTAGAATGATTTAATGTCCACTGTCCCAGAGAAATCAATAAAATTGAAATCAAAGTTAACTTTAAAAGGCAACATCAACACACATACTCACAAATCATTTAAAATATTTTTTTTATTTTTACTTCAGTGATTCACTACTTTGGAGGAAGAGTTACAAAATAAACAGATTTCTGATCAGCCTCACGTCCAACTACAAGAACTTTTAAGAAACAATTTCCCACAATGCATTGTTTTGTAGTCATCAAGGAAGCTTGCAGTCTGCGCAGTACCTAATTTCTAGCACCCGTTCCTTTCTCGTGATATTCTTTATGATGATTGATATGTGAAGTCTGTGGAAAAAATACCCAACATGCACCGCAATCCAGGCAATCTGCCAGCGCTGAGTCCAACTGCATGATCCAAGGCAATGACGAGATTGACTGACAGTGGTCTATAGCCGATCAAGTTGCAGAAAACAATGCACTGTAAAAAAAAAAAAAAAAAGAAATGACGAAAGCTTGTAAATTATCACTTGACAAAAATCTGCGAAACTCTGAGACCATGAAAGGTGAAGTGTGCTACATAAATGAACCACTGTTTATCAGTTAAAAATAAATAAATAAAACACTTAAAAGTCCTAAATGGGAGTTCTGTGTCATTAAACTGTAGACACACATCCTGCTGACTTTAGCGGGGATAAACAGGACAAATGTTCAGAGCTCTTAAAGCAAAATGAAACAAAGCAAACAGGTTTGGGTGTGACATGGTCCAGAGCCCGTTTGATTCCCATTTGCTGTTCCACATCTCCTTGATCTTTGATATGTCAACAGACCTGTTATCTTTTGATGGTTCATAGATTTACTGGAAAAATGAAAATTAAGTATTGCAATGACTTTAGTGAAATATTGGTAAAAAAAAATAAATAAATATTCTGTAATAAATTTGTCAAACAAGTAAAAGTCTCTCCTGGAATGTAATATAAAATAAAAACATATTTAAAAAACCTAGTCAGGTTCGCCTTTTTCAATCTTCTTTTGCACAAAAGGCTTTTCACAGGTTACCTGCTAAATCATGGAAGATTTGGGTTATTATTTCATGAATACAATTTTCTCACCAACATAATGATATTTTTAATAGGGGTGCATTAAAAATAAAAGCGCTTTTCTATTTCTTTTTTGAGGGGCGTTTTAGTAGCCAGGGCAAAGCATATCTTTCTCATGACACCTTTGCATTGATTTTTCATGTCTTATCTCACTTATTCACCAATATGAACTATAAAACCTGAACAGTTATGAAGATATGGTCAGTTAAGTTTCATTTAGCTTTTTTTCTGACTGCTCCCAGCAGAGAGGAATGAACAGGTTAAAATATGATGAAGTCCTGATGTGTGGTGCTGACAGAGTCGTCTGGTTAAAACTGACTCAATGGATGCAGATCCAGTTTAATTACGTAAAATGTTGCAGTGCAATTAGGGTAACCTTGAAACATACCTTTATTAAAAGCATATAGTTCATTACCACCTTCATCTGTCTTTCCTTTTTACACTTTCACTTGTATTATGCTTTTGACCAAACATCTTTTCAGCCCCGCATTTCATTTATCACAACAAACACATTCAATATCCTGCTCCTTCTTTTGTCTTTTCATTTCCCACACAGTTCTTCTTTCTCTCTGAACTCATGCCTGCTGATGAGGGTTAGAGGAGACTGTGGAGGGGTAGGAAGGAGGGATTATTTGACCTGCAGGTGTTTCCCCGTGAGCGCAAAGACCTCTCCACAGGTCGATAATGCACACACTAATGGCAGTGAAGTGACTGGCCAGGAATGAGAAATAGCCCTCATCAGTTAGGGTAATGGTGTCCCCAGGCCCTCTCAGCCAATTCAAGGGGAATACTGTCAAGTCTGCAGGCTTCCTGTGTGTACCTGCTCATGTTAATTACAGACAATAGCAGACAATCAGTGTTTCATAAAACCAGTCCCTTGGTCATCTATCATCCTTATGAGGGGAACAGTGGAGGGTGAGATCTGATAGAATAAAAGAAACCTTTATGTGGCCTGAAGCATGAATATGCTTACCTGTATGGGGAAACTTGGGAAGTCAACTTCTTGTGCATTTCTTAATAAATTTGATGTGTATGACAGTTATGGTGCATTCCACGGAGATGAATAGCTAAAAAACGTCACTCACCCTGTGTCCTTAAACACTAAATCTTTTAGTCTTAGAAAAGGACACACTTTTTTTGAGGGCTAGAAAGTGTCATACTTATAATTAAAAGACCACCAGAAATATGTTTATAATGGATCAAAAGATTAGTGCATCGAGATTTTAAAGCAAATTTTTCAGGTCGTCAGAACTTAATCAGAAAAGAGGGCAGTGTTATGTGCATGAGATGCTCAAAAGAAAAAAAAAAAGAAAGAAAAAATGCAAAAGAGCTTCAACTCAGTCCTTATTCCTTTTGCTGTGAGTGATAAAAATATAATTAAGCATCGACTTCCCTTTTTCTTTATCATTTGATCTTCAATTTAAAAAAAAACAAAGGTAACTGTTCGACACAGGACTTAGTAAACCCTACATATTTTATATCTGTCGATCCCTGTGGTCATGACAGCACTTAGTGAATGGAACTGCAATGCTAATGATTTCAGAAGAACAGCTCACCTCCTTCCCTTCATGTTTGACACCATGTTGCCAACACAAATGGGAGCCTGATGCTGATCTAAATATGGCATCACAGGTTGTGTATCTTTGTGCCGTTGTGCGCGTACAAAGGCAAACTATTTCTGGTGCTTGCTTTATTTTGGGCAACAGAGACAGATGCACTGTTTGCGTAAAATATGACAAAAGAAGAGGAGGGACTCTGGCAACAACTCCACTGAGTGCGTATTTACAGTAGATTTTTGTGTCAGCGTGTGATAAAACTGCCCCACATCCTTCCCACAGTTGGGTACTGAGTGGCTTGGTGAGTCAGATAATTAAATGAGTCAGCTGTGACGACTGAAGCACGTGGGCTGAAGATGAGAGATGACTCTTGACCCTATGTAAAGGGAAAATTGGATTTGAGCAAAGGCAAAAAAAAAGTGCTGTTGTCTTCTTTCATGTCACTGAAAGCATAATGCACAATGAGCATTCACATTGAAGTTTTTTATTCTTTAGACAATGCTATAAAGCATTGTGTAGATTTGATGATTGTGTTTCATGATTTACCGTCAAAACCACTCAACTTTAAAGACTCAGTCTGAAAAAAAATGTGTTTTGGTTGTTTTTAGATGTTCTTGTGGATTTTTTCTCATGATGGAAGACATATATAAATAAAATTAAGATTAAAATTACATTTCAATTGTGGTGAATTCAAGATTCAAGATCAACCTTATTTATCCCCACGGGGAAATTCAGTAAACACAAAAGACAAATATAAAAACAAAAAAAACTGGGCTGTAGAAGCTAGTATGGCAAGCCAAAAGCTTCATTCTGATACATTACTTGCAGTCGAATACATCCATATGTTTTCATTTTCCTCATCTAAGCTGGAATCTGGCTCAAAACTATACAACGCTCTGAAATTGTTGTTGCGCTGGCAATGTTAGGTTGGGGTTGTGAGGGGCTATAAGCTAACAGGAGAGAATGTAAACAGATGGTAAGCAGGGATGGGCTCACTCCCCACCAACGATGTTGCTCTCCAGAAACTTTAGAAAACAGCACAGGTTTTTTGCTTTTGACTAAAAAGGCAAAAACATAATTAAAAGACCAATGGGAACAATTTTATAATAGATCAAATGATGATTGCTGTAGGACTTTAATTTTATATATATATATATATATATATATATATATATATATATATATATATATATATATATATATATATATATATATTTTTTTTTTTAATGTTCAAATGTTCTGAAAAAAAAAACAATTTTATATCACTTATAATCCACTACAAGTTTGTGGCAAAAAGTGTTAAAGTTGGCGAATTTAAGCAGTGTGTAGTGTAACAGCAATAAAACACATTGCTTCATGCAAACCGATCGCTGCATAACAAATAAAGATTCAGATCAATACATAATTTTCTTCGCTTTAATTGCACTTAGTTCATTTACATGACTTAAAGTACTTTTTGCTGTTTTTAATTATGTTTACTCCAAAACATTCAATATGCACTTGAATTTAATTGATGAGGAATGGATAATTTTGCTGCTGCACATCCCTGTTAATGTGGTAATTACATATTCACAATAAAGCATCCTTTAAATTTAAGGAGTGATTAATCAGGCGGTGTTTTTCTACACGTGGCAGCCGGTTCAGCAAAACTATGTAAACATTGGTTTAACAATTTTTGAGGACAGCTTTTAAATATGTGACCTTAGGTCATTTCTCACACAATGAGGGTGTAAAAATAAAGAACATTTTACAATCAAGAGGGGGATTTTGTAAAAATAAATAAATAAAAATATGAGAAATTAATTAAACAAACAATAAAAACATATTCCCAATAGCATTCAAGAGTATAAACAGGTTCTAGAACTTTATTTAATATCTGCAGAGTAAGAGATGCTGAGGAGTTTATTTTAGATCCTCATAATCTAGTTTACAAATTTAAAATAATAAAAGGAACTATTTTTATTGTTTAATTTCCATATAAAACTATCCCAAGTTTAAAAAAAAAGAAAATAATAAAAATAATAATAAAGGGCTGTGTTGTCTGTGGAGTCTCATTTGAAATTCTTGGAGCATCAGAAACCTGCTGTCTGATTAGATGGATGGATTTGGCAGTCACAAAGTGTTTCATTCTCAGAGTGCTGGCCATCCTCGATCACCAGATGGCCTTGTCACATGTTGCATTATGTGTATGTTGTACAATGACAGTGCTGTAGATTTCTTGTCATTTCAAGCATCAGTCATTATTCACCCCCCACCCCCACCTCCCGAGATGTACATGAGACCTGGCTGAAGCAGCCACTTTAAGGGATTAGACCAAGTCAATGTTCCTGATTATATTTGTGTTCTGCAAATTTAAAATCAGTCAAGACTAGACACAGATTTATTTGAACACGAGGTTATACTTACATGCTATGGCTAAGTGAAAATATCATTTGGTCTGATGTCAATTTTACACGTTTAATTCAATTGCTTAAAAAAAAAAAGCCATCTGATTTGTATGTTTGCAGATGAACTGCATCAACAGACATGGACTGATTGACATGCTGACTAATTTTAAGGTCACAGTGTTTTCCTGTGCTTTTTCCTTGCTAAAGGTTACATAAGTATTTACAGATGCTTTTCTTGATGGTGCTTTTATTTTCATGAAATGTATTTTTAAAAATGCTCTTTAAATGACATTTAGGAAATGTTCACTGATTTGACTTTACACAGAAGACTGGCAAAGTACATACCACTGCAATTATCAGACCCACTTCCATTTCTTTTTACCTTCACTTCAAGCCACTTTGTGCTCGTCTGTCTGTTGGTGCAACAATATGACTTTTAAAGTCCAACACTTTTTGTTGCTTTGAAATTTACACTTAACTTCCCGCAGATTTGTGGCTGAGTGTATGTGTAATAGTCTTGTTATAGTTATTGTTTTAATTTAAGGGAGACAGAAAATTGTTGACAAAAAGAAACAGGTTTCAAATTGTTTGGGAAAACAACAATTAGTTAATTCATAATTGTAGAAATGGGAAAAGAGAAAATTATTTAATTAATTTTTCTGAGAATACAGTGACTACTCTGGTCTTGATGTAAAAACATCCAAAATAAAATTATAACAGATCTAATTCTAATATATACATGTCTTTTTGAATAATTACCTTAATTTTACATTGTTTTCATTTAACTTTCCTTAGAATATTTAGTTTTGAGAGTTTAATTTGTTGATTGTTTTTCGATTGATTGTGTCTGAGCTCACGAAGGGGAGACGTACTGCTTCCGTTCGTTCATTATTACACTGGACTTGACTGAAGCAGCGTCATGTCTTGTGTGATTTCTTCACTGTTCACCTTTTCAGGTAAAACAGTTGTAAGCTTTTATATATTATCTTTGTTTATTATTCTGTGTTTAATGTTAGTTTAATGTTGCTAAATGTGAGTTTTCCTTGCTAGCTAGCTGAGCTGTGCAGCTTCAGCATGTGACTCCATCACGTAACTGTGTCACGTTGCATTGACTAGTTTAAATTAGCGTTAGTTGTTGTAGTCTTGTACAATGAAAAGCACTGAGGAGGAATATGTTTTATGAGAAATCATTTTGATTCCCTGTATTAATATATATATATATTTTTTTTAAGCTAGTAATGTTAATTGTGTAAAGCAAAAGTGTGGTTATTACGAATAATTATAATAATATTTTCATTTCTTTTTGTAAATGTATAACCTTATTTATTAATTCTAATTGTTTATCTTATACGGAATGCAAGACAAGTTTTCACCAATACCTTGGCAGCTGATATAGAGTTTATTTTGGTTATGTTTAAAATCCTGTAATTAAAGGCAACACTGTAACTGTGTATATTGTTTATATGAAATATACATTATTACACTGGACTTGACTGAAGCAGCATCGTGTCTTGTGTGGTTTCTTTGGTATTCCCCTTTTCAGGGTAGTAACATATGCTCTCAAATTTTTGTTTAGTATAGTTTCAATTTTAACTTAATAAAATATGTATGAATGTATATATAATTTATTTTCCAATATTAATTATGCTGACAGACTGACAATTTAAAAAAGCAAATCATACTTATGAACATGTTGCAATGACAACAAACACCCTACCTCATCCCTATCATCACACCATCATCATTATATACCAGGGGTCAGCAACGTTAATGACCTGAAGTGCCAATTCAAAATTTTCTCTTAAACAACTGTGCCATCATTAAATAGAGTGCGAACTCTGTTGTCATTCACCCCTAAGCTTATCCTGTCAGGGTTTGCCACAGTGAATCAGATTTCATTGATTCACACAGGTGATAGGCAGAGTTTTTTTTTTTTTGCTCTTCCCTACATAATACTGTATTTTTAAGGAACAGATCAAGTTATGCAGCAGCATATAGGTTTTTGTCAAAGGACCCTCATGGCATTCCAGCTCATTGCAGCCATGGAAACTGAACCCAGGTCCTACACCAGCAACCTGAGCTATCCAACCACCTCTAACTGTAATGCAAACTTTAATGTAAATAAATAGAAAAAAACATTTCCAATATATTTGAAAAAAATGTAATTCACAAACAGCAAGTCAAATAGCTTGTTTTTGAACATAGTTCAAAATTATGCTTTCATTATAATATTGCACATAGAAATAGTTGAAATGGTATTGCAAGTATGTTTTTTTTAAACCAAAAGCACTGCATTTGTAGTATGTCGTACTAACAGCAACAGGATTGGATACATCAGAACAAAATATCCTAAATATTTCAAAAAACTTCACAACTATTAGATAAATAAAATAAAAAAACAAGTGTGTGTCTGAGGCTTTTTCATTTTTGGTTACATTATGAGACACGACCTGAGGAACTTGTTGTTAGTTCATTATATGATGATGCTTTTGTTGCATTCAAAATTAACTATTTTTACTTTTTCATTAGTTTGCTATTTGTAGTGATTTCAATTTTACTTAACTAGAGAGTATCATTCTTCATTTAAGCCTCCAGTAAATACACTGATCAGCTGTAATATTCATTTCAAAACTTGTTCACATTTCATATTGACATATGGTGGAACAGAAAGTCTGAATATATTCTGACCTTATTTGGTTTCTATTCAACAAACTGGACTAATCAATCAATCAATCTTTATTTACTATAAGCATACACACACACACACAACAGAAAGGCAGTAATAAATGACTATAATTTTAAAAGAGACTAAAGGCTTGACTCTGCTGTGAGGAAACAATAGATCAGAAATCTCTTAAACCAGCAGCAGATCAGCCACAGATCATCACCATAGGGTCCACCAGAACCAGACAGAAGCAGGTCCGCTCCAGCCGCGGGGCTGCATGCTGGACCCAAACCCCTCCAACAAGAGCAAGACCCGCGAAAATAAACCAATCTAATCAGCAAGAACCAATACGAAAAATTCCCATATGAACATAACTTTATTAATGTCAGCGATGCCGAAAACACGACCATAAAAATAGCAGTGCAGACACAAACTTTTGCTTCACGCTCCTCCCAGTTATGCACGCGCTCACGTTCCATCCACAAACGGGCTACAATCGCCACACCTGTCAACTCACCAGTCTCAAAACACAGAAATTATTATAACTTTTTAATTTCAGCGCAGCAACCTTTTTTTCTTTTCTACGTTGTACATTAATTTAAATCCCTGGTCATAAAGGCTGACGCTGAGAGTAAAGTGCTTTGTGTGAAACTATAAAATGTTATTTAAAAAAAAAAAAAAAAGTAGCAGTATTTATACGGGTGAGCGGGGTCACAGTGCTGCGGGAATGGACCATTTCCTTGTAACGCGATGGGGTATCAAAGATCTTTGTAAGAAGACATGCTCACTCTTTTCAAAACCGCAAAAAATACAATCAGACAACAGAATTAATGTGGATCACGTTAAAAGTTGTTTTCTTGAGCATGAATTCATCCAACCACATTAAATGAGTTTCAGTGTCTCATTGTTGTAGTTTTATGGTTTGTTTTTAAGAGAATTCTGTTGAAACTACAATAGAGCTCTCATGGCAGCAGCCGGCGCGTGTGCCGCGTCGGAGACACAGAAAAGTGAGTTATATGTTTTTTGGTGGTATTAAACTGAATATTCTAACAAGTAAATGGTTGGACCAATTATTTCCTTTTTGGATAACATGTTAATTAATGCTCTACATTTGTCCGTGGCTCACCAATCACCTCATTTCTAACATGTTTACATCATGTGACTGTCGGGTATGGTGGCCGTTTTGGTTCAGTTGTTCCGCTCTTGGTTTGTTTAATATTCAGACTGAGGAATCTCAGAGTGAACCAAAGTTCGGTCCGATTGGACACGATGCGAGACAACATTGAAAAATGGGTCAGAGAGCAGTTCCTGGTAGAGGAAGGTAGTTATCTCCTGCCAGGAGACAGATTCTGGCAGCAGGGAAGAACTGTCTCGGCACCACAGCTCCGCGGAGAGGGTTGGTGTGTTTTCATTGAAGTCTGGGGTGGAACTTGCAAGTTCTGATGCGGAGGGGCCTTTAACCATGTGTCAATAAGTAACGAGTTGGGAATGACAATGTGTTGGTTTGCATGTGCAACCTTATATCAAGTTTTGAAAAACTGGTAGACAGAAATGCACCAATAGGCTAGTTACCAAATTTGAAAAGATGGGGTTACGCTTTATTGTTCACACTTTATTCTCCTTGGATCTTATTATTATTGTAAATATTATACTAGAATTCTTTCTTACATAATGCCAACACCATTAACTCATTGACTCCTATGTTTAGACCATAAACAAAACAACACATTCAAAGTGTCTTGAAAAGAGACAGCAGAGTCAAAAGGACTGCCTGCTCTCTAATTTAAATATGGAGATGTTTTGTACAATTCTCAAGGGGGGAACTCAAGTTTGTTATTTACATATTGTGAACCTCTATTATAATGCTTCACCAATCACTCCTCTGTAGTGCCCCTTCATGTGCTCTATTTTCCATCATTGTATGTGGGGCAGACATTGATAGGGAAAAGGTTTCGAGGTATTATATGAGGTAATTCCCTTTTTGTAGCACTTTGATTCATGAAGATCATTATATAGACCCATTACAAGCAGTGATGAAAGATCTGACGAGCTGACATTGTAGTTAATAAAGTCTCCTTTGCTTGTGTGTGGTGCAGAGCGTGGGTTTTTATCCATTCTTAATGGGGATTTTATCATAAAAAATTTCCTTAAACTCGCAAGAAAAGGTTTCCTTTTACAAATGGTCAGTAGGATCACGTCAAGCCGCTTGAACAAGGAAACACTCCTCAGTTTACATTTAAATTTTTTTTTTTCCTAAATGATTACACTGTTATTATTTCATACAAAAGCATCACAATATGATCCCGTCTAGTGTGTCTAATCCACATTTGACTTTGTTAGAAATGCAGTGGCTTCCCCTCGGCTCAAATGCAGTCCAATAATAGAGAATGATTAGCCCGACATGCCCCACCATTTTTAGAGTGATACATCCATGAAATTGCATCCGCTTCAAATGCTTTTATCCCATTTTATTATTAATATTGTATATCAACAGCATATTTTCCACACAACATCCTTTCCTGTTTATCAGCCTTTGAGGAAAACTCTCATTCTTAAAGGCAGAAATAAAAATGTTTCCAATATAATCTCAGTCGGAAATGTGGTGTAAGATTTTGTTGGTTGTGTCCATTGACTGTATAAGGAAGAACCGGACTGAGCAACAACCCCTCTTTCCGTGTTCCACATAAGAAGTACTAGTGGGTTGCAAAAAGGCCAAAGTCCCATAGACTTCCATTGAGAAATAGACAGTTATTTCTCAGTCATTTTATATGTTCGAATAATCATTCTTCCTCTGGTGCTTTCTGCATAACATCTTCTTTCTAATCCAAATTTTTTTTAAATGATTTTTTTGCCCTTATCGCAAGTTATTTGAGTTTTAAATTGACCAATTAGATGCCTCAATAAACGTATGTGAGTCTGACGTGGAATGTCTGGGGCGTTTGATTGATAGATTTCGGATAGCCAATGGCAGCAGACTTCATCAATGCGGACCGTGAAGGTCTTTTAACACCTACTTTACAATTCAACAATGTACCGATCATTGCCTGTATGTACTGTTGTTTTCCTCAATGGAATTCACCGATGAAGCAGTTTGAAAAACAACAAGAGGCGCATGCTGTCGCCATTTTTTAGATGCAGATTTACTGTGTAGAAGTATATTCCGCGACTGAGATTATGTGCTTTGGACTTTTTTTTCTCCTTTTTCACTGTTTTGATTGCAGTTTGTAAATTATGAGTTGTGTATCATATGGAATGCTACAGCTCCTCCATAAAAATCACTAACCAAAGTTTATTCTTCACCGCACTTTTCAAGCTTGCAGCCTGAGTTAGACACAGATGTCTCCTTTGAGGATGAGTGCGAGTGCCGTGACAAACTTGAATGGATCTTGTTGGATTTTCAAACAGATAAAAAGATTCAGCTTTTCACTTGTTAGAATGTTATTTATTTTAAATACTGCTGAATGGACTTCTCACGTGCAACTTATCAAGGGGACAAGCTCACACAGGTGGAAACTCCCAATAAGATCACTCCAGATTGGCGACAGTACTTCTTATAGATTCCATGACTCAGCTATGACTCACTGCGACTCACTGTCGGTGGGTTGCAATCACTGCAATATGGCGGTAGACATATCAGGAAGGGGTGAAGGTAGTGCATTTCCAATGGGGAACCACATGGCTCGATTTGTCCAGTTTTATTCGACTGTCTATGGTTTTGTCTTAAGAAACTTTAAGTAAGAGAGAGAGTAGAGTAAAGACTCGGGCACATCTGCCTGCACGGGCTTCCACGGGCGGTCTACGGGCCAGATTTTCCCGCCCCCGTGAGGCGGTCCGCACGGGTCCGCAAAGGTAGCAGGCTCCGCAAAGGCCCGTGGGAGGCTGTTCGACATGCACCAAATTCTTCTGCGGGTGCCACGGTTATTTCCCATTTTCTTTTGCCCGTGCAGCTGGCTGCACCACTCTCGTAAGGGCCGCACGGGCCCGTAGCTGTTTTCATCAACCCCAAGAGCTGTACTAGCCGTACTGACAGCAGTACTAACACCCGTACTACACCCTTACGAGCCGTGCAATCAGTTTCCCGTGTTCCAAGTCCCGCAAGGGTAGTACAGCCGATTGTACGGCGACGTGCGTGAAACCTTGCGGCATGCACGGTAGAGGCTGACATTTTTTCGGGATTCCCGCGGGATTCCCACAGGATGGGAGTAATTTCTTCCATTAATCACGGGACCGGGACGGGATGGGACTAAATTCTGACGGGAGTGGGCGGGAGTTCAACAAAAGCTCAACTCAAGAAACTTGACTGAAATTTTTGTGTCCGACGGTGCTGGATAATTTCATAAGTGTTTTTCATCAATGGATCGGGGGTGCGGGAGTTGCCCATATTCGCGAGAGTCTCCTTTCTGGGAGCATGTTCTATTATTATTATTCTTTTATCTTTCTTTAACCATTTCTTTTTTTTTTCTCCTTAAGCTGTGTTTGTGCTGCGCGTGCACGCGCTAAGCCGAACGAGAAAGACAGCGCTAAGTGAAAGATTTCTGAAGGCACCACTGCATCTTTGAACTGTGAGAGAAACCAGACAGCCTACTGCCAAGTTAACCCATGCATGCACGGGAGATGATGAACTTCATGTAGGAAGGTCATCGGGGGGAATCGAACCGCTGACCTGAAGGCTGACTAAACACTGCACTACAGTAATTAAAAATGTAGAAATGTGGACTCAGCTACTGCTTTGAAACATGCTGGGAACAGATACAATTAAATTTAATGTTTTACATTATGACTAAATAAGAATGAAAACATAAAGGAGCGGGACAGGAGCGGGATCAATTTTGAACGGGAGCGGGCAGGAGTGGGAGTCAGGTTTACGGGAGCGGGATGGGACAGGATTATTTTTTAAACTTTGGTCCGGGAGCGGGATGGGACAGGATTATTTTTTAAACTTTGGTCCGGGAGCGGGACGGGACAGGATTATTCCCTGTGGGAGCGGGATGGGACAGGAGTGAAAATCCACTCCCGTGTCATCCTCTAATGCACGGGTCCATGCACGAGTGTGGTAGCTCCTCCACAGGGGGGTCTCCTGCTACCGAAATGGCCTCCGATTCTTGTCTTCTATCCTTCTGCATTCTGGCCTCATCCCTCTGGGCATCCAGCCTTCTCTGCAGCTCTTCCTGCTGCTCCAACTCCTTCCTCTCCTCTGCACTCTCCTTGTGCTTTCGGGCGGTCTGTCGTACCTTCGGCATGCTGAGCGAGATGTCGCGATGCGGTGAGCGTCCTGCTGAATAAGTAGTGAAGTCTTCTAGATCTGTGAAGCAGTGAGACTGATGCGGGACCCGCGCAGCCCTTTTTATAGCCGCGCGCTGGCCCGTATCACACGCACGCGCCTTGCGAACGCCCGTACTACGCGTACGTGCGCCCGCGCAACCATTTGCACGGGCCCGTGCGCGCACGTGCATCTGTAGCAACGCCCGTGGTACTTCCGCACCCGAGAATGACATCAGCTTTTCACACGACCACTTGCACGGGCCCGTGCGGCTCCGTGCAAGCTCCCACACTAATGACCAAAACTCATGTGGCAGTCACGGGCCTGGTCTACGGGCCAAACCACCCCAGACCCGTACGGGTCAAAAATTTGCACGGGCAGATGTGCCCGAGGCTTAAGAAAGACTCCTACAAATAACTTTAATGTTTTGGATGTTCCCAATTCATCGTTTTTTTATGTACAGGCCATTCCCAATATCTGGGCTGAGAGCTAGAATCAGTCCAGTACCCTAACCCGACACTGTAATAGATGCGGTACAGGACCTGAGCCAGTACTAGACGCCATACGGGTGTGTACCAGACGTGAACCAGAGCTGGGTTAAAGTTGGGGTATCATTACTGGGTTAGGGTACTGGTACTGGACACTTTCCAAGGACCAGTGTGCATCCGGTACCATGACCCAAGGGTTGTGGACCCTTGATTTTACACATAGCCAGCACATTAAAAATGGACAAGATGTAACAAAGTGAGGCTTTAACCAAATGTCAATATGTGATGACTTGGGGAGGAGAATGTGTTGCATGTCAATAAGATCGAACTCACTTCCTGGTAAAATGGGTTCTTGCGTTACTCATTAATTAAGCCTATAAACAGCTACATTCTCTGGCTTCTTTTCTCAGCCAATCACAATACTCTATATTGAATCCGCTGTTACCCAGATTAACAATAACCACCGCCAATGGTGTTGACCCACAGTGTGTCGGTGGAAATTGGATGAATGCCTGATTATGAGAAAAGATCAAATGAAAGGGAGGTGTGTTGGACTTGGAGGAAGAACTTTGAATGTTGGGCTTCTGACAGAGAAGCTCAACATGATGGAAAAAAGAAAGAAGGATACTCTGCAGGTACCAAAGGGAAAAGAAACAGGACTTTGGGATTGTGAGCAATTTCAGACTGTTTTCTTATGTGTGGATGGAAAAGTGAGTGTAGAAAGAGTAATAATGGAGGGGAATGTTGCCAAGAATATTCAGATGAGTCTAAAGCCGTTAGTTGAAGGTGTGAAGTTTGCTGTTCTCTGTAGTTATATGTCCGTCAGGTAGGATATGAGCTGGAAGAGAAGGAGAAATTCTGGAGAGAGATGGATGAGGTGGTTCAGGGTATCCTTTGAGGGAAGAGAGTGGTGATTGGATCAGACATATGGGTGAGTAAAACAGAGGTGATGAGGAAGTGATGGGTTAATTTGGTGTTTGCTCAAAAAGCAGAGGAATGAAGGTCAGCTACCTCAAGACCAAGTATCTGTGGATAAAAGAGAAGGAGTCAAGTGGAATAGTGAAGTTACATAGAGTAGAGATTAGGAAGGTGAAGGACTTTCAAGTGATTAGGGTCAACAGTCCAATGGAGAGTGCAAGAATAAGATAACGAGCCATGTGTTTGAACAGGTGTGGGAAGGTTTCAGGTGTGATGTGTGGCAAAAGAATGTCAGCAAAGACTGAAAAGAAAGGTGTAGAAGACTGTTATGTTTTTGCTTTAGAGATAGTGGCTCTGAAAAAACGACAGGAGGTGTCACTGAAGATGTTGAGGTTCTTTTTGGTAGAAATAAGGAGGGACATGATCATGAATGACTATATCAGAGGATCAGCTCATGCAAGATGGTTTGGAGATGAATGCAGGAAAGCCAGACTGAAGTGATTCAGACACTTTGAGAGGGAAGACTGATTATTATGGTGAGAGGATGTTGAAGTTGGAGCTACCAGGAAAAATGATCAAAAAGAAGGTTCATTGTTGTAGTCAAGGAGGAAAATAGTATGTTTGAAGGATGCAGAAAATATGATTAGCTGGTGGAAGATGATTTGATGTGGTGACCCCTCACCATAACCCCCAAAGGAAGGGGTCTAAAGGAAAATAAGAAGATGCAAATCAAAGTTATCCAATTGGTAAAATATAATCCCATTATATAATCATGCATACCCTTCTAAATAAAATTATAATTCTGAATATAGAGCACTTCTAATTTTTGTAGATCACCAACATTTAAACTATACCAGTTTTTGCATACATAGTTGAGGCTTACCAACAGACAAGTAACATCTCTGAACCCAACACTATAGTAGTCAGTGGCACAGTTGTGCACCCTTAAATTATCAAAATGTCATTCATCCATTTACCTGAAGCAAAGCAGCAGGATTGCTGCTTGTTAACAAGGCGGTTGAAGTCATTCTGCCTAGAAAGAGTCAGTTCACTGGTGGGAAATTGAGAAACACCGACATGCTCTATCTTGACATGAGCCATGTTCTGGTGACAAAGGAGGGGTCCAGAAACTTTCTTTTTTTGTATAAACATCATTTTTCAAGACTATCTAAATGCCATGTACTTTGTAGACCACACACGGACAAAGATCTTTAGTCTTCCTCTCATGTTTGGTATTTCTGCTTTTTCCTCTCTTCATCCCTTCATATTTTTGTCAATTAGATCAAAAGAGAAAATGTTCTTTTTGTCTTGCAAAGAAAGGGTCTGTGAAGCCTTTTGAACTGACTGCTTCCATTCAAAACCTTTTCTTCTTGGTTTTAATACATTCCAACTCAATTCCTTCAGTGTTTATCCCAGGAATAGTCTTTGTGTAAACATTAATTATGTTTATGCAAAAATGCCAACATGGAAAAAGAGAAATGTATTAAAGGGGTGGTAATAAAAAAAAAAAATCTTCCCATTTTTTATTCCTTTCTTCCTTTAGGGTGGCTCGTTTCAGACATGTCGAAATATTTGACCAAGGAAACACAACTACACAGATAATGCACTTTTAAATAAAAAGTAATTTTAATGGATGGATGGATGGATTTAAAAGAGAAAAGAAATCCAACAGCCTAATATTGTAGTTGTGGAGGTATGATGGTCAGGGACTGCTTTAGGGTCCAGAAGTGTGATAAACGTAACAACAAATATTGTTGTTCACCAAGAAAAAAATGCATTTCCTCCTTTAATTGCATAAAGTGGATGTTCAGTTAAGTTTTCTCAGTGCTTTGTCCCAGTTTCTTCTTTTGACTGAGGAGTTGTAAGATGAAACACTTGGCCTCAGTGATCCCTATTTGACTGTTTACACAGCACACCCACAGGCGATATAATAGACAATGAAAAGCCTGTTTCCTATCACTGTCTCCATTATTATCTTGGTAATTGACCAAAGTAAGGTGTTTAGAGGCTCTAGTGACCAACCAACTTATCACAACCTGTTAATCATGAACAAATAAGTAAAGTAAAGTAAAAAGTAAACAAAACAAAACTACTAAATAGTAAAGATTTTTTTTTTTAAGAAAAGCTATATTCTAAATTCCCTTCTGTTTTTCAATTCTGAGATGCATTTGGCATTAGAAACACTCCAGAGCGGGACTTCTTGGTATAGTACCCACAATCCCTTAACATTTAGACTCAAGAGCACCTTGTTATAGAGGTTGATAATAACTTTGGAATTATCTAATGGCCTGTTGTGACTCCTGCCAGAAAACGAGAAAACACAATAATTCTCTGATTTTCTCAAAAGGGTTTGAAATTTTAAATTTAGAACTTTAATTGGTAAGCTACGTTTACACCACTCTCTGCAAAGTCAACCCAATTATAATGAAAAATCTATGTAAAAGCGCTGAAATGCTTGTTTTGGGCTTCCGCAGTCAACACTCATACACGTTTCCATGACTGTTTTCAGGCTGTACGTAAAAAAGCATAGCTATTTAAACCTGGTTGAACTTTGACCAATTAGGGACTTGTTAGGGAATTTGGTAGTGATGTGTGGATGGCATCCCTTTTTATTTATTGATTTACTAATTATTTGAAAATTGATCAAGGAAGAGAATTGATTGCAGTTTGAGCCAATCAGAATTAATGTCACCAGGTCTTTCAAATATTGGAGTGGACCTATGAAAAGAAAAGCCTGGAACCAAGATATTACATCAAGCCTCTACCAGTTGTAGGCAGTGGACATGCACTAGTAAACAGTAGAAAAAAAAAAAGAAGAATAATTCCCTCTCTGCTTGTTCAGTGTGAACACCACATGTTAAACCTCCTAGGTGTATATGCTGGATTTGTCTTATTTTCTTAGTCTTTTGTATAGTTTCCTTAAATTTCCTTTAGCAAATCATTTTTTTGACTTCCTCTGCTCTTTTGCAGATCTTCATCTCTGCTTACATCTGTCAGGTCTTGTCAGGTGTTAGCTATGCTTCACTTTTAGAGAGATAGTTTCAAATCCATTTACAGGGTGACAGATAAACCTCCATGATGTTTGTTTACTTCCACATGTAAAGATAATTTGAACGGGTTTCTGTTTCTCATCCATTTACAATAGTCCTTTCTATCCATTAAAATACAGCAATATTTTCCACATGAATCACTGGTAGCTTTTGAGTGACAGCTGTGTTGTACTCAAGAAGTGAATTGTACCTCGGAATCTAAAGATGAGACATTTGAAACAACACCTCAGTCATTTAGAACTGTTTATCTCTGCGTATAAAACAAACAATGAAAAGCTACTGGTCCGTGCTTGAATGGTGGTTGTTTATATGACATTTCATGGGAGTTTTTTATTTGTTTATGAACTGTAGAACAGTACATGCCCTAACATGCTCTAAAGTCACGCGCCTCTCCGGTGTACACTGTTTACTTTGTTCTTCTCTCTGTCTTGCTAGTGCCGTGTTGGCTTCTGTCTCAGATGGCAGCTTTCCAAAAAAGAAAGGCTTCCCATATTAGCGTGCTGAAGTGCACACATACACCAGGGCACACACGTACCATACACACATTGCTTTGAAACTGATCCTCAGACATATAACTAAGTCTGGTAAAAGTGAAATTGGAGAGGAGACAGCAATCCCAAAACGCTGCTCCTGCCAAGAAAAGTTTTACTGTATATTTTCTAAGCTGTTGGATTGAGGTAAAGTAAATAGAGATCTGTCCCAATTTTAGCAGAAAAAAAGAAAAAATGCGCAGACAAGAGTACTTTAGAAAGTCTGTTATCAAAACAGCAGTTATTCATTCAGCAAAATTAGGGTTCTAGAAAGAATAAAAACACAGAACATTATTACCCACAAGGACATCAACATATTTGATTTTGTCTGCTATTGTTTTCATGGTATGATTTGCTTTAGTATTATTTAATTTATATTTATGGAAGCTGGTTGGTTCAGTTATGTAGAGCTGAAACCTGGGTTCACTTCCCATGGCGTACAATAAGATTCATCCAGAGTGGGTCCTTAGTCAAGACCCTATACTCTACTACCTAACTACGTAGCCAGAAGGGGACCTAAGTCTGGGTCTCCCTGTGCTGAATCCCAGCCCAGATAAAATACAGGGTTGTGTCAGAAGGGTATCCTCCTAGCAAACTCTTTGCTAAACTACCTGTGGGAGTCAGTTACAGCTGATTTGCTGTGGTTAAAGGTCATTTGTTTTAATACATAAAAAATTAAAATGACAAAGTTAAGCAGGACCCATCTTGTCTTCTATGATCACTTTTTTAATTCATTTTCATAACTTTTCACATTTGTCAACTCAGATAATCATAACAATATAATATAAACATTCCCCTGGTACATATATTTAATTTAAGGGAAATGTTAATTTCTTCATGAAAAACAATCAGTTTAAACGGTTTGACTTTTTATTAACTCGTGTTTCACAATCCCATTTTGAAAAACAGATGAACTGTTCTTTTGATTAGGACACTCCGGCATTTTGTTATCAGAATATATTGAATTTACAGATAAATTGGAAACAAGACCCATAAGAATGAAGTAATAGTATAACCTCGGTTTTGTGTTGACATTTCTCAGAAGTCCACATCTGTATTGTATGTGACTAAATTATAGGAAATTAAATGTGTGAAATTAAAATGAATGTTTTTTTGTTCTCTGGTTTCAAAAGGTAAAGACGTGATGCTAAACAGAAAAGAAAATGAATTCAAATAGTTGCTATTGTAAATTGTAGGGAATAAAATAAAAACAAGAATCACAAAAATAACCACACTCAGTCTCAGTTATGGCAGTGGTATAAAACAGTGGAATGATTTCCCATCAATATTTGTCTTGATACTATGTTTTAAGTTATTGTTCTTCCTTAGGCTTCAGAGGATCATTTACTGTTCAAGAGATCTAGAAATGTTCGCCAATAACATTTTATAATTGTCTATGTCTCACATGTTTTAATCGAGGAAAATGTGTTCTATGAGCAAACTTGTAATTTTATAATAAATAAAGTATTATAAATGCCTTTAACAAAATAATCCTTCATGTAGCTTCTATTCAGCAGAGAAACATCCTCATACAACACGAAAGCATAAAGACACATTTTCATATGAGAAATACAACCTTGTATTAAATATTAAAGCTATGCTGGAATAGGCTGATTATAAGCAGATCATATACTGTAGTATTAAGTTAACTGAATTTTCTCAACAAAATACTTAAGTAAAAATAACTCAATGAGGATAGTAATAAAATTGCATTGATATGCACACATCTGTTTTGCAAAAAAAGGTGTTTACGCATTTCTTGGACGGTAAAGAAAAATAACATTAAAGTTCAAATCTAAAATTTTGCTCTACTGATACTTTTTTTTAAAAACCTTCATTTAAATGTGCAATACAAAATTTGAGACTGAAAAGGCAAGTAAAGATTAAGGAACATTTTTTTGAGAAAAAACATTGATCCTGCGTTGTACTTGACATAGAGAGAGGAGTGCTGTCCTTGACCAGATAGCTAATAGTCTCTGTGGGACTCTGGGAGTCTCAGCAACACTGATAAAAATCCTAAATCATCAGTTTAGCAATCAAACCTGTGTTAAAATAAGTTATATTCGTAATTTTTTTTAATAATTATTTTTAATAAGTGTGAATATGCTCTTTTTCACACTTGGAAGTGTAAATTGTGCTTGGTTCACACGTTTTCATGATGTTATTTTTAAACACTTGTCCTAACAGAGTCTCAGAGCAGGATGTGATGAGTCATTCATGGAAAATTAGGGCACTAATTGCAGGGTGTATTTTTTTTTATGTGAAGGTGACCTGTAAATAAGGCTGCATTATGCAGCCTAAGTTATGCCCAGATATATGCGGATTAAAACATGCAGTACAATGCACATATAAAACTGATCTTTACATTTTTTTTTTGCATCCAAGTACAAAGCTATCTACCAAAAATGCACTATTGAAATGTTAACTCTATATATTTTGAAGTGCATATTGGCTACAATATTCAAAAAACAATTGACTAGGGTTTTCCGTGCATTTAGCGGTATAGGCTGAAGAGAAAATAAATCGTCAAAATAGAAAACAAAGGAGGTCAGGATACCTGACATTGAATGTGGTTTGCTAGTGCAGGGTTGGTCTGTGCACATTAAAAGCTGCTGGTTTACAGAGAAAAGCCTCGAGAGGAGAAAATACACATTAAGTGGTAGTTTTCAGGGGTTGATGATGCCAGAGGTCAGAGAGGAGCCATGCTTGGCTTAGTTAATCACATCGTAGCAAATCTTACAGCAAATGCTCTACGGCATTGGAAGACCAAACTACATTCCAGTCTTGTCAGCAGTAAACATTAAATGACAAGTGACAGATTCACCAAAGAAAGACAAGACCGAGTTCGACAAGAGCTGCCCATCTGGTTTGTTCCAATCATGGTGCAGCTTTTAGTTGGTAGGGATTTGATGATATGAAAACATCCTGATTTCTACCAACCACTTTAGGTTTCATTTTTCTGTTCTGATCATCCCTTTGAATTTGAGCTGTGTTCATTCTGCCCATTAGTTAATCTCTTAAGACCAGGCATCTACATCACATTTTGGGTTATTTTATTTTATTTTTTTGATAATTGTGCTTAAATGGTGCCCTGTGACCACAAATGTAAAGATTAGCTCAAATATTAGCAAACTATTGTTTGGGTCTTGAGATTCATGCAAAAACTGCTGATTAATTAGACATTTCTATCAAAGGATTTAGAGCATCAAAGTGCTATACATATAAAACATGATCAAATATTAAAAACACAAAGAAATATATTCCACTTGAAAATAGAATCCGCCCCCTCCAAAAAAAAAAAAAAAAAAAAACACACATGCACACACCATAATAAAAAGGAAATAAATAAAATGAATAATGAAATAATCTAATGTAGAAATTAGGGTTTGTATTGAAGTAGGGAAGCACTATTTTGGGGATGTGTCCACAGACCAAATTCTAGGAGGAGTAAAATAAAGTCTTTATCAAACGTGATACTTTATTGCGAAATATGTCTGTTAAAAACAATCTGACAGCCAAATTATAGCTAAATCTGTCACCATTTTTTTTCTATTATTAAATCAAACTGACTACAATGTGAAAATTAACTTAAATCCAATAAAGTCATGTTTACTTTTCCTGATTACTTATTTTTGAAATATCATAAAAACAAAGCATGCTACATGTTGATCTGCTAAAGAATTTTACTAAGTAAATTCACCCTTGTGATAGCTTGAGACAAAACCTGTTTATGAAACAATTTATTACAAAGATACATCCAAAGGAAACAGAACAACAAAAGTTTGTTGAGAATATTTAGTCTAAAGCTTTCATGTAAATATACCCAAAATATTTTCAGCATTTTAATGGGTGACAGTGTCAAATTTAAGAAGTTAAACTGCTTTAAACCATTTAGAGAGCACACACGAACACACAAAAGCACTCAAATGAAAAGAAATAATAGAAAAAAAAACAACTATTGGACTTCGAACAACTTCAGGCAGCTCATACTTTACACAAAGGAAAGAAAAACAACAAGAAGAAGAGAGCCAACACTTTATTACAACAACCTTTAACGCATTGCTTTTCTGTTATCTTTCAATTGCTATTCATAAAACAATATGCAACTTAAAATCTGTATAAATACATTGTGCATTCAAGCTAAGCACCTCAATGTTTATCTATGGTTTTTATTTGTGGATTTCCTTATCCGTTTGTTGACTGCTGGGGTGTCCAATAAACCACCCGGTTCCATTTATACTGGGCATGAAACACTGACAGCCTAAGGTATAAGTGCTATATGAGAACTTTATCACCAATGCACCCTGAGCTGAAATGAATGAAATCCCTCAGTTGTGGCCCCAGGCCCTGAAAAACAATCTGAGCCTGGGAGGTGACAGCCCATGGATAAATAATGTAAATACTAAGAGACAACCTTTTATTGAAGTTTTTTTGCACGAGGAGACTATGAATAACTTTAGTGAGCATCCAAATGCTGTCACCACTCAGTGTGAAAGGCTCTGCGTGACATTTGTCAGTAAAACTGACTAGCATTCCAAATGAAGCATATACCCTTTTATGAAAATGTAATCAATCAGGCTGCAGCTTTCCACAGCAAAATAGACCAAACCAAAACTGTGTAGAGAAAACGATTTGCTCAAGAAAAGATGTTTTTTATGTTAATTCCACTGTTTGGTTTGAAGGTCCGGCAAAATCAGAAGAAAAGCCTTTTGAATTTCCACTCAGAGCCACTCTTCAGATCAGAGTGATGCACAGAGTTGCTGTTTCTTTTGTCCAGAGGTTGCATTGGCCTTCAGTTTTTACATCTTTATGTTAAAGTTGTTCTGATGATCAGAAATGATGCAGCAGTATGAATGTTTATATTAGCTGGTGTGTATTTAACAGTAAAGTAGATCTTCTCCTACACTCTCTAATACCATGTTTCAGTCTAATGAAGGTCAACTCCCTTAAATTCACTCCTACAAAACTGATAATCTTGTTAAAACTGTGGCGACTTCATTGAAAACAACAATTGGCAATGAATCAGAAGGATAGTTGGCAAAAATGGTCTTTAAAGTGGACAGAAGGTGGGAAAGGTAATAGCGCTAAACTAATTTGCAAAATAATGTGTTTGCCTGAAAAGGTCCTGATGCTACAGCCTGGCTGAAGGGAAGTCTGATCCTATATATTCCTTCAGCTCTCAATAGAAATAGTTTCATGAGCTCATTTTTTGCAGACAAAAACAACTGTCAGATCAGTCTCAGTAATGACAGATGACACCAATAACAGCAGTCTGGGCACTACTCTAGGATGTGGTCGGTGCTCAAACTGTCTCCTGTAGAATCTCTGAGATCACTTCGGCATTTCTGAGCTAAACCCCACTTCAGCTACATTGCTCAAGGATGTTTTACCCTTATCAACACCTCATCTCTAAATCTGATGAATCCGTCTTTATTTTCAGCCTCCATACCTGAGCCGTTCCGTGTTGGCACAGGGTGAAACAAAGAGCTGTCCATGAGAGCCAGGGAAAACATTTCTTGTGGTCTCTTTCAGAAAGGTCATTTATTTCAGAATTGAAGACAGTCAGATCAGCTGTTGATGAACTAACTGAGAGGACATTTTGCCTGCTGTGGGCAGAGATGGGGAGGGGTAGAGACGCAGTGGAGCCTGGCATGTTGTCAGAATCTGGTCTGTGGATGTGTGGGTGTGTGTGGGTGTTTGTGTATTTGTGCGAGTGTGTTTGAAGGTGGCGTGTGTTTTGTTAACTGAGAAACAGCAAGTAAATGAAGGAATTAGACAGATATTTGTAAGCAGGAATTACAGAATCCTGAGTACCTGAGTATGAGAATGGAGTTAAACAACCTACAAGTTTAGAATGGAAATTAAATATATATATATATATATATATACGTCGTAAAAATCCATCCTCCAGGTGGGGCCTGCATACTCTTGCCACGTGAGGCCGGGCATTGTCGTGCATTAGGAGGAAACCAGGACCTACTGCACCAGCGTAGGGTCTGACAATGGGTTCAAGGATTTCATCTGGATACCTTATGGCAGTCAGAGCACCATTTCCTAGGCAGTAGAGGTCTGTGCGTCCCTCCATGGATATGCCTCCCCAGACCATCACTGACCCACCACCAAACCTGTCATGTTGAACCACGTAGCAGGCAGCATAATGTTCTCCTTGTCTTCTCAAGACTCTTTCACGTCTATCACAGGTGCTCAGGGTGAACCTGCTCTCGTCTGTGAAAAGTACAGGGCGCCAGTGGTGGACTTACCAATTCTGGTGTTCTTGAGCAGATGCCAGTGGAGCTCCATGGTGCTGGGCAGTGAGCACAGGGCCCACTACAGGACGTGGGGCCATCAGGCCACCTTCATGAAGTCTGTTCCTGATTGTTTGGGTAGAGACATTCACACCAGTGGTCCTCTGGAGGTCATTCTGTAGGGTACGAGCAGTGCTCAGCCTGTTCCTCCTTGCACAAAGGAGCAGGTATCGGTCCTGCTGAGGACCTTCTACGACCCTGTCCAGCTCTCCCAGAATAACCAGCAGTCTTCTGAAATCTCCTCCATGTTCTGGAGATTGTGCTGGGATACACATTAAACCTTCTTGCTGCAGCACGTGTGGATGTGCCATCCTGGAGAAGTTGGACAACCTGTGCAACTTCTGTAGGGTTAAGGAATCTCCTCATACTGCCAGTAGAGAGAATTACACAAGACAAAATCAGCACGAGTGGAAAACCAGCCAAAAAAGATCAAGAGGGAGAAACTTGAAATGACCTCCACATGTAACAGCAGTCCTGTTTGGAGGGTTTTCTAATTGTTGCCACTGAAGTGCACCTGTTGTTAATTCCATCAACACCAATACAGCTGAAATTGATTAACGAGGCCCTCAGCTGCTTAACCAACAAGAACTTTATCAGACAGGTTTCATTCAATTCATGCCAGGCCCAATAAAAGTGTTCCTTTAATTTTTGTGAGCAGTGTGTATATATATATATATATATATATATATATATATATATATATATATATATATATATATACTGCTCATATAGTCACACAGTATTCACAAAATAGCTTTGAATAAAAATGTAAATTTTGAATAATGACAGGATAAAATATCTTCTATATTTGGAAGTTTTTCTTTTCTTCATTTTTCTTGTATGTATATGTGTGTGTGCATGTAGACCTGTGTGTGCATAACCACTTTGTAAGGTACTGTAAACCGGGGGTGTCAAACTCAATCGCTCAAGGGGCCAAAATTCGAAACACACCTTGGGTCGCAGGCCAAATAGAATAAACATTTATTGAATACACAAAAATTATATTACAAAAAAAATAATAATAATAACGTAACTTTTTAATATTGCTACAAACAATAACAGTCAGGATTATTACTCCAGAATAAATTAACTTTAACCCTAAATAACTTTTAAGATTTTACTTTCAATAAAAATAAATTTTGTCAAAATTGTACAAGTTAGAAATAAGCACAAGATAACATGGGACCGTCAATAACATTAAAACAAAATGATCTGGAGGATCTGGAAGAATATTATTGCTCGGAGGGCCAGATCCGGCCCCAGGGCCTTGACTTTGACACACTAGCTGTCAACCATCTTCTAAGGCAATGAGGAAAATAATCAGTCAGTCACAGAAGCAAATCTTGCGTCGTAAGGTAGACTAGATCCATCTGTCCATCAGTCCATCCATCCATCCATCCGATAAGATAACAAAAGTAGATAAAACCTAAAAAAATTGAAATTTAAGAAAAGCTTGCAACCTCATTTGTCTTAGCTACCATTTCAAACCAATATGAGTGTTGGTGCCTCAACAGGCATTCTAAAAGGCAGTTTGGTTTGAGTTTACAGAGAAAGCTTTCTTAAACTCGAAAATAAGTGGCTACTAGTTCTTCAATTTAACACTTCAGAATAGGTGGAATAAAAGTACCACTGTCAGAAAAACTTAGAATATTAGTGCATAGAAGTCTATCCATCCCTATTCCTTTTTTAGAGTAATGGGGCTGTTGTAGCCTACCACAGCCACTCTGGATGGTTCATCAGTCCACCACAGGGTTATTAAACTGATGGTGTGCATTTATTTCAAGAAACAAAAGTGTACCAATGTTGATATACTGTAAGTTTGTACACAACCATAAGCTCAACTAGACAGTAACTTTACATGAGAGTGGAGTAAATAATAGAAAAGAATGTTTATCTCTTCATGTCTATCTTAAACATCTTTAAAACACTATAACGGTCCATAAATAAATGGTCTCAGAGCCCAAATGAAATGACAGCACATTTTGAAAAAAAGAGAAGCTTGAAATTCCTCAATTTTCATAGGTATCTTTTTTACCCCTGTCACAGTTTGTCTACATTTTAGCAACCCCATGATGAGGGGAATTGTACTATCTCTTTTATATCTGGGATTTTGCTTTTGGAATTTCAAGGCTTTGCCGTAACTTGGACGTTTCTGCCACACAAATCTTTTAAGCTGACAGAGGACAAGCCTTCTGTTTCACATGAATGTACATCATATCTCAGAAACAGCTCTGGTGAAAGTTATTCATGACCTTTTGACAGATTCTGCCATCAGGCTCAGGTGTGTATTTCCTCTGATAAATCTGAAAGATCATGCCTTCCTGCAGACAACGCTTTGAGAAAAAGGAAGAAAAAGCTTTCAACGCTATACTGATGACACCTCACCTCTCAGGACAGCTGAGCTGTGACAGTATGGATGATGATGATCACCTTACTATTCTAATTTTCAGCCTTTTACCAACGGGTGACATGTACTGATGATTTCCCAGATGGTTCCACGTCATAAACCATCTGGCATGTCACGTGAAATGACATCAAGAAAAATCGATCTCACAGGATGGATAAAACAAAGAGGTTTCTTTAATTACAAGCACATCTTAATACCATACTCACCTGGAAGACAAGAAAGTCTTTTTTTTATTTAAACATGACATTTTTTTAAATTGTTTTCAAATTGAAAAATTAAGTGATTGCCTGCACATACTGAACTTTTTTATTTGTAAATGTTCTCAACAGTAGTTCTTTCCGTGGATGTGAATAGAATATTTTTAGCCATAATTTTTTCACTATTAATTATTCTCCAACAATTCACTTAAAAGCTTCCAGCTGTTGCAAAACGGTACAATTATGGCAATTTCCAGAATAGGAAAATTAACTATTCTTCATTGGCGCTCAGCAAAAATCAAGTTTTAAGTTTCTTTTTACTGGTGTTCCAAGTCAGTTAGGAGTTTAATCTGAGTAACCTCAAGACCTTAACATGATCTTTGCTTAAAAAGGTCTTTACTTTTGGGGTCCTTCCCTTTTAAAACCAGCTTTCTAGTTAAAGCTGGCGTTATCCAAGCTTTTAAGATTGAAATTCAAAGTTTTTCTTATTTTTTTCCAGCAAACAGCAATAATGGGGTTTTCAATCTAAGATATTAGTCATCCAACTCCTGATCATTTCTATTCTGCCCTTTCTCTTCCCTGTTTTATGTTTTTCCATCTCCTGCTGCCGAGTGCGTTTCAGGTGGCACCTGTCATTGCCAACCACCAACCTGTATGGTGTTTTTGAGGTGTTATTTGTTCCTCCCTGGTCATTTACATCACATCAACTGCCTAAGACATCTGTTCAAAGGATGATTTCCTCTGCACTGTTGCCACATGCTTCCTGAATACTGAATTGTTGAGAATCTCTATAATATGAGATATTGACCTTAAAATGCCCTGAGAGTTTCGACTTGGCACTTTGCCTATGCGCAAGAAAAATAAAATTGATTAAAAGTTGAATAGCTTTCACATTAAAGAACTTTAAGGAGGAAATTTACTTTGCTGTTACGGTGCACTCCCTGACTCGGGCTCACAATGTTATTAGTTAAATGAAAGAGTTGTTTCTTCAGAGACTAGTCTTATTACTACAAGTTATTTGAAAGCATTTCTGTTAATAGAAAGAAAGAAGCTTGAAAAAAACGAGCCCATTGCCAAAATTTATGATGAGAATTCAAACAAAACCAAACCAAAAATCCAGAACATATGAAATATTATGATAATAAACTGAATGAACTCAAAGGTTAACTAATATGTCAAGACACAAAAAATGATCACATTTAACTTGCAAAAAATGTAAAATCTTTGGAACATCTCAGCTCTTAACTGGTATAATTTTAAAATTTCATTAATTTGAGTTTATTTACATTGGAAATAATTGCATGATCTAAAATTGAAAAAAATCTAAATAGCTGAACAAAAATGACTGTGGTAACATTTTTAGCACCTCTAAACATTGTTTTGAGAAATAATTCCTTTAATTATTTTTCCAGATTTTCATCTTTTGGAATTAATATTATTATTATTATTATTATTTTTGTAACCCTTGTGGTATGCTAGGAATTTTTACATTAAAAGTGGGGTCATCTGGACCCCAAAAGACAATGTGGTGAACTTTTTTTTTTTTTTTTTTTTTCCCCCAAGGATTTTTTTTAATCTTCACTGGTGTCTGTGACAGACATAAAATTCTATCCACCTTTGTCCATGTATGTCATGGGAGAAATCACACATATATGAGGGTGGGGTCATCAGGACCCCTTAAGAGAGCACAAGGGTTAAATGGATGTTCTTTGCTCATTTTTTTTTAACACATTAGGTTTATAACATCATTCACAGAACTTGATACAATACTTGATATAACCTGATACCCAATCTAAAGTTAGTAACAATGAGAAAATGATGTCAGTTACCCTGAAAATATTTTTGTGCCTAAACAGAGTAATTATTTGAAATAACTTAAAATAAAAAAAACCCTCTATTTATTAACTGAATTTAAATAATTGTTTTTTTATTCTGTACATTAATAGATATAACAATTACCATATTTCCTCGTAACAACATCTCGTTTGACCTGTGTGACCTCTGCAAATACGATGTGTGAAATGTCAATAAACGGAATCTCGAATTTCTGCACATTAGGGCACACTGGATCACAATCAATAAATGGTTTATTTTCAAACTCATTTCATATATAGCACACCAAACTATAAGGCACATTAAGTGAGACAAAAGAGTTAAGATTAAGCCCTTCAGTCAGTCAGACATTGACTCTAGAACATGTTTCCAACAGGCTACATGTTAGCCACCAGGCTACATGTCTGCCACATTAAAATTGTTAGCCGTGTTGGTGTATTCACAATATCTGTAATTCAAAATTTTTTCTCAACATGTGAGAAAAAAAAAAAAAAAAAAAAAAAAAAACAGGCTGTCACCACTAAAACAAATGCTACCATGACTATGCGTATTCCCAACACACATATAACGTGTAAAGAACACATTCCAACACTACTACATGTTAGCTGCGTTAGTGTACTTACAAAAATACCCAACCTTGTTTGCAACTCCTAAAAATAACAGAGTGACGTTTTGAGAATGTCCTATTCCTCACGAAATCACTTTGACATCAGTCATTATTATGGTTGTCAGGCAAAACGGAACCCAGGAGCAGCAGGAACTCAAATCCAGATTGTGGATTAACAAAATATTTTATAACAAAATCTACTCAAAAGAGAATGTAAAAGAACATCGCTGTTAACGCAAGACTCTGCAACACTAAAAAACCCAAACGACCATTACTTAAATACCTGGAGGCTAACAACAGGAGGACTAATGACAAATGTAATGCAGCTGTGGCAACCAGGTGAGGGCAAAGGAGGAGGGGCAAACACTGCTGAACGTAACAGTAATTACAACCAATCACTAGACATATAATGAGCTCATGATTATAAGCTTCACAGTCGTTTTTTGAAAAAAAATGAAGGTTTTTAAGTGTGTCTTGTGTAAAAATATGGTAACACTATTGTGTGTTCTTAAAGTTTGTTTCCTGTTGGAATAATTTACCTTTTAGAAAGATGTTTTCTCTCCCTTTTCCTTTTGTCATGTCTCTGTCCACGTTGTGAGCAATGATATGTCAACTTACATTTTTCTTTGCACTAGTGCATGAAACCAGCAAATACCCTTACATTATTTTTTGGGCATCAGCAGGACTTCGATTCAATCAGACGGTAGTCAAATTCAAAGGGCAGCAACTTCAGAATTTGGTGACAAAGTCAAAACAATTCAGCTTCTTTGGAAAATGTAAATATCACTCACCTTTCAGCATATCTTCAGTAATTATTATACAATTTTAAGTGACTTTTCTGTGAACACATTTCGAAAATTTCAAAACTTCTATTAATGATTTAATCCAAGAGGAAAATATCATCCAATCAATTTACTGACAGTGAATGGACTACCACCTTCATTCACCGTCACTGTCTTCTTCTGGTCTAAACATTCAAATGAGATTCATCTTTGAACCCGCTGAATAAAAGACACCTGAAGGACAAACATATTTTTGAAACCAAAGGTGATGTGTTCATCCAAAGTGGGACCTGTCAGACCAAATGAACATTTTAATTAAATTTTGTCCAACCAAACACCTCGGCTGCTTCAAAAGAGTTTTATCTTTTTTTTAACAAGTCGGTGCAAATGAACATGATTATTTGATATTTTCCAGTCTGCAACTGAATGAGCATTAACTGCTTGATTAAAATAACTCTTTCTATGCAGATGAATTTAAATGAACTATTTAAATCTGAGCATGTGCATTTACAGATTAGCAGTTAATCAAACACCCAAAGGTTCTCCCTTCTGTCCAGAAGTGGGTAAATCTATCCGATGTTGACATCTATAGAAAAACGCAATGAAATATGAACACAGTGAGAGGTTTGGCTTATAAAATGCTCCAATGACTTAAAATTAGTTAGAAAAAAAGTCATCATGAACATTTACTTAGAGCTCAGCTGTAATAATGAGCCAGCTGTACAAAATCACTTAGCATTTAGTCCCCCCATCATCCAAACATACAAAAGCCGAACAACATTATTTTCCATGCCGAGTCTAATCAGCATCTTCTCCCATGTTCACTGGTTGTTTCATAACAAAAGCCTGAGGACTCAAGTTCAAACAAGAACTGACGTACCGTTCTCCTGCACTTTATTGCTGCAAAAGATCCTATTCATTCACCAATTGTAAATGTCACCTCCAATACTCTGAAAAAGTCCCAGCTGAGCTCTTCTTTGTTGACAATCCTTTAAAAAAACACACACGATTAATAAACAGTAAAGAATAACAAGTGAAGCATCCATCTTGATGAATTGACTTTGTTGCAAATTTCTCTCCAAGTAATTATTGTTGAACGCTTTCTCTCATACTGACTTGTTGCCTCGGGTGGAAACACTGATTTAAATGAGACTTGAATAGTTGTCTTTTCCTTTTTTTTATTCTTTTTTTTTTCTTTTGATTAGGGTTGCACCAATGCCAGGTCATTTTACTTGTTCAGAACACACTGAGGGGGAATGGCAGTTCCAGTTTATTCAGGTGTAGAGCTTCAGAGTGACTGATTTCACAGCTGAAGGCGAACACAGAGGCTAAATAATTCATGAATTTAATTTGCTGGCTGGGAATGCTCACACACATTAGCTCACACTCTAAAAAGTTCAGTCTTTTTTCCCCAGAATTATGGTTTAAAATACTACTAAATAACCTTTGTTTACTGCATCAACTTTTCAGATTTGCATTTCTACTCTGTGTTATTATATCGGTTCAAAGACATACTTGTAGGAAACTGAATTTGTAGACAAACATCTGCGGCTTCACAGCATTTTTCTGCCTTTGAAATGATAAGTGCAGGAACATGTTTTAAAGTTGCGTTACTTTCTCACCTTGAGATGCACTCTCTGATGTTTTTTTTTTTTTTTTTTTGGAGTAAAGCAGCCTCTGCACAAGTGGGAGGAGATACAGGGGTTTTTGTCCAAATTAGATGCAAGACGAGAGTTTTTACATGTTTGTGATAAACAGCTCTAAGACACATCACAAACCCATAAATGCTTCTCGAGCAACATCGCTGGCTCGAATTCGCAGAGAAAATATGCAGCGATGATGGGATTATTCATAAAAAGTAAACTGTTTTAATGACTCTGCTGCTGGTGGCTGGGTTTGAAGCAGCATTAACACGAACATTTATTTTCTGAGGAGCTGAAACGTTGCATTGATCATAATGGATTTAATGTAATTGATCTAAATCACAGCAGAATCATAGACTCTTATGCATTTCGTTGTCCAAAGCTATAACCCTGATAATGATATTTTCTTCAATTTTACTCATTCTCTGCAGCCGTTTGTAGCCTTCACTGTAATAAACCTCCTGTTAGACATTCACATGCGGCACAGTTGCCTTAATGTGAGATTACATGGAGCAGGCACGGGGAGCGTGTTGATGGCATGTGTATTGTTTTCAATTAAAGCCTTTTTTTAATTCTGTATGCCTATGAATTGACATAATGGCATGTCCATTCTTTCATAGAAATGGTCAGCAACAATGTCAGTGTACTCATCTTCTGATGGCTACTTGCAATAGGATAAGGCACCGAGTCATAAAGCTGGAATAATCTTACTTAGAATCTTAGAATTTACTGGACTTAAATGGCCTCCACCATCACCAAATCTCAACCCCACAAAACTCCTCTGGGATGTGGTGGAATAGAAGATTGGCATCATGAATGGGAGGCTGATCAATCGGCAGCGACTGTGTGACGCTATCATGTCAAAATGGACCAAATTCTGGTGAATGTTTCCAGTACCTTGTTGAATCTATGCCACCAAGGATTAAGGCAGTTTTGAAGACAAAAGTGACCAGCAAGTGTACATGTGTATTTACAAAATGTAAGAAGAAAAAAGTGTTTACTAAGTTAAACTTAAAGATCAACTTTAAACTTTAGGATTTGATCTTGAGAATTAAATTGTGGATTTTTGTGTTTTAGATCTTTCGTTGGTAAATTTCAATTTTCCATGAAATTATGGGTTTCTATCATACATGATGATTTTTTTTTTCAATATTCTAATTATCCTTGTAGCATAATATGTTTTTTTAATGTGAAAAATAAATACACAAATAGATTAAAATGGACTTTTTTATTTATAACTGGAAAAAATATGTAATTATGTAATTATTGTATCTGAAGGGGAACAAAATAATGTTCAACAAAAACCACATCACTAATCTTGGGATCATGGAAAAGCTTTACATTTTTTTTTTTTTTTTTAATCTTCCCTTGTGTCTTCTAACACTTATTCTTTACAGTCAAAAATTCCATTTTACCCTTTGCAGGGTTTTAATATGAAACTCTACCAAAACATGTCAGCTTTTCTCTTAATGTCCTACAGCAATATTATAGTTTTTTTTTTAACCCCAAGAAAATGAAAGGTAGCCCACTATGCTGTCAGCACCATCTCTGCAGAAATTGACTTCCCTCAATCACAGTAAATCCCAAATGGGTAAAAAGGCAGAACAAACCAGCCTGGCAGCTGATGGATTACAACCAGACTTCATTTGTTTGATTTTGCAATTCTACTATGTTTTAATCTAGCTCCTGCTTGTTTCTGACTAGTAAATCTATGGTTCCTCATTAGACCATGTTCATATTTCTGGTGTTTAAATTGAACCACTGCTAATAAATCATGCATGTCACACAAAAGTTAGATTCAAAAAGGGAATGAATTGCATTTTATCCATGTATCAAGAAGAAATCAGCTTGGGGAATTACATAAACTGCTTGAATAGAATAGAATAGAATAGAATAGAATAGAATAGAATAGAATAGAATAGAATAGAATAGAATAGAATAGAATAGAACAGAATAGAATCAAATAGAATATAATTCAAGTCAGTTTTTTTTAAAGTTAGCATTTCTCAAAAAGCAGAAAAAACCCCACAACAAATAAAACACAAGCAGAAAAAAACCCAAAAAGTTTGAAGAAGAATAATTTCTTAAACAGCAATGTGGAAACAGGAATACATCATGACATGCGATCATTCTCGTAGCATGACAGTGACAGTGCGTGTGTGCATGTCCAATGAGAGTGTGAAGTGAGGTGGTTCTTGACCCGTTTAATGTCATGTGCCACCAGTCTGACAGCAGCTGAGAAGTCGTGAAAGGCGCCCTCGTGAGTTCTGATTCCTGCTGGCCCGTGGTGTCTCAGGTTGTAGCTTCAGTTCTCTCACCTGCATAGAGAATGAGATACGAGCTGTTTGTCCCTGAGCACGCTCTATATTTTCTTCCTGCTGCACCGGGTGTAGTTCCTCTCCATAGAAGGAGGTGAGGCCCAGTGATCTTTTCTGCAGTAGTGATGAGTCACAGTAGTATCTCCCCAGAGAGATGCTACTGGTAAGATGCTTTCAACAAGTCCTGTGAGGGCCTGCATGAGTGCCTGACATCTGAGTCAGGCCTTCTCTTTAGCAGCCTGATGAACTGTTTTTTTTTTTTCTTTTCAGTTGCAGAGGCTCTGTGAAATGTGAAGGCTTGGGAACTTATAGCTGTCAGCCTGCTGCACCTCCATTCCCATGATGGTAAGAGACTGTGGAGGAGGGACTTCCCTTTAAATCCAGTACCAGTGCTCTGTCTCTAGAGTCATTGGTCTGACTATAATCCAGAAACAGAAGTCCTGTATACGTGTTTCCGTTTCTAGGACGTTCAGCGTGGAATTAATCAAAAACGTAGCAAAAGGTTTCCTGTGTGCACGCTTTAAATTACAGCATTTTCCTTCGACTTAAAAATGATTACAAAGTACTTGTTTTTATAACTTTGTATTCTACCTTTAGAAATAAAAAGTAAGGAAGTTCTCTAAAGAAATAAAAAGTGAATCATTGTCTTCTGTTCATGTGCCGTTTCAGGCTTTTTTTTTTTTTTTTTGTTTAGCGGCCAACTGGGGAAAGTGCCTCTTTTTATTTTTTTATCAGTCAATACGGATCAGTACTATAAAAGCAATGATTCAAGATTCATTTCAAATTATTTAGTTTCAAATTTTGTTTAAAAAAAACACCAACAAAACACCTGACTTCTTGCCATCCAGCATCTACTTCATTGATATTCTACACTGTAAAAAGTAAAAATTTTGAATTAATTGACAAAAGCTGTTATTGTTTTACATTTAAAAATATTAGTTTTATCAAGTTGAATTTTTGAGTTGAGTAAATCATTAATTCAACATTTTATTTTGATGAAAACAAAAACATGTAAATGTAACAAATCACAGAACTTTTGTTAATCGATCCAATGTTTCCTTTTTTCCGTGTATGCAGGGTCACAGGGTCACTGAAGCTGATTCTAGCTACTTCAGAGTAAAGGTGGACTGTGACAGTACTTCGCAGGGCTATAGCGACTAAAGAAAAATGGTTTTAATTCAATTTTCATTTGAAATAGGATTTTCTAAAATGGTTTTGTTTATTTAAAATCCATAAACAAAACAGCAATATTCTCCCTCATAAGATCATAGGAATATTATGCGAAAGGCTTCAGGGACCTCACGCTACTGCAGTGTGAGCTGCTTTTCCTGAAATGGAGAAATGCTTAAAAGGTGCTAATTTTCTTTCCCCAGAGGTGAAGAGGCCAGCAATTCTTTCCCTTCATTACTGAGTAGATGCAATGATGAACTCGTTGTCTTAGAGGCAAGTCATTTAACCTCCTTTTAACCCAGCCACACAGTTTGTCACCACACAGTCATGCAATGGCAGCTCAGAGGAAAGCCAGTAGGATGAATGTCATATGAAAGTCAATGGAGAAAAGGATATTAAGATGACATTTCAAGATGAATTTCCCACAATGCTGCTTGTGATTAGAATGCATTACGAAGCCCACGAACACTAGAGATTAATGACATGGAAAATACTGTAAAAAGTAATATAGGAAAAATGGGACAAAAAGGTAAAGATTGTTAAAAACAGAAAAAGAAAGAAAGTTGAAACATTTTTTTTAGTAAATTGTTCTGAGCAAATGAAAACTCAGTGGGAGCACAGGCAATTACTGAACATTGCAATCCTAGTCCCTACATTGTCTCAAAGTGGCATTCCCAGAAGCTTAAAAAGCTATGCAAATACACAGAGCGTCAGAAGCTGAAACACTTGCTAAACGGTAATGATGTGATCTGTGATAAAATGTTCAACTTTATACATAGGAATAAAGACTGAAAAAGGACATTTTACATAAAGTCACAAACTGTCATCAAAGAAAAAAAGTTTCAATCTCTCCAGATTTATTTTGTTGCTATTTTCATGAGGTTTTGGAAAGATGAGCAAATTAGCATAATGCTGCTTCATTTCTGACATTATTTCATAATTGTAAGAATTATTTATGTTTTGATGAATTGAGTTTTTAAACAAAACTCGAAAACAAAACAAAGAAATTGAATGATTTTGGAAGGAAAATAAATTGTTGCCATTTTCAAACCATAATTTTCTAAGATGTTTTTTGAAAGAAGTTTGTTCCACATCTGTTTTTTTTTTTTATAATTTGCATCTTTTTATTTGTTATTATTAATATAGTGCTAAGTATTATAAACAAAAATAAATCATTTTTAAAATAGTCTGATTTTTAAAGAATAAAGTCGTTTCTGTGTGACAAAAAAGGATCTGTAGACTTGTACAGAAACCTTAACTATTTATCATGATTGATAGATCAAATCATGACTTAAAAACCTTGGATTGAAATGTGAAAACCCAAATCTGGTGTGATCATGACAGTTGAAAGAAGATACAAGAATAAATAAAAACATAGAAACCAAAACTAAAAAGATTTATGTAAAAAAAAAAATAAAATAAAACAAAGAAGTAAAGAGCATTTAAACTGTGTTTGCTAATATGAAATTATTTGCCTTTAAGAATAGAATTACAGATGAGGCTGAAAAAATAGGGATTTCGGGTATCATTTTAAAGACAGATAAACAGATTACACACTGAAACCATTTCAAGATTTCAAGAAGAACAGTATCAGCAACAAGCAATTACCAGTTTATTAAAGGAGGTGTAGATCCAGGAGAATCAACACATTAATCACTGTTATCATGACTTCAACCAGTCTGCTACAATATGTGGATTGAATTAATCTGTGTGTGGAACTGTGGGAGCACGTCTGCAAGAAGTGCTTCTATCTTGAAGCAAATTTATTAGATTATTTTTCTGTTCCAACTCATTGATATCACTATTTATGAAATAATAAAGTGGAATTTTAGGGAATTTCATCACAAATAACATGATAAATTATTCAATATAATAATATTAATGATGACACATTCAAATGATAGAAATTGTGGAAAAGATAGCTGATTAGACCATCAGCCCACACACATCTCACAAATATGGAAATTCTGGATCAGAATTTATCCATAAGAGGTAAAGAGAAGCCCAGGGCTGCGCTTAAAAAAATTGTGTTGTCTGAAGTCTTTCCAAACAGAAAGTCTTTGATATGAAACCTACTGAGCATCTTCTTTTGCTCTAATTAATTTAGAGTGATTTCTTATTTTATGTGTCTGTGTTGTACTGTGGTTTTTGCCAATCTTTGCCAATCTTTTGCCAAGAATCTCTTCTTGCGCCAACCAAAAGCAGAATTTTTAAGTTCAAAATGATGCCATACAGAGATGGACATAAAAAAAGGTTTTATAGTGTCCTAAAATGGGACTATGGATCACACAGCAATATTTCAAGACATTGAGGTATGTGTGTTGATCCTAGTCAGACATGTTATTTTCATCAATGACCAGAAATGCAGACATGATTGCAATTCAAATCAGCTTCATCAAGAGCATTCCTGAACATGTGATTTTCACGCCATGCTTGAAACGGCTTTTCAACTTCTGAGTCTGCAGCATCCCCTGGAACTAGGGATGAATAATTTATTCATTATTTAAAGAGAAGAGAAACAGAAAAGTATAAAGAAAAACAGTCATGTCAGTAATTTAGTAAAATGATAATAATTAACATGGACATCACATCAGATTCCTGAGCCAAGACCAGGGGATTCTGGGTCCAGACCGCAGGCGACATCCACAAGTGCAACTTCTTTCCAATCTTCTCAGTCACTTTAGTGTAGCGGAATAAAGCCAAAAACAAAGCCTCTTTTCAAATTGCCACCCAGAAAAATAAACACACTAAAAATGCAAAGCTTAAAAGAGCTGTGTTGCAGTAAACTAATAATAATAATAATAATAATAATAATAATAATAATAATAATAATAATAATAATAATAATAATAATAATAATAATAATAATATTACAATGAGCATATATCATAGAAAGTGTATGATTCTATCGTTTTAATTCTGGTTTTGCGAAGACTGCTGACTGTCTTAAATAACTGGATTACCATCTGACCTGTTTTTGTTTACATAAATATAAAAATGAATTTTGTATTTGAGAATAGAAATTTCACATACAGCCCACAAATGTCCAAAAATAGAAGTCAGAGCATTTCAAAAAACATATATTGAACAACATTTTAAATATATTCAACGTTAAGCATTAACAAAAGTTTTTTTTTTTTTTTTAATAATCAACAACTAACTTTGCAAAATTATACATCTTCGATGCAATGCAAATGTGAAACATTAAACCGTACTTAAAAAAACAGTCTAAAATATTTTGTGATTTATTTAACCCTTGTGATTTCCTAGGTGATATTGGGAAGATGGTAATGTTGGGAAGGGGTTCATCTGAACCCCACAAGACAGTGTGCTGGATTTCTTTTTTTCAATGATTTTTGAATTTCATTTCTGTCTGGAGCAGACAATTGAAATTCTGTTCATCTTCATCCACATTTGTCATAGGATGGATTATACGTCAATGTAAGGCTTTTGTCATCTGGACCCCATAAGACAGCATAAGGGTTAAATCCTCGACATTTTTATCTATTAGATTCAACTTTAAGTAATAAACTTTTTCCTAAAATGCAACCGTGATTCGCAAAAAAAAAAAAAAAAAATGCAGCAAACTTTAAAAAATAACAAAACTTCATAAATCAGTGTTTAAATGTGTTGCAAATTCTAAAAAGAGTTTGTGTTTATTTGATATTGTGAATTCATATCAAAATGACTTACATAAACTTTCAGAGTGAACTGCTTGATGAAACGGCCTGCATGCAAAAAATCCCAACAATTTCAGCATTTATTGCGTCATTAAAATTTACTCGCTAAGGGCAAGGTTAGTCATTCTTTTTAAAATGGCTCCCAAGGGGTGGAAAAAAGTCGTACATATGGCCATTAAATTTTAATCAATTCCAAAGTCCTTTTATGAGTCGCAAAATTTTTAATTAACCCCATACTTAACTATGTAAATGGCCAGAGCTGAATGCAGAATTGCATTTACACAAACAGTATGTTTGTGGTGTGATCAGAGAAGCCTGGTTTCTGTCATGTTTTCATGTCCATGAGTTTAGTGCAAGGCTACAGCTGTATAATAACTCTGTCAATAGCAACACATATCCATCCAAAGGGCTAAGATGAAAAACTCAGCGCTATGCAATTAGTGACTGAAATTCCTAAAGTAAGATGGTATTTGTGTCTTTTTCCTTTTTTTTTGTATGAAATAAAATTGCAATTGAAAATGAAGGTAATATATGTATATATTTTGTCTAAAGTTAGGGAAACATTTGAAATAGTTATAATTAATTGCATATGTTCCGTCCTTAAGAGGAAAATAATAAATATAAAATAAATATAATAAATAAATATTAAACTGTAAAAAATTTAACTTGTGAATTTTTGATATACAGCAGTGTAGTTAAAGCCCTGGTTGTAGTTTTTTTTTTTGCAAGTCAAATTAGATTAATTTATCTCTGCAGTTCCATAACACAATGAAATCGAACATTAACACTAGAAGTGGACCTAACAATCAGATTAGGTTTACACTCCAGTTCTCTGTGATCTTTTCATTTTTAATCATTTTTGCTTTTGGTAGTGTTTGGAGGTAGAACATCACTTTTTTCAAACAACTGCCTTGACCTGCTGCTAATGTTGACACATACCATCTAAGGGGTCCCAGAGTTATTATATTTTTCTTAAAATAAATAAATTTTTGAATAAAATGAGATTGCATTAGAAATTCTTCAAAGATTTATATCCAAATCAGGGTAAAGTGATCAAATGAATATTTTTATTTTACATAAAAATTCTTCTTTTTTTACGATTTATAAGTGCAGTTTTGGGGATGTTTTCTTAAACAATTTTCCATTCTTATTAAAAACACGGGGCTATCTTACAAAAAAATATTGATGACTTTTCACTTCACAGTTTTCAAACCTGGCTATCATATTGTGGTTATGATATTAGTGTGAGGATAGCGCCTTTTGCTTTTTGCTTGTTTTTCAGTCATGGTTCTTACCATGTTGTGTTTTCAAGCTTGTTGATTCCCCTGTCACAGTCTTTGCTGGTTCCATTTGCTAATTATCCACAGTTGTCTTCATTTTGGTTTATCATCCTCAGTGTTTTCTTTTCCAGTTCAGCCTTGTCAGGTCATCTGTTGTTATAACCCTTTTTGCTTCTTTCATGTTTCACGGTTTGTTCACATTTAAGTTGATTTATTAAACTTGTTAAGGTTCTGCCATCAAACCCAGCTTTCTGCAATCGAAGCTTGACAAGTAGCAGACACTTCTATCCGGTGACTTACAAATGTGGTGCAAAACAAGCAAAAATTGAAGTCAGTTAATTAAATGAGGAAAAGTCAACAGACAAGTAGTTTTATTCTTTCTCATTTCTTAAATTCATAGGAAACTATGGGAGTCTTCAGCATCTATTATGGACTGGTAGTGAGGCAGCTGCGTGTCCAGAGTTAGAAAGCATAATCAATGTGCCGACACAGAGCTTAAAAGCTGGCTTATGATTGTTTGTAGAGTGGTGCAGGAACCACCAGTCGCTGGTCTTTAGCAGAGCGCAGTAAGCGGGCAGCTGCGGGAAGCCAGCACAAAGATCTGAACAGAGATGTGACGCGAGCTCTTTGTGCTCGATAGAGTGAGAATCTACTGTACATGCCTTGGAATTGCAAAAGATGCTGTAAAGTTGAAATAGCATTTGATAATAACCCCAAAAATTGATTGCTGAGTTTTAGGTGGAAGGACTGACAAAAAAAACTGAGCTCTTAAAACACTGTGTGGCAATTGAACATGCAGGAAGAATGCTTATAAATGGAAACTCAGTGGGAATATGTACCAACTGAAACAAAACACACAATTACTAACCCTTTAATGCCTGTTGTTGCAAATATGCACAAAACCACTTCGGCTCCAAATTTTAATTTTAGCAACTACTTAAAAGCAAAAACATGAATGATTTTTTTCATAATCAGAAATAAATTCAGGGCGTTAAGATATTAAAGAAAAATCAGAATTATGAAATTTGCGTGATGACTTACTGAAAGAACAAATTAAAAGATAAACATGCATTAAGATCTATGTGTTCACATTTAACCACTTTTGTGTTAGTCCAATCATGTTTACTTTTTTAATCATGCAACTTCCTGATTTGTGTCGTTTGAACTTTTCTTACCAAGTACCGTCAGTTGAACTTAGTAATGTATTTTGTGGTTAAGGAAATAAAGCAAAAAACTAATGTGTTAATTGATATGTTTAAACGTTATAAAAAACGATAGCAATTAAACAAATGAAAAGAGAAAAGAAATTCAGCTAAATCTTTTTATCAAATGACAGCAAACATTTCTGTTTTGTGCCCAAATTAGCTCGCATAGGATTACCACACACAGCAGCCCGTGTGCTAAAATATGAACATACTTGTGCAACCAAATCCAGGAGGAAGAGGAAATCCTTGTAAGAAAGATGCCTGGCCTCACACTGCCTCTATTGATCCTCTCTTTAGTAGAGGGCAAGGTGAAGGACAAAGCCATCACATGGATATGAGGAAGACAGTTGAAAAAGGCAGGAGATGATGAGACATGGGGTAGAGTGTTGCAAAAGGAGAAGATGTGTAGCAACAGCCAGGGGGGATCCAGAACACAAACAAAAAAGAAAATAGAGGTGGTTTGGGTTTGAATTAGGGCAGTGTTGATTAAAATGGTTTTGTAAATTGGTAGAAATACAAGCCTTACTTATAGAACATTTTTAAATACATTTTTAAGAAGAATTAATTACAAAAGAGAAAAATAAACACATGTGAAAGGCACACTTCTGAAGTTTTCTAATCCATTTTTTTTTAAATGTGTGGATTTTAAAAATATATGAACACAAAAATATAGCTTGCAGAAAAATTGAACAAAAATGTCAGAAGTATTACATCGCTTGGCAACCTCAAAGGTAGAATTTTTTTAATTTGCGACAGCTAGCTTCCTATTTTTGGTTTGAACTGACAGATGATATCGAAGAATATGTTTTTTTTATTGTTTTTTTTTTCTTTGTGGTAAAATTTAAACAAAAAAAGAAAAAGCTTTTTTTTTTATGTTTTCATCAGAATCCTGAGGTGGGGAGGAAAGCATTAACAGTAGAAAGATCAGCCCTGTGCCGTCGTAATGAGATAAAAGCTTAAGTAAATTTAAAATTCAAGTTTTTCTGACTTTTTGGGGGGTTTTTTTCCAAATATATGCATTATTCAATGTGTCCAACTGTCTACTGTCTAACCTATTTTCTCTCCTGACATGCTGTCATACATGAATGAAAAAAAAATCCAGGTAAAAATGACTTGGAGCAGTGGAAACAATACAAGGTTGCCATAGTAACTCCTTCACTCTTACCTGCCTCTGTTCGTGCAAAGAGGAAGAGTGGTGGCAGTGGCAGCATGCATTAGTATAAATCTGAACAGACCTGTGGATGGAGCAACCATTGACAACCGTGACAGAAGGAACAGAGAATTTAATGGGGGTATTCATTTCATTCTTCAACTGTGTTTAGCATTAAATTAACTGGACAACTTCTCGGCCACGCAGAGCAAATCCTTCTGGTGCAAGCAGATCAAGCATCATGTCAACATCTTAAGGACATGTTTTCCTGCATGTAGATGCTGTGTCAGTAAAAATTTTTTAAGCGACTGCCCCATCTTTGTTTGCAGCAGAGCAAGGCTTCCCTTTAACAGTTTAACTCAAGTCTAAACATGTTTTGAAGATGCTACTGATCTACCTATACGTCTACACCAACAAAAGTCTGTTTTATTGATGGTAAAAGCTCATCTCTTCACTCCAGAGTGTTGGAGCATCAATGAAAATACATCAAACAGAGAAAGCAGTCAACTTCAGCCTCCACAGTGACAATAAATCTAAGGTTAAGAGGGCCTTGTAGGATATGTGAAGAAAAAAAAACACATTCACCCTGATGAGAAAGGTACGTGACGCAAAAGGACACTTCATCTAAAATGGGTTTCTGTCAGTTCAAAAAATGGAAGAGATAGAGCTGCAGAAGAAAAGGGAGAGATGAGTGGTGGTTATGAGTAGGACAATAACTGACAAAATACAGTTAAATTCTATAAAGGGATTAAAGAGGGACAGTGTTGGACCACTCAGAAATAGATAAAGGTGTAAAAAAAATAAATAGATAAAAAGAAAATTAGTGGTGAGGAGAAGGGGCTTGTCTTTCAGACTAAGAAGAGACTAAGAGGCTGAATTTCAGGACCCCTAGTGCAAAATATCATGCATATGTAGTTTGCACATGTTTGTTTGGGGTTTGCAGTTAATCAACTAAGGTTGATTGTGTAATGATTAAATGGTGTAAACGGCAGTATCAAAATTAGAATTTTACATAAGCTATGGTTTGCATATGTTAAATGCATGCAACACAGAGCACAGAGGCTTCTTAAAAAAATAAAAACCAACTGTGGCATTTAAAGATGGACTGACAAATATTAAGGTGGGGCACTCAGACCATTGTAAAGCACTCGTCAGCTGGTCAGCCTGTGTCTGTGCTGATGATGGACATTAATGCCCCCACAAGAGGGTTAAAAAATGGGGTGCAGGCTGCGATTGGGCCTTTCAGTTTCAGCTCCCGCAGTGTACAGTAGTCAGGGCTTGGAGTGGAAGAAGAGCACAGAGATAAAGAAGAGGAGTGGACCATGCGCATAAGGCACGTCCAAGGTAACAACGGCAAAATGGGTAAAATGAAAAGACATAATCAATGCTAACTTTAATTACTATGGTTGGTTTCATAAGAGCATTTAACTCAACCAGAAACTTTGAAATTGCAATCCCAGGAATGCTAAATGTTTTGTCTTTGCTTCTAGCATTCCAAAGTATAAAAAAGGTTTGCTCTTTTTATTTCCTTTTGCAGTGTTTACTACGCCTTCTCAACAGAATGACTGTAATCATTTGTGGTAAAGCTGTGTCGGTTGGGACCTGACAAAATTTAGATAAGCTATAATACAGCTTCTGCAATCTTGTATTTTCATAAATCCCATTACTTGTGTTATGTTGATCTACAGTACTTCTACTTCTCTTTTTTCATTCGGAATTTTTGCAGAAATATCCACTTTACATGTGAAATGCACTAAAAAGAAACCTTTTTCATATTCCTGATTTAATAGAGTAACCTTTTGTGTGCCTGATTAGTAAATTAAGGGCAAGTTATTATGTGTGCCATCAATTTTTGTATGTAAACCTTTAGTTAGAGAACTCTTGAGAGAGACTTGAGAGAATTAGCAGTGGAAAGAATTTCTGTTGACTTGGATCTTTGCAAGAAGTTGAACACTCACCATTTCCATGTCCAACTTCCCTGTCACATCTTTGCTAGCAATCAGACGTGTTCCTAGCGCTGCACATTTTTTACTTCAAGATGTATTTACTTAGAATCACCTCTACCTGCCAGGTTAGAGGCAGTTCCCAACCACCTCAATGTATGGTGTTTGTGCCCAAAGTACTTGTATGAGAATAACCTGACAGTTTAAAAGGGGGTTAAGCATGAAGCAGTTATCATTTCAGCATGAGCAGACTAATCTAAGTTTTAAAGACAAATAGTTGTACCTAAAATGGATACATCAGTTTAATTAGTCATATATTCTGACTTGTAAAAGTACTTTTTTTGTTCAAGATAAAAGACATCTTTCACAATTTTGATAGGGAAATTTGTTGCTGCTCCACTATGTATTTAAAGAAAGCAAACTTTGTTGAATTTTTTATTTCTCTTGTAGTCACATTCCATTTCCTTGTTTTCCTAAAGTACATTGACTTTTACATACCATGCAATATTTCAGCTATGCTTTTGTTTAACCACAAACCATTATATCCACTTTGCTACCCTTATGTTGTTTTGAGTTGAATTTTATGTATATATTTTTGTTCTTTTAATACGAGGTACCTGTTAAAAGTCTCACTGTCTTGTGTTGTTCTTGGTTCTGCAAATACACCCCACCTCCCATCCGAGTCTAGTTCCCTTCTGATCAGGCCCCGAAAGGCAAATTGTCTTAACCGTTAACTACTTATTTTAACATTCAGCACTGCATAAGAAGCAAGTGCTACAAATGCATTTTAACAGACAAGTTAAATGAGTTGTAAGATGTAGGTAATTAATTGATTATTCAGCATAAATGCATTCCTCAGTTCCAAAAAACAAAGAAAAGCTGTTATCTCGCACAAGGTATACTGCAGATATGACAAGCCAGTGAAAAATTCTTAAGATTATCTATGAGGTCTTTACACGTTGCTGCGTCTGACGACACAGCTTGTGATTGAAAAATGTTGAGTTTTTGTTTTCATTTTATTTCTATTTTAAACAGTGTTTTAAAATCCCTTTGTAACTGTTCAGTTGACATTTTAATCAATCAATTAAATTATCATTTGAATATTATTGCTTTTTTTTCAGCCTTCCTTAATTTAATAAAGATGCCAATTCTTGTTCACTTGTAGCACACTCACACAACAGAGTTGATTAGGGAGAGTGTTTGACAGCTTAAATTGTCACGTAACAATAGTTTATTTGTACTATTAAAGAAGCAATAAGACCCACCACCAGGTTGAAAAGAAAGCCAGGGTTAAATTTGTTTTGTTTTTTTCCTCAAGTTCTTTCAGTAGTTGGATGTCATCAGTTGCAAGTATCAAATAGCAGCAAAAAGTAATTCTTTGTTTTTTGAGGTATGCATAAAAAAGACGGAGGTGTTTGAAACAGTGAGAGGACACTGAAGGACACTCGACTAACTAGTATTCATCATGGGCCATTTACATCACCCATTAGAAGAGACCATGGAATGGCAGAAGAGCTCATTTCCCAAAGGACCCATCCAACTCCATTGCCACGGTGAACAGTAGAGAACCTCACTCATACTTATACAACTGTTGAATAACTCACCTTACTGCACATGCATCTGTTCACTATCACCATATCACTAGCTACTATGGTCCTCCTTTTCGTTATAGCTCTTTTCTGTATAATAAAAATGCTTGTATGAATATATAACTGAGCTGGACTGGTGACCTGTTCAGAGTGTATCCTTCCCTTGCCCAGTTTAAGGGGTCACAGCTTCAGATACAGCACCAAGGGGACCATTTTTCTACATTTTTTTCAGTGGTTCTTTCAGCCCTTGAGATATTTCTCTGTCTCATGTTTCTTCCCTTTGATACCTTTGTTACCATTACTTGGAATTTCTATATCTATCACTAATCTTGTTCTCCTCTCTTCTCTTACCCCACTATGTCATTACCGCAACATTTCCATTTCTTAACTCTGTATGTTGAAGTCCAACAGAATCTTTGCTCCAGAATCTACCTTCTAAAGTGTTCCCAATTTTTAATCTTGGGACTTGCAACCAATACTTGGAACAGATGTTTTATACCAGCTAATACTTATGACATTCCATGTATGCTCTGTTTGCTAGTATCTTACAGCCTGCTGTAAGATGTTATAGACTGTCAGGCATCTCTTTCAGAAAGACCACTAGTTGTAGTCCTGCCTGATATGAAGATCATGGGCCTTATTGATCTTGTATTTTAGAACCTATTGTGCTGCTATGACTTCTCCTCTGGGCTGTTTGTTATTCCAGGTTTGTCCAGTCACTGGCAGGATTTTCTTACATCAACCAGTACTTCTATTTGGTGGCGGTATGTAATGTTGAAATGTTTGGTTACTGATCTTCTGTCTTCTCTTTGTTCATTCTTTCATCTTGGATAGTCGCTCTGGTAGTTACTGACCGTCTTCCCTTCACCTAGTGTACGGTTTCAAGATGTTGAATTTAGGGTGTATTGTAAGGAGATTCCTTGTCTTGGTGTCAGAGGCCTCTCTTTCCTCTTCTGGCCAGATTATTATGTCAGCAAGGTATCTGATGATTGGCAGGACATTGGTATTGATTGCCCACACAATGTTCTTGACATTTATCTGGCTTCCCAGGACTTGTCTTACTTTTTTTTAGGTTTTTTGCAGTTTTTATTTGGCTTTCCTTTTGGGTCCATCTTGGTTATTATTTGCCTGCAGGATTCCAAGATAATTGTTTGTATCCTCAACACATTGCTTCTGGTACTACAACCTCCACACACTTATCCAGACATTTAATGCTATAATATAATAGACTTGGCTTGTCTAGGTGAGGATTCTGGTTGAAGGAGTTCAGGCCTATTCAGAGAAGCAGCAGTGACAAGGCATCTCCTTAGTAAATGTCATTCTTAATGTTGAATTACACAAACAAATCTTTATGTTGAGCAATACTCAAATTTTCTTTAATAAATGTTTTACAAAGCGTGGCCAGAAACGTTTTTGATAAGTATTGATTGGTAATGACGTTCTTTGGTTGCGGGGGTGGTGGTGGTGAGCTAGTGGCTGGGGGTTTCTCCATATTCGCGTATTCTGCATATTCAAGGAATGTCTCTGATCTCTACCCCCATGAATAAGGGGAGAATACTTTAGTTACTTGAACGTGTATTTCTAAGCCCGGTGTGAGCGTAGCATGGTAGATATATTATTCTAATACATGCATACACTCATAATAGATCAACTAAAATCAGTAAAAAGTAATACTGAAATGATGCATTTTGTAATTTATTACAAAAACTACCCTTTCATTTTTTTATCAAGTGTTATCCATATCCTCCAGGATTTCGCAAATTCGGGGAAATGGCAAACCCCGCGATTTGTTCCACACCTTGCAATTTTTTATTTTCGTCGCAACTTTACTGCAATTTTGACCAATCTACCGTGACAACAGTCATGTATGACGTGACATTTTCCCTTCTGACTTCTTCCCGGGTGTCGTGTTATTTTTTTTAATCTCCTCTCTTTAGTATTTTATTTCTTTTCTTCAAGACGCGCGTAAACGGTCACTCCGCCATGATCGCTCATGCGGAGGGGTGGGAGCTCGCTGCGCAATTGTGCACACAGCTGGGTGGGGTTGCTCTGAGCGTGAGCGAGCGCACACAGCAGGGGGTGCACTGATTGCACGTAGTTGCGGAGCAGACAGAGAATGAGAGAAAGACAGAGAGAGACTCAGGAAATTGATAATACAAAGGATGAATTTTGAATCTGCAGGAAAATAATTCCATATAGAACCTACTCCACAACAAACTTACCTGAGAGAACCTTCTCAAAACAGAGCCGATCATTACTGATAAAAGAAACTGGATCAACTCCTCAAAGCCTTTGTCTTCCTCTACCATAACTAGTGGCTCTTTTTTTTAAGTTTATAATTTTTCCCCCGAAAACGTCATTTTATTCTTAAGTGTGTTTAAATCAATACACAAATAACTGGGTTATTATGAGTAGGGAGGAACAAAAGCTCCTTTTGTATTTCATGATTCTGTTCAAGTTAAATGACGGCTCAACAACATTGTACATAGTGATGATTAAGTATTTTCCAAGTGCATCTGTCATAATAAAAAGAGTTGGAATATGAGAATGTGATTTTTTTTTTTTTTTTTTTCATAATTAACACCTTTTAGGTGCTTTTCAAAAAATTCTGTATATATATTAAAAAAAAACATTGCAACTTTTGACACAACTTTTCTCAAAAGCTGCAGCAACATCAGCCCCTATAGGCTGCAACAATCGTAAAAATCTACCACAAAATCCTGGAGTGTCTGGTTATCATCCCATATACCTGCCAGGAGCCAGAGTTCTGTCTCCCCCTCTGGCCACCGGCAGGAGCTGTCGCTAGAGTATTAAAACACTACATCTCCCAGCTGCCCCAGAGCACACTCCCCAGATGCCTCTCAGCTGACTGTAATCTGGTAATCACTCACCTGTTGCTTAAGCAGTGCACAGAGCCTTCCTTTGTGTGAAGTATTGTTTTGTGCCACTCAGCCTGCATTGCTGAGCTTTTTTACCTGGACCTGATCTTCTGTTTCTCACTCTGCTTTAACGGTTTGCTTAATGCCTACTCTGACTACTTGACTTTCTTCTTGGATGATCTCATGCTTGTGATTAATCTTTGCCAGTCTGACCCTGAATTTAGCTTTGTGGACTTTTAGCTGTGCTTAGTTCCTGTCTGAACTAATAAACATGCTGCATGTGGAACCAGCTGTCTGCCCGTTTGTGACACAACCTTTGGATAGTAATGTTTCTAAATCTTTTTTTTCTTTCTTACATCTAGAAAAGATTTAATTTCTCTTAAATGAAGTCTCATTTGTCTTTTAAACAAAGAAGCACAAATAATATTGATTCATAATGTGACAGCACGTTAGTATTTTAGTTTTAGACATTTTAGTTATGTTTAAAGAAATTAATTACCATCATTATAAGAAAATATATCTATATTAACTTCAAAATTAGTTGTGAGCATTTCCTTTGCATTGTGAGAACGATAGTGTGTGACTGATTCACTGCCCTGGAACCATTTTACAGCAGTTAGAAAGCTCTGTAGGCTTACAGTGATTTGTAATTTGTAATTACAAGAATTGATTAAAATGACCTCACCAGGTTACAATTTATTAAGAAAAAAAAAATCCAATTATTAGACCATCGGGGCCTTCAGCTGTCAGATTACAAGTATGGAGTGCATATCTTGGGGAGACAACGTACAGCCATCGATTTGCAGAGGTCAGAGGTTGTGAAAATACTGTCTCCTATGAGCAAAACAGCCATGGTTTCAATGCATCTTCAAATTCAGCATTGATTTTCTTGTAGGCTCTTCTGATACTTGCAAATGGCGCAAGACAAATAGCGTTTCACATCCATCAGTGTTAGTGAATCCTCTCTCCTAAAATCCATTATTAAGAAATAACTGAATACATTTCTTTACTTGGCAGAAACATTAGCAATTTCTAGGTAATGGTATCAGTCACTGGCAGCCAAAACATCCATCACCGCTTTCCAAAAGCTCTGAAATTTTCATTCCACTTTGCCTTTAATCAAATCTTTCAGACAGTAATGTCACTCAGTTTGTCTCTTCCTTTGTTTTCCACTCATTTTTAGTTTGTCAACACGCTTGCATGCCAAGAACTGTTTAATAGACTGTTCCTGTGCAGCTTTAGCTGGTTTACTTACATTAAGATTCATATGGTGAACAACTTGCGTAGCTCTTACTGAACAAATTAAGTCACACAAAGATGTGCTTTTTGTAACATAGCTTCATACATCTTTGTCAAGAGTGGTAATTAGATTATCACTCAGTTGATGAGCCTCCATCACATGGCCATGCATTTGCTTCACCTTTGTGTGCACTCACAAATACACAGTCTCTGCCTTTTCAATTAACGTCAGCAGATACTGAAAACAGTTTCATTTAAGGTTGCTTAAAAAAAAAATAAAAGAAAGAATACATCAAATACATTGCACTTGTGACAAACTAGCCACCAGACAAAGCCAACATTTTTTTTCTCACTTTCATTTGATCTTAAAGTGAACAACTGGAATATTTTCTATGAATTCTTAGACTAATAAAATGAAAAACCTAAGTCGGCTTGTAACTGCACACACTGTGATGCACTCAGAGCAAACGGTCTGAGAGGAAAAGAAAACATAGAGAAAAAGGAGTGAGGTCTACTGAGAAATTAAATAATGGAAATGAACAGAAGGAAGCGTCGTTAGTAAAGATATTGATGAGTCATTTTTGCTACCCTTCACACCAGGTTTCATCAAGCTAATCAATGATGAATATAGGCACACAGAGAAAGAAAATACTTCAACTCCCTGCTGGGTCATATTTTCAGGAGCAGCAGAGCTTCATAATTAGATAAAATTAGAGTTTAAATCAGACAACCAAAATGTCCTTTTAGCATCATCAGTGTAACAAAATTATAGTAATTTTTATACACACTTGTAATTTTTATGAAGCCCTGTTTTACAATGACACCCACTTTTGGACATGTTTTTGTTATTTGCATTTGATTGTATGAAAAGACAATCTTAAGCTCCTATAAACAGAAGTCATTTGCAAGAATATTTTACTTTTTTCCACGAAAATACACTGTAATCTTGGACAAGGTCATAGAAGTAATAATGAATAGAGGAGGAATAAAAATGTAACAAGAAAAATCCCTACTTAAAATGTCAATGCCTGAAGATAAAACTTTAAAGGAAGATTGTGTTTGAAGTAAAGAAAGGAAAGAACACTCAATATCTGGAAACTCAAATCTAATCTTAATAGAAGCTGAAGAAGATCAGGGATTGAGACGCTTTTTTTTTTTTTTGGCCAGCTTTGGGGTCTGATCCAACTTCGCAACTTACTCAGGACCTCATCACGGTTTCACAGCTGGCCTCCAAAACAATCTATCTTCAAACATTCGCCAATCCATTGTGCCTTTTCGTTCTGTTCTGCACACGGGTGAAGAAAAAAAAAGTCAGGGGAGTAACACATTAGACAAAGAGATTAGGATGGTGTTTTGTACATCTGCACATAGCCCTATCCAAACTATTAATCAAAGATTCATTTTCTCCTCCATCATGGGGACTTTTAAATCCTTTGGGAGATGAGAGAATTACTACATCCTTACCTCTGTAAGCTCTTCATTTCTGCAGATTTAAAGCGGCATTGTGTCAAAACTCCAAGCAGACCAGCCGCCTCACTTTGTTCTAAAAGCATTAGTCTCCTAATCTCTTCTCTTTTTTTTCCATGTGGGGCGACAGGAGTGTGGAAATTAAGCCACAACCACTCTCAAAGTTAAGATGGTGAATAAATCAAATCTGCTCAAGCAGCTTATATCCGTGGTAAGATTGAACACCACATCTGAAAGCATCCACTTTTGCTTGTTTATTAAATGTATGAGAGGATTGAGTTTTATTGATATTGTGCATAGGCTTCCGTGAATAGCCCAGCTTCTGGTGTTTACCAACTGTTAAGCTGTCGGCACAGTAATAAATAGATGCTACTCTTTTCCCATTCGACTGAGTAAAAACAGAACTTTGTTAATCATCTTTGCAACATTCCACATACTGAGCCATTAGTTGCCAATAAAAAAAAAGGTTGGTTGGGAGTACCTTAAAGTAATTGTTTTAGTAACAAACTGTGATCTGACTCTAGTAGCATGTCAGCTCCACAGACAAGGACAATTATTCTATCATCCACCCCATATGGGGCAGTTAGGCAGCCAATTACGAATAGACGCCTCTGTCCTAGATCTTGAAGGATAATAAAGGCAGTAATTATGATGTGTTCATTTTAATGTGGTTTTATTGACAAACATGGTAGCGGCTCGGCCTTGGCCCCCCCCAATTGCAGCTGTTTGTGAAAGCAGCTTTGCAGCTCAATTAGCTTTGACATTGCATTTGACTCAAACGGATGCAGGTGAAAAAAAACCCAAATAACTCAAATCACATCGACTTTTAGTGAATAAAAGTGTATTTTCATACAAACAAACTGAACTTTTATTTTATTTGGTGTCAACACATTTTGTCCTCTGTTGACAGAACAATTCTGCGGCATTCATTTGACAATCTCTTTCAGAAACATTGGTGCAGAAAAAAAAAACACATATACACGTCTGTCATTTCATTTACATTTTTTGTCCTTGCTCATGCTTTCAATTAACCTCTTTTGTGAACCCGTTATTGATTTCACACTCTCTTTATTGCTCCACTTCCCCCTGCACAGGAGGTCTTTACCATCTTTTTATATCACACTTCGTCTTTTCCGCCCTTTTCTTGTCCTCAAGATCCTTTTATATTTATTATACCAGGATTTAACTTGTGATTCCTTTTTCCTAACCTCACTCTTCCTCCTCTCTCGTTTCCCATGGGACGTTCAGGTCATGGATGACCATTCATAACCAGGTGTTTTAAACGCTTTGCAGCCTTATCTCTTTATGCTTTATGGGTGTTTCACGACTGAAGGCATAAAGCCAGAGTACTGTCCTCCAGGTTCTATGACAATAATCTTCATTCTCTCTGGTTTCCCGACAGCTATCGTCTCTCTTCTCGTCGACGCATATGGTATGCAATGCATCACGCATCACACTTCCCAGTATACCAGTGGGCGAGCTGCAGCTGACGGGGATGTGGATGGCCAGCCGCATGATTTAACTGGCCCATGTGTTGCTCCTTGAAGGGCACTGACGTCATGGGCAGAAGTGGAGAGCTGGTGCAATGACTGTGTCAATGTCACCTTATGTTCTGCTTAGTTGTTAGCATAGAGTGTCGCTGCTCTAGCTGTTACTGGCCTGGCAGACTATGTTGTAGCAAGGTGGGGGCAGCAGCGTGGCTGACAAGTCATCCTAAACTGCCACTTTAAAACCTGCTGTGGCTAATGGTGTGAGTCTAAAAGTGGTATGTGCGTGAGGCCATTTGCATGTGTCTGAGCGCACGTTGAGAGCTTGTGCGCCGCTACATCTGTGGGTGTCATTTTTAATGTGCTTTCATTTAGTTTAGCAATAAAAAACACTGTCCATTAACCTCCTAATATAAATCTAATCTATTTTAACCCTTTGGTAAAGGTCAAAACACAAGAATAATCTAAATAATGGCCAAATAATGTTGTTTGTCATGCACCTCTACTTTCCTTTCATTAGCATGCCATCCATTTGTGCTGCCTCTAATATCATTATTAATTCATGAACATATAGTGTTATTTAGCCTTAAGGAGAAAGGGAAGTGTATATATTAAGGTCAGCTGTTCAAGAAGACTCTGAAGTCGCAGTGAAGCAGTTGCTGTAGCGTCTCTCCATTGCATGTGTTTTTAAGCCAGATGTGGTGTTTCCCTGTCACTTATTGAACTGTGAGGGTAAGGGTTCACAAAAGAGTCTGAAAGTGCACAGAAACAGTCTGAGTGTGTGAATTTTTAACTCAGAACTACAGAGGAAAATACAAACTGTTTTGTGAAATGTTCTGCCTAATTACTTGTGATTGTCACAGCCAGACTCCATCAAAAAGAAAGAAAAAGAAAAGAAAGAAGCCTCTTCTCTTTTGGTGCTCATGATATTGTATTTGCCAGCTCGTGTTTAAAACAGAAAAAGCACAGCCTGCACATACACATGCGAGTATGGCAGTGTTTATGCTGTAAAAAGCCCTCAAGCCACTGTCAAAATTATCTTTTGTTGCAGGTCCCTGTAGCGTTGTGTGACTTTATGACTGCCTAAGGGTTAACCACGCAGTGGCAGCTCTGCTTGGAACCTGGACAAATTGCCTCATCACAAACTCAGTATATCCAAACATCACTGCAGATAACTGTGATGCCGCATAAATAAACATGTCAATAGTCAAAAAGTTACATTCAAGAACCAGTGATGGCAGCCTGCGTGTGCCTGCCTGCCTCTCCTCCTGACTCTATATATCTGCACTGCCATTTGCAGTTGCCAGGATACCACGTTTGTGATGTACAGTCCTAATTGTTTTGACTGAGTAACAAGCTGTTTAATAAAGGCACCTTGTACAATGTTGCAATTCGAGTCATGCACCAGCTCTGTGGATTAATTTGAGGAAGGGGCGGAGGGGGGGGGCTTGTGCTGGTGTTCATATCTGTTCCTCTCAGTCGAAACACCACCTCATACCCAACATGAATTCAAATACTGCCTAATGTGAATTCCTGATCTCTGTCTCTTATCTATTTCAGATCTCAGCTCATCACCTGTTTGGTCAAACACTATTAGATCACACAGGTGAGTTGTTTCCTGCACCAGAGTAATTAATTCTGAAGGAACCTAAGAAAATAGCCATGGTTTTGTTGCTAGGAACTATACCTCAATTTATGAAGATTTTAAATGCTAGCAGACTTTATCAGTTTTATCATTTATCTAGAATAGCATTTCTAAAGAAAATATCAGTTTCTTGTTTTTTTTTTTTACATGGCTTTAAAATTAAACTAGTCATTTTTTGAGAAAACTATCCATTTGACCATCCTGTGCAGGGCCACATGGGTTCACTGGAAACTATTCCAGCTACTGTAGGGCATGGTGGGTTACATCATGAACAGTTTACCAATCAATCACAGGCCAACATACAGATACAAACATTAGTAAGGGACGTTGGAATCTCAGGTTTTGGACTGTGGGAGGAAGCCAGAGTGCCCGGCGTAAACCCACGCATGCACGAGGAGAACATGCAAACTCCACACAGGAAGGACCCAGCTGGGATTTGAACTCACCATGCTATTTGGTGACAGTGCTTACCACCTCACCATTCCACAGCTCCAAATGAAAACCACTGAGTCAAATGTACCAAATAACTGAAACAGAACCCACTGTGGATAAATTGATAAATAAAACTTGGTGTGACTTTGACTGGGTAAAATCTAAAAAAAATATGACCCAAACATGGGACACAAGTAAATTATTTACACTGAGTAGTTTTTTAAACTAAAATGCTTCAATTAGTTCTTTCTTTAATTAATTGTAAAATTATGTGCAAGTCTTTTAAATCTATCACTTCAGTCCCTGAATCCCACATTGCTCCTGGTGGTTATGGATTGGAGCCAGTGTTTGGCATAAATGTGGGAATATGTGCACGGGTGAATGGAATCGTGACTGTTAAGTGCTTTGGGCTTTCTAAGAAGGTGTTAAGGTGCTACAGAAGTACACACTATTTATCACAATTTCACTTCAAAATTTGCTAAACTTGTTTGAAATGGAAATTGTTATTACAGTATTACGGAACGTGGGTATGTTGAATAATCTGATTTTGAAAAACGTGAACAGGTTTAAAAGTCTTTTGACATTGTAACATTTGGGCACTATTAATAATATTGGAACAATTAATTAATAAAACAGTAAAGTCCATTCAATAACTCTCAACAGGCATGTAAAAAAAAGCTAAGAAACATTTTAAACACATATTTCTTTAGTGGTGGGAAAGACTTTAATTTCAAAGTTCTATCACATTTTAGATGAAAACTCAATTTGTTCCACAATTTCACTAAAAAAATAAATGTTTTTTTTCTTCAATTCCTGTGAAAAATAGTTATTGTTGGTTTTTTTTTTTTACTTGCATTGCTAAATCGAAAAAGTCTTACAATTCCTAAAATATTAACTTGAAAATTAAACTGTGGCAGCAAACAATTAACAAACTGCAAACATCCTAAAAGTGTAGCTAATACAGTAAATTGATTTGGACAGAAACTGCAAAAATTAAAATTTCTTAGAATGGCAGTACATTTTAATGTAGATCATCTTATCATAGTATTTTAACTATTTGTAAACATGAGACGGTTCGACAAACATTTGAACTGAACTGTGGTGAAGTTTTGTGTAGAATGTAACATAAATTAAAATTTCAACAAGGACAAACAGTTTTATGCATTAAATATCAACCTCTAAAAATGAGTAATATTATATTTCATGCACCATTTAAACATTTGGGCAATTGACTTTGATACAAATTACATGTAGTTTCAAATTAGATAAATAATAATAATTCTAGGGCACAGATTTTGCAGAGTGGCTGCAGTTCATTTAAATTCATCTCTAATTTGTGGGCGGGACTCTTGGTAGGCTGTAAGTCTTCCCTCTTTTCCCATTATCCTGTTGTTTACGCTTTCTCCTCTAGTTTAAAATAAAGCCTAGTAAAGCCTCTCATGCTCCCAACTTAACATTACCAGTGCAACAAAAAATAGCGAGCCACAGGTTAGGACAAGTTAAAAAAAAATAAAATAAAATTCAAGCCATTTTGGAGCTATCAAGCTGTACAGTGTTTAGCCAATGGCCAGCCAAGACAAGGAAATCATGGATCTATATGACTTCTAGTGGATCCATCAAAATGGAGCAGAGCAGGGAGCTTGTGATCTTCCGATTGCAGATTTTATGCAACAACTACTAGCTTATTTAAAATTTACCATAATTTGAATTAAAACATACTCCGAAATGATGTTCTGATCATATTCTTTATATTTGTCTTTATATTTGAGAAAAATGCAACAAGAACATGTTAAAAATATAAAAAATCGTATTTTTCATTGGAGCGAGTCTTTAAATATGAGTAGAAGTCTCACAAACATCTTTCACTTGGTGCATGAATAGCTGCATTTCATCAATTTAGAACCAAAAACTATCCTCTAATTGCAGTGCTTTAAGTGGACTTCAAGAAGTGGTGGTACTCGTTTTCATGGAAGTTGAAACATAAAATGCAGAGAATCCTGAATGTAAATATTGATCACTAAAAAGAAGTGCTTTTTCCCTTTAGATAATGAGCCAAAAGGTCTTAGGGTCCACTTTTCTTGCATTTGGGGCTTCATGAATTCACTTTAATGACAACAGTAAAACACTAATGCTTTGATGCAAATGCCTGTCTGATGTTTAGCATTAAAACCAAAGTGATTATCAGTAGAAAACATAAAAAACTAAATGTTTCATATAGAATAATTTCTAATGATAAACTAATCTGAGTGATACTGATTTCAATGATCAAAACCATTTGTATAAATACAAATTATGTTTAATTTTTCGTTAGTGAATCATATTTGCACCAAGACTTACAATATATACATATTTCCTTTGTTGAGCACCAGTCATTTCTGATCAACATCAGTTCAAAATGCAAGAACTACCAGGACAACATTTCCCACAATGCATTGTTTGTGAACACCCAGGTGGCTCCATAGACATATATTATTTCACTGGATAATTTCACTTGACAAAACAAAGTGTCACCATAGAGAATCCCCTACCAGCCCTCACAAAGTCATGCCAAAGCCATCACTGTGACTTCCTGATCCTCTGCCACCATTTTGCAACCTGTTGACAGTGATTGGTCCGAGTCGGTCTAAGTCACGTTTAGAACAACTATTGTTGCCACTGAGAGCGGGCTCAAGAGAAGCTATCAATCAAGGTGGGACCAGCTTGACTGAGAAATTAATGTCTGTTTCTCCATTTTTTTACTGTTTGGTACTATGACATCATTGCTTTACGGTGGCCATTTTGGTTCAGTATTCAGACTGAGGAATCTCAGAGCGAACTGAGGCTCAGTCCGATTGGAATTGAACCGAGACCACCTAGAAAGACGGGTCCAAGAGTGATTCTTGGTCCTGGATCAGGGTTTGATTGCACGTATTCAGACTGAAACTTTGTTCTGGATTATTGAGGAAAACAAACCTGATTCAGTTTAAGCGGACCGCATGCGCATGAATACAACCTTAGAAATAATAATCTAAGTTTACTAGTTACGTTTTTGTGGTACTCAAAAGAGCTTTTTTTTTAAAGAAGTGCTGGTACTGAGTATTATTGAGTACTGGCCCACTTAAATCACTGACTAAATGCCTATTTTAAGTTACCAAGTTTTATTTTAAGCTACGGCAAAACACTGCAAGAGGGATTCATTCATTGTGCGTCAACCTAACATTAAAAGAGGATTACACAATATCACTGTGGCACCAGATTTTTCCAACAGTTGATGCACGACTTGATGAAAAATTTGGCACGCTAGCTGCTCATGTTATGAGACAAAAAAATCTTCAACCAATCAGATAACTAGTTATAGTCCAAGTCATAATAATTGATCTCAAAGACCATCATACATTGGATTTTTTTTTCCTTTTTTGGGGAGGTCTTTAACTATATTTAAAGTTCTGGGTTAAAATTAAATTTAGGCAATAACTTAAACTTAAATTTCAAGTAAAAGCTTAAACAGGACTGAGGCAATTATTGCCAGTCTTCTAACCTAGCTGTGTCATTTTAAGGGTACTTCAGTGAAAATGGATCAAACTGAATAACCACTTCCACCAATGTGCATGTAAGTCAGTATTTACAGCTAACCTCACTCATCTTTGCCATCTAATTAAAAACTCTAGCTCAAGGCATTCCTTGCAGTGGGTTGCATAAAGATATAAAACTCACTGAGGAAATCAAAGCAGGCTAGAGTGTCAGACAAATGGAAAATTTCTTCTTGTTTGTACTAGTCAGTCAGTTTGAGCATTGGGAGGTTGGTGTGAGGAGCTGCATGCAAATACCTGCGCATGAATCCGAGTGAGCATCAGCCTTCCTTTAAAATGCAACTCAGACTCGGCGGTCACACAGACGTGAACTTGTACCTGATGAGGCGAGCATTGTCCTTCAAATAAATCCAAATCAATCAGCATGTGACAGGATCACCAACCCTAACCCTGCAGAGTCAGCCCTTTGTTTCTGGCTGCTGTAATAAACCAAAACATTTTTACATTTGCATTGGAAAAACAGCTGATGAGTAAATCTTTAGGACTTCAATGAAAATTTGTTTCTTTTGAAGTTGCAGAGTTTTTAACCATAATATATTTGGATCATTAGTTGGAATGACTTTAGTGGAATATTTTTGATGCAGAAAATTGTGTTTTGAATGAAGATACTCTATTTTGCTTTAAATTTATTACAACTCCTGTTAGTCATACTACTTCTGGTATGTCATTGAGCTGAAATGTTCCAGACATCAACCAAATTATCCTGCTTTAAGTGACATAAGTGTGGAGCTGCCGCACTCATTTTATCTTTATGTATTTATACATTTTTTTCAAGCTATATTTCTATCTAATTATTAAAATAGCTTTGTAATTTTATTTTTTGTTTATAACCCATCTGTGGTGAAAATATTCCATGATAAAATAAAAAATAGACTTGTCTTATTGTGTTTCACAACATATGACTACTCAAAAATAAGGATGTTTTTGTTCTTGCCTTTAAACTTTCACTTGGACACCCAAGCAGAGACATCCAAGTCCCTTTTTTGCTGATTCAAGAAGTTTTTATATTTGAGTGCATGTCAAGTTTCAAGTTTTTAAATGTGTAGTTGTGATAAAAACACATTTTGTTCCAAACTGTCTCAAAAGTATTTTAAACAACCTCTAGAAAAACAAACTAACAAAAAAGAAAGTACAGTTGGTGCTTCTACAGTCCCTATACAAAAGCATTATAATGACGGGGATTGTCTTTATACCTGACATCGATAAATAAAATAGAACAAAGAACTGTTCACTAGTGTTGAACCTCAAGTTTTAACCCTTGTATGCTGTTTGTATTCATGTTACTTAGCCAGTGTTCACGGGTCTGGTGGACCCGCTAGAGTTTTGGGTTTTCAAAACAACACAGTCAAACAAATGCATGTGAAAATACTCAACAGATGTTTACTTTATCACAATTACTAGCGATATGAACAGCAATCATGGTTAATATTTCCACTTTACTTTTTATAGAACACATTTATGTATAAATGTGCAAACCGTTTTTTTTTAATAAAATGTAATCTAAATAGGAAAACCAGTTTTAACAGTGGGAAAAAAAACATTTAGAAATGAAGTAAGATGTTTCAAACCTACTGATTTTATTCATATTAACTTCATTAGACATATAACCCATTTAGGTTAGTTTGCGTAACACAAGTTGAACATTTACAATAACAATATCAGTCTCATCACATCAGACCCACTGAATTCTATTTCCACAAGCCTATACAGGAGCAGTTTTACAGTGTGTGTGTTGCATATGTTTTTCTTACATTTGCTACATGTATATTGAGTTTTCTTCTCCAACTTGGGTCCAAGGACTTCACAGCACTTTTTTGTCTTTCTGCTGGCCATAGCCTCAAATAATGAAAAGATCACAAATGTCACTAACACCTCTCTCTGTTGGAAAGAATACATGACATACTGCAACAGTGTCAAACATTTACTTCAGGTTCATCAGATGGTGGTTTTGTAAGTTACGTGGATGGGGCACCAGCATTCTCCTCTTGAACCTCCTCACAATGGCTGCAGACGCTGGTGTTTGTGGATCATGTTGTCCTTGGAGGATCAGAGGTCTTACCAGGGCCTTTCCCAGTTCCTCAAGAAAGAGGCGTTTTCTCTGGAGCTTCCCTCTGATGTCTAACATGTCAAAGAATATCACCAGCAGCCAGCGTAGGGATTGAATCTGGATTAAGAAACTGAAATGAAGACTTGATGTCCTGTTACGGCTGTGGCCGTATTTGGTTTTTTGTTCTGTGTATTCTGTCAGAGTGTCTCTAACCCCTAGACAAAATGGGGCGTAACAGTCCTGCACATGAGTTACTGCCAGCCGTGTTGGCCCTTGTTTGCATCTCTATTACATTAGCAGCCCTGCAGGGTGGCTCATTTCTTGGGCAAGAAGACCATTCAATTTCACAATTTTTGGACATCTAGATTGCTTCACTTGCTATCTGGTGGGTTTCTGGTCCTGCAGCTGGTTGCTGAAGGGCTGGTCCCAGATCTGGCTGCTGCCAGGCTGGTCGTCTTTGTTTTGATTCTAATTGGTACTCAACCTCATCTTCTTCTTCAAAGTCATTGCCAGACTCTGAATTTTTCTAAAATATTATGTTCAAATTTCGAAGTCTCTTCCTCAACACCATCTTTTCCCAAATCAATTGGAAGGCCATCTCAGCTGATAATCATTTGGCCATCTTGTTCCCTTGTGATTTGCTACCACACTGGCAAAGTCTTTATCGTGCCGCGCCCTTAATTTGCTGGTGGGATAGGATCTAAGAACAAAAAAGTTTGGTTCCCTCAGGACAAAGGCTCAAATAATGTGGGAAAGTGAGCCATAGCGAGTACATTTCAGGACCCGAACACATACAAAAGTTTTAAGGGGGCCATATCATAATTTTCTACATCAAGTTACCACATGGATTCTATTCCTGAGAGCAACTTGACTTTACAGTTTAATCTTAAATACATTCTCATCTGAGGAGCTTTTTCCATCAGCAGTTTGGAACTGAAGAACCTACAGTTCTCTGATGAGGAGTACAAACATGTTGTACTTTGTGTGTGGATTCCTTTTTTAAACTGATAAAATTGTTGGTTTTATCTGCATGAATCTAAGGAGACATGTCCATTTTCATTTTATCTATTTTTGTATTTATCCTGCTTTTTCATTCATGACTCTCTGTCCTCAAATTCCTCTTTTTTTTAGCATGATCGAATCAATGTTTTTGCTCCTATTTATTTATAATCATTAAGGGGTGTTACAATTAATCATTGAATCGATTTATCCAACTCGATTGATCTGAGGAAAGCTGTTAATCGAATTGTATAAAATTGACTTAAACCTATTTAATAGTTTCAAAATAAAATTAAATGATCTTAGAAAAAACTATTTGGATTCAGGTGCAATTGGTTTATTTTACTATAACATAAAAAGTATCATCACAGCAGACAGCACACCTGTATTGGGAACAAAAATCATCAAGTCATTGTTACATTCCAGTGTGTGGAAACTGACCTTACAGTGTGGTAGAATGTTCTAATTTGAATTTTTATGATTTTTATTTGGAAATACAGCAGGGAGCTGAACTTTATGAAACTAAACTAAAAAATGGATTTGACATTAATTTGTATTTACTTGTTTGTTTATAAACATATTTAATTTACACTTGATTATCTTGAAGAAATACAAGGAATCTGGAAAAAATCATCTGTACTGTTCAGTGGTATTTATCTCTGAGTCACACTGGTTGAATTTTTAGCAAAAGATTTCCTGAATCTAGAAATTCAGATATGAATCAAATTGTTGTTAAAATGAATCATTGCACTCCAAGTATTAATGCATTGATTAGCAAATACTCTCATGCTTTTCTGCACTAGTTGTGCCCTGAACTGTATTCCAGTCCTTACTGCATAATTGTACACCATGGAATAATGGTACTTTATTCATACCTAAATACAGGGATGATAGAAATTGAGATGGTAATGAAATCCCAGAATTTACGGTTGGTTTCCTCCACCTATACTAATAGCAACTGTTGCAACTACATTTTAACCAGAAGACATTTTTGTTGAAGAATCATTCAGCATGCTTTTGATAACTTTTGTCACCTCGGGGGTTCAAAAAACACCCCGTACCTCTCACTTTCATCTGACTTAAAAGAGACTTTAACATTCAGTCTCATGCCATATCTCTGATTTTTACTGACAGAGGGACACACAAGTGGAAACTCCTGTCTGTTTAATTTTTGCTGTTTGCTCATTGCATAGGTTGTTGTGCTAAAGACTGAAAGGCAAGGGAAAAAAAAGCTTAATTTTTCTTTTCAATAAAATGGTGTGTTTCATCTACAGCATCTAAAATGGAAGCTGAAAATAACATCCTGTAGACATTTAAAGAGGAAAATAGAATTTATTTAACCTAGACAAACACTGGAAGCTCAGTCTCAGGCCGTCTGTGTAGGCAGTTTCCTAAGTGCTAGACAATAATTATAAAGCATTTCTTTTCTCAGAAAGCTATTTTCATGAAAAAATGCAGTTAAACACATCCTTTAGCATGCTCTTTATTACATTCTCCTAAGGTTAACAATACTTAGAGCATGTTCCACTTTGAAGTTGATGACCACAAACATGCTATTACCAGAAACGACAAAAAAATTAATTCAATCTTCTGCCAAAATGACATTCTGCTGTTTAAAAATGTGAGTACTCTTGTATATACCATCTATCGTGTTAAATATAGTGTCATCTACATTACATGAAACGTATTCAAAGCAAGCATTTATTTAATGGTTACTTCACTGACCAGTTTTTATAAACTTAAAAATAAACCTGCTCTTAGAAATTATTTGTTCTTTTTCGAAATTGTCTTATAAACTACAGTGGATGCTTTATTGTCATCGAATTCCCACTCCGATAAAAATTGAGTTCTTTCTTATTATGTTTTTAACATGTTTTTGAGAGATATTTCTCCTGATGGAGGATGAATACAAAGATATTTGAACATAACAGAGTATTCCTGATTGTTACGTTATTCAAATCAAAAGCAGACAAAAAAATGCAGTTAGAAAAAAGATTGTGGATGTTATGTAGAACCTACAGATGCAAGCCAAAAGCTTCTTCCTCTTCTCCATTACTTGTAGTTGACTAGATCCAACTTCATCTTTGTTTTCTCCGGCTGACATCATGGCTAAAAACTGTATGTGTGAATTTCTGATAAACTAGTGCCGCTCTACAAAAACTACATCCTAGAATATGACACAAGGTATTTGATTTAGGCTAAAAACAGCACAACCATCACTAAAAGAACACTTTTAAAATAGGTTGAAATATGTTTTAAGTATATGATACACATTGGACAGTTTGGAAGTAGCTGAAATCTCCACAATTCCCAGTAGGCAATAGCAATGATGTTGATGACAACGGTGCCACAAGCTAAATTGTATTGCGTACTCTGTAGCCCACTTTTATCAAATCGTCAATACATTTTGGGTGAATCCCATGTGAAGAAAATTGTGGGGATTTCTTGCTACATGGTTTGTGGCTTTGCTACAATTTAGTTTTGTTGTAGCTTAAAATGAAGTTTGTTTCACACCACATAAAAAAATAAATAAAAAAAAACATGATTTCTGATTAAAATACTTTTATTCTGAAATTATCTAATGAAACAGATCATTTCATCAGTGATAACTTTCTGATATAGAAGTTAACAAGAGTGGATTTTCTCATTTTTCACGAAGACATCTTGAATACTAACCTCATATTTTTCAGAATTTTATGTATCCATATATTTATTTATGACTGTCCATTTCCTTCCCTGACACACCAGCAGGTCTGCCAGATCAGTGTAAACATCTTCTGACTTAACAGTTTGAACACCAATGCCCCGGCTGTCAAAACCTGCTGGTATGAAGCGATGTGTCAAACAAGCACATTTCCTTCAGGGGATGAGAGATTATATAACACATTTGTGTTCAAAACATCAAAACATACTTTGCTTTAAAAACTATCGAACTTGTCCTTGTTTGTACTTAGTGTATAATCGGATTTTGCACCCTCTCTTAATGGCAAGCAAAGCAATTCCTCTAAAAAACATGCAGCTGAAAAAGTTGAGTGTGCTGTACATTCCCCAAATAGGATTCTTTGATGTTTATGAGCAGCTTTTAGTAACAAATTTGCATCTGACTTTCATTATGTCTATAGAAATGACCTAAACATTTCTTGTAGTTAGTTTTAAGGTTATGTAAGAAGAAAATGCCCTGAGAGAATGCGCAGTATGCTTAACCTATGAGGCTCAGAGTCTGTTCACTTACAATTAACAACTTCTTGGAAGTAAAATTAATTGTTACTGGAACTTGAGCAGATTTTTCCGTGTCACAATAAGACCTCCAAACTAACACTGGCAAAAGACTATAAAGATAATTGATATGAATGAAATTGGAATGTGCGATTAAATGAGGGCTTGTCTGTGCTTGATACTAAGTGATGCTGATTAAATAAGTGGGTGCTGTTAGATTGGTTGCTGGGGGAAAAGTTGAACCAGCAGTGAAGGGGATGTGTTTACTCTGGTGGTTCAGATTTAGTCACTTCTTAAAGCCTTGGTCACATGTACCTGTAAGGGGATTAACCTGTACAGGTGAATGTGATAGGTTTTTAGTTGTCCAGGTCCGTGGAGGGTTATAGAGTAAAGGGGCTGCAACTTAAGACTAGCATAGGTGTGTTTTGTAGTTATTGTGAGGTTACTTTCGTCTGAGGCTTAAGACATGGCCGCACCTGTCTACCTGTCCATGACCCTTTACATACCCAGATAACCTAAAAACCTACAACACCCATATGGGTCAACCCCATATAGTGCATGTGTATTTTAAACACAAATATCTCAATATCATCCATGATTTGAAACATACGATCATTCATGCAGATTGGATTTCTTTCGCTTTATTTATTTTTTTTATTTTATTTTATTTTTTTATTTGTCTGTTTGGTTGATTATAATTCATGTCAAAAAAGGAAAGTGAAGAAATGACTTGTTGAATACTGCATAAGACTGAAATTACCTAAGCTTCAAACCACACACCCTGAAGTACTGGCTGATAATGGAGGTGCCCTTTAATGAGAAACTCTAGTGATTGTAAGTGGTTGTATTAAGAAAAGCAAAGAAGGATTGAAAAGTCAAGGGTCACCCCGCCTCACCTCTTTAGACTTTGTTCTACTTTAACACTGTGGTACACAGTGTTGGTGGTGCTGTTGGCATTATGTTTCTGCATCAAAGAAGATGCACTTTTTTGTCCTTCCTTTAATGGGGGACCTGGAGAAAAACATGCTAAAGAAAAGACTGCCATGGTAGTGTGAGGGGCTAATGCTGTTGAAGGATAATGTGTGTTTTTGGTTGCTAAGGAACAGTCTGGCAGATTGTCAGAATAAACAGAAGCAGAAAGAAGGATCAACATTAAAAATCCCTTTTAGGAATCTTGTTAAGTCGGAAGAATTTGCAGAGAAAGAAAAGGCAAAAAAAAATTGTTGGAAAAAAATCTCAAATGTATATAGGTGTTGGGATAAAAGAGAGTAGAGTATAAAAAACACTGAATGAACATGTTTCAAAAAGGTAGAGCACAGCAACAACTCAAAGCATCAAATACTTTGCTGTACAAAAAGTGCTGTATGGTCTAAATCTGAATTTGAATCTAGAAAAAAAATATTTCAAATTAAAATATAAAATATCAAAAATACACTAATGTCTTCTACTCTAATATGTACATGCATTTCAATCTTATATTCCTCTTTTTGGTTTGTTTGTAATTGATTGCCAAATTCCTCCATCCATCTTTCAAATCCACTTAATCACTTGCAAGGTTGCTGGAGCCTATCCCAGCCACTGCTGGGCAAAGGCAGGGTACACTCTGGACAAGTCGCCAGTCTGTCGCAGGGCTAGTCCCAAATCTATTTGCCAAACAAACTTTATTGATTTTGATTCTCAAACAAATTTTCACTAAATAGAGGTAGAAGAAAAATCAAGAAATTCAATCAAAAAAATCAAATGAAAAGAAAAAGAAACTTTGTCACTCTTGGCAGCAACAGTTGCAATAGAGTTGGCAAAGCTTCTTTCACACCACTGCAGAGGGAGTTTATCCTAGTTTTCTTTGCAGAGCCACATTGGGGTTCCTTTTGATCATGAATAATCTAGTTCAGACTATGCAGTGTTATCATAATCATATCTAGGATTTAGATATAAAAAAATTAAATTCAAAACCTTTTTTTAATTTTATTTTTTTGTTAATTTGTAAGATGTTAGAAATGGATTTAAAAATCCCTTTAATAGTTTTATGATAAAATGTGTTGTTTATTCAAAAAATTCAATTTGTTTAAAACCAAGTTGGTAGACAGCGCAAGTTGTCACCTCTACCATGTATGATTGTTGGAACTTTTTTTTTTTTCCATTTCGTTAAGATTTCAAAGTTTGTGTTTTTTTTTAGTTGACAGCCTTTTTTCTTTGGAAATCTCCCATAGATTCAGACCCAGTTCAGTATGTTCTTCAACATGACAGACTCCTTCACACCAGGCAGGCAAAGGTGTGTGTAGGCCTGTTAGATCATGATTGTTCACTGTGACCAACTCACTGACCTTCACTCCAAGTGCCCATAATGAGCTAGGTCAGGGGTTGGACCAAAAAAACAAATATGTCTGGAGCCGCAAATAATTAAAAGCCTTATATAAGCCTTATATATTAATATAGATACATACAGCATGTATTGCCTTCATTGCCTTCATTATAAGGCTTCATTATATAAGCCTTATAATGAAGGCAATACATGCTGTATGTATCTATATTAGCTATATTAGCCTACTATCAAAATGACTAAGTTGTTTACAAATACATAATGAGCCTTCATGATTAAATGTTTATTTAATCCTGTGGAGAATGATGCACCACGTGACTACTCTGTTGTAGGATGCTGCCTTAAGTTTAACTTTATTACAATATTAATGAATTATGTTTCATTGCTTTGATGAAATTTAAGAAATGCAATAAACAAATACGATTTTTGATGTTATTTTTATTTTAAGGATTCGAAAAAACAACAACAAAATGGAACGTGCATAACGTGCCCCCTATCTGGGCAACAGAGTGCAATAAAACGCAGCATGCATTTATAAAAATAACAATAAAAATAAAAATAACAGCAGCATTTTAAAAAGGTAAAATATATAAAATCAAATGAAAACAGTTTAAGTTTGATTTCTGTGCAAATGCCAAACAAGGCAGTGCATGGGTAAAACGCAGCAGCGTCCTCTTCTCTCTCTCTTTTGACACCAAATCAACGCAGCTATCCTCGGGCCTGAGCAAGAAAACACAATAATATCCCTAAGTGTCATTCCAAATATATACTGACAAAAATCAGAATATACGAAAGCGGAAAGAGGTATGCCCTATTTTTTTTTTTTTTTTTTATCGTTTTCTAGTGATAATGAGATAATCAATAATGAAGAAGAAAGCGTCCCACTCTCCCTTTCCCGCACGGAGATGCAGAGACTTCATCTGTTTTAAATCTCTTTATTTTGTGGTTAACAAGAAAAACAGCAGCAGAACACTCCACAAAAGTTGTATTTAGTCTATTTTCTTGTATTATTTTATTAGTGAGTCAACACTCCTCAAACTCCTTGAGTCCGTCTTATGCATCCGCCCTCCTCCCTTTATTTCCCCCAAACCTCCAAACAGGGTGACAGATCACAGCGCATGATGTGTTCAATGAACTCCGGACATTCAACTCAGTCCGCTATACAATGCTTTTGTCATTTTTATACAACTCTCAGAAAAACAAAGCAGTTTTTCAGAAAAATGTGGACACTATTTAATCCATCGATTTTATAAGAATCAGTTATGGGGTTTGACATTTTCTCTGATAAACTGCTTTGTTTTACTGCCGATGTCAAGAGGTCAGTGAACGCACCACGCAGAAATGCTCGGCAGACCTGAATCCTTTCAATCTGTTAATGTTTGTTTAGGGTTAAAACAATGATTAAAACAAAAATATATATTTCCCTCTCCCATCTTTTTCCATTTTCAAAAATTTTTGTAAAAGTGCCAGGGAGCCACTAGGCTGCTCTGACTCTAGGAACTTATAAAAGACCGGATCCAGATGACTGGAGATGGTTGGTACATACTGGGTCAAGAGGTCAGTCCTCTATTTTGGTGCTAAGCCATTCAAAGCTTTATAAACCAGTAACAGAACTTTAAAATCTAACCTGTGGCAGACAGGTAACCAGTCTACCACAGGTTGTGAATCAGGAGCAAATGAAAAAATTTCATTTGGAAGAGATTGTATTTGTTAAAATATTTATGCTCTGCTCCATTCATCCACTTGTAGACCACTCGATCTATATATGTCTTTGTTTTACTTGTCCGAGATAGCATCTGTTTAAAACTGTATAGCTCCAATATTGCTTGTCATTTTTTTTCACTAGTTATGTTAGGTTGGGGCTGTGAGGGACTGTAAGCTAGCAGGAAAGCGTGTGAATAGAGAGATCTCAGCAAATAGGAGGGGAAGGGAGCAAGATGGCACTGTACCAACAGTCCCGCTCACAACTCAGATGCAAATTTCTAATGAACTCCTGCCGCTCGATAGAAACTGAGGCCCAATCCAAATTATTTCCCTCTCCCTACCCCTACATTTAGCCCTCCAAATGGAGAGTTATGGGAAAAAAAAGTTTCTCCGAATTTGGACGCCACTTCTACTCGATGATGTCACCAATAGTCACAGATCAGCTACGTTGTAGTGGATAGGGGTAGTCCTTAAAACCTTTTGGAAATCCCAAGCTTTACAAATGCCCCCACAAATAGAGGGGCAGAGAGAAGGGAATACGTATTTTCCAGACTATAAATCACGTTTTTTTTCCATAGATTGGCCAGGGGTGCGACTTATACTCAGGGGTGACTTATGTGTGATTTTTTTTTTTTTTTAGACATCAATAGGCTTAAATATTCGTTATTTTCTCTGCTAACAACCTTTTAACTTTTGTTTTCCAGTAACAACCACTAGAGGGCACTGTTTGTGTATCAGTATTTGCTGCTGTCTGCTAACAAAAACGCAGAAGAAGAAGCTCTGTCTAAAGCAAGCGTTGCTCACAGTCTAATCAATCTCCTAATGGAAGTTATGATCTTTTTCTTATTTGCGACAAGACATTGTTATTGTTTTTATTTTTCTCTCCTTGGACTAATAAGGGACAGCAAGCCATCAAACTGGGTTACAAACAGATAGACGAGCTGCTAAAAACAGCCAGTCAGATGCCGGTCCTGCAGGCTAGAAGGCCTTTATATATATCCTAGAAAATAATATTTATTTATTTATTTTTGCCTAAAAACGCTATAATTATAATTAAAAGATCACTGGGAACAATTTTGACATAGATCAAAAGATTATCAACAAGGAAAATTAAGGTTTTTTGATGAGAGGAAATGTTTTTACGACGGAGTATTAGGGTCACCGAAAAAAAAAAAAAGTAATATTACGACTTTTAATCTCGTAGATATACGACTTTAAATCTCGTAAATTTACGAGAAAAAAGTCGTAACTGCTAAATTATGAGAATAAAGTCGTATATTTATGACTTTAAAAGTCATAGGCTAAATTTATGACTTTTAATCTCGTAAATATACGACTTTAAATCTCGTACATTTACGAGATAAAAGTTGTAACCGCTAAATTATGAGAATAAAGTCGTATATTTATGACTTTAAAACTCATAGGTTAAATGTACAACTTTTAAAGTCGTAAATTTATGAGAAAAAACGTGTAAATCTACGGGATTTAAAGTCGTAAATCTTCGAGATTAAAAGTCGTAATTTAATGAGAAAAGAACCAAAGTTGTCTGTTTATCAGAGCCGTGCTTGAAGATGAAAGACGTGGAGAATCTGGTGTAGATTATGTCCAGATCGGTGTTAAAAGCAAAGAAATTCTGAACCTTTTGGCGATTCAAAATCAAATTATTTCCGGGTTCGGTAGTGCGTGTGTTGTCTTGCGTATCTTCAAGTAAGCAAAAGAGGCGCTATTATTGTGTTAAACAGACTTTTTATTAACAGTCTCTTCTTACTGCTGCACTGTGCATGACTAGCGCTCATCTGCTGCTTACCATTTGCCGTGCACCGAACATGTGACCAGTCGCTTGGCCTTCTGGGTAATGCAGTTCGTAAACAGCTAACTTCAATACACAACAGTGCGGAGTTTCATATGTAAAATAAAGAGCTCAGAGATACATGTTCATCAGGACCGTCACTTTATTACGTCTTTCATTTCCTTTCTCCACCTTAAGTCATGACTCTGTCATGCTCAGAAACCAAAAGAGAACGTAAACAGAGCTCCGGACGCCTCCTTCCCCAAATGAAACGTCCCGTCTCGACACAAAACAACATTGGGAAATGACAATAGTCTGTCACGTTAGCACAAGAACATTGAAAATTCCAAAAACTAGTCCTCTTCAGACGGAAGCATCACAGAGTTGGAGGAGATCTGGTCTGTCAGAGGAAGAAATGACGTGAAGTGGACAGCTGGAGGATATGGACCGCTTCATAAACGGGATCTGCAGAGATCCTGCAAGCACCATCAACGAATAAAACATTATTAAACTGTAAATCAAATAAAGGAACTCCAAATATTTGAAATATTTTAAACATTCAGTTTACCTGATGAAAAATCCCAGACGCTTTTCACAGTTTGGTTGGTCTGCTTCAGTTCACGGCATAAATTCGCTGGAATTGTAGACTCCCCTCGATTTTAATAAAGTTATGAGAAAAAGTCGTAAATCTACGAGAATTAAACTCATACATTTACGAGATTTAAAGTCGTATATCTACGGAGAAAAAACTTGTAAATATACTAAATCTCGTAAATTTACGAGATTTAAAGAGTTATATCTACGAGATTAAAAGTCGTAAATCCTTTTTTTTTTTTTTTTAGGTGACCCTAATACTCCGTCGTATGTTTTACTGTAAATCAGAATAAAATTATAAAAAAATACATGAAGACTGACATCCTCAGTTTGTCTGTCACCTGGGTTAATGAATGATGTTGTCTGTTATCAGGCGCCATGCACCAGCTTGGCCATGTACCAGCTGGCTGAACACCTTCCAACTCCAGATGAACTGAGGGAAATGCAAAGGCTTTGGCTCCTGAATCTGCTGAGAAATAGCAAATAATAATGAAATCACCTGCTACAAAACAATGTGGACTCTAAACAAGTGAGCTGAACACAGCTTATTGAAGACACCAGCCAGAATGTGTTTTAAATACATTTGTTACCATTTACATACTCATTAAAGCCCAGCAGAATGTACAGACACATTAAAAAAGGGAGTTTCTACAGCTTTTTCTAGAAATGAAGTTGATGGCAATTCAATTCAAGTTGTTAGGAAACATAGCAGTTACTTTAGTTGTGTTATCAACAAGTTTTAAGTTTGAGACCAGACAGTGTGAGATTTCTGCTCATTATAATAATATTTTTGACTTGCATGTTTCGCTTTTTGTGGGTCATTCAGCTTGAAAAAACATTGAACTCTTCTGTTTTGATAAAGAAATAAAGAAACATAACTTAAAAAAAACATGATTTATTGGCACTTTAATATTTTTTAATTGATAGAGAAGGAGTGAAACATGTTTTTCTTTCTTTGTGGTACCAACAAGCTTCTCTTAGCAATTATGTAATCATTTTCCACAACTATTTCAACTACCTGCTACAATTTTTTTACAAATACATTTTATAAAATGTGTTTTTTAGAGTTACAACATTAGTTAAAATCATACCAGGAATGAGGAGTGAGAAAAGGAAAGATTTTCAATTTTCAATTTAGACCACTAAAATGTAAAATTGAAAACATTGCTTGACATTGAGGCACTCAACTTACACAAATTTGTACTTGACAAAGAATCACAGGTTTTTTTCAAGCACTATTGTTCTGCTGAAGTGTTCCAAACAGTAAAACTGATTGCTTTTCATTTTGCTGATATTCTACATGAAGGATTTACTGCAGAATTGTGTCAGAACGATGCACCAAGAGCACTGGAATATACCTGCTAGTGAAATGAAAAACAAAAAACTTTATACAATTGTGAGCTTTATTAACTTGTGCGCGATTGTGAAGTGTTGGAAGCATTGAATATATAGGAGAACTGGACTGAACAAGCGTGATGTCACCCATGTAGAAAACAGCTTGCTTGCAGCTCCAATGAAATGAAGCCAATTCCATCACCAATTTCCCTTTTGGAATCAGACGAAGTGAGCAATGATTGGTCGGAGTTGGTATGAATGATCTTTAACTAATGCCGTCGATCAGAAATGAGCTTGTTGGAAATCCACCCACACTCTGTTCACTGAATATGAGTTCAGGAGAATCTGTCAGTCAAACACTTTTATGTCTGAGGTGGGGGCCAGCAGGCACCACATCCTGTTATTGAGGTAACTTGAATAACTTCCAGTACAGAAATAATATCATGAAAAAAAATAGAATTAGCAAAATAATGTTGAAATAAAAAAAAAAAGTGGCATCAGAGCAAGAATAATTGTTCTGACAAATATAATGACTGAGTAATACATGTTTCTTTCTCAGTGAAAGTTGATGGGATTTTGGCTTCTTGGAACCAGCAGGTACTTCCTGCTTGGAATGTGAGGGGGGAGGGGCCACTCAGTCAGGTAGGTTCTCATATACAGTCAATGGTTGGAAGATATACCGTATTTTTGGAGTGGTTGGAGTTAAGTTTTGAGCTAATGTGAATTGTACCATGATTTTGTTAAGCCTTTCAGACTAAACTATATCCGTATACATGATCATATACTTTGGAAGACTAAAAAACGTATTATTTATGAAATATTAATAATTTTTGTGAGTTTTTTTCCCACCCAGAAATAAAACAACTCGATTCCTGAGGAGCCGCCTGCAGCCACATGACGCAGTCTTAGAGCCGTTCTTTGGCAGCGCGTCTGTGTTTTTCCAATGAAAAATAAACAACATCCAAAATTTTTCAGAGATGGATGCACATACCTTACATCTGCCTATAGTAGCCCTGGTCATCGCCACACTGTTTCACAACACAAATACACTTGGTGTCTGCACGACTGTGCCCGACCAGGAGAAGGGTCTTAAAGGAGCCTCAAGTCTAAAGAAACTAATACATGCTTGAGCTGGAATTTATTGAAGAAAGGACAATATTGGACGATAGACGGTATTGTTAATCTAAAATGAAAGTCTTTTGCTGATTACTGCTAGCTCAATGGAAATTTGAGTGTTTGTGATAGACTGGGAGCGGTGCTGGTAGAGCAGACTCTTCCTGAAAGGGGCTGTCCTCACTTGTCTATGCCAGCACGTGAGGACCAACTCGTTTTTGTGGGTATGGGAGGGGCTGCCGGTAAAAGTTACTCAGAAATCGATGAACGGATAAAAATAATGTTTTTTTAGAGTGAGGAATGAACAGTATAATAAACTTAAAAGCTCAAAAAGTTGGTTTGTCATTGGATTGCCTCTTTAATATGCTTGAAAAGGCTCAGGCTATTTGTACTCTATTCACAATGAATTTTCAATTAAATGTGTAAAATATTACTTTAACTTTTACTTCAACAAATCTAAAGTACACTTCTCTTCTTAAAGAACATCTTTAAAAACTACACATTTTTCTTTTCTTTGCCGTACTCTTCTGTTAATGACTTTCTAAGAGGAAACCTCAAAAGCAAACTCATGTCAGTATTTTTTTTTTTGCATCAAAGCATCCAGGCAATGTTACTCAAGCAAAGTCAGTGATAGTTCCTAGAGATTTTTTTTTATCCATTTTTCAAACATCTACATAATTGTGATTGACTTAAAAAAAAACAAATTGAAGGAGAATGGTTTGCATACAAAAACTTCTCTCATTTTACACAATTATTTTATGATTTGTTCAAGGCTTATTAGCATTCTCTAAGTACCCTGGCAAATTGTTGAGCTACTTTCTGAACACAGAGCACTGGCACTTTCAAATGGAAGTAAATGTGTGTTTCTAAAGGACAGATTTGAAGATAATTACATGAACATCGTAAAAGCGAATGCGCAAATTACTTGACATTCAGAATTCTTTATCAACTGGCTAATTAGCTGTGGTTTGAAATTTCTCTTAATTAGGGTACTTGATCTGCCATGCATAATGAGTGTATCAGAGTTTATGATTTAATGCCTTCTTTGCCAAACAAGGTTATTTAAACAGATTTTTTTGTGGATAAATTTTACAGGTACAGGTTAGATCTTGCAGTGGTACAGAGAGGCTCTTCGAAAGTCAGCACTAGATGGTGCTGATGTGTTTGCTACTTCATTAGTGTCTGTAAATAGATTTTCTTAGTATTATATTTGAAGGATTGGGGTCAAATAAACATTTATGCATTTATCTGTTTTTTTACAGTCTGTATCCTGTTCAATGTTCCATGGTTTGGGGGAAAACATTGTGAGAGCTTTGGCTATTCTGGGGTGAAAACTTCCTGCTACTGCAGAGCTGCATCCTCTACAGTCTCTAACTCTGTTAATTGTCAAGTGGGGAATTTATTTATGAGAATACAACAAGAGGAAAACTTATGTAACACACTTGTAGGTTTAACCTTTTATGCTCAGTTTGAGTAAAAAAAAAGGTGCAGGGAAGAACAGACAGAAGAAATAGTACAGGTTGTGAACAATAAAGTGTGTTCAACAAATCAATACAGAGAGCTAATAAAAGTCATCCCATCTTATGGGAGTGTAAAAAAAAAAAAAAAACGTTGTTTAGAAAAGAGATAAAAAATGTAAACATGCCAAGATTTAGCACCAGAGTTCATGTCATTTTGCCTGTACAACAAATCCCCCATAATACCTTGAGGGGCTTTTTTTCTAGAGTCAGAAAGTTGTCTCTCTGACTGTTGTGTAGCCACATCAACTCGTGATTAATACAGCTCATATGCATACTTCAAGGCCTCAGGAGTCTGCAGAGACGTCCGTCAGTTCGGAGGGAATCGGGTGTTCCACTTCTGTGTGATGCACATCTGAGTGCAGGATCCACACTGTTCTGTGGGCATGGGTTGAAGCCTTTTTTTTTTCTCTTATCCCCTTTGATAAGTCATGATGTGAGGGTAGATGGTCACACACAATCACAAGACAGGGAAAATACAAATGTGAAAGCGAAAGAGAGAGCGGGGAATACAAGTGGGTGTTAGGCGGGATCATTCTTGGTTGATGGCCTCTATATTGGCCATGGAGCCTAAGAGGATCGCTGAGTACATTTGTTTGGTTTGTTGTTATTTATATACTTAGAATAAGAAACAGTATAGAGGTTGACATCATGATTGAACAGACCATACAGTCTCGTATTTCCCTGTTACTGCAAATACAGAACATTGAACTCAATCAGTGAAACCGCATTATGAAACTGGAGTGTAATTGCATCTAGTGACATGTAACCCCAATCTCTGCATTGCCAGTGCGTGCTCTGCCACTCTCAGTTTTCACTGTAAATATTTAATTCCAAGCATTTCTGATCAATATGTCTTGTAATAGAAATAATAAAAATGGAATTATATCATTGAAAATACAACATTTGAAGGTGTCATACACTCAAAAAAATTGGCAATAAAAATGTGTTTTTGTCAACTCAGTGCAATTTGCATTAATTGTCGTGTGAAACAGGAATGGATCAAATTAACTCTAGGCAGAAAACAATGAATACATGTCATCCAGCTGGATGTAGAAATGAAAGATTAAATTATGATGATTCAGATATGGAGGAAGGATTTACAGGTTAGAGCCAGATTTAAAAACCTTTGATTTCTAGGAATAATGCAATTTGAATGGTGATGTTGTATCAAAAACATGCAAAACTCATATTTTAAGTGTTTATTTGTTAAAGACCCACTCACATGAGTATCATGTTGTTGGTGTTTATGCCATTTTTCTCACAATTGAGGACATATACAAAAAATGTCAGCTTAAAATAGCATTTTTGAGAATTTTTTTTATCCAAATCATTGTGAACATGGAGCAGACCCAAAACGCTGTTTAAAAAATGCATTGGGTGTGATGTAGGACTAGGACTGGGCGATAAAATTATAGATATTTATCGCAATATAACTTTTTCTCAATAGAAGAATGAATCTATCGCAAAAGACTTTTATTTTGAAGGGTCCAAATTTAACACTTCAGATTTGTGAGAATTTTCTGCTCCTTGGCAAGTAAAAGTTGGAGGGTTAGTCGCCACATGGGAAGTAAATGTTTGTATTTAGTCATGTTTATTAGCACTCGTTTTGGTGAATTTCTTTTGTCCTCTCCTCTTCTACTGTCTGATGTAAACAAGTGCACACGAAGCATGACATGCTTGTAATCCTTTCACCTCTGTGTAGTGTTTCAATCATGCCAACGGTCCCATCAACAACTACGAGGAGAATTTCTAATGAACTCCTGCTGAACCTGACACAGGTTCATGATTCTGACTAAAAACGACCCGATCATAATTAAAAGACCACCGAGAATGCTTTTACAAAAGATCAATAGATGACTAAAGTGGGACTTTAAATTCAGTTTTGCATTTAAATCGAATTAAATTAAATCGAACAGAAGCGAGGTGTATGAATTTAAAATTTAAAAAGCCAGTCTGTGATGTATTTAAAATGTACACTGTTAGGATCACAAGCTAAAAAAGTTTCACCTTACATCACCTTACACAAATGCCTTACATCATTATCAAATATTGGTCAAACAAATGACCTAAAGGAGCCGTGTATTCTTGATCTTTTTTACCTCCGTGCCATTAAGTTTAGAGCTTCAAATGTCACTAATACAGAAACAAAATACACAAAACGTCTTTTTCCGTCTCTGTTGACTGTACTGGCTGACTGCAGTATTAGGTGGTACTTTGCTTAATTTAGAATCAATTGCAGTAGGAAGCTGGAGTGTCACAATACAATGTGCACACATGGTGAAAGGTAGAAATTCTGCTGATGCTTTAGGTATGATATTTTCTATAGCAATTCATCTTAATAATCTTTCTTCTCAAGTGAAGACAGTAAATGGTGCTGTGTATGGGTTTTCAGATTGGGATAAAAATTATTAAAGTGTAATATAAAATAATACACAATCTTCATCTCATTTTGCTCTAAAACCAGATAAGATCCATATCAATTATTTATTAGACTTTTTCTGTCAGATTCTAAGCTCAACACTGCAGATATGACAGAGAATTTGTAGGACAGTTTAGTTCCTCCCCTGCAACTGTTCACCCATTTGCCTTGTTTTTCTGTCATATTTTCATAATTAGTCTCAGCACACACAGACTCAACTTACAAACCATAAGATTCTGTTTACATGTACACAGTAGTTTCCCCTGGTGAGATGAATAAAGTCTAGTCTTACACTGTAAAACTAACCTTTAAAGAGGTTTGCATGTTACATGAAAAAATGACATTGCATTGCTAATGCAAAAAAAACAACAAAACTAACATGTTGGTATAGTTCAAACATATTTTTAGACATGTAATTTGTTGACCTTTTAGCAAGTCTTTGTTGAAATACAAAAGACAAAGATAAATCTGTTTTCTACAATTTATCACATTTTATGAAACAAAATTTTTACTTACTAGATTTTCTAAATGTTAAAACGTAACTGTAGTTTTCGGAAGATGAAAAAACATATTTTTCAGTAAGATACATGGTACTTATATATTTTAAGCCAATTAAACATTTTTATGAGTGTATATATTTTCTAAAAATGAACTGAGAATGTGTGCCTCTTTAAGGTCCTGAAACATCCTGATTTAGTTTTTATTTTAACAAGTTCCTGACAAAATCAAAATATCAGTAAACATGTCTCCACTTTGGGATCCTGTTCACAATCAAATCTCACCACACTGTCACTCCTTTCATTATTAACGGGAAATGATGCTACTGTGTTTGCATGTTTGTCTGTCTGTCAACTGCCTGACATGTGAGATGACGGAAGTGACTGTGAAGCAGATGGACCCTGATGGGGATGGCTTGATCAAGTGGAGCGTTATCAGACCACCCACTCCGGCCGACATAAGCTGTGAGGGCTAAGCGTATTAGGAGGCAGGGGGTCCGCGGGGACCACAGAGCCACTTCAGAGTAATATACTCATCAGGAGAGAGACAGATACACCTGTTCACCACAGGGTGATGGAGACAGAGGTCACTGAGGAGGAAAAAGAAGGAGGAGTGACTGGTACAGCGGACCGACAGAACAGAGGGGTTGGCTGCAGAAAACAGGGGACAGAGATATAAAAAGGAAGAGACAGACATGCTAAGCTACTGAGAGCCCAGTCTGTGACCATCCCTGGAGTCCAAATCGCCTTAGACAAGACAAATTGAGCTGGCCCAGTTGATTCCAAGTCAAGCCAAACACCAAAGAGGAATTCTTAAATCCTCTTCTCAAATGACAAATCCACTCAGAAGTGTTGGCTGAAGTAGAACGATCAAAATGAAACGGATAATTCTAAGAACAGTGCTCTGATGTCAGCCATAACTGATAGTTTTATGTATGCCCATTTCTGTCTGATACTTCAAGAAAACCATGAAGTATGGAGTCAAATTATTGAACGCTTTTCAACATAAAAAGAAACCGTGCTTTTTCAGCACTTCAGCTCTGACAGTCACAGGAAACTGCTCTGCAACTAATGGTGACAAAGAACAAAGGTGATGAAGTTCAGATGAAAGGAGATGGAATGTAAGACACAGTGAGAAAGAGATAAATCTACACCTTCCACATATAGCAAACCTAACGCAAGACAAATATAGACATACTTGTAGGTCACCTATATAAAAATGGTTGGTAATTTTTAACAATGCTTGCTCTTTCTCAATTGCCAGAAATATTGCAGTGACCCATGTAATTCCATTTCCTCAATAGAAAATCACTTTGACCTATTTTGATGTAAAGTAGTCCATGTTCTTGTTTCTGTCCTTAGTCTTTTGAAGGAATGGAGCAAACGAAACATGTGAACAGGTGTAACGCCACAGACTGTTATTCAGTGTCAATCAAAACAGTTTGTATTGTCGGCCCTGCAAGAAACAAACCGGTGAAACAATCTTCCACCAAAGCGCGGCTATTGCTGATTTAGGAATATATATTATTGTGAGTTTATGATTACAATGAAAAATGAGTTTAAGATTATTATTAAAATGTGAAATCACAAAGTCGTCATCCATAGAAGGTCTGTTGAAACATCAAATTATACGAAAAATAATTTTTAGTGTGAAAACAGCTAAGCAATCTTGTTGCACTTGTGTCGTAGCAGTTCGTGTTTGTATCTACTCACATCTAAAGTCATTTTCTTTATGGTTAACATTGTGTCATTTTAAAAAGAATTCCTTAAAATTTGCTGACTCTTCAGTATTTTTAAATTGCACTTATGTCAGCAGGAATGTCAAAAACCTTTGGAGATTCTACTTTTTAGACTTAGAAAAGGTTAAACCACGATTAAAACTGCAGTTGTCTTTATTAAACTTTCAATAACTATGACTTGTCTTTTTTATTTGTAATTGAATCTGTGGTCTAGTATGACCCAACCTGTGCACCAAATTTTAAACTCCCCAACACTGCTTATGTACATTTTTTCTATGAGCATTCAGTCGGTTGTAGCGAACATTTAAAATGCAAGAAAGTATGTCAAACTAGGGCATTTCATGACAATTTTTTTTATTAATCAAGTCTCCCAAATCCTGCACACTGCACAGGAGGCCTGTCAGTGCTGTTCAAGTGATAAGTGCGTGCTCCTTGCTCCACGCCATGGTGAAGATTGCAAATTTGGAAGATTGCAAGTTCGACTCCTGCCTTGCCCACCCATATGTTGAAGTGTCATTGGGCAGGACACTGAACCCCACATTGCCTCTGGTGGAAGGTTGGCGCCAGTGTTCGGCTACCATCAGTGTTTGAATGTGTGTGTGAATGAGAAAGCTCTTTGGGTCTTCAAGGAAGGGCGAACAAACACCATACAAGTACTGTATATGTCATTTACCATGCTGGAAGCCTGTTAGAATTCAGGAAATTAGACAACCAGATTGTAGTTTGTTTTAGCATTCTACGGGCGTCCCACTGGCACTTACACGTGAAGCTTTTGCATGTAAGGAGCCAGTAGTGCGGCGTCGGGACACTACTCGTATAACTCGTAAGTGATAAGTGTGTGTAACTTATATAATCCCTACAAACACTTCACAATAAAATTATCACACAACAACAATTTTCTGTTTCCATGATGTCCCTTAAGGTGCTGCATGAATCTCAGGGGAACTGCAGGACACACCTGTACTCCCTATAAGATGCTGTTGCACCTGTTTACGACCTTCCATGGGCCTGGAACACCCACAAACCTGCAGCATTTACGCGGGTCAACCCCCAGAACGTGGCATGTAACTAAGAAATAAGGGGTTCTTTGAAAAGTTTTTGGAATACAAAGAGATTAAGGTAAAAAGGATTAGAGAAATTATGGACCAACATCAATTATTTTACTTGTTAAACAAGTAAATTGTTATTTATTTTTCTTGCAAGTATTAAATCAAAGTAAATGTATTAATTCAAAATCATGCATGACACCATTTGTATTCATGTTCAAACTGTTATCTTCCATAAAGCGGGATTGTAAGTGAGTGCTTGGAGGAATTTTACCTTTCATACAGCAGAGATCATCTAGGTTTAGGTGACCTTATACAGTGACGCTCTTTCAGCATCAGTCAAAAGCTTTTCAGTGATGTTAAGGATGACTGTGTCACAGCAAAACCTTCAGCTTTCCCCTCTTTTGTTGCAGGTTTGGTAATGACTTTTTTTTTTTTCCTCTCTCGCTTTCTTCTTCTCTCTCTATCCCTCAAGACACCACTGATCAAGGTCATCTGTTTGCAGGTGCAGCTTTACGGTAAAGCAGCACAACATTACTAGAGTCGGCTAAATGTTCCTGAAGGTCTTTTGTAGGTAAATGACTTTGAGTTGTCTTACCATAAATCCCAGCGGAGATGTTATATTGGAAAGTTTCCTTGGTCCTCTAGAAATTAACTTGTCCTACAATGTTCCTGTTAACAGCCATTTCCTAAATTACATCACAGAGCGAGGAAGCCTTTCAATGCGGCGCTGTCTTCTGACCTCGTAGCTGCTGATCATTAGAACATAAAAAACAGAAAATGTGCAGAGAAATGTTAAATTCAGAGAAATATTTTTTATCTCCTACAACTCTATTTTATTTCACAAAAAAAACACGAAAGAATTAAACAAATCCTGGTTCTCCTTGAGGGCATGACCTTAAATATGTTTTAATTTCAAATCAAGCAAAATAACTCAATTGAAAAGAAAATGTGGTTACATGTACACTCAAATAAGAAGCTTTGAAAAAAAAAGAGGGATAAAGACTTTCTTCTTTTCTCACAATATTGGAAAACTTTTAATGCCTTTCAATTTTAATAAAATGCTTATATCAGAAAATGCCATTGAAACTAAAAAAAATCATCATAAAGATTAGAGACTTTAAAATAAAACAACAGCATACTGAATTAAAATATGTAAAAGATTTTTTAATGGATTTTTAAAGGTCCCTCTGTTGTTTTGATAGTTCTGTTGCTGTTTCTTTTTGTGTGTGTGTGTGTGTTATGACCACCCAGCTACAATCCTAGATTAGGTTTTAAAATAAAAAGTCAGCTGAGATGCTGAATGGGACTTTTTATTGGATATATGCATGCGGTAGCATCATTTTATCTTATCCAGGCATTTAAAAGCTGGCCTGGGGCAAAGGCCACAGTTGGCCTCATCTTATTGCCTCAGCATGCTACCTGACTCTTTGAGGAAAGGTAATTATTTGCATCTCAGAATAAATCAAAATCATATTGAGGGTAAACAAACCAGCAAACCTTACCACACATACCACTGCTCTGAGTCCAACTGTCTTGTCAACCTGGACGTGCCCAGAGAGCAATAGTTGATGCAAAGAAACCACATTTAAACAGAAAGTTACATGAATCTATTACATTCATTTGACATTCAAACTTGAATTTTCAGTCGAAGGTGAACAAGTTTTGGATAAAAGTATTTTGATCTATGAAATCCTCTTAATAACATATTCTTGTTTAAAAAAAAGTTATAAATATACAACATGGACAAAATATAAAAATTCTTGAATTATGTATAATAACAGCATGTACTGAATATATTCAAATGTAGATAAAATACTGTGTTAAATGAAAAAAAAAATGTGTGAATGTGTTGTATATATATGATGTTTATTCTACTTTGTATATTGTAAAATTGTTTAAAAGGAGTATTGTGATTAAGTTTAACTCATGATAATTGTTAAAAGTTGTTAGTAATGCCATCTACTTTAATGAATTACGGGGCAGACTTCAGTAAGCAAAGCTTCTGCCTGCCACCTTTCAAACATGTATATAAGACATAGTATACCCATTGTCAAATTGTGTCAATACAGTTGTGACTGTAAGATATAACTATATGTAAATTAACATGTTTGAATAAATAATGAAAAAAAAACCCTTCACTTTTCATAAAATGTGTGAAAATTAAGGTTTTGTGTCTTGCTTATATGAATTTACACTAGGCATTGAAGTTCAAGCAGGTAAGTTATTAAATCTTAGATAATTACTACAAATCTATAAGTATTTCATGAAATTGATGTTCACAACTGAACTGATATAAACACATGCAGTTTTTGCTTAAAATTAAATATTTTTCAAAAAATAAACAAAATAAGTATTTCTTGTTGCAGATTTTATGGAAATCGATGCAGGTTAACACTAGGTTCTTGCTTGTGAATCTATTTTGATAAGAAATACTTCATCATAAGGTTTTGATGGGAAGCTGATGAGCTGCTCTGCTGTCAAATACACATTTGCATACCAAACACACTGCTGTGTGTTGATGGAGAGATTCCCTGCAGTAAAAAGTAAGTTAAACTTTCACTGGAAGTCTTTCTGACCCGATCAATGCATTGACACTTCTCTTGGCGCTCCAACCCTTCTTTCCAACTGAATGTTTAAATACAGTTAGGGCACAGCTTGGCTTGAATGTCAGCAATTAACTGCTTTAATTGATTAATGGCAAGTATTTATCAGCAGAAATGAGGAATTCAAACTCTGCTGAGCGCTATAACACACTGTGCTTATTGTACTTTCTGTTCAGTTATTGGATTACATGTGTGTGTGTTTTTTTTTTTTTTTAATCAAATTAGCTTTAGTTCATCCTGCAAATACACAGTCTTCAGCTATACTTGGTTTTATCACGCCTGTGTCTTAAAATAAGCCAGAACAACAGTTTTACTCAATTGGTGTCTGGAATAACAGATCAATACAAATTATACTAAAAATCAAACACGACACTCCAATAAACTGATGACAAATGATAAAGGATTAATTAATGTATTGGGTTATGTGCTGTCACTTCCGCTTTCCTCCTCTCCTTGAATTATGGTAATTTTCTCTGCTCTTGGTCAATGGGGTCTCACCTTTCTTTTAACCAGCCAATCAACAATTGTCCTTCAAAGATTCACCATAGTCCATGTCTCCATTTGCTTTGTAAATCCTTCTCCTACCCCATATACACTTCCTAGCAATTTTGTTTGTAATTTGTGGGGTATTTAACCACTCCGAGCTCCACCCCTAGTGTCTAGACTCGGGGGATTTTATCCAATTCCATCTGTTGGTGCAGCGCCCTTAAAGTGTATGGGTCTAACCACTGATTGCTGTTCCTCCCACACATTTTCTTCTCAAATATTTTGTATTTTATACTTTGGGAAAGATCCATCCTTTTGAAAGGCATTTGGAGCCAACTGTCCAGGCAGATCACATCAAGGTGATGGAAAGAAAGAAAAAGATACAAATTACTCTGCATTTTAGTGTATATGGGTGCCCAAGCCAGTCATCTTAAGAGTGCAGCACATTCTGAACAGATAGCCAGTTCATCGAAGAACAAAACAACAATGTGTTCTCACATTCACTACTGCAAGTTTAGACTTTTTAAAACATAAACTTCACACTATAATGAATAATAACTAACTGGCCACAATTGAAACCAAAAATGATGCTTTATGATGTTTTTGCTTCTAAACCAAACTGTGTTTTCTTGGGCAGTCTAATTTGTGTTAGGTGTAAAAACACACCAAAAGCCTGATGAGGACCAAACAAGAGAAAATGAATGTAAAAAAAAAAACAACCCTTGTTTGTTATTTTGCAAATGAACTTTGGATAACCATCTACACTGCAGTTGTGGCCAAGGCTTTACACAAGCCTTATGAATACATTTACACTTACTTTGTGCATGACATCTGCATGTTGACTGTATGACAGCTTGACCCTCCACGGTCTCCTTACAACCCAAAAACCAAAAGCATCCACATGTGTGAAGCCTCATTTGGGTGCATGTATTTGAGCCTTAAATTTGAGCTTTTAGATTGCTTGGGATGCTCAAACTTAGTATGTTTGTAGGTTTTTTCTGGTCTCAGCACAGTCTGAATTGGTTTCGGGTGTCTAAGACGCACCCCTTCCTATATAACACAAAACAACAGAAGAGTAAACTGCTGGCAAAAAGAGAGGGCTAGAATCAGATGGGAGTACACTGAAAAAATTGTAAGAGAACAGCTAAAGAAAAAGCAAAATGAGGTGGGAGAGATTGGAGTTTATCATTTTAAATGCATTTGCTTATTAAAGTAGTCTCTTTGGTTTTCTCACTACAAAGGTAGGGCAGTTAAAAAAAATGTAAAAAGAAATACACCCAGACACTATGCTTTAAAAAAATAAGTTTCTGTCTGGTAGAACAGAGTGAATTTTTTAAAGCTGATAGGAAGGTGTTAGAAAAGAAGGAAAAACGAATTCAGGAATGGGTTAAAACAGAGTTGGCAGGAAAGGAACTTCTCTCTCTTATTACCACCTGAAGAAAGGCCATCACCATTATATTGAAATTTAATTTACGAAATAGGGTTTTAATGCAGCTGTTCACCAGCAGCCTATTCCAAATACACTTTCTGTCAGTGCATTTCCTGAGGGCCATTTAATTGGGCTAATGAAGAAAGCTGCTAATGGCTGGGTTTATCTCTGGAAGCACTGGTGACATTTCATCAAAGGCAGGTAATTTTGCCGGCATTGTTTAAGCTCGGTGCATTTCATAGTTAGAGGGAGAAGAGGAAGTAAAGAAAGGCAAACATGCGACTCGGACATATTATGGAAAACAGAGAGGGGAACAAAGTGATCCCGAGGAAAAATGGCTAATTCAACTTCATTTTAGAACAGAATGAATCATTTTCAACTTATTCACATGCACTGTGCGTAAATCATTCATAGAAAATCACGTTTCAAAATGGGCTTGTTGCTACTCAGCAGTTTTATCGTGAGCTCTTTAATTATAGAAACAAAGAGGATGGCACAATGAGTGGGCAAAGTACACAACGCACATGAATAGGCACACACCCACGCAGCCACACACCGACACACGAGCGCGCGCAGTGTGCTGATAGAGACAGTGATGACATTTACCTTCATCAGTTATCAACATCTTGACATTAGTACATCAAACCTGCTGTTTGATAATGAGCTTTGGTCGCCATCTGACTGAACGAATCTGACACTCTTGTCATTCGCTCCTGTCAAAAGGAAAGGTCAGCAGGAAAGTCAAAGAGGTTGAGGCCTACAGAAATACCAAACGAAAGGTTTGGTCAACAAACTCCATAAAATGCAGCTTGACGCTACGTACACACCGGATATGTGAGGTGCATTCAAGAACACACTTTCCTGAACATGAATTCTAATACATTTGGATAGGAATTACAGAAGCAATGGCCAGTGATTTGATTTTGCTTCATTTTAACTGGAAATGTGTAAAATAAAATCTGACATTATGGATAATTCCTAATTAGACCATTACAGGAAAAAATACTGAAACATCTGTGATCTTAAAACACATCGATGTGCCTAAACTTGTGTTTATGTTCCCTCTGGTGGAAATCCTCACCCATCATCTATGTAATCTCTGACCTGTCTGACTAATATAAAATGCAAAGAATTGATCAAAAATCCTAAATAAAATAAAGATTTCAATATTCCGAGCCCTCTCAAGCTTTCACAAATGTGCAACGACACCATAATCTGAAAGGCATTATCTAGAGAGGCTGCATGAACCAACACCAGCGTCTGCAATATTCAATTTGGCCTTCTCGCAGAAACTGGAGGCAAGTTCCCCAGAAATAACTGAGCGATGTCATGTGTGAATGCAGAGGGTAATCCTCCAGAGCATTCATGACAAAATGCTCCAGAGCCTGCGATGCAAGAGCCAGCGACGAGAGAGCCATCTACACTGGAGCCAAGTACAACTCAGCCACTGCCAAGGTCCACGGTGCTGCTAGTGCCAAAGCCTACTTGGCCCAGCTGCTGCCAAGGTCTACGTCATGGCTGGTGCCAAGGTGCATGCCACACTCCGTTTCTTTTCCACCTGTCTACAGAGGACTGATGTTCACCTGCTCTGCAGACACTTTTCCTGCTCCTATGTTCAACAAGGGGTTGAGAAGCTGCTGCAGGATCTGAAAAAGCCAACTCTTGCCATTCTTGAAAGTTTATGCAGATTTCCCCATTCACTCATGACTCTGGAGATCACCCTGCTTTATTTGTTCTCCAAGTACATTCTGCTAGTGCTTGTTAGTCTTTGTTTCAATTTCCTTTTGCTGAAGTTAACCTGTCTGAGTCACGATTGTTCTGACATTCCACCAATTCCTTCAACTCCTGATACTGCGCTTGTCTTTATGTCTCTGCAGTTCTTTCATTAGCTTTGGAGCAAATCTGTGTATCTGTCCAAGGACCTTTAGAAAACTCAGTGAAGAACCTCCATCCTGGAATCTGACCTCAAATCTGGACTTAAAAAAAAAGACGGAAAATTATATTTAGTAAAAGTTTTGTTTGTAATTATAACAATACTAAATTTAAACTTATATAAATGTTTGGAGTTATTCTGGCAGATGACAGGCCATGACATGTAACTTAATATTTGCTTTTCACTTGGATTTTTTTTCTTCAGATTTTTGGTTGTAATATGTTTATTTTTCAACCACATTTTCTTTCTTTTTGATCAACACTTTCATCTTTTAAAAACGCTGGCAGCTTTCTGTTTTCATGTACCTAAAGGTAGATGATCGGTTCCAGAGCATTAAAGTAACATTTTTTTAATACAAGTCCCACTCCAATCACCTATCGTAAAGGTGTCCCCATTTAATTGTAATTATGATGCTTTTTAGACAAAAGAAAAAAAAATATATATATATAATTTTCTTGGAAATAGTTTCTGCAGAGAAGCAAGAGTTCATTAGAAATGTGCCTCTAAGTTATGGGGGGTGGGGGTGTTGAGATGAAGTAAGCCTCGATCCAGTTCCCATCACCCCCTTGCTTCCATGTTCCATGCTCTCCCATTACTTAACGCTTTACAACCCTGAACACAAGAGTACCGATGCAACAGAAATTGCAAGCAATATTGAAGTTATCTAGCCGTACAGAAAATTGAGGCATACATGGATCTAGTCGTCTACAAATGGATGCTTTGGAATTGAGTGGAACAGGGAACTTTTGGTCTGATGACTGCAGTATTACAGCTACAAGCTTTTCCGTACAGTATTTTTTCTTTTGCTCCATTATAACAATTTTTGAATAAAGAAATACTCAAAAATCCAATATGTTCTTTATATGTGCCCTAAATCAAAAGAAAAATGCCACAGGAATATGTTCAAAACACAATTTTGATTGGAGTGGGTCTTTAACTATGTTATGAAAACTGTCTCTTTAACATTCTTGGAGTACACAAGCATACTTTGTTAAAATATGTTTTTTTTATGCATTTAGGACTCTTAAACTTTTTTATTTTTCCAGGACCTCATATAGATTCACATAACCATCTCAAAATATGGCCATAGACTATAGGCAAATCTTTTTTCTTTTTGGACTAAATTAGAATTTGAAAGTAATTCCCACAGGAAGTAAATGACAAGTCAGACAATTGAGCAAATGCATGGCCTTTTGACAAATGTGCTTTCAACAAATGTGCAGTAATAATCCTGAGCCCATGAAATTCAAGAAATACTTCATTTGTTTTACTTCCATCTGAAATGAATAGACAGAATTCAAAAGTCTTAATCCCAAATTTTGTTAATCTGGAACTAAACTCATTTTTCCTGAGCAGGATGTCACACACACCCCTCCCCTCTGTTTTTCCATCCTTCCAACTGAAATTTCAAACCCCATCAGTCCGGCCCCCAGCGCGTTTGTGTCCGTTGGTGACCGTGCTCAGCGCACCGTTTCCTTTAATTGTCGCCCGAACAACAATGAAGACTGATATTTGAAAAAAGACAGCTCCTCCACCGGTGAACTCCCAGCCACCAATCATTTGTAGTCTGGACCCACAGCGGCATTTGAATCCCTCCTCCTATTCCCCACCTCCTTCAAAATCATTGGCTGCTGCGAGGAGCAGCGACAATGTTTAACGCACCGTGCGGTGTCCGGAGTTCAGTCAGTGAGAGGAGGCGCTCTCTGTGCTTCAGCTGCCACTACGTGTTGAAAATAGTAAGCTTGTAGGTAAATAGATACTAAAGACAAATAAATCAGTCCATTTTTCTGACAGCAACAGAAAGACATGTGCCAGAATGCGCCATTCTTTCTGACCACCTTGAGGTGTCTGTGCGCGGACTTTTGACGGGGACGCACAAGGACAAAATGCCATTACGGGGAGCAGGAACTCAGAGATGAGTCGGACTTGAAAGAAAACCTCCGATCGTCCTTTAAACACCTGCTTTGGATCTACATTACCACTCGTGGGGATGTTTTTTTTTGTTTTTCTCCTCTCTTTTCTTCACAATAGTTTTCCTTCCTGAAGAACGGTGACTCACTGCAGGCAGAAGGAGAGACGCTGCATCCTAATCAGACAGCGGAGAGGACTTCAGCTCATTGACATTACAGTCATACTTTGGAGGACTTTTTATCCCCCCTTCAATTTGCGCTTCGCCGTACTGTAGCGTGCGTGTGCATTGGAGGCTTGTGACTATTTTTGCGCACAGAAAAGGAGGATGCGGGTGGGAGAAGTGGTGTGAGGATAAAACTCTGAACGCCACTGGAACTGACTGTTATGATTTTTTTTTTGCTGTTTTTTTTTTATCTTGATTTGATAGAGGAGTCTCTGAAGGTAAGAATAATTCATCTTCCCGTTTTATCCTTTTCACAATTTCCCACTGAATGCGCAGGATGTCGTTCATTTCCCTTTTTATTTTACATGGATGCAACAGCTTCTTTCAATGATTGTTGAGTCTCGAGGAGAGACAGGGAGCATCAGTGCAGAGAATTACACGGCTGTGCTGAGATGCTGGCAGCTCATTTCGGATTTTTTTTTTTTTTTTATAAGGCTCATTTTTTAAATATCCGGATTATGCGGATTTGTTAATGCGTGTAAGAGGCTCATTTTATACTCACTCATTCAAATAGCCGCCACAATAGGTCATCCTTAGTTTCATTCCTGTGATTTTTACCACATTATTGAAGTTGCCCTTTATCCCTCCTAGTTTCACTCAGCACTCATATCACAGTGGAGGAGTATTTTCTTGCTAGGTTTGTGTAGTGCACTTCAAATCAGACATTGAAAACTGCCTGTATTTTCAGTTTGACGGGTGAATAAAATGATAAAAAGATCTATATTTACCTGTGTGTGTGGACGACAGAGTCTTCCCCAAGGTTAACTAATTGACAAGCTTCTCCTATAATTGTGGAGATGAATTACACATGAGCTGTGCTTCATTTTTGGCTTGCCAGTGGATCTGATTCCTTCCTGGCAGAGAATGCTGTTTTTTTTTTTTTTTTACTATTATTATTTGAAATATTAGAGCCACTAATTGATTTATATGTAACATATTTCTTCTCCTTTTTTTCCTTCTCAGGTGGTATGATTGAATACTTACAATGAGAATCCTGTTTGGAGACTGGAACACGATTATTGTTTAGTTGAGTCTGGGTGCTCAGCTGAATATAAATTAGGTGTTCAGCACCAGAGATTGCTTGCAGAGGAAGAGAGCAACGAAGCCAAGACAATCTTCAAAGATAAATGCCGAGGCCTCACACGATGAACGGGACTCTTTATTTCAACTTGGGAAATAGAAATACCAAATTTTAACAAAACAGCAACAGGTTAAAGGAAGTGCAAACCCTGCACACATATAAGTAGCTTTTATAGTGTGGAGATGCATCTTTCCATTTTCTTTTTTCTCCTCTTGTGGGCTCAAGCCCAGACACTGAAAAACTTGAATTACTCGGTCCCGGAGGAACAGGGACCGGGGACAGTGATTGGGAATATTGCCAAAGATGCCAGGCTTGGACTGGAACAGATTGGGCAGGGAGGACAGGGTAAGAAAGCCAACTTCAGGGTGCTGGAGAACTCTGCACCTCATCTTATTGACGTGGACCCCCAAAGTGGATTGTTGTACACAAAGCAGCGCATTGACAGGGAAACGTTGTGTAAAAGAAACCCTAAGTGCCAGCTCTCCATGGAAGTGTTTGCCAATGATAAAGAGATATGTATGATAAAAATAGACATTCAGGACATCAATGACAACTCACCTGTTTTCCCCTCGGATCAGATTGATATTGACATTTCTGAAAATGCAGTGCCAGGAACACGGTTTCCCCTGACCAGCGCACATGACCCAGATGCTGGGGAAAATGGCCTAAAAACCTATCAAATTACACGTGATGACTACAACCTCTTCTCCTTAGAGGTAAAATCTAGAGGGGATGGGACAAAATTTCCAGAATTAGTCATTCAGCGACCACTGGACCGAGAAGAACGAAGTCATCACACCCTTATTTTGTCGGCTACTGACGGCGGGGAATATCCTCGGTCTGGTACCATGCAGATAAATGTTAAAGTTATTGACTCAAATGACAACAGCCCAGTGTTTGATCCTCCCTCGTATGTTGTGGAAATTCCTGAAAATTCAACTCCTGGTAAAGTCTTGATTGATTTAAATGCGACTGATCCTGATGAGGGAAACAACGGTCAAATAGTCTACTCTTTTAGTGGTTATGCCCCCGAGAGAATCAGAGAACTCTTTTCCATTGATTCCAGAACAGGAGTCATAAAAATTCAGGGTGAAATTGACTACGAAGAGAGCCCGGTTATTGAGATTGACGTTCAGGCAAAGGATCTTGGTCCCAATCCAATCCCAGGCCATTGCAAAGTCACAGTTAAAGTGCTTGACAGGAATGATAATTGGCCGTCCATAGGCTTTGTGTCTGTGCGACAGGGAGCCATCAGTGAAGCTGCACCCCCAGGCACAGTTATTGCTCTGGTTCGTGTCACAGACAAGGACTCGGGCAGGAATGGCCAGCTTCAGTGTAGAGTGCTGGGTAATGTCCCATTTAAACTTGAGGAGAACTATGATAACTTCTACACTGTGGTGACAGAAAGGCCCCTGGACAGGGAAATGCAGGATGAGTACAATGTCACAATTGTAGCCAAGGATAATGGCATTCCCCCTCTAAATTCGACAAAATCTTTCACTGTCAAGATTCTGGATGAAAATGACAATGTGCCCCGCTTCACCAAATCAGTATACATTCTTCAAATCTCTGAAAACAACATTCCTGGAGAGTACCTAGGTTCGGTTCTGGCACATGACCCAGACCTTGGCCAGAATGGGACAGTGTACTACAGCATTGTTAACTCCAACGTAAGTGGCGGTGACGTCAACACCTATGTCAACGTCAATGCAGCAAATGGAGCCATTTATGCTGTAAGATCTTTCAACTACGAGCAAATTAAGTATTTTGATTTTAAAGTTCTCGCTAAAGATGCAGGATCTCCACACCTTGAGAGTAATGCTACTGTCCGCATCAGTGTTCAAGATGTCAACGACAACATTCCCGTCATAGTTTTGCCGCTCCTTCAAAATGACACAGCTGAAATCCATGTTCCGCGAAATGTTGGTGTTGGCTACATTGTTACCACCGTGAGAGCAGTGGATAATGATTATGGTGAGAGTGGGAGGCTCATCTATGAGATTTCCGATGGCAATGAGGAGCACCTCTTTGAGATCGATCCAGTTACTGGGGAGGTGCGAACAGCCCATTCCTTCTGGGAGGACGTAAGCCCTGTTGTGGAGCTAATAATCCGAGTGTCGGACCACGGCAAGCCAACACTAACTGCTGCAGCTAGACTCATTATTAAGGCTTCCAACGGACGGCCTCCTGATGGACTGCCCCACATCAAAGACAATCAGAATTGGGACACCTCTCTCTGCCTCTTATTGTAACTCTAAGCATCATATCTCTTCATGCTTTCGTCTGTGCACATGGTTGATCCAGAGCAATCAAGTGCAAACGGGGAGGAGGAAACAAGCCGAAAATATTCGTTGGACCAGCCTGTCACAACTGTCGCATTGCTGGAATAGCCTCGCATCCCTCACTGGGGGAAAAGGCACAAGAAGAAGAAGATTAGACATATGACGACATCATGCTGGTGCAGAGCGAGGTGGAGGAGCGGGATGCCATGAATGTGATGAATGTGGTAAGCAGCCCTTCCTTGGCCACCTCTCCCATGTACTTTGACTACCAGACACGCCTGCCACTCAGCTCACCAAGGTCAGAGGTCATGTACCTCAAGCCCACTACCAATAACCTCAGCGTGCCCCAAGGCCACGTGGGATGCCACACCAGCTTCACAGGCCCAGTCACCAGCACTACAGACACACCTACTAACCGCATGTCCATCATACAGGTAAGAGAAATGGCACCTTTCTCCTTCACTGTTGTGCCACCATTTTTACTCCACAACCCCCACAAGCTCCCAGTTCCTGCACCCAACACGTGACCCTTGTTTTGTATGAAATCAAAAAGACAAGAACAGAGAGAAGCTTGGAAGCCCAAGAGCACAGAGGGAGCGAGAAGAAAGGGAGGGGTTGAGCATTAGACGGATTAAGCAGTCATTCTGCTGCTCTTATAGAACAGAGCCAGTCACATAAACACTCATCAGTTGTATCTATAGTTTGTAAAAGCAGACTTCTGCAAACAGCTATAGAGCAACGCATTTTCATTTGAAATCAAGTAGTTTTATCTTTGAAGAAAACATAAAAATTCAGACTGTCGGATTTTTTTTAATTTAGTTTACATACCAATCCCTGTTTGAAGAATCAGCTACTTTACAGAGACATACATATATTTTTTTATTTTCATGATAAAATGTTAGTGAAACATGTTTTTACGTAACTTATAACTAAAACAGCCATATCTTAAATTCACTTGGGAAGTCAACATTATTTAGAAAAGAAAGAGCAGACTTCCTCCAAGCATTGCCTGCTGCATGTTTGGTGTTGTCATGAATCCCTACAGCACTTTAAGTTTCATTCTAGCAGATTTAATACCTTAAGATTAGGAGATTGTACTTATTTTCACAGCTACTTTATACGTCTTTGTGCGGGTTACTTTGGTGTATAAGCCTCTAATGTGATAACTTCTCTCTGTCTTTGGCCTTAAGCTCATTAAAAGTCTGTCGTGGCAGACGAGGATTATACTCCGCTTAGGACAGTACTATGTGACACTGGAGATAATAGATAGTTACAGCAAAGTGAACGGTCATTCCTAGTATTTTGTGTTTAGTTAAAGCAAATAGTCACCAGTATGTCTGACTATCTTGTTTCTTACCTTGTTTTAAAGGTTTTTATACCTTTTTTTAGGTTTGCGTTTGTTTTTTTTTTTGCTGTACTACCAAGGTTGCACAATGTATGTTCCAGATGCAATTTGGGAAAACGCTATAAACCTGCTTCATATGCTCTAGCTGTAGCCAAGGGCTTTTCAGCACAATCAAGGAGAAACCCTTTCTAATTCCATCCCAATGGATTTCATCTAGTTGTGTTTAGATTGAGCGGCCTTGTGTCTTTTATACCCCTCTATTTTCACTAGACATGGATGTGATGATGACTGTGATCAGATGTGACGTTTTCTCACCAGGGAGGAAGGCCAGTGTCTGTTGTTTTCACTACCGGTCTTTCTTCTGCTTCTATTATGAACCAGCTGCATAGAGCAGGGGTCAGTTCAAAGACCGTTAAGGCTTTCTAATCAGAGGGGCCTAATAAGTGTTGTTCCATTTCACAAATCTGGCAATGATAAATTGGATTCAGCTAGCCTGTCGTACACCCGTTCATAGACATCTTTTTGTCTTTCTCTTCAAACACAAGTGGCATCAACACATTTCAAACTCTGTTGTTTACAGCAGGTCTCCTCAACATATCAAGCTTTGGTCCTCTGTTGTATTATTCAACAGAAACCTGTGTTTAGGGAGATGGCCAGAGGCATCAAGTTTCTTCAGAAGCTGTACAGAAACATATCACTTTCCTTCCTCTTGCTGTCCTCCGCTCAGCTCTCTCCGTGCATGTGGACAGTAGGTAACCTGAGTCAGGAGGGTGTCTATGGGAAAAATGTCAGGAAACAAAGACAGAATTCCCTTTCTATCGATCCCAAGGACTTCAGCCCATCTGTCAGTAAAGTTGCCACAACGAAGAACACAGAAAATATTAGTAAAGAAAGTGTGTGGGGGGGGGACATTATCTGCTCACTCAGTCACACAAGGACACTTCAGTGTCTGATTTGCTTTGTGGGAAAACTATGTCTAGAACTTGTATCCTGTTCAATGGAGCTAGAAGTGTTCAGTGATGTTCTATAGTGCTGCAAAGGCAGACAGATTGTCCATTATGTTTAGATGGAGAGGGGAAATTGTATGAAAAATACACAAGAGCTCTTGTGGTATTACTGATATCAATGCTGGTTCATTTGGTCCAGCAGATAGCCTCATTTTTTACTTTTGATGAGAATTTCTGAGATTAGATGATGTGTAATCTTGTCTAATTTTATGAAAGGTTCTAAAAAGTATACCTTAATGTTGACCCAGCAGTAAAACCAATAAGTAGGAAAGTTAAAGTCAAGTGTTCAAGACAAAGGGATGCGCTGTGTTATGTTTCAAAGAGTTAGCCTTGCATACTTGTACATAGTTTTTATTTGGACATTTCTCAAACTCCCTCCCTGTTTGTTTTTTTTTTTTACTTTGTAATAATTTCCCTTCACTGTGACCATTCTAAACAATGTGAGCCTCAATCTGACCCATTTATGCACAGATTTTTAGGTCTTTAAATTTAATTCTGAAAGAAAATAAGTCCACTTAGCCTTAAGTAAACCAGATCTTACAGAGTTCTATTTTCGTAAGAAACTCAGTCTGGAACCACAGCACAATGACAAAAGGCTGCCTAAAAAGCCTGGATAAGCCGCCTTTAGGTGGCAGCATTCTGCCTTGTGTAGGGTGGCATTGAGATAAGAGTGGCAAGGACAAACGGGGCTCCAGTCTCTGCTGACTTGATATCATTACTTGTCACTTTGTAAGAAGGCCCCTCCTGCTCTACTGAAAAATGCCTGACATGGAGAGATGAAATATGGCGTGTCATTTTTAGATCTGCCTCTCATAGCACTTCAGTTCAGCACTTTTGAATGACAATGACTGCATTTACATCTGCACGGAGTCCAGGATTTTTACAGATCTCCTATACAAATTTGAGAAAATCTCATTACAACTCACAATGTAACATGGTTTTGGGATGGTTTTTCAAATCGACTCATGGCCTTAATCCTGTAAAAAAAATGAAGAAAGAAAAAAAAAAAGCGTAAAAGAATGTGACAGTAGTTATTAAAGCTTAATGTTATTTTATACAGGAGATGTGCACTTTGAATCTGCATGTAAGGAAATTATCTGATGCAGATGTTGAAAATAGATGTTTCGAGGAATAGCCTTACTCTGCACAGTTTGGAGAGATTGTGTTCATTTGGGTGTGTGGGTGTAATGTCATTGTGTATCTCAGCCTCCTGATTTAAGCATTCAGCTGGCAGCCTCTGTGACAGAGCTCCACTCTTTTATGAGTATGACAATCTCGCATTTGTCCAAACCTCAAGACACCCATAATGCAAGAAACACCAACACAAAGACGGTGGGATGTGTTTTTAAGGATTTCCCCCAAAAAAGATTCATCAAAGCCTCTGTTGTGTATTGTGTTGCAGATGCTTCAGTGGCCAATGAGCCCATGAATATTAAATCACCCTTTATTTGATTTACCTTCATCCTCAAGTAACTGCTTTCTTCTTCCTTTCTCTTCCTTCCTTTCCTCCAAACTGAAGCAAACTGGCATTCTGGATTTCAGAGTTCAGGATCTGTTATGAATGTTCAAAGAGTTATTGATAGGAAGGAGAAACAGTTTAAGAAACCTACTGTACGTTGTTTACATTTGCCCCCCGGCAGAGATTCTGAGTCACTTGGCCAGATTTGTTTTATTTGAGCGTGCCTGTACATGAAGAAATATTATCTTACCTAAGGGTGCATTTTCATATCTCCTCAAATAAATCTGCTCCCACTGTACATAAAACATCACACTGAAATTCTAAATTATTAATAGGCACTTTTATTTGTCTTTGTAGCCCCCAAACCTGAAAGAGTAGAAACAACTAAGAGGAAGTGCAGTCATCCTCCACAGTGTTTCTCTGGGAAATCAACCTTAAATTATTATTTTTTTTTTTTTCAAGCACAATAAAGAAGCTTATATTAAATGCTTTGTGTATTAGCTACTGTGGTTTTGGCTAATGTGTAAGCTTCTATAAGCAGCAAAATACTCTATGTTCAAAGCCAAGAACAAGTCAAATTTACATTTAGTCATTAATTCATGATGATGTTTATTAGATTATAGAAAAAAAAAGTGAATATGTCACAATAAATATTGGAAGTCCCTGCTTCTTTTTATTAAACCGTGTGCACAATGGTAGTTGAAAGCAGTAAGAGAAGCTGAATTAGTTCTGTTTTTTTTTTTTTTTCCTGTTTTTTATTTTTTATTTTATAGTAGGATTGGATAAACCTGTGCCATTTTCTAGGACATAGTTTCTGCGAATTGGCAGCAGTTCTTTCAAAATTCTCCTCTTGAGTTGTGGGAAGCACCACTGGCATGAAACAACCCTTCCCCCCTTCCCATTACCCATTACTGAACTTAAACAGAACTGTATGTTTACAGTCTCTTTAGCCTACACTTCCCGAGACCCCCAACCTAACATTACCGGCGCAACAAAACAAAAGGACATGGTGGCGGACAAGATAGTGACTGAAAATCATTAACTGGAAACGGAAATTGACAAACAAGTTATATTAGTCTTTTTTGACCAAAAACAAGAATATTTTTTGACTGAATTGTGTGGCAGGGGACGGGGTAGGGGGATTATATTCCGGTCTTGGACTTCCTTCCAGCTAATGATTTTTAGCCGCCATCTTTGCTGCCACCAGGTACCACTCAACAAATGGCGAGCAGTTCCTGGTTTAGATTTATTTGAATAAAAAACACATTTTTGAGCTTAATTTTCTTTATATATGACTTATTATATATTGTTGCCCCTCAGTCTTTTATTTGAGAGAAGATTGAGTTCAACAACATGAACTTAAAAGATTAACAATATTTAATAAAGTTCCTTATTCAACAATTTAGATCATAGAGAGAATTAGTTTACCTTCAACTCGCTGGACGAAACCGTTGCCTCTCCTGAGGAACAGACATGGAGTGGCTCAAATGTTACAAGTTTCTCTTTTTTGTTCTCTCATATGGCTAGCTACGCACGTCAGGACGTCCCCATGTGTAGATCAGTAATCGATGTGTTTGGACCCTGCTGAGATGCAGGGTTTGATTCTAATTGGCTTATCAGAAGTGTAATGTGAGCTGCAGTGGTGTGTCTGCAGCTGGATGCAGAAAGGCATTGGGGAGGGGTCAGAATATCAATTTTTTGTTCACTAAAGTTAAAACAAATACACAAAAAATACATGATTTTATTCTATTTTGCAACAATATTAAAAAAATACCCCAATAACAAGTTAAAAAAACCAAAAAACATGGTTTTCATCAGACGTGCTATTCAACTGATATTTTCAACTCATTTTTATATTTTTGTTGGCCAACATTTGGATGAAAACAGAAAGAAGACTCAAAGTGAGTTTGATAGTGTGGACAAACAAATCTTAATAAAACTGTTGAAAAATAAACTAGCAGGCTTAAAAATCCCAAAATGTGCACTATAGCTGAATATCCCCCCATTTGTTTTTCCATACGGCCTCTGAAAGAATCAGCCTGTTGACAAGGCGTGACTTGGCCTTCTTGGTCATTGGCTTTGTTTCCTTTCAGCATCAGCGTAATAATTTAATATGTCCTCACCCTTTTACCTGAGCTGCATAATATTCCTTTTATTTAACTGACCTTCCAACCAACCATCGCAGAACAACACAGGAATTTTATTTTTTTTGTGATTACAGAGGAAGGAAATGAGAACAGGAAATGACCTTCCTGATAGGCAGATTGGCCAGACACATTAAAGCAATTTTCCTGGTTCAGTAGGAAGCAGCCGATGGGAGATGACATGGGCATGATTGTAAGACTGTGGCTCGTCAGCCGACATTTACTTTCAAGTCATTGTGTGTTTTCTGGTACAGGAGGAAGTGAATGATCGTGACTCTTTTGTCTAATTTGGTGAGGCTGGAGCTTCAAAATGTCATGTCATTCTGTTAAACAGCAAGAGTCTTTGATTTTTTTTTTTTTTCCGTCAACAGACACGTCTCATGTGACTCACTAATTACTTTTCTTTTCTCGCCATTAAGAGAATGCCTGCTAATACTTCAGGTGACTGCCTTTTTCTTTCTCTTTTATTTGAGGCTGTTGTCTTATGTGACACTTTACCTTGTTGCCCTGACCTTGTTGCCACTTGCCAGTGTTTGTATTACTCTTCAGGTGCACACACCTACACAAGATGGAACACTGCATTTTGTGGCTGCCAAGCCTTGTAATATAATGCATTTTCACTTCTAATGTAAGCCTCCTTCAATATGAAATGTTGAAATTGTGACAAAAAAGAAATATCTGCTTGCTCACAGTTACTTCGGTATTGTGTTCAAACAAGTCAGACGTTAGACAGCGACTTGGCTTTGAAACAGGCAGTAAAAAACAAGAGAACAAAGAATAACCTTCACAGCTGAGGCACCTATGATTCAGCTGCCATGGATCTATGTGCGAGCGTACATAAGGCGCGTGCACCTGTGCTACTGCCAGCTGCACTCTGAAGCACAGGTCTTGCTGGTTTCCTCAGATTGAAATGGGCCCCCCTGTTGGGGCCGCCAGCCCCCTGAAGGCTTAAGATCCCACCTGGGGTCTTTAGACTTAAAGTTTTTGGGCAGCAGGGTGTCTTTGATGCAGCATGAGATGGGTCCAGATAGGAGTGACCACACAGCACTATGTGGGAAAAGGCATAGGTAACATAGGGTTGTGTACTGTAGGTGTGCACGGCACGGTGATGTATTCTTTGAACTGCCAGCAGCTGGGTCTCCTTGCTGTAAATCAAACACGCTCAAAGTCAAACAAAGTGGAGCTGGCTGTGCTGTTACTTGGAACTGGTCCAGCCAGGAAGAGCTTCTATTCATGCCACATTTTCTTTCTCCGTGCCCCCTAGACATGTGCTTTAGAATCAACACACAGCTCAAAGCATGAGTTGTGCGAATCTGTTCTCACCTTCTATCTCATTAGTGTAAGAGAGATGATTTATCCCCCTTTGCTCGAATCTCTCTTGCTCTCCTTGTCCTTGCTTTTTACAGTTCAACACTTCTTCGGCTTCATCAGTAATGTGATTAATTGTTGGGAGGAATAGATCTTGCGTATTATCTCATTTGCTGTAATTCTACCTTACTGCATGTCACAACAAACGGTTATGACTTTTTCTTTGCTGCACAACCACTAGTGTGTTACTCTCAGGTTCCAGTCAGCCAATTATGATTTGCTTTGCAATTTGAGGATCATTTTCCTAAAAGAGTGCAACAGAAATAAGAGCAGTGGATTTTTTTTTCCATCTTTTTTTGTGTGCAATGTGTCTTCCAAGAGAACTATCTCTTCTGTTCATTGCGATATTTGCAACCAAGTTTGTAACCTAACCCCTGTTTCTAAAGCCTTGCATGTTGTCTGAGGGGAGTTGACAGCCACTGTGTTTTGCTGCCACTGTTATGTGTTTTGTGGCAACAGAGGCGAGACTCGGCACTCTCAGATGTTATTGCCTAAACAAAAAAGGCTTACTAAGAGGTAGTCACACAAGATTTGTGGTCAAACGTTGGTGGTGTCTGTTCTAGCTGAGGGTTAATAGTTTGTTAAAAAAATTGCAAATTTGACCGGTCTTATTTTAATTTTTTCTCTGTTGTACTTCACAAAAGTACTCAATTGGCCCCTCGCTGCGTTCATGTTTTAGAAAGAAATCTTTCTTTGCTCTTAAGCATTCGGATCAATTGGTGGTTCACTCCGTTTCTTATTGATTTTTGCTCTGTTTGGTACTGAAATACTGGTTTTCATTATCTATTGCTCTAAGCATTGTTAAGTGAAAATAAAAAAGTAAAAAAAACTAGTCCTTACTTGTTTCAACTCCTCTTTTTTGGAGTCCTTTCTTTTCTCTACTCCTGTCATTTTGGATAAGCATCGCAATTGCTCATGTTACAGACGATCCCAGCCAAATTCATAATGATGAGATTATCTTGTCAACAGTACAGGGTGTATATGTCTGCTATATTGATCTGCACGCAGCTCTAATAAATGAAGTGACACGATGAAAGTGTTGGCTCAGTGATAACTCTGAAAAGATCTTGCTATTTATACACTCTCAACACTGCAGAGATGATGAATGGAACTTTTTTTCAGTTTTCCTCCTGGTTCTGAGTCCTCTCCTCATCTCTCCCTATCCTCTCCCCTCTGATGTGATCAGCATGTCACGCTGACATGCCGCATCTAGGCGAAAAGTCATGGGTGCCGCTGTGTGAGAAACCCATCAAATAACAGCCTGCGACTCAGGACAACTGGGAAAGAAACAGATTGCTGGAGCTAGATTCAGTTGTGTGTGCGTGAAGTAACTGAGGTTCGAACGAACGTTTATCTTTGCATTTGAGGAGAAGGTCAGCGGGGTTTAGAGCCTTAGATTACACGTGATTGCTTCTTCTGTAGGCTAGCTGATTAATGCTAAGGCTGCTCTGACAGACTCCTAATGCACCGTAGACACACTTGAAAGAGACCGAGAGAAACTGACTTCCCACCCTTTGACAAAAGAGCATTATCCTAAAGCCTTTTCAGTGAGCCTTTACCCAGGTGTATTGACAGCTTCCTTCCTTTCTGCTCTTCCTTCATTTTCTAACTCAGCTTTCGCTAAGATACATCAGCTCCATTGACCTGATATATATATACTGTAGATAGGTGACCTTGATATGAAACATACCCAATCTGTTTAGTGCCAGTGCTTGTGCGTATGTGTGCTTCTGGAGGCATTTGAATTAAACGCTTGCCTTGAGTTTGTATTTGTGTGTTTTATAAATCTGGCCTCAATCGTGGGTTTTTGGGAAATACGTTCAACGTCTCAGAAAGCTTTCTCCTTACTAAATTCAAAAAAGTAATTTTTTTTTTTTTTTTTTGATACTTGGAGCTCCAGCATTATTAACCTAAGAACAAGCCCATAATTTGTTGTAAATCATTGGTTTCAAAGCTAAGTAAAAAAAAAAAAATTTAGATGAGACAATAAAATAAATCTACGCTTTCATCAAACGCTGCTCACAAAATACTTGTTTAGAAATGAATCCAAACACTGAACAACACAAATTCATTAGTTTAATGAAGGGTTCTGTATTCATTCGTTTCCTTTCTCCTGTTGTTCTGGTATGTAGTCATTACAAACCCATGTATTAATCCAATCCCTCTAAAAGGGAAAACAATATGAAATGTTCCTTTTTTATAAAATTTTGGTTAATTGGTGTTTTACTTGAAAGCGAGTTAGCAGAGGAGTCATTTTTGTTTCTCGCTTATGACGAAGAACAGGTTAATAAATTATACCCCACTTTTCTAGTAACTCCTGGTGTTTGCAAAAGTAGGATTTTCATCTTCCTGTTTGTGATTTGATTTCTGATTCTTCAGTATTTGAAGGTAAACCGTTTTTTGAGAAAATATTTTAACTCAAATTCTTGAATCTACTTTTATTTGTATAGAACATTGAACCAAACAAAACTGTTTCCAAATTGCTGTACATGCAAAAAAAAAAAATTCTTGACTCAAGAAAGAAGTGAATATGAGAAAGACAGAAGATTGTAGACATTCTTGGCATCCCTGAGGCAACCTCTGAAATGATGATGCATTTCCTTCAAAGGGGTGCATGGAATTATTGTTTTTTTGTGTTTTTTTTTTTTTGTATTTTTTGGTAGAAGCCTCTGGCACATGAGCAGGACTTTTTTTAGGGCATTTTTAATAAACATTTATTTGAATCATTTTTTAATAACCTTTTACCTAAAGAGGGAATACTGTTTTAAGACTGAGTTTTAGAGTTTTATTTACCTTCACATATATATTAATCCTTTCACTAGTTATTATGACTGATCAGATTTATTGCAGACTCATCCCGTCTAACATCAGCTGTTTAGGAGTGATTTTCTGAACTGCTGATGCAAAGAACTCTTCTAAATGGTTACAAGATCACACAAAAATATGGAGATCATTGATAACACTAAAAATTTGTGTTATAAAAGAATTTGCCATTTCAGGTGAAAGCATTGCAGCTTTGGAAACCATACAAGCATGACAACATGTTGTCAGATTTTGCCCCCCACAAAGACTGAACCATTTGTTTTCCTAAGTGAAAAAAAAATTGCATCCACTGCTGCCTCCATAAATCTTGGACTGAAGAATATACTGACCACTCTAATCGAAGAACCTAAGTCAAATTATATTATATGGGGAGAGTAAATGACATAAAGTAAAATTTGGAAATACAATAAGAAGTTTCATTTCACAAGACATGAAATTAAAATAGATCTCCTTCATCTGTTCTGGACTACTGCATGCATGTAGCAAGTGTGTGTTTACTGGTTTCAGGCTTCCTGGTTGTAGGTGTAACACACATTCAGTTTCATTCTCATGATGTGAATCACTTTAATGAGAATTCCTGCATCCCTTTACCAGGGTTAGGGTTAGGGCTTGATTTATTTACTAAAGACCTACCTAACCTTAATCACCACAGGGATTATCATAACCTGCACTGTAACTTAACCTTAACATGAGGCTCCCCCGCTGTGTCCTTTTAAAGTGCTCTTTACCCTAAAATATAATGAATGCACTTTTGTTTAATGTCTTTTTAGTCCCAAAAGAGAGGCACGTTCCCGCAATGACACTGAGTAAACAGGTTTTGGTCTCCTACAAATGAATAATACAAGAACACGCAGACGTGCATGTATGCACACACGCACACACACATCCCCTCACACATGTAGACATCAATTCCCTGGTCTGCTAGAAGAGGATTATAGCAGACTTCTCACTCAGCTCCAAAACCCCAGGGTCAGTCATATGAATTCACTCAATTTGAATGTAGTTTGCAGCTTGTTAGGATGTGAATTGTGCCAGTACCACCCAGATGAAACTGGAATTAATTCTTTTGCTTGAACAAACGACACATATGGCATTTTTGCGAACACAGTCTGCTCGCCTGAAGACAAACAGCATCTTGTAAGGTGGCACAGAAGTGCAATGTTTCCCTTCAAACTCCTTTCTTACATCAGAATTAGTTCATTTTAGGTTTAACAAATATTATATTGCCTAGCATAATGAGGAAAAAGTTAATGAGAGAGATTATAACATATTTTTAAAAAAACAAAATGCCAAAACTGAAATCAAATATTATAGCAAATGCATACTTGCATTAGAACACAGCACCTTTAAAGGATGCATTCTTGATATAGAAAATTCACAAAAATTATATACAATCGGTGTATGTAAAAATAACTGTTTTGCTCTTGTCATCATTACTATTATCAGCTCTTCAAAGGGGTTACATTTCATTTCTATGTAAATAAACAGATTTATACACATATTGGAGGTTCCATATGAGAAAGACGTGGGTCAAATTGTTCTTATTACAAAATATGATACTGCGTTTAGCCCAAAAAAACTGATCTTATATGTGTAAATCAAGCATATTTAAGTCTCAGCTTTATCAATAAATAATTTCAAAGCTTTACTGGATTCAGTGTGTCCAGTTTTCATCAGTAGACCTGTCATTCTCCAGGGATTGATCTCCCACCTCTGATGGTCATCTGTGTGAAACAGGACTGGCTGGAGCTCAAAAGGCAGGTGAATGAATTCTGTAGGATTGCTTTTTTAGGCAGATCATATGCCAAATTAACCTTGCCCCACTTGTTCTGTGCTCCTATTCTTTAATGTAAGAGCACACGGGGAAGAGTTGTGCTCTGTTGAAGGTGATATATGATGTCCAACTGAGTGAGATTACACTACCCTTACTGGGAAGTGACCGGGGTACTTAGTCATGCGTGCAGCCAGCACTTTCGACTGCCATTACATTAATAGTCTGATAGGACTTGAGGATTAAAGTGATCCCTCTTGACAAATTCTTTATGTTGGGGGCGGGAGTTCCCTCACTAAATTCCTCTTTTCCTTATTTTATGCAACAAATGTGTGTGTGTGCTCTTTTCATATTTAGTTATTAAGTAGATATTTTATGCTAACCAACTTACATGTATGATGCAGTTCTTAAGAAAGCTTCAATACACATTGTGCACAGTCATATAAATCTATTTTAATGTTGATGCAGGTTAAACATGTAAAGAATAGGAAAATCAGGGGATTTGTAATGAAAAAAAATGCATTCAATATTTGATAACTGAGGTACTGCCTCGATAGAATTTGTTTGTTTTCAATGATTCAGCAGCATAACTATGGCATCATTCAACAACTTGATCTGCTTACTTATTTCTATTCTATTTTTAAACCCTGCACTTGAGGTTAAAAGTTTGCGATCTTTTCACCAAGGAGTCAACATGATGTACAAGTGTTTTTATTGAATTGTAGCTATATTAAGACATTTTTTTCAACAGTAGCTTAATTAATTCACTAATAATTTCATTACATGCAAAGTAGTTAAATGCAGGACTTTCAGTGCACATTAAATCTTGGCTTGTTAGCCACCTTCTAACATGTAAGATGTAGTCTCGTGCTGTAATGTTTCTTCCGTTCTGTGTAACCCTTTTGCACCTATATTTGTGTGAAGGATTTGTATATGGACTGAGGTGGTTGAGGAAGCAATGGAAAAAAAAAAACAATAAGTCCATGTGAATTCATTCTCTCTGGTGTGTGTGTTTCATTGTCATGTACGTGTGCTGCTTCACAAGATGATAACGGCCTGCTCAAGAATTCATTCAGGCTTTCTCTCAGAGTCAGGGTTTGTGCGTCTACTGGAGTCTTTTCCATGCCCTGTTAAAGTATCAATAAAAGTAATGATTACAACTTAAATTATGTAATTTCTTTAAAAAGAAAAAAAAGCACTAAATTTTTTATTGTTAAATGCATATTTTATCTAGAAAATGAATACAATAAGTTCTCTAGACCCACTTTGAAGAAAATTGTCTTTTGTTTTTAACATGCTCTTGCATTTCCCTGCTCTCCTCCACTCTCGTGCATCTGCTATAGACAACTAGATCCAGATATGTTTTTATTTTAGTAATGTTAGGCTGAGGTTAAGAGGGGTTGTAAGCCTGTGGGAGGAAGTGGAAAAAATGGATGATGGGAAATAGGGGTAGGCCTACTCCGCAAACAGTCCCGCCTACAACTCAGAGGCATATAAATAATGAACTACTCCAACTCTGCAGAAATGATGTCCAAGAAACTGTTTTTTTTCATTTTTTATGTTGACATAAACATAATTAAAAGACCACTGAGAATGCTTTTACAAAATATCAAAAGATGATTGAAGTGGAACTTAAGGTTAACTATACATTTGAAGTTATGTCAAGCATGTTGCTTTTTATGTTCAGTATCTACATTTCAGTTCTTCTGCAATGAAAGCCATTAGGACATTCAAATTTTTTTCAATTGAAAGGTAGATCTAATGACAGCTTTCTGGTCAGCCAAAATTTTAGCTGATCAATGAGAGCTGCAGTGTATTAATCATAGATATTGAATCTTTCCTGGGGAGCAATTAGGAAACGTGAGAGGTCATTGTGTTTATGGAACTCTGCATGAAAGCCTTCCAAGAGCTATTTAGCACTCTATAATGAAAGAGGGAGACACGTTTTATCAATAAGTGGACGCTTGCATACACACAAAAGGCGAAACTCATAAAAATAATTCAATAGTCTGTTTGAATAAAGTAAAGTTATTACTAACGTGATGAGACTGGTGCATTGCATTATCGGGGCCACTGGTGTCATGATAAACCAGCAATTTGTTCCATTAGAAGACATTCTGAAATAAATTTGCAACTAATTTCATGAGTATCTTATCTGATTCCTATTAGATTTGTTGTACAAAATAAAGCTGAAGTCACAATAAGAAAAAAGGATCAGAGGCACACACTTTAAATCCCCCTGACTTTAAAACAAGGACAATGATTTCATTTATTACATACCACTGCAGTGAAAAATATTAGAGACAAATTAATTAGATGAATTTATTGTCATATTAAATATAATCTACAGGAGATGCTTTCTTATTTATTTATATTGCAATTAATGTGCTCATCAATTGACTGTTAGGAAACAGGAAAAATAGGAAAAAAATGAAAGTTGTGCTTCAGACGTGAACAGTTAGAAATGAGTCATAAATGCATTAGATTAAAAAAAAAAGAATAATTTAAGGTTAATTTTATATGCACTCAAATGTATTTGGGAGAGCTTAAATCCTCTACTAACAAAATACCTTCAAAGCAGCAAGAAAAAATGAGTGCATTACATTTCAGGATGTTGCCTTGCAGAATTTCTAGGAAAAGATGCACTAAATGAAAAAGAAAATGGCAACAGATTTTATGAGATTTCACCACCGTTGTAACTGCGATCAAAAAGAATGTTATGATTTTCTGTGTCTGTGCAGCCAACAAAGTACAGAAATATAGAATGAGAAGTCTGAAAGAACTGCATGAAAGCAGGCTATCAAAAGGAGGTATAGCCATACAGTTCAACCTTGGACAAATGATAAACAACAAACCTGAGATTTTAGTGTTTTGTTAGGTTGTTCCTTAAATATGCAATGTGTGAAAAAAAAAAAAAGTCAACTAAATGACCATTTTTTTCCATCAAAAGTCACCCAAGAACAATCAGTAATGCAATAATGTGAATATTGTGACAGCTCCGAGACACACTAAAATCCAGCACTTTCCTAACACTGATAAGGCATCTTAGAGATAAGATCCCATTTCAGTTTCAGTTCCCAGTTCTTTGTTCCCCAGCATCAGAAGATCAGCTTTACTGTCAAAGCATTTCTTTGGAGCGGATACGCAAAAGAGCAGAGGATACATTCCACTGTTAGCCTTAAGTTCATTCAAGTACATTTACTGAACAGTCTCTTATCTCTAGGAAGATGCTTCAATGCTAATTAGATCTGATCACTTACAATTGCTCCTTAGCCACCAGATAATCAATGCAGTGTAATTATTGTCTTGTTTGCCCGCCCATTTTTTTTTACTCCTTTTGTCATCCTCACCAGTTGCTGTTCTGCGGTTCCCTCTCCCATACAATCTGTCCTTGTCTTCTTTAGCTTCCTTTGTGTCACAATTTTTCTTTGTCTCTTAATCTCAGTCTCTGCCTAATGATTACATATTTTTCGATAAAAACACATTTCATTCATTGACAAATACAGTAAGCCCAATATATCTATTGGGCTTACTGTCAAAAAGAAGGTTAGAGATTGCTCATTCTCTCTGATCTGGAGATGCAGCTGTACTCACAAACACACACAGACGCATGGACACACACAACAAGAGTTATGTGCATCTTCTGCTAGACAGCAAAGGACAAACGCATGTATCATACCAGGCGGGATAGGTAGAGGGAGGGGTGCGCGCTCGTGTTCGCTGAATAAAAGAGAGCTGTCCAATGATGTGTGAACGAGAAGCTGCAATTTTTCCTCATTCACCATCCCTATGTAAGGCACCAATACATGTGCGCACAACAACACCTAAACACAGGTGTGGTGTCGCAGAAATGAACAGTGCTCCAAAATGCACCAGCGTGCACCGACAGCAGGACGGCACTCCAGCATTTTCGGCCTATTTGTCTCAATTGGGCCGCTGACTGAGCGGTCAGTCTTTGGGCTTCATTGGGAATACAGAAGAGAGTGCAGCTTTTTACACTTACTCAGCCTCCCTGTACTCAGTATCTCAGTGACCTCTGTGGCCTTGTTTCATGAACGAGATATAACCCATCAGTCACTGCTACTTAGCAGCATGCTTCCATCCAAGCCAGGCAAGAGAAACTTCTCTGACATCCGAACATGGCTTAAACAGACGGGATCCTGTGCCTTTCGAGCATGTCTCACCACCACATGGAGGATATCACACCTCCAACTTTTGGACAAATACATCTGGGTAATGCTCAGACGTCTCTTTTTTTTTTTTCAAAAACGTATCAGTTGGTCCAAATTTGAGTTTAAGCAGGTTCAACAGCACTACACAGATAGAATGGATGGTCTCAAATCCCAGCTGGGTCGTTGTTGTGTGGAGTTTGAATGTTCTCCACGTATATGTATGGATTCTCCACAGGCACTCTGACTTTCTCTCACAATCATTAAAAACTATAAATAGATGCGTCGTAAGTCAATGATGACTGAATCATGAGTCCCCAAACTACGGCCCATGGAACGGATCCGGCCCGCCTCCACATTCAGCCCCCTAAACACTAACAAAGATGCATATTAATATATTTTTTTCTCTCAATCTGGCTGAACGTGACGTTTTATTCCACCCTTCTGCAGTCTGAACTATGACGGGAGAGGATTGGTTTCATTTTTAGTATAATTTTTTCTGTGAAGATTACAGAAATGAACTATTTAAAACTTGGCAATGTGTGGCTTTCTGGAAAATCATAAACGTTTACATTTAGGCTGTGATTGTTTCACTCTGTTAGCCAACAAACTGACCCCCCACATCAGAGAAGAAAACAGCTATGTGGCCCTTACAAGATAAAGTTTGGGGACCCCTGCTCTAAATAGTCCCTCGATGGGATTGTGTGGCCCTGTTATGAACTGATAACCCATCCAGGATTGTTACCTCCATTCACAGGTATAGGCTCCAGCAACCCCATGACCCCAAAAGGGATTAAGAAGGTTTAGAAGATGGATAAATGAGATCAGAGGATGTTTGGTCGATAAGTAAATGAGTTGTTTAACTGAGCTCTGATCTATCCAGTTCTCTCGTTCTTTGCTCGTTTCTCAAATTCAGAGTTTTGAAAGCTTTTAGGATGAAACATGATATTTAAAGCATTTAATTGATTACACACACTGTGTGGTCCAGATTATCAACCTCTCCTAAGTTATCTTGTGTTGGTTGTGAGCGCTGACTGGCTCAGTACAAAGCAGCTCATACTGCCCGTTATCGACCCATTCATTTGAAAGTGCTCCATTGTACTGAAAGGGCTGTGCAGTTTAGACAGACAGGAAGAGATGAAGGCTTAAGATCAGCCTGGACTCTTAACTGGCAGGAAAGAGGTTTGTATGAAGTGGAGTAATGTGTTTTTTATTGGCTTGTAGGGCTTGGAAGGCAGGTTTCTTAAGCTCTGATCTTTGTCTTAAGTGTAAGAAAAAAACCTCTGTTAATTAAATCTTGTAAGATTGTTTCCATTTAAGCACATGTTCAAAGAAGAGTCCTAGTTGCTCAACATAAGAATATTTTTGTCTTTTTGCAAGGGGATTATGAAAACATAACTTTTAATTTGACTTTTTTTTTTTTTTGCGAAAATGTGTTGATTTTTTTAGCTACTTGGTAAAATAGCCTTTCACCTTTTTTGTTTGTTTAAATGCTAAAACTACTGAAAAAAAAGTATGTCCAAGTTTGCCAGTCATAAAGTATAAAAAAGGTCAGTAAATTTAAAAAAAAAAAAAAAAAAAAAAAAAACCTTACCTCTCTCTTAAAAAAATGTCTTTCAGCAGCTTTTATTATTTCATTGCCAAACAGTTTCAAACATTCATACTTTCCTTTCTTTATGGTCAGATTCCAGCTTTTGATATGTTCCATGAGTGTTCTCTTTGAATACTGGCGAAGGCTGAAGTGGAATAAAGTGTTTAGGTGGAGATAAAGCTGTTTGTAAAAGCATGGAAGGTCAAAGTACCGAGGTGGCCTGTCTGACCTTCACGCACCCCTTTTTCAAACTGAGCTACCGCAGTGCATGGATGACATTGAAATACTCTGTTGGCTGTGAGTCAAGCTGTGCATGTGAAAAACCCTGGCACAAGGAGACATTACTCACTAAACATGACATTTTACCATTATGAATTCAAGACAGCGAGTTGTGCACAACGTTGGGTAATTATGTGTGTTGCTGAGAGGAAAAGAACGGCTGCTGCACGGAAGCCGTTTTCTGTTTAAGTCATTTCTTCCCTCATTGCTTTATCTACATGAAATCTGCGTTGTCTGTATTCTAGTCATAATTTGAACTAAAGACAACTGCTTCAATGTAGTATGTTTTTTATAAAAAAAAAAAAAAAAAAAGCACAATTTCACACAAATACCTCTCGTTTTATGTACCACTGGACTTGCGTTTTAGAAATTTCCCACCGAGCACACTCAGATCTATGTGACCTTTTAACTGCCTTAACATGATTAAAACCCCCAATGCACTCTACATTGATATAATTACCAAGAGAATGAGACAGACTGAGAGAAAGATAGAGTGCTTCATTGCCGATGTGATTGATCCATTTTGTGAGGCGGGGCTGCATACGGTGCTGACCGTTCAGTGTTTGCATGCTCCCCCATAGGGGTTCATACCAGTTTTCCATTATTCTTTCTGTACTCTTACTGTTTGGTAATAATGCTTTTGTGAGTCCTTGTTTGTACAAGCATTTGTACGCTTGTTTTTTTTGCCCCCTATTGATCTAAATGGAATGAAGACCCCTGCGTATGATCAGGTACCCCTTAGTGAATAAACTGAATACAGTTCAAGAGCTACAAACTGCAGTTCTTTAAAAAACAATTACAATGTGGCAAAATGGGGGGAAAAAAGTTGAGTATTTAGATATTTAGAAAGTCAGCGGGTTCTAACAGCAAAAAGAAACAAATTACAATCCCACATTAAGTGTTTGTAGTACTGAGTTTTACAAAAGAACCATTTGTTTCCTTATTTCTCAGAACTGTTTTATGAGTCACCAAATCTCTTCTATCTTGTGTTTATTTCAGAAGCACACTTTCTAACAGCTAACCAGCCTCACTAAGTAGAAATGACAGCTGAAACTTTCCTTCTAACTATCATACCCTTCATCTTGTTGTCTTTCCTTAACCATATTTTGTCAGGATTAAGTATTTTACATTCATTTTCTGCAGAGCTTACTACATATTTTCTTCTGTCTTCTTCACAGACGGACAATTTCCCCACCGAGCCTAATTACATGGGCAGCAGACAGCAGTTTGTTCAAAGGTAAGAGTTAGAATCTATAGGGGCCTACTGGATATCAGGTTTTGATTTCTTAATATCCCCAGCACAGTATGCTAATAACTGTAGCTGTGCTGATTGTTTGCACATTTAATAAAGTTCAAAGCTGCACAATATGACAGATCATGCATTAAATGCTACTCAGACTCTCGTGTACTTTCTCAGCATGGCAATTAGTGAGGCTGCAGAACTGTTTTAGTCGAACCTCGTTGCATTTTTTTTGCCCTCTTCATGATTGTATTTTTCTTTGTTTTGGATTTAGCTTTGCTTATTCACGTTCTCCTATGCTACCACAGTTCTATCAGAGGTTGTTTTGTCGTCGGTCCATTTCGCACTAACACTACTGTATCTTTCTTTTTGTGTGCGTTGTTTGATTTTTCCAGTAGTTCCACATTCAAAGACCCGGAGCGAGCGAGTCTTAGAGACAGCGGTCATGGGGACAGTGACCAGGCTGACAGTGACCAGGACACCAACAAAGGTTCCTGCTGTGATATGTCTGCGAAGGAAGCCCTCAAGTTGAAGGCTGTGGGTGTGAAACCACCACCTCTGGAGCAAGGTGAGCTCTCTCAGAAACATTTAAGTGGGTCTGAAATGAAAGATGTAGTGTTATTTTCTCCTTGTGTTTGAGTATAAATGATGCCGTTGTCTGGCTTGCCTGAACACTCCTGCATTCCGAACTTACGTTGAGCTACTTTTTGTGCAACTACTTTATTCTTTGCTCTTTTTATTTTCCATTTAAAGTGGGTGTGTTGGAGGGTGTGAATGTGTGTGCATTCGGTTCACGTGCTCAGTTTATCAAAGCAGACAAGGCCATTGTGTTTTCATAAGCCCAACTACTTCAGCTTCTCCATTTAGTCCCTCTTCCCACAGCACCCGTCTCTGAAACTTTGATAATGGAACATGGAAAATGACTTAGTGAGCGGCAGACGATGTAGCTCGGTAGTGAGGTGATTAAATATGAATAATTATTCTAAGCGCTGTGGGTCGGGCAGATTACACATGACATGTGTAGAACAATAACTCCCCAGATATGAGGTGTTGCAGTCACCCCCAGCCACTTCACGTGATTAGCACGGGGTCAGGGGAGGCAATAGACTGACGATTATACATTAAGTAGATTTAGGGAGAAGTAATGGGATAGGAGATAAATTTCTCATTGCGGCTTCAACAACAGATGCGCTTTGGTGTGTGTCATTACCTGCTTAACAAAACAGTTATTGCCACAGCAGCATAAACGTACTGAAATACCCAGACTAACTCGTTTGAATCTCTCTGACAGAATCAAAAAGAATAATCTTGTATACTGAGCATGGATTCCCTTTAATGGTGCTATTAATCCAGGGAGCAGAAGGCCTGTTTTACTCTTCTGCGGAAGGACAATGACAATTTGTGCAACATTCTGTGCTGCAATATGCATGTCTGACTAGATAACAGTTTTTGTTTTCCATTTTCATGGGTTTTTAGGATGGGTGGAGGGGAAAAAAAACACACATGTTGGCAAGAGAAATTGGCCAATTAAAAAGCTCCATATGTTTCTCATTTTGAAAATGTTCTAATTTAATTGTCCATGAGAGACCAAAAGGATCGCGTTTACACACACAGGGCACATGACAAAAGGACGTGCGAGTGGTAGGGCAGGAGAAAAAAAAAAAAAAAAAGCTGCCAGAGCGACATCGATGTCGGATGTTTGTTGGTACAACCCCATCCATCCACTTCTCCGCATGTGGTCCTGGAGCAGCATACGGTGAAAGGCCACGAATGCCCTTTAAGGTTTTTATTTTTTTTTTACCGCCCCGCTCTTATGACTTTCATTCCACTTCTCCACCTCTCCTTGTTTGGAGAAATTGACTGATGCCAGATTAGACAGTTAACCGACTGCAGCTGGCTGTGTTTAGCCAATAACATAGGGGGCTTAGCTAAGCTGTGGGGAAGGGCAGAGGCAGGAGGGCAAGGCACAGTGCAAGAGCGGCGATGAAGAGTGAAGGGTGGCAAACATCATTCTGGCAGCGTTCCAGTGCATCTTTATTAACTTGCAGAAATACCCGTTGAATGCACAAAAGAGTTTTACATGAGGAAAAAAAAAGGATTCTATTGCTTCAATGTCTGTAGCTGCTTTTATATCCTGCAGTCCATGATGAACTGTAAGATGAGGCCCCTATGGACAGAAACTTCTGCTTTTCCTTTGCTGTTCAGTAAGGTGCAGGTGATAAAATCTTTATGTGAGCAATTAACAAGGCATGGAAAACATTTTATAAGGGCAAACCACTGCAATAACCTGTTAAGGACGGTGTGTTAAAGACCAACTCAGATAAAAATCGTGTTTTAGGTGTTTTTAACATGTTCTTGTGGCATTTTTCTCATGATGGATGACATAAAAAAATTAGAGGTGCCTTTGGTGCAGAGTTAGAGCAGTAGAGCTCTGATTGGAAGATCACAGGTTTGGTTCCCACCGATGTGTCGAAGTGTCCTTGGGCAAGACACGGAACCCCACCTCTTCTTCTGGTGGTTTTAGGTTGGTGCCAGTGCATGTCAGCAGTGAGCATGTGTGCATGAGTGAATGGGACTGTGACTGTAAAGCACTTTGGACCTTTTAAAAAGGTAGTAAAGCTCAATACAAATATACCAAATTTAAGATTCAAATCGCGCTTTCAAGTATTTCTTTATTCATATCGCTGAGAAAAAGCTTGTAGTTGTAGTGTGTAAGCTACAATCGGCAGGCCACGAGCTCACTGCTCCACTCCATTCTGATGCATACACTTGTAGATAAAAAGAGTCATGTCCGTCTTGGTTTTCCTTGTCCGAGCTGTCATCTGGCTCCAAAGCTCCAATATTTCTCACCATTTTTGTTACACCACTAACGTTTGGTTGGGGTTGTGAGGAGCAGTGAGCCAGCACGAGAGAGTATTAACTAAGGGATGATGGGAATTTAAGACAATCTCACTCCCTGCCAACAGACCCACCCACAACATAGAAGTGGATTTCAGATGAACTCCTGCTCCTCTGCAGAAACTATGTTCTAGAAAACAACAGTTTTTCATTATTTTGCCCCAAATGACTTCTCATAATAGATCAAGATGATTTGAGTTCAATTTTGATTTCTGCCCCAAATTCCAGGTTTTTGAAAGACTGTAGCTATTTCAGTACACCTCTACAGACTGCACTGTAGATAGAAAGTCTATTATTGAATAGGAAAAAAGAAGCTTGTTGCTGTTCACTGGTCATTGTCCCTGGGGTCATTTTCCTACAGGCTTATTTTCTTCACATCTCAGCACTTAGCATCTACTTCATAGGTCTTTCCCTATTACCCACCCACCCCTTCCCCCATCTTCCTTCCTTCATCCCATCTTAAGTCCTCTGTTTCCCTCTAAGTGTAGCCCTTCCAATTACTGTGGAGCTCTCTTTGCTTTCCTGCCAGAACACTGCAGCCTCTCTCCTTTCAGTGCCTCCGTATAAACAGAGCAGCAAGTGCACAGAGCATGTACTTAAAGTCCTGATCACTCCCTGATCCTGTTTAGGTTCCAAGCATTCAGGGGGATATATTATTCCCTTTTTTCACAAGTTGACACAAGTTCCTGAGGTAGTGAGGACAATTTTTTTTAGAATGTGATTTGATGAAAGCATCACAGATAGACGGAAGCACAGCTCAGTGCTTCAGTTTTGTTTCTCTTAATATCTCTCCTTTGCCCCACTTAGTTTTTTTATTTCTCTGCTGCACTAATAGGCACTGGATAAGCAAACATACTCCATTATATAAAGTTGCTTGGTTTCCTTTCAGTATACTATATCTGGATATGCCAGTCTTGCTCATCAGTCTCAGATTGATTAATTGGTTTCACCAAATTGGTAGCAATCAATAAATTAGGCTTAAGTACATCAAACCCCTTTTTTTTGTCAGTTTTAAGCAGCGATTAACTGATGCTTCAGTACGCCTGCAGCAGACTTTAATACGGTCTTGTCTGGCTCTGTTGAAGTGGCTGGCAGCACGTCGCCCGCTTCTGTGGAGATGACTGCTAAAGCTGCTATCACGAGCAGACAGGCAGCAGGGGTGGAAGGAGATGCAACCCTGATACCACCGTCCAAGCAAATGAGTAGGAAGAAAGAGATGCTGGAGTAAAAAAAAATATAGAGTGGGGGACCGACACCTCTCGACGGTACCACCTGACCAATCTCAATTAGCTGCAGCTGGATTAAGATATTCAAACCGCCTCTTGTCCTGTTTTAGAAAAGGAGGGATGAGCGAGAGACAGAAGAGGAGGGAGGATAATGTGAAACTTCAAGGACAATGTGGATATGAAGAAGAGGCCACAGGAGATTTATTCCTTTCAAAGTAGAAGACAATGAGAATGACTTTACTGTGAAGTTTATAGCTTCCTGATAGAAAAAAATCCCCATCCAAGTGTTTTCTCATGAGCTTCTTCCATTATTCTTGGATTATTATTTGCACACATGCAACACACCTTAACAATTATGCAGAAAGAGGCTGTCATGTTGAGTAGATAAGAGAAAATAAATGATGTTGGCATCATACACTATTTAGTTATTACTGACAAACATTGTTATTCAACAAAGCCCGTCCTCTGTACGAGTAGGAAATTTATGGTACAGAGAAGGAAGATAGTATTAGGGTTATATAACGAATATGCAGTTTTAAAGACGTGTTTTTAAGTCATCTATTAGGCTGTCAGGTTAGCTCTTTGTGTGAAGGATGAAAGGAATATTTGTGAGAGCAAAAATGTTTTATATGCGTTTCTATTTGCTTTTTTTCACATTTTACTAACATTATTATTCTTATTGGTTTCAAAGGGAGTAAAAATCTAAACTTTTTTAGTTATGGTTTGTTATTTTTGTGTTGTAAGATTTTGCACAAAGAATATTGTAAGTCTTTGTTACTGTAAGGATTTCAACTTCTGCCCATCTAATTCATGTGCAAATATGAAAAGGGAAATGGAATGTTTTTTTTATCAATCTAAGCCTTTAGGAAGGACAATACTTTACATTTAAGCATGAATTTAATCATAAAGTAAACCAACTCTTCGATTGTGTCTGAAAAAAAATTGTCTTCCTTTCCTCACAGACCAAACAAACCAGATATTCAGAATTTAATCCATCTTAAATATTAACCCCTCATCCCTTGTGGCATTCTTAATCTTAAAACTTGCAGCATTTCAGAGGGGTTTTCAAAGCGTTTTTTTATCCTCACAATTTAGACTTTCCTTTTTTCTTTTCATTTGGCGCAATTAATGTTGAATCAAGGGTGAACCTTTGATTAAAGTAAAAGAAAAGAGGTGGGGAAAAAACTGCAATTGCAAGATTAATTGACTGGTCAGGAGTCAGGAAAGATGCCCTTTTCACACTTGTAGCCATAGCAACCTCTATCCCGCTCACTCCAGCCTTCAATAAACCTTTATCAGGCTCTTTGAAAAGGGCATTCCATTCAACATTATTCATATTTCATGGCCAGATGAAATACAGACATGTTTTTTAGTCAGTCGGGGCATGCGTGTTCCATCTGAAGTTTCATGGCCTCTAAACTTGCTTCAAAAAAGCATCATGATCACCGTGATATTTACTGATTTTTTTTGTTATTTCCTGATACAAATATTTCACTCTGAACACAACATATAACTGCACTGGAAGGTTCTGGGGGTGCGTGCATATGAAACCAGATTATATTTGGAATCCTTCTAATGGTTTAATTGATTTTCGCCTAAAGAGGTTTGTGCATGTATATAACATTAGCATCTTAAGAGCTACATTAGCTCATAAATCAGTGATCTAAAGAGTTACTCCACATCGTTCTAATTATATTCACTTTTTGTGTGTGTGAGACGTGTTTAATAACAAAAGTTTCAGTTCAAGCTGGAGAAAGAAAGGCAGGATGAGAGAGAAGAAAAGAAAAAAAAACACAGCTCAGGCACAGCACAAAAAAATAAATATATAAATCTAAAATGGAGGAACAAAGCAGCACAAAATCTGGCTGCTGAATGACAGGCTGCTTGAAGACACACGTCTTTTGAAACATTTCCAGCGGGCTTTGAATCCAAAGTGGAGAAGTGATAGAGCCGTGGCACTGCCAGAATGGGATTCAGTCATATCTCGTGGACAGGAAAGCTGACTTTCTGACATTTATTCATTGCATAAAGACTTGAAAAGCAACAGTTGCCGCTGCTGCTGTGAGGGTCTGGTAACTGATGGCACGGTGACATTTGATGAGGCAGGTCCTGTCGCTTATTACCTTTTAATATTTCCATATCTTTTATCACATTGCACATAATGTGTGGCATTATGAAATATTACATTCACATCTTTCATGCTTTCTATTTAATGCAATATTGTATAGATAATCGGGATCGTCTGAATATTTGCTTCACCTCCTATAATTTCTTATTGAAAAACTGACACTAGAAATGTACCAATATGCTTAGATCTAATGACTTTATCAAAAAAAAAGTTAAACCACTGTTGGGTGGCACTCTCTGTTGCAGTGGTGTGTTATTGAGAGATACTTCACACGGTGGTGAATTGCTCTGAGGGGAAAAGGACAAAAAGCCGCTGAGAGACAGACTTCATCTGACAAAGCTGCAATTACTCAGTTTACAAGCATTACTCTGAGCAGGTAACATATGGAGGAGTCATGGTTTCATGTGATGGCATCACATCCGTCTGTTTCAACATGATTAATTTAGGCCATCAGTGGCTGTTTACGCCAGTTGCCCTAATGGAGATACGCAGGCGCATCATTTGGGAGGACTCTCTGTAACTTGCTTGGCTCTTTGTTTTCGACCTCCTCTTTGCCTGTTTTTAACTTTTATCAGCAATTCAGTGGACAAATGGCGGATTATTTTTTAAAGATTTTTCAACTATAGTTCTTTATTTGCAGCTTAAATATCATACCACTGAATTGTCTATGGATAAACCAGCATTGGCCGAGAGGAAAACAGAAAGTCAGGTCCCTCTCCTCGAGGTTTGCGTGTGCCAGTCGGCAGGCAGGATTTGTCTCTGAGATGTCCATTTTTTTTCTCACCCCTCATCTCCTCAGCCGTCCCCAGCCTGTCCCTGGCTGGGCTGATACTCTGATTCATGGCGGCATCACCAGCTTACTTTCCTGGTGGGGGAAATAAAAACCATCACCAATCTGGAGTTCTCCAGGATGCATCAGTCAAAGTCAAATAAGATTTGTGAGTGTTTTTGTGCTCACACACATGTGCCAGATTGCGTGCGTCTCACCCCATTCTTAAAGGATGTGGCAGTATCGCACAGCAGTGAGGCGATTTGCAGCTAAGCTAGTGGAATCCTTCGGAAAGCCTAAAATCTTATGGGGTGAAGGGAGGGGAACTATCACAGTATGAGGATTTCTTCTGTCTCATTACGGCAGATTTAAAGGGATTATTCTATTTTCTTTACCGCACAAAGTTTTTATGAAATTCCATTGTTATGACTTTAGTAGAGAAGTGAATTGTCCATTCCTGTGCCCTTCTTCCTGTGCACGAGGGGGTGGGATTCAGGGCTAAGCAGGCTGCTCGGGTGTTACTCCACCTCTAAACCTTGGCCTGGATGGTGGATCACCTCCTGATCCTCATTCAGCAAGTGTAGCACCACAAAAGACTGATGAGTATCTTTGACTTTTACCGCTTGGGCTGTAAATCTCTGACATCATCCCCTCACCCTGGTTGCCAGGGTGAATAATTATGGGATACTTATGGAAGCAGTGAGTATGAAGATGTGTGATTTAAATCTAGGTGTCAGGAAATTTCTCAGCATAACTTCTTATTCAATTTTTCTCCACAATATTCGACTACTTCTATTTTATATATTAAGACTTGATTAATCTAAAAGGTTTACAGACACCTCGTTAATACATATTGTTAAGATATACAAAACTATTTGAAAAGTTTGGTAAAAGTAGAGATCAAAATAGAAAACTGTGATGTGACATTATGTTTGTTGACTTTCATTGAGGCTGTATGTTTACAGGGCAGAGTGACATCACAGACCTGCAGTGGTCCAATTATCCAGCCCTGACCGCTTTATTTGCACCCAGCTTCATATCACTCTTCAGTCGCTGCCCCTTAGAGCCCGTTAACACAAAGCTCTAACTCTGATTATCAAGCAAGCCACAGCTAATGAAAGAGGGGGGTGATGTATGGGGACAGTGTCCCTCTCTTTAAATTTGGCTCTCTATGGGAAGCGCTCTGACAGCTCTGGAAAAACAAGACGGCGCTGTTGTTTTTCTGTTTTCTTTTAACCTTTTTCGTCAGATGTTTGTTAAACTTCAAATTCTGTTCTTCGAAGTCCCACTCCAATCATCTTTTGATCTATTGGAAAAGCGTTTCCAGTGGTCTTTTAATTATGATGATGCTGTTTTTGAGACAAAACCAATAAACCTGAGTCGTTTACCAGGACATCCTCAATATTACCAAATGTATTCGCTTCTCACTCTCCACTCTATTTCATCCCAAATGTGTTCCATGGGGTTCAGGGCAGGACTATGTCCCATTCCATGAAGTTCTTTGCATTCTGTACTTGTGCTAATCTGACAGGCTCATAAAGTTTGGAGCTCTGTAGCAATTGACTGTGTAAAAAGTTAGTGAACCCTTGGCACTATGCACTTCAGCATTCACTGACCCCTCTCCATCAGTTTACGTGGTCTACCACTTGGTGGCTGAGTTATTCCCAAACTCTTCCATTTTTTTCTGATAGAGTTGACAGTTGATGTGGAATATTTAGGAGTGAGGACATTTATCGACTGGATTTGTTGCACAGGTGGCATCCTATGACAGTTCCACGCTGGAATTCACTGAGCTCCTTTGAGCGGAACATTCTTTCACTAATGTTTGTAAAAACAATCGACTTTTTTTTATAAACCTATGTCCAGGCCAAGTGATTAGTACACTTGATTCTGATCAGTTGGATGGGTGAGCAAATAGCTTTGGTAAAACAGAGTAGTTCTTGCAGAGCAGCCTACTTCACCTTTGAGTTGTGAGCAGGACTGTTGGTGTAGAGTGAACCTGCCCCTACTTCCTATCATTCCTTTGTTTACATTCTCTCAAGCTTACAGCCCCTCACAACCCCAACCTAACATTAGTAGTGCAACATACATTGTGAGCTATATTGGAGCCATCCAGCTGCATAGTTGAGATCCAGATGCCAGCTCGGACAAGGAAAACAAAGCTTAATTTGTCTGCAAGTGGATGCATCAGAATGGAATGGAGCAGGGAACATGGTATTATTTCATCTGCTCCTGAATCGCAACAAATTCAATAGATATATATGTAGAATTGCAGGTTTAGGTTTAATTTTCTTTATTTAAAAATGCTACAAGAACATGTTGAAAACACCAGAAACTATATGTTTTATTGGAGTTGTACTTCAGCAAACACTCAGTCAAAGCCTTGCCTAGAATGTTTTGATGCTCCTATTGTTGGCCTCACCCCGTGAACGGATTTGAATGTCTTTGTTTTAGACCCGCAGACAGTGAAGCGTGGTGGTTTGATTAGTTTGCATATTCCATGTTTACAGTTTATACATGCACGCAGTCGTGGTTGATGTAAACACACTTGTAACCTACTTTGTCATCGACAACGGCTGGTAGCACTGTGCTGAGTTGAGTCAAAAATAACAACAGCACAAACTCTGTCGTAGTTGTTTTATGCACACGCGTGTTCCCTGCTCTGAGGAGCAGCGGGAGAGACAAACCAGTGCACTTATCAGCTCCATCATCATGACAGACATGTTTCTGCTCCCAGTTGTACTCTTTGTAATCACATGATCAACAGCCTTGTAGATGTGGGGTCTGTACCGCAAATAAAATTAATTAACATTGTGTAGCTGAGCCCCTCGGCGGTGCACCCAATGCTTTTATCAATTTATTTTGTTATTTCGTTTTATTCCCAAGCATTAACTCCCGTCGCAAAGCTCGGTTGCTTTTGTGAATCCAGCCCGAACAATTACGATGTTATCGCGACATGTGATGCAGAGATTGTATTAAAGATAGACGCTCTGGCAGTTAGTTTAGAGTGGAGATACTGTGCTGCAGTTTTTCAGACCATGAGTGGTATGCAATGAGCCTTAACTGAAACCAAATGACAGAAAAAAAAAAAAAAGCTTAATGGACAAGGAGAAACCAGACTTTCTACCTCTCCGCTCGTATCAAGTTGCTGTTGCATATACAGAATGAATGATAGCATTGACTCCTGAACACCTGCATTTGACTTGTTGGGAATTAGATTCAGAATAGATCATTTTTGTTTTCATTCCTGCCAATATAAAGTAATTGATAAGTATTATATTTTTGAGTTGCTTGTAGTCAATGGACCTTTTTTCCAAGGGGTGAGCAAAGGAGCAGTCGATGCATTAGTCAGTTTGTTGTCACAGGACCTCTCGAGGAGTGTGTGTTGCAGAGCAGCAGCAGAACTGTTCCAGAGTCTGCTCTCAGTGGGTGAAACATGTTGTCCTGCACAGCGGTAGGGAGGATACTACGGAGCAGATTATAATAATGATACAGAGCATCGTCACTCCCTGGATCACAGCCACTCCACAACCATCTGTCCTCTGTCCGTGGACAGCCGGGCATTTGTGCATTTGTGTGTGTCGGATATAACTCTAGACATTAAATCTTACCATTTGCATACGCTTGGATTGCCACTTCTTTACACCTCTTTTTTTTCAGCCACATACTTCATCAACTTTTTATCTCTTTAAGAGATAAGATGAGTTTGTTTTTTTTTTTTATTTGATCGAAATGTCGAGTTACAATAGATGTTTCCAAAAGGGGGATTTATTTATCCACTGTTCAAATATTGCAATAACCAAGGAAATGACAGGATCTTAAAACTTCATTAAAAACTTTTTGATAGTTCTGCTGTCTGTCAGTTTTAAGCAGCACCAAATATTTCAGGTAATACTTAAAGATTTTTTGAATGCAGAAGACAGTTATTGGATTTATAGTATTGGTGGTATTGGTAAATTGAAATCTAAAGCATGGGTTGCTGCATATAGCTTACAGCAGGGATGTCCAACGTCAGTCCTACATCAACCTACCATTGAAGCTCCCTATTGGTCAAACATACCAGATCCAGGGTTTCTGGAAAACCAGCAGCAGGCCGGCCCTCGAGGACTGACTTTGGACACCCTTGATCTAAAGCTATGTTCACTCTAGCCATGTGACGCACACTCAAGCAGTCAATGCATTTAACCGAACATTTAACCCACGGTGTTCACACTGGACAGTCATTAGTGCACGCCAGCCACTTACACTTGGAAGAGGCTTGGTGTGAAATGTCAAATCAAATCTAATGGATCGTGCTCCAAGATGTTTCTTTCACAGCTCTATTCCGATATATGAAAGACTTAGTGTGATTATTCCAACTGGACACAAACCACAATTATTATTGTCTCCTCCCTGATCACTTTTTTTAACAGTTGGCACTTCTATGAGTTAAAAGGGACACCATCCATTTATCACTACCAAATCTGAGTCCCTGATTGGTTAAAGTTGGTTTAATTTGCAACCCAGATTCAATGGCTTAGCGTTTTGTACGTAGAGCCACAAAATGGTCTTAAAAATCTCCATAGTTATGTAAGAACGCAAAAGTTCTGAATGCAGCAACCCAAAATGTTTATTTAAGTGTGTTTACATATATTTTTCATTGAAACTTATTGCTTGATAGGCAAAGATTTCACATTGCAGTGGATTGCCTTAGCTTAAAAGAATCTTCTAACATCATTAAATGTCCGATCTTCATTCCAAATTATTTTGTTTTTGACAGAACACTACCCAGTGCATTTTTAAGTTACATTTGTTGGGGTAAAACAAACAGATTCAGACCCTGTGGCTCCGTTTCCATTGTGTCCTCTGAATTTTCACTCACTCTCATTGACAGCAAAGTGGTCGACACTGGGACTTCATTTTTCCTGGAATGCCACAGCAAGAATCAACTCACTTGAGTTACTGACTATATTATTCTTTGGCTTTCCATCTAGCAACAAAACAGTTGCAAACAGGCACCGTGCAGAAATCCTGTTTTGTTCACCGTGTTTCTGTTTCTTTGTGCTCAACGCTCTCCCCAGCAGAAAAACTCATTATACCGAATAGTGATTTACTCATTTGCAATACCTAAATTGTTGTTTGAGTTTAGAAACGGACTGATTGTGTCTTAACTTTTTTTAGTAACTTCAGCTCAGCAGTAGCGTTTGGCATCATGCTATTATAGATCGAAGACACGTGAATTTATTGTGGGGTTCATTTATTTTGTGTACTCCTCTGGGATTCAGTCTTCATAGTCATTTCCACCTTTTTGATGCTATGCTGTACAGAACTACACTGTTTGAATTATATATTCTCTTATGTTCCTTTTTGTGAGGAGCTTGAAAGATGCATGTGTCTGTGTGGGTTTTTCTTTGGCTCCGCAGCATTTCCTCCACGTCCAAAAAGGCATGTTTGTTGAGCTGCTGATGCTAAGGTGATGACCGTAGGAGTGTGAGTGAATATTTATTCTCGACACAAACTGGCAGCCTTGTCAGGATGCCCCCAGTGTCTCATATGATGACAGGTGGGATAGGCTCCAGAACTTCCTGCTATCTTCAGTGGATTATGAGAAATATATTTTTTTCTTTATGAATGTATATTAATTATAGTAACATCGATGAGTTGGATCTGCGTTAGCAGTTGGTCCCAAAGTGGGGAAATTGAAGGAATTGTTTTTGCTTTACTGTGGACAAAAAAAACGTCCCACGCGGTCAACTGCAATCTTTGAAAAATAAGCAAAGGGTCTCCCTGTCTGAGCAGTTTTCATGGCTGATGCAAGTGAATATTTGTGATGCCCTGCAGCATTGTTTTTCCATGTTTCACTGCATCAGAAACCAGAGAGACAAATGGCCCCGGCCTGTCCGAGGCATCAGGATTTCTTCTCTGTTCAACCATAACTAGTAATGTCCTTTCATCCACTGCCTGCAGTGCTGTAGATAATGGAGTAGTTGAAGAAGAGGAAAAGCTAAAACAAAAAAGAAGGGGGTTGTGGTTTCTACATGATGGCTGATACAATGATCGGTAAGAAAAAAATGGGAAAAGTAAAGTGGTAGAACTGGGGGTTTACAACCAGCAACAGAGAGGATTTTACAATGTAAAAACCTGAACAAAGGGTGGGATGAGGAGAAGAAAGCTGATGGACGTATGGATGGTTGGATGAATGAAGATAGGCAGGGCAGCAGGCAGACTCCATGGGAGATTGGCTTAAGTAGCATGGTGCCTGGCACCCAACAGTCACCAAGTCGCCAGTTCAAATCCCAAAGAAAAACCTGTCAAAGTGAACATGCTCTATGCTAAGACATGCCTGAGCCGCGTCTCACTCTGGGGTATATTGATAAAGTACAGTGATTTGTGTCAACTGCTGCATACATTTGTCATAAATATTTTCCATAATGAGCCCTTTCTGGTTTTTATCTGGGTGTGCATGCCTTTTTTTTTTTTTCTTTTACAGATCCCTGTTACATGGTGACACTAAAGCAGTCTCACACTGACAAACATTGATAGCATACACATATATAAGTATATGTGCACATGTGAGAGTGGCGACTGGCAGTGTTTTTCCCAGATAACCTCAGTTTGTTACTTTTTGATCCTGCTAAATTAAGATAACAGGCTTGGTTAATTAAACTGTCACATGGCAATACCTTGAGGAATTGCAACGCCAACACAGCTTTAATTGGGTGGCTGCAATTGTCCCTTCATTCCCTCCCTTCTGCAAGAAGCGGCCGCATTGAGGAAGAAAAAAAAAAAGTAACGCTACAACTGGTGAGGGATGGTAGAAGTTGAAGTATATCATGATGAAGAGAGCAGCATACACAACAAATCTTACTTTTCAATGTAGGAAAATCACAGTGCACCACCCAATCTAAACATAATTGAAGCCACTTTCATACCTAATAAGTTATGCCTGCAGTTACAACATGACAGGGTCAACACCAAATTAAACTTCACGTGATTTTTTTTCTTCCCACTGCTTTAATTTGCATTAATAAGAGTTGTTCAGATTTCTGTACATTGCAGTTTTTTTGACGGTAAATTAGTTACACAGGGTCTGCAAGGCCCAGTGGACAATGTCGGCAAGCTCAAGATGCATCTGTAATTACCAGCGGCTAATTAACAGCTGACCTCACCATCCCACCTCAAACCGCAACAAAGATCTATTATGGAGATTTGGAGGGCTTGTGGTATAAACAATTAAGTGTGATAGATTTTTTCCTGATTTTGTTTTAATTTCAAATATTCCTAATTCAGAGCATTGTGTGGCAGACAAATGATTTAAGATGTTTATCTTCTTTCTATGCTGCAACTGCTTTACCACATACTCTACAAATGTGTCTTAATCTGTTGATTGTATCATGCTTGAGCATTGTGACGTTATAGGTGACACCATGCGATGCCTGGTATTAACTGAAAGGTATCTAATATAGTACTCAAGAATAAATACCCTTGAGGCTATTAAGGGATCTCAGCGGCAATTTGAGGTTGTTGTTGTTGGAAGCGGTTCCTGGACAGCATAATTCCCATGCTGTGGTGGTGTTTTGAAAGCAGTTGTCCATCTGTCACTGAAGGTGATCAAAATCTGCCTTGATTAACAAGGAGGAAATCTGGGTAATGGTCCCCTGTGCTGCTTCTTATCCCCTCGCAAGTAAGGATCAAAGCGGATGAAGTTTTGAGCTGAGGGATTATCTGGTTCCCTCGATTGTGATAATGCTTCTCTGGATGATCATGCGAACAAGAGTGGGTCTGGGTGTGCTCATGACTGCGGTTTGGCGCTTACATGTGTTGGTGCTCAAAAAAGAAGAGGCTGACAATAGCCGAGTGAGCCGGTGAATTAGCACAGGAAGGCCAATGGAAAACACACTCTTGCTGTAGCTGTATCCAGGCAACCACATCAGAATTAATAGCAATTTGAACAAAAGGCAATTACTTTCTTCAAGTTTAAAATGATAAAATAGGATAATTTATTCATCCAATGTGAATGATCGAACAGAATAGATGTTTTACAAGACAAAAGAAAAATCTGACAACTTTGGACAAACTACTTTTTCACAGAAAAATGAGAAAAAATGACTCTAAAATGTATAATTGACCCATTTATTTGTGCCACAAAATGAGGCATTTACTAAATAAATATCATATTAATTAAGCATTAATAAATAAATAGAACTATAGAATTATTTTTTAAAAGCCCATAACTGAGGCAAAAAAAAACATACATCAGACTTGTCAAACTTTGCATAAATAAAAGAAAAAAAAAAGCTTAACTGTGTCAGAATAGGTGCTGGGTTTAATCACTTTTGGAAATGGTTCAATGTTGAAGATGAATCTACTGCAAGTTTCAAAAAGAGTTAAAACGATGTGTTAAAATGTGGGTTTACAACAAAATTTACTAGAGTTTTTTCAGTGATGGTGTTTTACTGTCAGTGAGAAAAAAAAAATCAGAAATATTAATTTTAAGGTCACTTTTTTGGGGGGAAACAGGAGTTTCCTTGTAATTTAATAGTTTCATGTTGCTAGTTTCTCACCAAAATCCATTATTTATCCTTTTTTGGCCTATTTAAAATGTTTTTGTTACGGTGTCCGGCAGGAAGGAACCCAGGAGCAGGAAGGACTCAAATCCAGATAGGGAATTAACAAAATCATTTCATAACCAAAACTGTAGTCCAAAGAGAAGGCGAATAACATAGGAGAACACAAGACTCTGCAACACTGAAAAACCAAAAGACCATTGCTTAAATACCTGAAATACTAATGACAAACGTAATGCAGCTGTGGCAACCAGGTGAGGGCAAAGGAGGAGGGGCAAACACTGCTGAACGCAACAATTGTTCTGTCAAATTTTACTATATCGGTTTTTTTTAACAGACAATCTTGCAACAAGTGGACTGCATAAAAAGAAATAAAACAGTAAAGCTATAATTGGATTACACATTCACTTTTGCTCCTTGTAGATTTACTAGTACTCATTAGAACAAAATCGTAAACTTCTGGCCAAAGGAGTGAAAATAAAACTTTGACCATTCCTACATTAAAAACTGAAGTTGTTAGAGGGTTTGTTGGAAGTGCGACTGCAACATTGAAATGATAATTTTAATCTGGACTGTAACTTGACCTTTCTTCAACCCCCTATTTCTTCTTTCTTGAGTCATTCCTTGGTGGATTTGCTGCTATGCACACGACCGTTTCCCTGCTCAAAAACCCACTTCCAGTTCAATTTCAACTCTTGGCCAGATCAAAAATTTACTCTCGGCAAGCTTTGATATGATGCTGAATTTGCAGTTGAATTAGTGAGTGAAGCTGCTGAGTCCTTGAGGAAGCAAAGTAAGCTCAAAGCAAGACATTTTTTACCACACTTTATGCTTGATATGAGGCTCTGCTCCTGAAAGGAGACCTACGACTTCTGCCAAATGTTTTTTCCTTTGGCGCCCACAGAGTTTTTTATTTTGTATTTTTTTGCAAACTGTTTTATGTTATAAAACTGGTCTTTGTTCTAATTTGTAGTGACATACTTTTCAGTGATGTTATCCTTACTGTATACCCGCCAGCTTAACACTAACAGCTACAGGATTTACCCACAGAATCTTAGATGACGTAGTGATTCATCATATCACAAGGTCTTGTTTTTTTTTTTTTTTTTTTTTTTTGAGTCAGTTGGCAGGATTTGACAGTTATTTAAAATGCTTTACTATTTGCAGAATATCTTTTTTACGGAGCTATGATTTAGACATTTTCTTGTTTGCTATAGTGAACCCCTTAGACGTTAGGCTTCTTTCAGATTCTTTTCTCGTAAACGTTTGGAGTTTTTTTGCCGTTCCGGAGGAGGTCTTATTTACTCTGTTTTCATCATAATAAATGATCAAAACAAGGAATTTGTTTCCTACAACTGTGTCTTCTTCTTCCCGTATTAAATTGTTTTTTTCTTGCCTTTGCGGCTCTCAGTTTGTGAAATGACTCTGGGCTTAAGCTTTACACAATCTCATTTGGGTCTTAAGTTCCCTGTTGTTGCGCATTGTCTCTTCCCACCCTGATCTGCGTCTGGTGTTGGAGTCCAGCTGTTCCATCGGCACGACAAGTGGTTTAGGAAACTCCCTCATTGTTCACTGACCAATCGCAAACACACCAGAACGCTGTCAGCGAGCATTTTCCACCCACTGGTTTGCATTTGCCTGCACCTGTGGTTTTAACCCGGAGGGCAGGGGATGAAAGAAGGGGGTGGCAGAATGGGGAGAACCTGGGCACTGGGGTGGAAAGGCAGTCAGAGATGGGATTAGGCCGTCATTGTGTCTGCTGAGATTAAAATAAATAGATTCATAGTGTGTTTCCCTTCTTTTTGTTGTGTTGTCTTGAAAAATGCATCACAGGACAGCTGAGCCGTTCCGCCTGTTTTTGCATATTTGGGATTTGCATCAACTCAATGGAGCTTGGAGGCAACTTACGGTTGTGTGTGCATGCAGGCATGCTTGTATGTTTTGGCATGGGCTGTGCAATTTCACAAAAAAAAGGGGGAAAAAAAGAAAAAATATCCATGCATATTCTGCCCTGACGTTATACAGATAATTAGAGTATCTGTGGTTCCAATGTTACTCGGACGTCTAAAAGTGGAACTCTCTGCCCTCACTGTTTTATAACTTGTAGCACTGTATGATATTGCAGTAGAGAGCCTACTGTTGAGTGTTACTAGGATAAATAATCACTCTGCACTGCAGTGCTTTGTGAGCTGGATTGTGAATCTTATCAGGCACAGTTGTGGTGCTGGATTGTGTGTGTGTGGGAGTGTTTGCAAGCGTGTGCGTGTGTGTGTGTCCAGGCCCCTCTGGAGTCCATTAATCCCAAATCTAACAGACATACTGCAGAAGCAGCCTTTGATGTGTGCTGAATCCCTCTATGGAATATTGGTTGCAGATTCACTTTCCTTTTCCTAGTCAGGAATGCTTTGTTTTGTTTGCCCTGCATGATGCAGAAGCCGTCCGCAAGGACAGGTGGCTGCTGCCGCGTTATGAGTTTGTTTACAATCCAGGTATGTTTTTGCCTGTTCTCTGATCTGTAATTTTACATCTCTGAGCTCTTTTAATCCTATTCTTATCTTGTGTAAGCCTTGTAATCTTTGGCCCTAATCTTAAACCGCTCAATAGAACGGGGCAGTGTGGATTGAGAGGAGTTGTTTCCCCACCTTCAAACGCAATGCCTGCATTTGACATTCGTCAGAGAGCTCAGCTCCTCTAGCCTTTAGGGTTTCTGTCACAAGTTGAGTTCAAATTCTGTTGCTGTTTAGTATTTTTTTGTCTGAAAGTAGAAGCCTTAAATTGAACCCAACCTGTTCTAAAGCTCTGTATCCACTACTCACCAATCTCAGGAGAAAAACAAATGGAGAGGCAAAGAAAGTGTAAATTAGATAGTGGAATGGAAAAAGCATTTCAATTTAAAAGGATTATCCCCCCTGATGGCTATACTAATAGACTGTTATTACATTTCCTTCAGTTTCTTTTAATCTAATCATGCTTATAAACAGATGAGTGATAGTGTTGCGTATATTTATCCACACGGAGACATAAGCAACCAGTGTCTAGACAGCAAGCACCACTTTGGTTAGTATAGAGGAACATCAATGCTAAAGCAGTGCAGCTGAAACTCTAGGCGTGTTGTTCTGATTTTTTTTTTTTTTGGTGTTGTTTAGAGAGGAGAATTTAACACCAGACGAGTTGCATTAAGAGGAGGAGGAAGACGAGCAGTTACAGCAGAAAAAGAGCAGAAGTTGGCAGAGCTCACCGTGGCTAATACATCCAAAGTGTGTCAGTTAGCTCCCTCAATATGTTAGGCCCCGGGGCTGAAAAAGCCAACACCATCGACTCAACACACCTCACTCCACCTTCCCACTTAGCCTCTGTTCAACACCCGCCAATATCCTCAGGGAACTTAGACTCTTGTTCATTGGCACAATTGATCAAATGCCTTCATGCTAAAGTCTACATTTTTCTCATTGGGCTTATTAGTCTCATGGGTCCCTGCGCTGGAGGATGAATTTAGAGCAATGTGATGCTGGGTGGCATGTAGCTGCAGAAGAGCTGTGACTTCACACTGAGTTCCCTCCTTTGGCTGATCCGTCTTACCGTTTAAGCAGGAAGTCAGGCTGAGACGGATCCATTTTATTGCAGTTTGTCTTGAGACCATTTATTTGAATTATGCACTCTAGAAGACAATAACCTTATTGGTTTGATGACGGTGTAATGATCAGTGTGTCCACATCTGTCTTTGTTGAATGGTATGTTGGGATTCACTTAGTGGAGCTGAATGTCCAATAAATTGTTAAATGCTTTGAATAAACAGGAATTAGAAAAATACTAATAGTTAGTGGTATCATTGACTTGTCTCATACTTTGGTGGTCACACAATCCATTCCTTAGAATCAGACATGAGGAAACAAACAAAGTTTTGCAAACCATTAGAGAGTAACCAAACACTAACTCAACTTTTTTTGGCTGTTGACTTCTATAAATGAGGCTGTAAAAGTGCTGTGTTGGTCTTTGCCACATTTTTTACAATTTAAAATGAACTTGTTTATTTCCTGAAATTATAGTCTAAAACAACCTGTGTGCTGCCCCCTACATGTTGAAACAGGGTATTAATTTGTGGAATTTGGAAATTTGCGATTGGTAAACTGGTCTAAGTGTTACAGTATGTCATTTCAGAAGTTTCATGTCATCATGCTCTGAGGTCCAGTATAAAAGCCCATCTTTGATTCTGTCAGGTTAGTTGTTATCGTGTTAGCGTTAGCTTGACTCGTAGGTGTTTTGCGTTTGCTTGTCAAAAGTCTACTGACTTGCACAACTTTCCAGTTTACTTGGAAGTTAGGGGAACAGAGGTTTAGTACAATTGGCAATAAATCCAGCAAACTCTGTCCTGGTGATGGGATTTGTGATAAACATGTCACTCTGCCTTGTTTATTATGTTAGCCTTTATTAGCTTATGATGCTAGAGTAATTTACCACTCAGACAAAAGAACCCTTTGGTCTGGTCCATGAGCGCTTGCCTTGGGGGAAGACAGTCCTCAAGATCCTCAATCTCCACAGAAAGTTCTGTGTTTCAAATCTGGGCTGAGAGTGGAGTTAGCCTCCAACTGTCCTGTTGTGTTACTCTTTAAAATATTACACAAACCTGGAAAAAGAAATCTTTATGAACTTGTATCTCAACATCTTAACATTAAACAGTGGTCCAAACCATCCAATTTTGGAATATGAGATAAAGAGTTTCTTTCAAATTGCTTTGATTCATTTGTCGATACCTTAGCCTAACATATATTGTCCATTATTTTATCTGTTATTCCTCCCTTCCCTTCTTTGGATTGGATTATGCTTGCCTGTCAACTCTCTGGGCCTGCGTTACCTGCTCACCTTATCTTTGTAGAGTCTAAGCTGACGAAGGTATTGCTTGTGGGATCAAACTGCCAAACATGCATTAGGCTTACACATACCCAATTTCTCCACAGTTGTGATTTTATTTTATTTATTTATTTTTTACACAGAACCGAGCTGTATTCAGGACACATGCTGCCATGCTAAAATGATCAAGGGACTTGGATAGCGCAGAACCCTAACGTATAAACAAGGACAATTCTTTTCTCTCGCACGCAGTGTGTGTAGTGTTATGGTACAGTGAGGGTTTTGTTGAGAGGAAGAATCATAGGCACTTTCCCTAATCCTGCTAAGGCTATACACACGAGGATGATTACTACCACAAAGCCATGACACCTTGGGTTGTTTAAATCCCTTTGTTCAAAAATAGAGCAACAAACAGAGACAGGGAGACAATAAAAGACAGTGATTTAATTAACTAAATGCGACAATATTGAGGCTTTTATTATGGTGAAGATTGTGTGCATGAAGCCTCCACGTTTCTTACACGCGGCTCAAATCAGTCATTCTCTAAAAATGGTTCCTCCGTTCTTGACTGATGGGAACGGCATCGTTAAAGGAGCGTGGTTAAAAGGTAAAAATTTGGCGGAGCGAAGCACTTAAAACGACGGCTCTCCGTGAATTAGCAACAAAAGGTTTTTATTCTTTCCGTCTTTAATGGGGTGTTTTAAACATGCTTGGATTTTGGTAATGAGCCGGTGAGCCATAAATTCTCTGGGTTTTATTCTTTTTAATTCCCTGGCCCCTTCCCTCGTTTTCACTCCATCTTTTTTTCGACTCACTTTCTCTCTAAATGGGCCAAGGCAACTTTCTTAGCCATCTATTGAGGAAGGAAGTGGATTAAGGCTATTAAGCGGCAGAAGGATGCTGATCGTTCTCAATGGTCTCTGATCTCTTCACTAAGGCATGTTGTAACTCCGCAGCATCCTTCAAACACAATGTTTTCTTTGTTTCATCTGTGCAGTGGTAAAAGTGCTGCTCTTTGACTGAAACAGCCAATCTGATTTTCTCAAATGGGACCAAATGTAATTTGAGTGTCAAGCAGTGACCAAACGCGGCAAAGTAAAGAGTCCAATCTCCTTACTCTGCAGACGGTAAGTAATGGTGTCTTGATAGAAAGCATGCTGCCTGCCCGCTAAGTCCATTTGTGTTGCTTATGAGGAACAAATAAAGAAAGCAAAGACACAATCATGCTATATTTAGATGGCAAAGTGCCACAAACTCGAGCTAAAGGGGAAAGAAATAAACAAAAGAGAAGAGGGGGGAAAAAAAATAAAAAGCAAGTGGTCTAGAAGCATTCCCCGCCACTATGCAATCCCCCATGTCCTAATTACACAGGCTTAGAGGAAACGGAGGATTAGCCACCGATTCACCACACTTCTCGCCTCATCTTCCAATAAGTCCCCTTCTCGTCTCCTTGCCACTCTTTGTGCCACCGCACGACTTTCTTCAGGTGAAGGTAGAATATTGACTTGTGCAGTTTTTTTTTCTTTTTTCATCATCTAACATCCAATTCCTAAATGTAAAAGTGAACTGTGCAGAACAAGCCTTTGCACCCTTAACCTATAGGCATTTTAATCCTATTTCATACTTTTTGTCTATCCACATAATCCTCCCCTCATTTTCTAATCTGAGATTTTAATAGATTTTCTTCAAAATAACAATTTGATTAAAAAAATAATAATAACAACTATGCAGTTTTTAGTACTGTCGCCTTACATTTAGAAAGCCCTGTTTCAAATTCCAGGAGGCTCCTTTCTGTGGAGTTTGCATCTCTCCCTTTTGAGCCCACACAGGAAAAAGAAAATATGTTAGATGAATAAATGGAAAAAAAAAAAAAATCAAACATCCAAAATAATCCAGCAGCCATCTAAAATCCAAAATTAGTTTTCCTTAAAAACAAATAGGAAAAAACAAAGTTGCATGCTACAGAAGATGCCTGAAGTACCATGCATATCTGATCTTGACTTTATGACAACAGACTAGGATTCAATAAAAGAAAAATAAAACATTTCTTTAAACCCTTGTGCTACTCATAAGACAGCATGCTGAGATTTTTTTTCAAGGATTTTTATCGTCATTGGTGTCCATGGCTGACATGAAATCCTGTCCACCTTTATCATGGGAGCGATCACACAACAATGTAAGGGTGAGGTCATCTGGACCCCATAAGAGAGCACAAAGGTTAATGTAAAGCCACAGTATACTCCCAAGAAGAAGACATTATTTTGGAAGAAAATTCTTAGTGTCTTAAACAGGTCAGTGTTTGGTTAGAAGTTTCCACTTGACTGCAATCCTATAACTTGCATTACATTATTTTTCACTAGTCTGAGGATTCTGGATTTTTTTGGGATGTTTATTTGGTTTTTATCACGTTTTACCTTCCTTTTCCCGTGACCCCGAAGAAAATGAATAGATGGATATTATCCTTGTCAGTTTCACTGGTTAAGGTTAATCATCCACCGCTGTCTTCATTTAGTTCATTATCCTCAGTGCATTAAAGTGTTTGGTTTTAAGTTTTTTTGTAGTCAAGTCACTATATTGTTGATCCCTTGTTGAAGTTGATTACATGTTTCTGATACCAAGCCTGGCCTCCTGCATATTGAGTCCTACACCTCCAGTTCATGACAGTTAGAAAATAATATCATACATGTATAACTTTGAACATTCATTTCTTTTGTTAACAAGGAGTAGAAATAGCTTGAGAACCTTCCCAGTGATGTAAAGACTAATTTTTCTAACATCTTTATCCAGTAGCTGTGCTTGTGGCAGCTCTCCTGATAATTCTCTATAGTTGAAACACTTAAAGGTTGAACAAAAATAATGTTTCTACCCACAGGAAATGTGAATTATAGAAGATGTTAAGCCAAGCGTCTGGAGGGAAAAAAGGTGGTGGTTTTTGGTTTGGTTGAGGCCAGGATCTTTGACTGACTTTGCAATATTTATTGCGTTCCTATTGCTGTCAGCACATTTGAGGTTTGGAGCTGTGTCCCACAAAATAAAAACACCTTTTAAAGTAAATGGCTGCCTGAACAGGTTCGAATGTTGTCACATGCCACAAATGTGATTACAGATAAACATCAGCTTGGCTGTTCTCAGCACTTTTGGTTCCCATGACTGTTCATTACTGTGAAACACTTTTATTTTATATTTTTTTCCCCCTGTTTCTTCCTCTTCTGGCACCATGTTTTATCAGCAGCAGATAAGAGATGAACATCACAATTGTTTTTTTTATTTTATTTTATTTTATTTCCCCTCAGTTGTCTCCAGACTGACCTTAACTCACAGCAAAGGCTGGATTCAGTCTTATTTCTTCTTGTTTTTGAGCAGATAACTGGCAGCCCTTGGCTCAATGTCGAAACCGTTGAATGCTGAAAGAAATAATTCATGTTTGATCTAAACGGGTTTCGGTGAGATTTGCTAAAAATACTATTAATACAGCAGATTCACCAACGGTGGAAAAACCTGAAATGCACAAACACAAATACATTCCCAATCCTGCTTTGGGGCTCCTGTTTCAGCTTAACTGAAAAGTGCTGGTTAAGAACATCCACCTGGCTGCTCGCATGCACCTCGCCTCTGCAACCCACAGACCCTTTCATCCCACAGCACACAGCTACGCTTGCTCATCATTGATTAGGCCCTGTCTGTTTGTTTTTATTTCAATAGCAGCTTATGCTTCTCTTTGGTTTTTATCCATCCCTCTTCCATGCATAAACACTTTCTCCTCAGAAATGTTCTTTGAGCTGCTAAGCCCTACATTAGCTGACAAAGGGACCAGCGGGTTCATGAGGGAATGCCTAAAGAGAGGACATGTTTGATGCAAAGATATGTGTCCTTGATTCAGTCTGCGCGCTGCACGACACCGCCACTTCTGCCAAGCACTTCCTGCTATGCATCAGTATTCTTCTGCCTCCCAATGTGATAAAATCTATCACACAGGAGAGAAGCGTCCTCTTCATTCTGCCAAGCTACCTATTGCACAAAGCAATCTAGACTCACTCCTTTAACTTACATCTGCGCTCAGAGCAGAACCCTGATTTAATAAATGCAAGCAAATCTGCAATTTATAGTTATTACCATTATATTGACTCTGGAAACAGGTACCATAGATGGCAAAGCAGCAATAGTGTAAAAATACTATAAAGTGTCTCTAAGCTTCAATTTGCTTCAAACTACCTTTTAAATAATGTCATAGAGTGACCTTTAAGGTTTGAAGGAGAGCTGTAGCACCAGCATGGAGTGCAGGTTTCATAGGAAACCAGGATAAATATGCTAAAGCTGCAATTTTAATGGAAGAGTTTTCCAGACTTGTGAAATAATGTTGGCAAAACAAAGCAGCCAACGGCTGATATGAGTCAGCTTCCTCATGACGACTGAGTTTCAGGTCAGCATTAAATGAGAAGTTTATATGTGACAAAGATGAGTGCAGCAATTAGAGCCTAATTTGCATGAATTTGTTTTTGGCCTCAGTACTCACTCACTCAACTGCTGTTTTTTTTTTTTTTTTTTGTTTTTTTTTTAAACTTTCTGTTATCTAAAGTTTAAACAGGTTTGCTAAGAGTTGAAGCTGCAGGGCTCCACATATCTAAAACAGAAAAAAACAGGTTTTAGTTTTCCTTTTTTTCCCTAAAGACACTCATAAAAATTTAGTTCTTGGTGTTCATGTTCTTGTAACCTTTTTCTCATGATGGAGCACATAAGTAAATAGAATTAAGATCTAACATATATTTCTATTTTTAATCATTTCTTCAAAACATTGTGAATCAGGAGCAGATGAAAAATACTGTTGGAAACAGCTTGTAGCTTTGATGTAGAAACTATTATGGTACGCTACAGGCCCCCTGCTCCACTCCATTCTGATGGATCCACTTGCAGAAAAATATATACATGTAAATCTTAATTTTTCTTGTCTGAGATCGCATTTAGCTCAAACTGTACTGTTGGATAGCTCCAGTATTTCTCGCCAGTTTTGTTGTACCGGTAATGTTAGGTTGGGAGTGTGAGGGGCTGTAAAAGTGGGAGAGCATGAAAACCATGTGTCAAAGTAAAGGCCCGGGGGCCGGATCTGGCCCGCCGGGTAATTATATCACGCCTGATCATTTTATTTTATTGTCATTAATGGTCTGATGTTTCCCTGGTGGCATATTGAAACAAAACAATAATGGAGGCTGATAGATCAGTTATACTGACATATGGCTTTCTTTTTGGAACACGCAGTGTTTTACATCATTTCCATTTAGTTATTTCTAACTTGTATAACTTTGACAAAATATATTTTTATCAAGAATAAAATATTTAAAGTTATTCAAGGTTTAAGATGATTTATTCTGGAATAATATTCCTGCCTGTTTTTATTCATATTTATGTTAAAAAGTTACATAGAGTTTCTAAAAAAGTCTGTTCGGTTCTCGACCTAATGTTTGTTCTAAATTTCTGCCCCAGTGTGCAATTCAGTTTGAAACCACTGGTGTAAACAGACTGATGACGGGACATGGGGGAAGTCCCGCCCACAGCTTGGAGGTTGTTCCTCGTAAACAACAGAAACTATTACCTAGAAAACAATTTTTTTTAATACTTATTTTCGCCCTAAAAACAATTTAATCATATTAAAATACCACTAGGAACACTTTTACAATAGATCAAAAGATGATCTAAGTGGAACTTAATACAATCCCTATTATTATCATTATTTTTACACATTTTCTATTTTGGCTCAGATTTGAAGATCTTAAAACAAAGACTATTTTGTTTATTTAACTTTTTTGTGTGTCTGTGATGGGGAGCAGCAGCACTTTGCACATTTTAATGTTTATGTCTTCAACTTTTCTCTAAATTTTTTAACCAGTAAGTTGAAAACAGCACAAAATATTTTCCTTAGAAATAGCCTTTCTCTTTCTACTAAATTCCAACTTTAGAAATTCCATTTGATGGAGTGGCTACCTCGAAAGACATTTGCAAAACATTAGGCTCTGTCAGGGCGGAGACTCTCTTGCCTGTGGAGTGCAAATATTTAGTTAACCTGATTGGCTGAGGCAGCGGAGAGGGGGGGATCAGCTGGGCTCGATAGCAGTAGGAGAGGAGATTAAAAAGAAAATAACGCGCACACACGCTCATGCACACCTAAACACACCCTGCGAGCTCCCTCAGGTGAACAGGTGCAGTCATGGTCTGTCACAGATGCTCTGCTGAATCGTCAGCTGCCACTCCTCCTGTCCACCCTGGGTGGATCGGGGGAAGTTCACCACAACACAACCTCTACACACACACAAACACACACCCACATAGCATTTTCCAGTCTCACAGGCTTCTTTAATAGCTCATAGAGCTGTCTGGTGACTACCCAGGTGTGCACAATGGTGAAGTGATTCATCACCGCTGTTGTCTGTTGCTTTACCTCCTTTTTGAACTTGGGCAACACGTTACCCTTCTGTGGGCTCGCTCCGTGTTCAGCTTGCTGCCGTTGCTTTACTAGTATTAGCTTGTGAGCACAGCTCTGTCCCTCCTCATCGCTCCCTCCTCCTCAGGAAGCACAGTGTGTGACAGAGAGACATTAATCACAGGCCTGGGTAATAAAGCGAGGAGGGATGGGCATGGAGGAGCCAGGGGGCAGGCGTCTAGAGGGAGAAAAGGCTGTTTAGGGAAATCACACTATAGTTTGTGACACACACACACGGATGCACAAGAGGACTTTTACAAGACCACGCACCACACGTGTGATTTTTTTTTATCAGTTTAAAAAATATAAAAAAAAACAGCATCATGTAGCTGCTGAAATAAACATGTAGAGTGAGTGCTTCTTACTCGCTGACATCAGTGTGTCCTGCATTCATTATTGAAGTGTAAATTTTAGTAAACAGGTTTTTGTTGTGGGGTGGAGGAGTTGGATGGTTGGGCATGGATGAGAGGCGTTCAGCATCACACTGATGATGAGATGGCGGCGGGAGTTTTTCGTGATACTAATAACTCACTATGAGAGACACTGATGTGCACTGTGCTTGTTTATTATTACTCACTGCAGCAGCTTGACCCACAAATTGGCCGTCCTCTGGGTTTCAATTTTCAAACTTATTATTCCTTTCAGCATTTATTTCTAGCTTTGGGAATTTTTCCTTAAACCAATTTTATTCAGTTGCAACATTTAAAATTGGACAATTGGTTATTAATTGAAATAAATAGAGCTGCAATAGGGGATAGTGTGTGTGTCGGTGTGTGATTATACCTTCAACTCATATTTTTATGTGTGTTTTTTTTTTTTTTGCTGCATTTGCTCAGAGAGTGCTTGAAAATAAAACATCAATATTGTTTTTCTTTTAGCTCAGACGTTCAGATCAGTCAGAAAAGCAGATGAAGTACAACTCTCAGTGAAATCTTTTGTTATCATGTTCTCATGTAAGCTCACTTGTTCACCAACAAATATTTAGACGCATATTCTTTATCTACATTTCTGAGGAACAGCATGTTCCATCAATACAAACGGCAGAGAAAGATCTTAAAACATATTTTCTCTATTTTGCATCAGGTCCATGTTGTTCCACCAGGAATAAAGTCTTTAGTCATTAATCTTTTAGTCTGTTTCACAGTGTTCTGACATTAAGTCAAAATAATTTACTTATGTTTCACATACACATTAAAGGCATTTCTGAAAATATTAAAATGTCCCCATGACATTGATGTTTTTTTTCTTTTTTTTTTTTTTTTTAAGATTGCTTGAAGATTCCCGTCTGCACTTTAATTTAAGTTTCACGTGCGTGTAGCATTAAGGATGAGTGGCAGGTGTAGAGCTGTCCTATTTAAGCCATTGTTAGCCACTCTTAAAAATCTGCCCTAAAGTAATGCAATTAACCCTGCCAAACTAGTACGATAAGCTGGATCCTTGCTGTTCGGGAGACATAAACATTTACCGAACCGCGTGTGCAGGGTATAATTACACCTTTTTCGTTGAATCAAAATGCTACTTTTGATTTCCATCAGAGATCCAGGTTAAGTGCTTCTGGTGGAGTTGCTAAGATAGGATAATTAACTTCTCAACTCCTGATCAGATGATTCGATTAGCCTTTCAATGACACGTTCTTAAAAGTTTCTTTTTTTAAGTTTGCACTTTTCCTTCGGAATCAAACTATTTCAGTATTTATGCGCTGATACTTTGAAGGTTTGGGTTAGACTTTTCAGTCAGTTTATTTTTAATCAGTGTCCAATAATCCATTTAGAATTGAATTATTCTTAAAGCAAAACATGGGATCTTCAAATTGTAGTGTTTAAAGTCTCAGAAGATGCAATAAAATGTGTGTGCTTTGGGTGTGAGCAATTTCCCATGATCAGTTCATTGCAAAAGGAGGCTCATTATACACAAATGTCAATATATTTGGTTTCGAAATGTCAAAATTAATCCCTCTGTGGTTTGCCTGCTTGATGTCCCTCTAATTCATACGCTGCCTATGTGATGCTTCCCTTCGCTCACTGTCAGCAGCTTTTCTTTCACAGACAGCCTTGCTTTTTTTTTAAAATAAAAACAAAAAAAGAGGCTTTTGACAAATCTAGCGAAGCACCTCACTGGCACATTGAGTGACAGAGAAGAATGAAAAACGTGAACAGTCCCTTTTCACATGCAATTTTCATTTTTTCTGTTTGTTTGTTCTCAGTCAATGGGTACATATTGTGTATTTAAAAAAAATATATAGAAAAAAACTACCCTGCAACTGAAGCTATTCACACTGAGATGGATGACATTTTTTTTTCTGTAATATTAAACACAAAACTGGATGTTTCGACTGATTCATGAGTAAACCAGATCAGGGGCTTAGGGATGAATCGAATTATGACAAATGATTTTATGTTTCATTGTGTCTGTCATCATAAGTCATTGGACTAAATGCAGCACAGAGACAGACTCTGCTCTTAGTGGCCTTATAATTATACGCAAATGTGTCCTTGTTTTGAAGCTTCTGCTGGCCATCCCAAACAGCTTCTGAAGCCACGGCGAGGAATCAGGGAGCGCGCCGGGGAGATGAATGTCACCCCTGTTCTCATATGTCATATTGTTAGCCATAGATATGAGGAGAACGCCTCAAGGTTGTACGTGCAGCAGAAACATAAATAATCTATCAGAGGTTTCCTCCGACTAAATAGAGGGAAATATGTCTGCATGGATTATTTATGCTTTAATATGCACATGGTCAATGGACAATCACCTCTGAGCACAGAGACATCTTATGGCCAAGTTACTTGTTTATGTGCGGAAGTCATGCAAGCTGAGTGTGTAAAAAGCAGAGGCTGGCATCCAGTAATCATGATTAGATGTCAGTTCAGTGCTTGAAGCCTGGATGATGGAATACAGTAATAAGGTGTTTTCCTGTTGGAAACTGTGTACAGGTTTGTATTTCTTCTTTGTTTTTGACCCATTCATCAATCTGCGCTTTGACATGTTGTTTGTATTTTCTTATTCAAACCTCAAATCAATCTGCACAAACTCAAGCGAACACACACACACCTCAGTGTTTGCAGATGCATTTACTCACCCCCTTTACTATTTAAATGTAGTCCGTTTCATATTTGGTCAAGCCTCTGCTTTCCAGCTTGCTTTATTTCCTCTTCAGATGACTGGTTCGACATGGGAAATGTCAGGCTCTCCTCGCAAGCACTGTTTGCCTTCTTCAAACATTTGTGAAGTGTTAGGCTCATCTCCGCAGCTTAGGAGGGCAGTCTCTCAGGAATCCAGGCTGCTGACCCATAACACAGCAAAGACAGGCAAGCCAAGTGCACTCGAGCACATCCACTCTGTCCGCTCATTCGGATCAACGAAAGATTGTATTAGTCCCAAGTTTGTGGTCTTTAAAGCAGCACTCTGGCTGTGCTATAGAGGTTCATGCATTGTATAATGGGATGGAGGGGGTAGCCTTACACTGTCTAATAATAATATTGACCTCAAACATTAGTGGACAAAAAAAATATAGAAAAAGTTGCATAGCCACATCCGAGCCCCATTAAAAGTTGGCTTTAAAATGAAGCCGAATAAGTGGCAGTAAGCCCTGCAACTACCGTGCTTTTTATGCAGTGGGGGTCATTAAGATAAAAGTTTATCACCAGTATTTTTTAAAGTGTGTGTAAGTAAATTGACAACAATGTGCATTGGGAACTGTAACGCCATAAAATTGTGTTTGTTGCACTCTTTTTGCTGATATTTATTAAGGTTTTGTAAACAGTGGTTACTGTTCTGTTCTGTTTTGTTTTGAACGGGCGTGTGATGTTCACTCTAGAGTGTTCCAAGTGCAAGTCCTTAAACGGGCGTTCAGCATATGATGTTCACACTGGACAATCAGGGAGGGGCTTCTTCATATCTTCATTTCTACTGATGCTAAAGCATGTCAGCCACCTACAATTGGAAGAGATTTGGTGCAAAATGTCAAAGTAGTGCAAATGTTGGTCATGGCTTTTTCTTTCACAGCTCTATTCGGATATATGAAAGACGTTGTTTCTTATAGTTCTGGGTGGGCACAAACTGCAATTATTAATTTTTATATATATATATATATATATATATATATGTAAAACAGCTGACTCTTCCCTGAATTAAAAAGAATGCCATCTATATGTCACTACCAAATACAAATCCTGATTGGTCAAATTTTGACCTAGTATAACTATTGACACATGTTCATTGGCTGCTCATTTTGCACTGAAAATAGTCTTAAAAATGCGCGGAGCTACACGTGAAGAGTTGTCAACACAGAAACCTGAAATGCGTATTTATGTGCGTTTAAGTGGTCGTTAAAATGTGTCTTGGCGAGGGCAGTGTAAACGTGGCTTTATACGAACCAGCAACTCTCTTCTCAAAGTTTGCATTGCAAAAAAAAGTAAAAAAAAAAAACTCCATTACTTGTGAATTTAAGAAACCACATTCTGTCAACATTTAAAGCAAACCAGGATCTATGGTTAATTGTTTCTATAGATAAAATTAATGGAGGAATCTACACATTTTCACTCTTTATTGCCTCTTAGCCGATGGAGGAGGGGAGGTCACATTTATTGGACAAACACTTGCTCTTTTGCTCTAAGAGGATGGGGGGAGCCTTTTATTTATTTTTTTTAACCAAGTTCTCTATCCATCTGAACACTCCCATAATCAGCCAGAGTGTGCATCCTTCTGAATAGAGATGAAAGAGGAGGACACACGCTCTCATTCACACATGAGCACACACAAACACACGGGGAAGAAGCACAAGCCATTTGGCACAGCCTCTCTATCTAGGGAGGGCTTCAAAGCCCACTGACATGAATTTATGATAACGGCACCGTGCCTTTGCCAAACCTGAGCCATTGTTGTTTTTCTCTCCCTCCTTCCCCATCTTTTCTGTATGCTCTGCCATCTCCTTGATCAGAGCATTGGAAAATGCAAGCAGGTGTCCCCCCCCCCTCCACCCCCACCCCCAGTTCCCTCTGGAAAGCTGTGTGCATGCATGTGTGCGCTCATGTGTTTATATATGCATTAGTAAAAGAACATCCTCAGTATGCTGATGCTGTTTTTGAATCTTTTCTCTTTTGGCTTTGATGTACTTTTTCAACTTAAAACTTGCACTCCATTTTAGTTCGCATTAATAATAGCAATGTTATTCAATTACCCTCTGATTGTGTGGTTTTATTCTGTTTTGTACACACTGCTGATGTGAATATCACTCTCTTCTTACCCCCTACCCCTCTTTTCGTCTGCAGATGAGGATTGTGTGAATTGCACAGAAGAGTGCAGAGTACTGGGTCATTCTGACCGCTGCTGGATGCCACAGTTCCCCGCTGGTGGAAACCAGGCGGAGGGCATCGACTACCGCAACAATATGTTTGTGCCCGCAGGGATGGAGACGGTGCCCGAGACTGAGACCTATGAGGCTGTCAATCCCAACGGCAAGAAAACATTCTGCACTTTTGGCAAAGACAGACGTGACCATACTATCCTCGTTGCAAATGTCAAGCCTTACCTGAAAGCAAAACGTGCCCTCAGCCCTCTTCTCCAAGAAGTCCCCTCTGCATCTACCAGTCCCAGCAAGGGCTGCTCGACAATGTCTCCCTGTTCCTCAGTCAAAAGCCCAGCAGATGGGGCTGAGGGGAAACCGCCCCCTGCCTCGTGCTCGGGCCACTATGGGCCTCCCGACGGTCAGTACCTCTCTCCGACTAAACAAACGAGAGACCAGCTGATTTACCCGTCCCTACCGCCCTCAGACCCAGTGGCAAAGGTGCTTGCGGAGGCCCGCTCACGAATCAGTCAGGAGGCAGCAGCTGAGATGGAGTGCGTCCTGGAGCAGGCGGAGCCAAACGTGAGCCGCGATGGTATGGACGCTGACCAGGTGGTCAGGGACATCGACAAACTATTGCAGGACTGTAGAGGAAGTGAGGCCACCGGCACGCTCAGGAAGTGATACGTCAGGCCACAACAAAGGTCAATGTTGATGCAGAGAGTCGGAAGGGATGACATCCCAAGAACTCTCATGACAAAGACTCACCAAAATGAATTGAAAATGTTGAATGGCTCTTAACACTGGGGCTCTTTTCACTATATTTGTTGTAGAAAAACTACCAACACTGGACTGTCGATACACTTTCGTATGTCAGCCACCCGGCACCGGTTTTTGTGCTACCCAACCAACTCAAAGGAACTGACTTCTTCTGAATTTTTTGACTTTTTCTTTTGGATTTTTAAGCTAAATGCTGAGGTTTTTACCTCTTGCACCTCGCAAGCTCTTATCTAAGTGCCCACCAGCTCATAATGTGTGTTGTTCATGGTCTCTCGTGAAATCCTACATATCTAAGTTTGTGTAGGTGGATTTTTTTGTTATGTGTGATGGATACTGAAACAGAAAGGGAGAAAAAAAAAGACTTTTTACTGTCAGACATGACAATCGATGTGGAAACAGAAGTACGCGATAATCTCTTCAGGACACCAAAAAAAAAAAAAAAAAAAAGAAAAATGAAATACACACAGCTAATTTTTTTCTTAACACATTTTTAAGTGTTCGGCGGCAATGGGTCCTGTTGCAGAAGAGATCGGTCAATCAGGATTAAGTTTGCAGAAGGTTAATATAACAGTGTAACCATGTTTTACCTGTCATTTGTAACACGTGTAAACTGTGTCTGTCTCTTACACCTCTATTTAAATGTTCATGTTTCTGAGTAACGTAGTGGCACGCACCATTTTACACGTGCGCTACTTTGTGCGGATACATATGCTGACCTGCCCATAAGCACCGACACCCTGCCACACACAAAGACACACACAAGCAACACTTACACACAATTAACCATCTGTGATTTGTCTTATACATGTTCATCATCAGCTTCTAGTCCCTTGTGTACAGTGAATTATCATGTGTGTGACTATGCCTGAAGGCAATCACAAGTTGTATAAAAAGGGATATTTTTCCTCAACTGTGAAAAAGACATCTATATGATTATATAGATTACTGTATGTATGGCTCCATGTATAGTGTCCAAATATTAACAGAATATTTATACATTTTTTAAGAGAAAAAGGAAAAAAAAAAGGAATCTCAGCAAAATGTGTCCTGGAGTTAAGGTTGCGTGAGTACTAACTCAAAGAACTGCAAAGGACACTGCCATTCTTTTCAAGATAAATATCCAAAAACATGAGTAAACAAGGAAATGTCCCTTCACCTTATCACTATACATAATATCATTGTGTGTATATGTATCTATCCAATTTAGGTGTGTTTACATAAAAAATTGACATATTTTTTATTGATTTCACTGCAATTTCTGTGCATTTGAGCCAAAATGTTACGTGTACAAAAGCTATATTGTGTATTTTATTAAATTAATATATTGTTGTGTTGCAATATACATGGGCTTATATTGTATTTGGCAAAAGTTGCCTTAGTAGCTGTCGAACTCTGTGAGTTTGCTTTAGTTTGGGATTCTTATTTTTCTTTTTTTGGTGTTTCCTTTTCCATCTCTATTTCTGCATCTTTGCAGGCTGGCTTCAGTGCTTTTGAGATGTTGCCTCTTTTTACCCTGATGCCCCGCTGGATCAAAGACAATAACTCCTTAAAGCTTAATGAGCCAGCTGATCTAGAAAAAAACAATTCAAACCAACAACAAAAAGCAACAATTGCAAGAAATCAGTCTAAATATTTTTACTGAGCAGGATTTTACAGGGCAGCTATTTTCTTTAACAGTAACCAATCAGTGTGTTTTTTTTTTCTTTTTTGTTTATAATGTTTTTACTTTCTTTCAAAAGAAAAACGAAACCTGCCATATGGAAAGCGGATTGATTTCCTTGGTGATCATAAAATTGCCTTACTGTCTCTGCAGAGAGCTTGTTGTTTCTGTGGAGCCTTGTGACTGCTTATAAAACCCTGGTCCACCAGAATGTGCATTTTCTATAAAGGACCAAAAGAGGTTTTTTTTTCTTTTCAGCAGTCTGTGTTGTTTATGTGTGTACTACTTTTCAATACATGTTAGAAATCTCATGCTTTGCAGATAAACTTGACCCTAGATTTTTTTCTTTTTTTTTTTGAGCGGGGGATTTGATGTCTTTGCTCTGTTGCTATTTGGTTTTTATAACAAGACATCTTTCCAGACACTTAAAGGTTAGTGAGAAATGTTTTTTTTAATTCTCTCTGACAGTGAAATACACGAAAAATCAGGTTCTGAGATTGGATGTCTTTTGGATAATATGACCACAACCACCAAATACGTGTTACATATAGCCGTGAGGAGGAACGGTGACTTTCCTCCATGTGGTTCGGAAACTAGGTTGAGCTGGAATTTCAAGAGAAGAAAAAGCAACATTATCTCTTTTTTTGTTGACACATTACTGTTTTCACATTTCTTCTCATGTTTTTTTCTTTTTTTAACACTGAAGAGTACGCTTGGACCCCTATGCTGCTCTTCATGTCTGTGTCATATTGACTTAATTTTTTTGGCATTTTGCGTGTTTTGCGCTCTTTATTTCTCCCATTTTCTTTTTCCTTTTTTGAGGGGAAGAGTAGCTCTTTCGGCATTGAGAAAAGCCTAGACTAAGTACTTTTAGGGCACTTCACTTTCCTTTCTTTCCTGGGAGATGGAAGATTCTTTTCTTAAAATAAGGCTTTGACATATATATATATATATATATATATATATGAGCACACATATATATATATATATATATATACATATATGACATATATTATATTATATTATATAGATATATATATATAATATTTATATATATGACATATATTATTTATATATATATATATCTCACGGACATGAGCTTTGCAGCAACTGTCTGTCATTCACATTTGTGGGAAAACAATTCTGTGAACGTGTCGTCTGTGTGGTTTTGTATCACACACATGCACTTTTGTTTTTATGTCTTTTGGGGGTCATTTAGCAGAATATCAGTGCAGACAAACTTTTTGTAAATAAAGGAACAAAGGACTGTTTGTAGTTAGAATTTTAGAGGCCAAACAGTGAAATAAGATTCAAAAATGTACAGTGTCTTGTCAGCAACAATGAGAACATCCCCACAAAGATATTTAAACAAATCTGTATGCATGGTCTCTTTTTCCCTTTTTTGATTTAAGTGTTAAATGAATGAAGTCCTTTTCATCTTCATCTTGCATTAAATCACAGTTTTTTGTGCTCTTCTCTTTTTCCAGCGACAGAGGCATTTTTGTTTTATTTGAAACACTTTTCAAGTAGCAAAACATTTAATAACAGTTGCTTTTATCAGCTAGACTCACAACCCACCAAAACAAGTAAAAAAGCCAGAAGAAAATTGTCCTAAAATTATAGCGCTATATGTGTCTAGGTTTCTGTGCCAGAAGAATAGTCAAAGAAAACCCTGCAGGCAATCAAAAGCTAGAATATCTGCTGACCTACAAACCACAATGCAGGTCACGGTTATGAAGAGTGATTTGGTCATCCTTTAAAACACTAAAAATCAGTTTAATTTGTATGCGTTTGAAGCAAAACCATTAGTTTTCTTTCAGGTTTAAATTTAATCTAGTTAACATGTCAATTCACGATGCATCTGAACAATGTTTTTAAAATTCATTTTTGCTCTTTAAAACTTTATGCATCATTCTCTGTATATTTTTGGTTTTGTTGCTTTGATGGTTTGAAAATAGGAAAAGAAAAAAAGAACATAATTTTTTAAACCTTTATTTTGTCATGAATATTTTCATGTTTTGCTCCAACAGACTGCAGTCATTCAGTCAGTCATCGCCACTCTTTAACCAGCTCAATAGCTGTTTCATGGCGGTTGACATCAATGACATACCTTTATGCCCTTTTTTTTTACAAAACAGTGCAAAGGTCATCCCTCAGTTCTGTCCTTTTTACTTTATAATCTTTCTGCCACAAACAGTCCCAGCTCAAACCACTGTCCCCTCTTATGGTGCTCCCTGGGTCTGGTCACCAGCCTCTCATCCCAAACTAAGGAGTAAGGAAATGAGTTGGGTCCAGTGGCTAGACGGAATCCTCTAAAGCCATGCACCCCCCCTCTCTCAGGCTATTTGCTGTTTAATAGAGCAGAAGCTGCTGTTAAGGCCAACACATAGTTTGGCTTTACAAGTTTAGAGATTGACCATAATGTGAAGCCTCTCATTATTATCTAATTACTCCTTGGCATCATACACTGTTGGCAGAGATTTACTCAGGCCAGCAGTGGTGTATTTTTCGCCCACTTGAGACTGTTGGCTTCACCGTGTGATTAGGGAAAAGGCCGCCCTGACTGTGGCTAACCAACTTCGGTCTCTCCTTCATGCAAGTGCACACATGCAGTACAGTACCCGCTTTATGCACACGTAGAGGTGCCATGCCTTTTTGGTTAGCTAAAGCAATCACCCGGTTTGTGTCTGTGTTGTCCTCTCATGCCCAGGCTCACACTGCTAGCATACAGTATGGCTCCACGAGACACCAGAGGAATTCATTTGTATGGATTATTTCAACTGCTGTTGTCTAAAGGCTGTGTTCATTGTGATCTATCTGGAAAAAAAAAACAAAAAAACTCAAAAGATCTAATAAATAAAGCAATTGCTAATAAGGTTTGCTCCTGTATTTGTATGAGTTGGTTGAGGAATGGTTAGTCATGGCTGTGATTTAATTTCTCTCCTCCTGAGAGATAAGCCCACAATCCCTCCCTCCTTTCTTCCCTCGAGCATCTGCACCGCCAATTTTTTTTTCCTGTCAAATAGGATTGTAATGTTTACCTTGCAAGTGCCAGCTTACTTTCGAAACAACAGAAAATTTGCTGCTTGCATTTTTCAATTCCAATTAAATGCACATATGCACCTCTAACCAGATCCTGCCTCCACACAGACACTCGTGCACCACACACAGTTACTAGCTTCTGGCGAATGATTCTTCATTCCTATTAGTTCACATTTTCGCCACACAAAAGATTACTGCTCATGTGTCTTTTTTTTTTCCACTGTAATTTCTCAGAGGCAAATAAATTGCTGTTTGAAATTGTTTGTACCAGCGCTTCTCGGAAAAGATTTTGCATTTTAACCCTCAGCTATATTTGCATTTAGAGACCAATTTAAAGTCTTTTCAACACTTGCCTGTGGTTACAGTGATTGACCATATGCTTCAAATTTGCTCAGTTAAATCTGCCTTACTTAATTCTTAATTTATGCTTACTTGTCGGCCGATGCTTCAGGGTGGAATGAGCTGGAAGTGTGGCCTTCCCTGAAATGTTTGGTTTCATTTCAGAGCAAAGCTAATGCAAGAAAAAATGGAACCTGCTTTGCTGCAAATGCCTGTGCGGCTGTTTTTTTTTTTTTTTTTTTTGCTAACTCCATATGAGTTTAATTTTGGATCACAGTTAATGTTGTTACGTTGGTCCTAAGTCCTCCTCCTGACCATGTTTTTGGGCACTATAATTTTAAGGTGGTCCAATAATATTTCATTTGTTTGGGTGCAACACTTTTCATTCATAGGCTGCACAAAAATTCTGAAGATGGGAACTTTTCATTCAAGTACATCAAGAAAAGTTTATCATGGATTATTTATTATTTAAGGAGACCTCAATTAAATTAATTTTCATTTTGACTACAGAGAGAATCTTTGAACCAGTTCTTCACACCACTGGTCCATTGGTATGCAGCATGGATTTTTCATGTTTGTATCTAACTAGTTGCCTCCAGGCAGATGTTAATTAAAAAGATAGCCACTGCGCTTCTACAAAAAAAAAAAAAAACATCACTTATAGGAGTGTAGTATGTTCACACAAGGATGAGCAGGGCTGCCTGGTGGTCGAAGTTTTATTCAAACTAGTGGATTTTTTCAATATAAATATTGACTGTTGCCCACAAGTCAATCACCTCCAACAGAAAATGTACAAATCACATTTTTTTGCCCAGTTCTTAGTGGAAATTCTGGATGAAGGAAGTGGTATATGTCATTGCAATTAGTGTGGTAGCAAAACAAACAAAAACAAAAAAAACGATGTCTATAAAGTAAGAATTTTAAGGTCCTCACATATATGTATTCTGTTGAGCAGTCTTAATTATCTGGATTCTAATTGAATTGATTTAACAAAATAATTTATCTCAAGAAAAACAAACAATAATTGACAAAACAACTGTCATTTTTCAATTTTTATTTATTTAGTTTTAAGTAATTGAAAAAGAATACCTAAGCTTATCACCACATAGCAGCATATTAGCTTCTGGAAGGTGTCTGATCCAAATGGAAGTCTGGCATCTTTATTGCTTAGAACTGGGTTGGCCAAAAGGGCAAATAGGAAGAAGAGATTTTCAACATGACAAAGGAAAGGCATTCATCATCCTCTATTGTCAAGCGACAAAGATCTTGTTCTCATTTGTGATCCTGTTCAGGCGGCTGCACAAAAAGAGAGCATGCGCTCTTTAAGTGACTTGTTGTGAAAAAACATTAGAGCAGCTGGAAAAATGAAGCTTTAAATCATTAACCTGTTTCTAAGTAATTGTGCTTCTCTAGACTGCATTCCCAGTTCTGTTTGCAGAATAACTTCGTGTTGGAATCAGAGCAGTACCCTGCTATAAATATGTAGACACTTCTTAGACAGCATGTTTTATTTCCTTTAAATGTGAACCACAAATCCAGTTTTCATCATCTCTCACTTGGTCTTGACTGACGGCGTTTATCCAGGGTGCGTCAACCCTGGGTCGACTCAGCTCAAGTCTGCACTTCCTTTGGCCTTTGGGCCACGCCTGTCCCTCCTAACACTTCACATAACCCTTGTCACAGTCAGTTTATCTTATGTGGGCCACATCTGGACCATACAGCACACACCATAACCCAGATTTGGCCCTGATTATAACCTTTGGGCTGTGTGTGTCCCACATTACACTTTCTAGTGTCAAAAGAGACACGAGACAATAAAATGTGATTCAGATTAGGTTCCTGCAGTTTGATCATGGTTTATAAATAGATAATTGTGCTTTTGATTTTTCCCTAAAGTGTATTTTATGTGACGTGAGTTCACAGAAATACCCATGAAAAAATTGTCAATAGAAGTGGATTTAATATCCAAAGTCTTATATTGAAAAAGGATACATTGACCGACACAATTTGATTGTGGGTTCAAATAAAGAACATAGCAGTGCAGAAAGAGTCCATTTTGTTTTTTTGTTTTTTTTCTTACAAAATAACAGGAACAAAACTGTGATGCTTATTAGAAAAAAAAACACCAACCACTCAACAAAAATGAATGTTGGGTAAGCAAGAAAAACAGTCATTTAACCAATACATGTTTTTTCTCATAGAAAATAACCCTTTTATTGTAATTATACTTGGCACAATGAAAATTCAGGTACAGTGCTCTCCAATGTGGACAGTGAATGATGATAAATTAAGATTTAAGTAAATGTGTAAAAACCAGACAATGTGCAAGAAGTAAGAAAATGTGCAAAATCAGACAGGTGTCCTAGAGCTGCAGAGGTATTTCCATCATTGCTAAAAAAAAAAAAATAAAATAAATAAGGCATGTTTTGAATGGGAATGAAGGTTTGTTGAAACAGTCTGTATAAAAATGTTTGGTTCTAATTGACAAAATGTGAAAGTTTTACTCAAATAACACATAAAATTGGCTTCGATGCCATAGGATGTATTTGTTGTTCTTACAGACTGTCAAAACAGTAACCATAAGGTTGTGTTTCATCTGTATGGATGACTTCCAGTTTCCCTTTTAAATGTAAGTTCACCATGATGGTGAGTGTTCGAGTGTCTCTTACCTGAAGCGGAATCCAAGGCAACCAAAAAATGGCTTCAGACAGCTCCTGTGAAGGGACCAGCACACATCAGAGGCTGGAAACGCTGGTGAAAAGGTCAATAAGCAGCGCATGAAACTTAATATGAAGTAGACACATGAATTCCACTGCATGGGTTTGTGCCTCTGGCATGGTGCTGGACTGAGTGACATTGCTGAATCAATTCATAAATATCCCATGTCTTGTGTGTAAGAGGCTGGAGTGCTAAAAGGACCTTTCACAAAATGCCACTCGGACTCTTAATGCAGTTTCACTCTCCCATTCAAATTTTCTGTTCTTCTAATGATGGTGGAGATAATTATCTGAGCTTCCCACTGTTCTAGTGTTTTTTTGTGCAAATTCATATTTCACATTTTAAAGTATTATTTATTTTCTTTTTTTCTTTAATCTTTTCTTAAAACCCTCTTTTCTTTTGACTTGTGGTTATTTGTTCAAAAATTATTTTGTTTGATTGATATTTGCCTTCATCTGGTTTAACTTAGAAACCATCTGCCTCTCTCATTTAGTTAAGTTCCATCCAATCTTTGTTTTTCCAATTACTTTAAGTTTCCATTGTCAGTTGTTAATTTGTTCTGAACTCTCACCGTGTTCCACTGGGTTTCCTTAGCTTTTTTTGCGGTCATGGGGCACAGTCCAACTTTGAAATAATTACCTGCTATGGTCTTTCGGCAAGTATTTTTCTTTAACCTGTTTGGAAAATGTCATGAGTTTCAAGTGAGGTGTGAGGAGAAATGTGCTAAGACTTAAAAAAAAAAAAAAAAAAAGGCATGGCACTGCAGAGAGTTCAAGCAGATTTACACCAAACTGTGGTTTTGGTCTGCACCCGTGAAATTACAGCTGTTAGCACAATACTTGACATGTGGGTCATGTTTGCTTTGCTAAGAATTCATTACACTGAGGTTTTTATTTTAACCCCTTCCACTGCAAGCATTAGTGCGTGTTTGCATTTTTGCTGTGTTGTACTAAACTGCAGCTTGAAGCTAAGATAGTATTAAGAGACCATATGTCTTAGCTTGTTTTCTCCTGTTTGCGCAGGTCAGGGGTGGGTTGCTTGTTTTCCAACATACCCTGCTCCAGTGTCTTCTAATTGCCTGGATGCACCTGATCCAGCTAATCAGCCATGAGTAGACCAATGATATCCGGAGAACACGAATGCAAACCCTACAAGCCCTTGAGGCCTAGAGTTCCCCACCCCTGATTTGGGTCAAGAGTTTACATTAATTTGGGGTATTTTCTTGTTAAATTGGGCTAGATAAACCTTACAAAAGCTTCTGTTAGGAAATGAAATGGGCTTTTTTGAAACTGGGAAGGGCCAGAATTCACACGTGAAGTGTCCTGGTACCTCTTTCAAGTTGGGGCTAAAAATTGCCATAATGTCCCACATAGTGGACAAGTTAGTCACCAGGACAAACAATAATGCAAATTACATAAACAGCAGTTTTTTTTAATTCAACAAGTGTGTCTTCTGTGTTTTTTTTCTTTTTTTTTTTCTTTTTTGGGCCGTCTTCAACATAGCCTGACAAATTTGTTAATCTGTTTCCTGACGAGAAACGCTTTCCGAGTATGTCACGCATGAATCGGTTATTTTAACGATCAATACTACACAGGAGGGTTCTGTTTGATTTTGTTGATAGCTCTTTACAGAGGCACTTCCAGAAAGGGGAAAAGGAAAGATAGACAGCGAAACGGCTGGATGATAAGAGGACTGACCGACGGGGGCGAGGGAACAGGAAGGTCAATATTACAGTAACTGAATATGACTTTGGGGACAAAGATCTTACCGCTGAAGATGTCCTCATTTGGTTGAGCTGCACCATTGATCCTTTGCTATAATATCAATTAGCTCAGCCATCATTACGAAAGCTTTACTGCAATGTCATTTTGACTCTGTTCTATAGAATGTATTCTGAGATACATAGAGGTGAAAGACAGGCTCAGGTCAATATCCCCACTCTTGCAATGTGCTGCATTAAATTTAGTGATGGCAAAAATTAGCTAGTTGAACTTAAAATATGAATGCAAATTGAATATTTTAACATCACTTTGTTTATTATGTGCTGGCTGGTGGGGTTTGCATTTAAAGTTTCAAAATGTTGATGTAATAGTTTAAAATGTGGTGTTTTTTAATATAAAAAAAAACACTCCAATATATTTTTTCTACCAATAAGGAGCTTTTTTCCTTCAAATAATATTGCAGTATTCCTCTTTATCTCCAACCAAGCACTACTTCCATTTTGTCTCCATATACCTGCTCTTTAAACTGTATCTACAGCCACAGAACTGCCATCATTGTCTACACTTCAGATCGGAATTTGACTCCTGATTTACACTGGTTTATCTGCAGTGCATCTCCCTTGCGATTTTTGGGGAGTCCAGCTTAGTACTGTGAGTTAGTCTCCATTGCCTCTGTTGTGTCACCAATCTGTGCTCCCTGGCTTCTGGAGGAGTGGTTTGTCCCGCCACCTCTGTGTCGAGTAGTTCATGTAAAACTTTGGCAGTCAGGGCCCATGCCCTCTCCCTCTTTACAAAGTCCTTGTAAAATTTTTGTCTTGTGTCATAAATATATAAATCATGTTATCTATCACAAACAAGCAGACACCTGGTTTCACGTGCAGCAGGTTTATCGGTTCAGACAGGAACTAAGCACAGCTAAAAGTCCACAAAACTAGATATAGGTCAGACAGGCAGAGGTTAATCATGAGCATGACATCATCCAAGAGGAGAGAGTAATCAGGGTCCAGGCGAGGGTCAGGACATGCAGCAGGCAAACAGAAATAAAGCAGGGTCAGAAGAAGATAAGGTCCAGATAGAAATGCTCAGTAATGCAGGCGTGGTGGCACTAAACAATACTTTGCACTGAGTGAGGGTCTGTGCAGTGCTTAAGTGTCCTGTGGATGATTGGCAAATGAGAGACAACTGAGCAGCATCCAGGAACTATGGGCTGGGGCTGCTGGGAGATAAAGTGCAGTCAATACTCTATAGACGGCTTCCACCAGTGGCCAGAGGGGGAGACAGAGCGCTGACTCCTGACATTGTGTTTGTATACCTCCAAAATTAAACTTCCCTCGTCCATGGTGAAAATGGACGACAGTTATCTGTGGTGTCAACTTGGGTAATCTCAGGGGGACATCACTTTAAATAGAAAATGACATTTTATAAATTTTATTTTGAAAGTCCAACAGAAGCTCTTATTTTAAAACTTGCACCTTTTTCCTGGTTTTCTGGCTTTTTGCAATGAAATTGTCAACAATCTGGTAATAGAACTCCTGTGTAAAGCGTGTTGATTGTGGAGGTGATGAAGGCCAGATGCAGATATGATGGAGGTGATGTAAACATACACACTGATTAATAAATATTCTTTTTTTTTTGTGCCAATGCAATGGAAATACACCACAAAAGACACACACTGCTTTTTTTTTTCCTAGAGTTCAAGTGAGGTTCTGCCTTCAGGTTTGTGTTTTCTCACTCATGACAATCATATCCCGTTTCATTAGCTATTTATTTCCACCTGTAGATTATACTCAGTGTGTTTAAGTCTTGCTTTTTCACTTATTAGAATCAGAGTTATGGTATTCCATTTACTGAAGTCAAACAACAACAAAAACCTTTGCAGACATTCAATTAATTTTCTAAAAATTGTTTTTTGTTCTTAAAAAAAAATATTGCCCATTATTTTTGTGGACCTCTCTGAAAGAAAAAAAAAACCAATAGTTTCTGTTAACTAAATTATATAAAACTATGTTTTGTTTTTGTTAGCTCTCTGTGTGTCCATGAGAATGATGAAAGCCTTTTTTCCTCTTTAATGACTGGAGACTCTGGGGCCCTGAGAGTCAACTGACCAATGGAAATCTGTGAGACATTTATCTGCTGGCACCTTTTCAAAGGCTCTGTTGTGGTCACACTGGCTTTAGAATAATATAGTGTGTGCAGCTAAAGCAACTGACATCTAACAGCCAGATAAAATCCCCAAGCTTCTGACTTCTTTCCTTTGTTTCAAAGTTTATGGATCTCCAGTATGAACACAGCAGTGGGTCTCATGAAGGGACGTCGGCCCTTCTCTGAACTGAGAGACACGGCCGACAAAGGCGATTAAAGCCTCTGACAGCTTGCTTGCATGTGATTAGACGATCATTTGGAGCTTTGAACCCCCTACCCTTTACCCCCCAACGACTCCCCAGTCTGATATCCACAGAAAAACAAGCGGAAAATGCAGTTCTGCTTTCAGAATGAGGGAGAAAGAGGCGATCAAATACAAATCAGCTGAGAAAAACAAAGGGTTACTAAATAAGCAGGGTAACAGACAGGGAGCTTTCTCCTCAGCTAATGGCCACCACAAACAAAATGGGCCTTGAGGGATTTAAAGGGCTGCGCCTGACAGTTAAAGCAGCCTCAAGCTGATCTAAAGTGGGAACGCAACGCTTCCACACCCACCTGGAAAGGATGAGAGGCTGTAAATAACAGGCACTCCCAGGAGACGTTTGCCACAGAACACGGAGACCCCCTGGTTTGAGTGTTTGATTTGCTTGAATGCCATTTGACATTTACTTAACCAACCGCCAGGAAATTACCTTTAAGAATTCCCCATTTCGGCTCAACAGTTTGCATTTTTCTTCAAAATACAACTCTCTGCTGTTTGGATTGAATCCAGATTTAACGCATAATTTTTTTCAGTATCCATTTCAAAGATTGTTCCTGCGATACATCTTGATCCTGGAAGCAAACGCTGAAGCATTGCCTTGAGATAAGCTCTGAAAGTCACAGTTAAATCATGCTAGCCTGGGGTTATCGAGGAAAGAAAACACAGGGTCCATTTCCATTTATGTCTCCTTCTCTTGTTATCTGGTCAAGCATCCAAGCCATCACATCTCTGTTACCTTAATGGAAAACATTAGAGATGCCCTTCTAATGTTTCACCCTTCAGATATACTACTCTTTCTCTCTTTGTCTCCCTCTTCCTCTGGACCACCACGAAACGCAGTGTGTGGCGTGACTGAGTTACCGTGCATCAAATCTAGTGTTACAGCTCACATCACAGCCCAGTGCACAAATGAACGTCCCTCTTTCAAGAGTCTGAGTGGCAGAAGGACAGTGACTTGCTGTCTCAGACCCGGTGTGACACGATGTACCTGTCATCAGTTGACAGTGCCGTGTCACATTGAACATCCGAGGGAACGAATCCGGTCAAACGACTTATGGCGCGTCTGGAAATTCACACTCAAATCCCAATTGACTGATACATCAATTTGCTGATCAATAAGCTGCTCAACAGATTATGCTATTGATAAAAGCATTGATTTATTTCACAGCGGCATCATAAAGCCAAGTTTCCTGTCCCGCATTTGCGACTGAGAGGCATCAATATTTCATTGACAAAGAACAGGCGTGTACATTCATTAAAAATGAGAGAGCAGCAAAGCAGCTGCACATAAGAAGCAGCGTGACTTTATTCATTTGTACCTGTGCTTTGAAAGCAGGATGTCGCCAGGTGAAAGTGATCTATCCCATATGCCTCCAAGTGCAACAAAAACATAGATTCTTATTAGAGGAAACAGATCAGATCAACATTTTAGCTGTTGACATGGTAAACCTTGTTTAATCTGACTTCTGACTAAAAATGTTCAAATGCAAGTTCAATATTAGTAAGATATGATATACTTTCATGCAAAAATAGAGATAAGGAAAGTGCAGACTCTGTGTAATCCCATCAATCCCAATTACTTCAATTGCAAGCGAAAATCCGATCAAATGACCTCCTTTAAACTGTTTACGTAACACAATGTCAGCCGAATCGATGCTGTGAAACAGATATGAGAAAGTTGCACACTTTGGACATCTCAAGATGTCCACTCTGGCACTCCCAAAGTCATTTTAACATTCAGAAACTCTTTAAAGAGCCAGATGGTTTCAGCTCTGAAACACATGAACCATTGAATTTCAAAGGTTCAGATGATGCCACGGGTGACAAAGCTACATCTGGCGTGCTACCGAGAGGCCTGTGTGGTTTCTAGACCACATCCAGTCCTGATGGCACCACGCAGGACCACAGTGCCGCCCGCACGCTCATGCCCAATGAGGACTGAAAGGATTAACTGAGGCCAACGCCTGCAAAATGTCAAAGCCAGAAAATCGTTACTAGTGCTTCTTGAGAGCAATTTTTAATCTAAAAGCTTTTGATGCAAGAAAATTATACAAATGTCCCCTGGAATGTCCTAGCTGCATATTACTCTCTGGCAGAGATCTGGAAACTGTGACACATCCTGTCCCAAATATCTGCACCACCTGATAATACTTTTACAAGGCAGAGAATCATGGCCATTTTTGATGTGGTGAGCTGACAATGTCCACAGCTTTCATTGTGCACCTGTATACCAATGAATCGTTTGTTTGCCACATTTAACACGGTGCAACATCTTTCCCTCGGAGAGCAGGCTGCACTCAACTGATGACTGCCTGTTGTCACACATATGTGGGAGAGGATGTGTAGACTGCTAAGTACAAAGGAGAGCACTCAGCCCCACCCTGAAAAACTGCTCATAAATACTGCAAGGTGACGCTTTGTCTTTCTGCTGCACTGAACCTAACCTCACTTACAAGACAGCTGTGCTTTGGCAATGTGCTCTCCAGCCGCACAGACAGCATCCAGCCTGACAGCCCCCATATATTCCGGTGTATTGTTGTTAATGTTTAAATGCTTTTACTGGCATGCCAATACAAAGTACAGTAATGTACTTCCTCACAAGCACTACATGCACGAATGGAAAAAGTAAGGTGCACCAGACTTTTGGAGATAAAAGTGGAAACGTAATGATCAGACTCCCGGGCTCGACGAATGTGATGTCTTGACGTGTGAACGTTTCAGCCTCCGCTGAGATTATTTATCTAGTTTGCACAGCTGACAGCGTGAAGCTTTGCATATAGTCGGGATGCGTTGTGGAAGTGGCGTGACGTTGTGCTAAGCTCTTTAAGGTCACAGTCGTTTCAAACAGCAAAGAAGCTGAATCACACTGCAGACACACCTGATTAAAAAACCTGAAGCTCTCCCTGGTTTCTTTGGTGGAAACGATGTAATATTTGGGAAAAAAGTGTTGTGATTGTGACAAGTAAATGTTGGGGAAGTTTGCATTTCAGCTCAAGGCCTGACACTTGTTTACCTACTAAACTTATTCGGCTTACAACCTGATAACGCTGCTTATTTGGGTAGATAGAAGCTGTATTTGCACAAACCTTTGATTTTAGGCAAATGAATGCACGCAAAGAAGCAACAGCCTCTTTTTTTGGGGGATTAGGAGTTTATTTGTCACATTAGTCAGAATTAGCTGTGTTGGCGTCAGCTGAGTGCAATAGGAGCAGAGCAGAAAGGTGGGATAGAAAAGCACAGCAAGGGTGTAAAGCTTTGTAGATACAAAGAGGGAAGAAGAGAAAAGGAAGGAAGAGAGGAGATGCATCCATTCAACTCTTCATTGCCTCATAAGGTGCTCCCTCATCTCCTCCTACTGATAATAACTATCTCTGCGTACTGTGAGCCACAGGGGAGAGGCAAAGCTCCCTTTGCTCCTGTTTCCTGCGACCTGGGAGGGCTTGATGTGCTGCAGATGTGCTCGAGCAGCTTTGTTGGCCTGAACCTCTTCTCCCCTTAGTGTGTTGGCTGGATGGATGTCTACCATGACAGCTGGTGGTGTTTTTGAGATGGAGGCCTGTGGAGATGGATCACCCTCCCGCTGAAGCCTGCTTTGTGAAGCGCCGATGATACAAGCACCCACATAAAAAAAAGACTTTGCCCAAGTGAAAGATCAGTGCAGAGATTAGAGGGGTGATATGTGTGACAGGATCATGTTGACCATATGCCGTCTTGGCTGTTGCTGTAACCTTTGCGTGGCCTTCTAGATTAAAGAGTTTTGCAGATCATTGTACCCCAATCATAGTGTCATCCCAGTCCCTCCATGTAAACAAATTGGATGGGAGGGGGGGGCAGATTATCAAGTAAGTCTTAACTCTGGATTCTGGCTTTGCTTTTTGTTTCTGAACAGATGCTGGAACTGATGAACAATGTGACATTGAAAAGGGTCAAGCTACAATTGTCCTTCTGTGAAATTGGTAATATTTTGTTTTTTTGACCAAAAGACTTTAAATCAGTAAAAATGCCTACTTATCTGTGGAATGAATGCTTTCCTTTTTCTCTGAGGAGCAAAAATAAATAAAAATCTCAAGGTTAATCTAAACCAAGCAGTACTGCTTCATGCCACAGAAGTCCAATTTTCCCTGCCTGGCACTTACTGCTGTGCCAGTCATTACTTCTTGTTTCCTGCAGACAAAACCTTTTCCGACACCTGCTTGTATTCACTTTTTGATTATCGGAGTCAATTGGGTATCCAATTCTGCTCCGACCATTTTGTTGTGTTTTGTCCATTTTCCATTTCTTCTTCTTTTTAAACTTTTTTCCAGTTTGGTTAGCCTTTTGTCCTTTTTTTTTGTCAAATGAGTCAGACTTAACACCCCTACGCTAATAAGGCAATACAGCCGATGCACCGAGCTCAACCTATTTTCCCTCTATTTCCAATTTAAACTGTCTTTCTTTCGTTTTTGAATCTTCTCTTCCTATCTTGAAATTCTTTTTCGCTAACTTCTGTCTTTTGTCTTGTTTTTTCATCCTCCCAGAGCCTCGTTCTTCCCTCATATCTGTCCTCCTCAAACACCTCTACAGCCGAAACATGGTATGCTTCATGAATCGCAGTGTTTTGCCAAAGCCGGAGTCACATGCTGTGCCTCTTATCCAAATATAAGTATGTGGCATGCGTCCGCATTTGGTTGTCACTCAAAACTACAAGACTCCACTCATCGCGGTGTCACAGACGTTGATGAGAAAAAGACTGTAACCTCTATTCTCGTATGCGCATTCTGCAACAGCTCAGCGGCCCCATCAATCCCGCCTCCATCAGCCTGACAGAGCCATAATAACACAAATCTCTGTGACTTTCAAAATGCAAAGCGATGGTAGATCAGCAGTCTGCTCACATCCTCTGTCGCTCCCGCTATAATGCAAAAAATCTGGGAATTTGATGTTATGAGAATATGAACATTATCCGCTGAAGGTCTCTTTCTCATTTCGGAATATTACTAACAAGATGAGTTGATGTAACAACTAAAAAACTGAGAGCCTGACTCCCATTCAGGGTTTATGCACTCGCTGCAGCTCCTTCCGTTGAGGTTTTATTCTCTCTTCTGAAGTGTGCAGCATCCGCAGGTTCAGTTGAACCTTTGAGGGTTAATGCAGATGTTACCTCTGACAATTCACACCTCATTTTGCAATTTACATGCACTTCATTTTTGAACCATGTTCTGAAAATGTTCAACCTTATTCATCTACAGTTGATCGTTCATTCACAACAAAAATCTTGTCCAATTAACTTAAAGTCATTTGCTTTTTCAATTCCAACAAAAACTGACCTTTTCCTTTTCATCATCATTTTATTACTATGTATGTCATAGAAACGTTCCTTGGTAATAAATAAAGAAAAATAAAATCAAGTTCTTTTGGAGCATTTTCTACCCAAATTCATTTGAATAAATTGTTATAAATTCTAAGTTTTTTTATTTAATTTAATTTGTTTTGAACTTTTTTCTTTGTTCTTTTAGTGTAATTTTTTTTGGCAATTTTTTTTTTGGATTTTCCTTGATTTAATTGATTTTTTTTTTTTGGGTTTTTTAACCTGATTTTAATTTAAACCGTGAATTGAAATTCATCTTTTTTTGATCTTTAAATTGCCATCTTCAATTGTTTTTCTTGTTATTTGGATTTTTTTTTTCTTGTTATGGATTTTTCTACATGAATTTTACATTAAATCTTTTTTATTATTTTTGATTTAAAACTAATTTTTTTTTAGTTTTTTTTGAACTGTTTGTTTTTTGCTTGTTTTTTTTTTTTTTTTTTTTTTTTGACTTTTTTTTGTTTTTTTTTTAGTTTGCTTTTTTTTTTTTTTTAATTTTTTTTTTCAAATTTTTTTTTTTCTATTTTTTTTTTTAGTTGATTTGTCATGTTTTTTTTGATCTTTTTGAACCTTTTTGTTTTTTTTAAATGTTTTATTTCTTTTTTTTAAATTAAAAAAAATTTTCAAGAGATATTTTCTTATTTCCTTTTTAATTGTTTTTTTTGTTTTTTGTTAAGAATATATATATATAGTATATAAGTTACTTCTATTTTTTGATAAATTTTTGATTTTACATTTTTTATTTTGATCTTTTTAAATTATTTTATTGTTGTTATTGATTTTTTATTTTTTTTTGTTTAAATGAATTTTTATTTTTTATTTTTCTTAGATTTTTTTTGATTTTTTTTTAAATTTTTTTCTTGTGAACTTTTTGTTTTGTATTTTTTATTTTTTTTTTTTTTTTTGAATTTTTTTGTATATTTTTGGTTTTTTTTTTATCAAAATAAACATTGTTTTATTTTTCTTAATGTTGGATATTTTTTTTTTTTTTTTTTAGTTTTTTGGTATTTTTTGACTCAGTTTTATTTCTGCAACAGAATGCTTTATTTTTTTTTTATGTAATTTGATCAAACGTTTTTTTTAATACAGCAAGAAGATTACAATTTTTTTTTTTTTTGTTTTTTTGTTTGTTTGAATAACATTGTTTTATCCTATTGCAATTATATACTATATAATATATAAGTTACTTCAATTGAACAAAGTTGGATTGACCGCTCTTTATATCTCAGAAAACTTCTGTGACCTCTGTAAGGGCAATCTAATTTGGACATTTTAGTTTTGGAAGCATCCCCACCCTGAGTGAAACCAAAACCGTGAATCTGGGTAATTCATCTCAGAACTACTGAAATTCACATCTTAAAATGATTCAGGGTGTGCATGAGCATGGATATATTCTATCTTGTTAGGCCGGATTCCAGTTCTACATGAATATGAATAAAATCTCATTAATGACGTGTTGGATCATGATTGGAAAGCCTAATTTAACCCGTAAGACTTGCGTTTAATGTAGCTGATTTGGAACTGCTGTTTTCTGGCTTTAAAGTACAGTTTGCTATGACTTTGATTTAATTTGAGAGAACTTTGTTTATTCCCCAACAAAAAACCCCTGCAAAAACAGAAACTTAAAGGGCATTCAACATGCAGCATCATCTTTTTGAGCTTTTAAGTGAATTGTAATGATCATTACTCACTATAAACAACACAAATTTGGATTCATTCACGTATTTCTGATCATTATTTTAAAAACCTGCCCCTCCCAACCCTAAAAAATGAGCAGGTTCTCAAGAACTGATGTCACAAATTGAGAACAACCACTTTCAGGAAGAGACTGCGCTCCCAGAACTACCCCCTAGTCTAACACAAACACGCATTGTCTTTGCTAATAGGTGCTTCACCATTTTGCTTGCAGTGCTCAACCGCTAGCTTTGCTGCACAGCTAGCTCAGCCAGTATACCCCGGCCATCGCTACGCCCAGTTTAGCAATAGCCGGGGCTATTAAAGGCTGATATACGGTATGCACATACATCTTTGCAAAAGTTCAGCTGATGAAACACAAACACAATGCTGACGCTGGCTCTGGGATGACGTCATGGAATGAGCGGCACCCACAAGCAGCGAAAGGCGGAGCCTCAGATATCAGGGCATTACCTCTGGGTAGAAAAGACCTCACAAAAATAGCTAATATTTGATAAATAATTTATTCTTTATTGTGCCAAAGGTAAAACATAAGACCATTTTCTTATCCTATTGGCAGCTTTTATCTGCTTATTTAAAAAATCTGCTAGTGGAGTAGGCTAATCCTTTTTGACTTATTTCTAGGGGTGGTCTGTTTTTGCAGTGTTGGAATCAGTCACACAGGATTCATACATTCTTGTGGGTTAAATGAACGCCTAAACAAATTAAATGGAGGTACAGCAATGGAAGTGGCTCTTTCTTTCTATTGAAATTCAGCCGATATTTAAACTAGGGCCTTCTCACTTTGAGGTGGTAGTGCTAACCACATCACCAAAGTACAGCTCTAATTTTATTTTCTACACTTTATGACATTGGATTAATCTCCATTTAAAAATGTAGATACACTGAATATTTGTATTTTTTATCAAAATAAACTATGTGTGATACTTTACTGCCTTACATTAGGAAAAATACAAAATATAGTCTACAAATGGGTTTGTCAAAGAAGCTGGATACACTTTGAGAGTCTGCAACAATCAATGCCATTCTATTGCATTTCCTAACTGAAGTCATGACTTCATCTGCTTTTTTAGTATTTTTTCAGTGTGATAATGTCACATACCACAAAGCTGCAGTTTCTCAGAGATGTGCACACAAACATGACTAACTCTGTTTTCTTCTCTGTCAGAAGATCCTATTAAAGAAGCAGCAAGCTGTAGTGAGCAGGGACACCACACTTCAATTCAGGACTCTGTGAGCCACTCCGTACTCTCCACAGCTCCAGAGGAGTTACTCAGTGGCAGAATGCTTCTGACAGCGAGGCAGAATGCTTCTGACAACAAGGCAGTAAAACAGAAAAAAAGTATCTTTATTTGACAAGAGAATTTGAGCAAAAGCTGAGATTTTATACAGCTGAACGATTACACATCGCCTTCTTCTTTGTTCCCTTCTGACTTGGATGCACTATTTCCAAAGAGAGCATTGATTATGGGCCGTACCCATTCTCTATCATTATCAAGGTAATTCTTCACAGCAAAGTATAAGCATGTTGAGTTTTCAATGAGGAGAATATGGAAATCCATGTAAAATCTATAGATTTATATTTATATATAGGCAAAAAATGTAAACAGCTGTCACCTTGCTGTCACATTGCTAAAATTCCCTGACTAATCAAACTCTTGAAAATTACATGATCAAATAAACATTAGATGTTACAACATATCTATGTTCCAGCAACAAGGCAGTTTTGAATAAAACATGAAAATAAGGCAAATAAATTAAAGAATATTTTGTACAAATAAAACTAAGGTTTTAAAAAATAGATCCTACCAGATCTAAGAAGAGGCATCAGAAATAGTTATTTCCATTTGACAATTTTTCTGATTAAGACCTTTTCAGATTCAAACAATCACAACCTAAGCTTTTTTTCCCAAGCAGCTTATAATTTTCTAATAATAATGATACTTGTAGTAAATAATAGCAAGAATTCGTTAAAATATTTTTTAAGCAAAATACTTAAATAGACCTTTCAAATAGATATAATCCAAATGGATATATAGTAATGAATTTCTCACCACAAAAATAAATAAATAAATACATGGAATGGTCTTTTAGGTGAGCATAATTTAATGTTTGGTCTAAACGCAAGATGGACAAGATGGGTTATTCTTGAAATAACAACTCTGTACTATTGTGTTTTAGCCATGGAAGGAGTGGGTGGGGTTTGCACAGAGAACAAAATGAACTGATGCAGAAAGAGAAACAAACACAGGTATTTCTTTTTTTTTTTTTTTTTGGTGATCAAGCATCAGACGTTAAGCCTCGGTCACAGCTAAACTATTTAATTGTAAAATGCTGCTGAAAATCCACTGTATTTTTGCCACAAAATCTTAGACATTTTCATTCAAAGTAATTATTAATTCAAAGTTGAAAGCTCAACATTGAGCTGAAGCAGCATGTTTCTTGCTAATAGGGAATTCCAGTGGCATTCCTATAACCTTAGAGGTGATAATTATGTTTAATTTAGGGTAAAGGGCTTTAACAGACTTTATCCTTAAAGGGGTTATGCCGTGAAAATTCTACTTTTTGAGATTTTATTTGCATTTTACCGTACATTCCTCTCCATAAAGAACCCAAACCAGTATTATGATCCGTTCATGCATTTAAAAGTAATCCTACAAAACCTGCTGCAGCCCTCCCATACCCACGAAAACGAGTGAGTGGTATCGGTCTGACATCAGCACGATGTGACCGCCCCCCTCCAGGAAGAGTCTTCTCTGCGAGCACCGTTCGCAGTCTAAGACCAACACTCAATTTCTCCACTGAGCTAGCGGTGATCCCCAAAAAAACTTTCATTCTTGATACACGATACCGATAGCGACTTGTGAAGCAGCAACCTCGATGAGAGGACCAAAGTCGCCTTGCTGTACTACAATTCTGAAGTATCCACATGCAGACAATACATGTACATCGTCATGTTCCTAATCTGAGCTGGCATCTGACTCAAAACTCAAAACTAGCTCTGATATTGATCACAGTTTTTTTGCTATGCTAATGTTAGCTTGAAGTTGTGAGGGTCCTTAAGCTAGCAGGAGGGAGTGTACACCTAGAAATGGCAGGATAGCAGCGTTACTTCCATGTTAATAGTTCCACCCACAGCCAAGAGGAAAATTTAGGATGAACTACAGTGCTGCACAAAATATGTCTAAAAAAAAAAACACATTTTTTATTTGAGCTAAAAATGGCATAATCATAATTAAAAGACCACAAGGAACTTTTCTACAATAGACAAGAATTTGGAGTGGGAATATAAAATTAATAAAATCAACCAATAACTAATTGAGATCCAATGCCTTTATTTTCATTGCAAAGTCAGTAATACCAAAAAAAAAAAAATTGTATACTTTCATTGTTTGTATACAAGATGGATTTTTAGGGTTATCTTGTGCGTCATCTCCTATTCATCAAGGTAAACCTTTTGCAAAGTTTATTTCAAAGAATAGGCATACAGAAACTCCTAGTGACTACAATGCCAAACCTCTGTATTTTTGGCGACTATTTACTGTTTTTCTTTTTTTTCTTTAAAAAAAAGTAATTTTCTTTTAGCACCTGTGCTGCACATTCAAGGAAAAAGCTAAGTGCTAGTCGGCATTGAAAGTTTGTCACCTTTTTCTTATTAAAATATACTACATATTTTACACATGTTACCTTGTGAAATATCTCCAGATAACGTTGAGAAAATCACTCATGCTAAATATAGAGAAATCTGTGCTGCCAGTTTTTTTACCAGTGGAAAACTAACAGGGAGGTGTTCAAGGGAAACTTGCCAAATATGACTTCAGGCAGATAGAAATCAGGCCGACAGTTTGGATTAAAAGCGTAACAAAAGCTGCAGGAGATGAATCAAGTTAAAATAGCTTAATAGAATCCATGAACTGCCCCTTTATTTTGTATTCCCCTTCAGTTGACATTTAATGTTTTTGAATCTAATATTAATGCAATTATTAATGGAACCCATTTTGCTCTATTACCAGTGATTGGTGGTATGTACTAAAACGAAATTTGAAAAAATACAGAAATTGTTTCTTTTACTTTTTAATGTTAGTTTAAAAATGACACATCTCCCAATTTGATCTTTTGCAACCTTTAAGGCTATTTTTTTTTTTACTTTGAAATCATTTTTTATTATGATCCTGTAAATGTAATCATACATGCAACATTTTGAACTGTTTCCACGCAGTAAAAAGGTATAAAAAAGCAAGATACTGAAGAAACACATTATTTGAGGCTCAGTGAGACTATCTGTGGTCTGAATCCCACTCTCTGGAGGCATGAAACAAATCATTTGTTTTCTTTAGTCAAATACAGCACTGATGTGAACGCCAACACCTTTTCCACGTGAGATACTGAGAGTATCGAGCAGATGCTGAAAGATTTCTGTATGCATGCAGTAATTGGCGGAAAAAACATTAGCCTGTGGCTGTTTTAACACCCAGAAAAATATAACCCCAAAAAAACAAAAAATGTGTTTAGATAAAATGGAAAACAAAAATGTTGGGGAAAAACATGAAAATTCAGTACTACTAAGTACTACAAATTAAGGGTTTTTTTCATGTTTATTAATATTTTTGTTAGGTGTGATCAAAATTTAGAGTTACACACATATTGATCAAAACAAGTGAAAAAGTCACGATTCCCTCTTATGCAACAAGTATTCTGTTTGAAGACATCTACTTCAGAATGTGTATTGAGTAAATCAAACAAGCCCACTTCAAATATTTTGGCAGTAAAAACGCAGCATATGTGAGGTCACCTTTCAACAGCCAAAGCAGTGCCACTCTTTTTTTTCAGTGTTCACCGTTGCCCAGTTAGTTCAGCGTGCTTTCACGTGACTCAGACCGTCTCAACAGATCATTTGATTGGTTAAAATGTAAGTGTGAAATATAAAACAAAAGGCAGTTTAAAGTAATCTTTACATCTGTTAAAGAAAAAAGGAAAACAATTAAGCATCAGCCCCTCAGTGGGCTTCCCCCAGCATTAATGCCCTCTATATGCCAACAGGCTGCTCTCATTGTATGGCCAAGAACTTAAAATCACCATCTGTGAGCAGATTGGAAGGGAGGGCCGGGGTGGAGTGACAATAATTCTCCATTCCAGATGTGACCCAATGCCAAGCTTGGCAGGATGAGAGCATTGATTCAGGGAAAGGATTGAGTGGGGGGCTGGGGGAGTGTTACGGGGATCATAGGGCAACTGGGCTCACACTTAATGGAGAAGGGCAGACTTGTTATGTGTTCATGACTGTCAAAAAGAGGGCATCGAGGCATGCAAAGTCTGGCTTCTTGGGTGATGTGGCAATGCAGGGAGGGCTCAGAGGCGACCAGTTGCTGTTTGCTGATGTTGGAGGACAGATGGGGCAAGAGCCAGCCGAGGACAGCCATATGTGTGAAGCAGCTGATGTGTGAACTATTATGACCAGCAGCTTCCTCGTCTACAAACTGCTGTGTGTGAGGGCACCTTGGCCCCCTCAGAGCCACGTTTTACCCAAACCTCCTCATTTACAGCTTCTCATTAGTTAGAGTGGGAAGGAGGAGGGGCAGCAGTGTAAGGCTGTCTGTAACCCTGGCCCTCCCACTGGAATTAATCAGGCTGTTTTATATTGTGTTGTTTTTCTTAAAGGCGGTATTTCTTTTCGAGGCTTCCTTGACCTCAAATGTCCACGGACAAAACACCAGACAACGGTTTCAAATGCTCATCAGCGAGCCTCCTTTTGATTCAAATCAAATGCACAAAAGGAACGTTCAGGAACACTCAGGCACATTCAAGTGTTTGTCCTTTGAAAAGTGTCCAAATGATGTTCAACTTAAAAAAAATGACCATTTGAGACAATCTTATGAAGCTTTGATTCATTGTGTTAGTTTGTTTCACATTTACAGCTTCTGTCTTTATTTCTTCTGTATGGCAGTATGTGTCATCAATATAAACTATTTTAGAAAACCTTTTTTTGTGGTGAATGCTCTTCTGTTCTGCACGCAAAAAATAAAAACAATAATACCTACAATTAAGGAGTCAAGTAAATATGAACTTTACAACTCTGGGCAGGAGGACCTCATTTTAAATCGTGGCTGAAGCCTGTCGGTGTGGAGTTTGCTCACTTTACTCTGCGCCTCGAAAATCCCAACGGAGTTGGTCCACTCCAGCTTCCTCCATGAAAATATAAGCAGTTGCATTCTCGTTTGTTTTAAAAGAGACCAGTGACCTGCTTAAGGTGTTGCTCATGAGTTGCCTGGAGACGACTTCGCTTTAGCCCCTCGCAGCTTTTAACAGAATAAATCATCGATTCAAGATTTGCAGTTCGTACAATAGCTAGGCAATGAAGATTGACAATGAATATGCAGATCCTTGTAAGAATAGACACATAAAGTCAAGAATAGTTAATACAAATCTACAGATGATTGACAAGCAGAAAAAAGGATTTTAAGAAAATTTAATTTAAAATCTACTAATAGAAGAAGTTATTTTTTATTTATCTCCCTTTGAGAGAAAAAAAATGTTTGTTTTAATTTAACATTCCTGTGGAATAACAGATCTCATCCAAATGCTGTATTTCCTTTTAAAAGCAGCTCAACCGAAGTTAAAGGTGACATTTTTTACCCCTGTGACACCAAGGATAATGTTAAATTATACGCCATTCATCAAGAGTAGTCAGTCTAACACAGTAATAATGTGTGGGGGTGTTTTTATGCCCCTAATCTGTACAATCATCTCTTAAAAATTAAGAACAGTTATTGCCGTGAACAAGGAAAATCATTTCCTGAACAAGATTAATTTTACGTAATATCTCAGAGCTGAGGGGGCTCACCTTGAACAATTTAAACAAATAAACCACACACATTTCCCTTGGAAGGTTATTAATTAGGTTATGATTACGAGTCTGAGTTGATATCCACCACTGCCACACCCTCTGGTTATGTATTCCTCCCAATTTCTTCTAGTGTAAACCTGTTCTTTTTTTCCCCTGATATCAACCACAGAAAAATATTTGCCTGCCTCTGCGTTTTGTTTTGAGAAACACAAACATTCGATATAATGTGACATTCAAACAAGCCAGCATCTTATTTTGTAAGACGACTTTTGACCTAGTCTGTCTGCTGCTCTGACATGTCCCGGGTCCTTTGAAGGATCCGCCGTTTCAAAGTGCATGTAACTCGTGCTGAAATTAATGAGACTGCTTGTTACCTGTGATTATTGTTTCAAGCTCAGGCCCAGGCGTGTGTGGGTGATCATCTCTCTTTGTTTTGGTAGCACAGGCTTTTCAGTGTGGAATCTATTTTAAAACAAAAAGGGCTCTTGCACTGCAAATACAGGCTCACACATGTGTGATGAAAGATTTTTGGTAATTTTATGATCAGAGGCACTGGCAGAAAGGATATGAGGTTATTTTTTTACACCAGGTATATACACTAATTCAAAGTGCAGGAAAAATATGTTTTGACTTGATACATTTATTGCAATATCTGTGCAATTTCAGTTCTTTAGTATTATTTTGAATTGAAAAAAAAGGTTACCAAAGTCATGTAGCGTTTTTAATTTATTTTACTTAGTTTCTTTCATCGTATGTGGTTGTAGTTTTCAAAAATAATGAGTTATAGAGCAATCTGCAGATGTGAAGTTGTTCAACCTTTTCAATTATACCTCTTTCAAATTAAACATATGCAATGTGTAAATATGCTGTGCTCTAGCTATTAAAATGCAACCAGTTGAATTCTGTAAAACTGAAAAAGAATGTCTGTATATTCACCAAGGTTTTGTTTCACACATTTATTACTATGTATTACTTTTTCCTGCACATACTTCCCTCTTGACAGTTGGCCCACAACCATGAACTCTGCTTTAGATTAAACCCCAGATACTGCTTTAAATAGCTTTACATTATTCTCAAGGGTGGGATAAGGAATGTATGTACTGTATGTTGCACAGGTTGAAATTATGGTAGTATATTAAATGCAGCGAGAGTGGGTGGGTTTGTGAAGAGCACTTTCCTATGTCCTTGCATAAACAGCAACGGTATTCAATGTTTTTGTCATGAATTATCCATCCACAGCTGCAAAGTTACTCATCTTGCTACATTTTTAATTTCCTAAAGAGAGCACAAAATAGGACATAAAGAAAACGTGACTCACTGCTGTCCTTACTCCCAAGTCTGTGATTCGAGCTCAGTCTAACTTCTTAAAAAAAAAAAAAAAAGAAAAGAATAAACAAGGCCCCTTAAGTACTACGGATTTTCTTTCTATTTTTTTTTTTTGCACTTTTGTAATTCAAACCTTTCTCCAGTTTTTTAATCTGTGTTTTTTTTTTTTTTTTTTTTTAATAAATGCAAAGTCACCGTATAGTGTGGGTTTTTTCCTCCAGGATTCTCCACGTCTTATGGCTTAACATCGGCAAAAAATCAATTGCCTTGAATCTTGAACCATGGGTCAAACACTGTTCGATAGTACTGTACATTTGAACATAGAGGATCGCTTTACTTTAAACATTTCAAACATTTCCTGCAGGTATCTGTACAGTCCCACTCCAACTGTATTTTTATCCATTTTCAAAACATTTCCAGTGGTCTTTTAATTAACATTATGAAGTTTTTAGCAAAACTCAAAAAGTCTGTGGAATTTTTAAAACATTTTCTTCACAGAAATTTTGCCTCTTGGTTGTGGGCGGGCCAACCTTATGTTGATATCCCAGCATCCCTTTGTTTATATTCTTTCCTGTTAGCTTACAGCTCCTGTCAACCCCAGGCTAGCATAGTAAAAAAAAAAATGGCAAGAAATTATTCTATCTATTCAACGGTATGGTTTTGAGCCATTTACCAGCTCAGATGAGAAAAATGAAGATGTTAATTGATCTATTTGTCTTTAAGAGGAGGTTTTAGAATTGGAGCGGATAAGATAGACTTTGGTCTACTATGCAGTTACTGGATCACAAACCGGACATTTTTCAAACTGAAGGTCTTCATCTGCTCCTGATCCAGGACAATTTGAAGAAAGAAATACTCAGAAATGCAGTTATAATCTTGAATTATTTTACCTATGTCCTCCATCATGAGAAAAATGCTCTTTAAAATATCTTCCCAGACAAAATGCTGGATTCACAAAAGTGAAAAAGATAACCAGAAAAATAAAAAGGTTACTTTGTTTCCAATCAGTGTAGTTTGATCACTTTCACTTACATGATTAGATGTTGTATTTACCCAGGTCATTTGGTAGGTTTTCTGCCTGTGCCTGCATCCCCACTCCTAAAAAGGCCCAATATTAATATTTTGCTGATGGGACTGTCTGGCTGTTGGATCTACAGTTAAAAACAGAGATTCCCCTTGAATTGAGATTTCCCCATGAATATCACTGGTCCATATAAAGTTTGGATTGTACAATAAGTGGTCCAAACAAGGTTGTATAACCACACAAAGTATGAAGACAGTGATAAAATGTAAAACAATGAAGTTGGTGTAAAATAAATTTAGTTAAATCATATTCTTGACCAAGACTCTACAACTGGTTCTAAAAATCATTTGTGTTTGACATTGTGTTTGACAAATGTCAGGAATTTATGAAACAGTGATTGACAATGTGGAGTATTTGTCCAGAGATGCTGTACTTGCTCCAGCTAACCCAGAGGAGTTTTGACAGCAGCATAATTTGTGCTGTCTTCATCTTGGATTTCCCTCTCAGCAAAGATTTCCTGGCAATCATAAACGTTTCCATTTTGATCACCCCCCCCATTTCCCCTCTGCCGTCACTCAAACTCTGCTCAGAAATGATTATCTTCAGATCATTCATACCTGCAAATAATCAAGGCCAACATCATTAACCTGGATGACCTCTCGCTCCCTGTTCAGCTCATTTCTCTCCACCACCGGGTCTGTTTCACAGCCATTCATCACTCCTCTCTGACACAATCTCCAAACACCATGAGAGGGGAACAGTGTGTCTTATTGATCTCCTGTCAATGCCAAAGATTGACCAAGAAGAAAGTGATATTGTGCTCAAACTGTGGTACGAAGCAACAAAAAAGTTAACAAGAAAGACACCAATTTATGTGTTACAAAACATTCTGAGCTGTTATGAAAGAAATTGTTATATTGATGGCTTTGTAAAATTTCTTGCTTGATATAAATATCAGCTTGATGTTGCGTTTCAGGATAAATCTAAAATGGGTTTGAAGTATAAGATTAAAAGTCATACAAAGAATAATGCTTGACTGTGTTCCTGTCAAGTTTGAATGACAATGTGAAAATGTGCTGCTCCTCTTGGTTGACTGAATTTAAGAATCTGGCTATTCTGTTAGAAATTAAGGAATGAAAAAAAAGCACAATTTTGACCTGTGTATTAGCATAACGTCTTTAAATGCGATAAAGCTTATTAAAGACTGTCTAATAGTGTTAGATAGAAACCAAGGTTCTGAGTTTACTAGTCAATATGTGCTTCTGCCTTCACTTATGGCTTCAGGTTGTGAACAAAAGAAAGAGATCACAGATTCAGACAAGGAATACAGACTATAAAAGACAGCAAACCCTCACCGCAGAAATGTGCTGCCTCTCTACTGAATGAGCTAAATAACTTGTTTGCTTTGAAGCATCCAACAGATCCCTGCACACAAAGCGCCCCCACCCCCCAGGTGACCAGGTGCCAATGCTGACCTTGGACAGAGTGAAGGAATCCTTCAGCAGGATCAAGCCCAAAGCCCCAGGTCCAGAAAACATACCAGCTTGTGTACTAAGAAACTCACAGATGTCTTTAAAAGCATCTTTAACACCTGACTGAGTCTGCCCGTTGTTCCCGCATGCTTCTAAACCGTCCTCTTGAGCTACAGGGCCAAAGACAAGTTGACTCTCTCCTGCTTCAATGACCACCGTCCACTTGCATTTGCACCCATCTGGATGAAGTGCTTTGAACAGCTTGTCGTCCAATACATCAGGCTTCCCCCTTCTTTCTCCAGACCTGATTTAGTTTGATTAGTTGGTTGACCAAAGAGGCCATCAAATGATTTGAGCTTCATGACATGGTGTGTTATCCTGCTGAAAGTAGCCATCAGAAGGTGGGAACACTGTGGTCATCAAGGGATGGACATGGTCAGTGACAACACTCAGGTATAGGCTGTTGTGATGATGCTCAAATGGTACTAAGAGGCCAGAGAAAATATCCCCCGCACCATTACACCACCACTACCAGCCTGGCTCTTCTCCTTTAACCCCAATGGGGAACAGCCTCAGAACTGCTGCTCACTGGACTTTTTCTCTTTTTCAGATCATTCTATGTAAACTCTAGAGATGGTGAAAATCCCTGTAGATCAGCAGTTTATGAAATACTCAAACCAGCCCATCTGGCACCAACAACCATGCCACCTTCAAAGTCACTTCAATCACCTTCCTTCCCCATTCTTATGCTCGGTTTGAACATCTTGCCCATGTCTACATGCAAGAATACACTGAGTTGTTGCCTTGGAATTGGCTGATTAGAAACATGTTAATGATAAATTGGATGGGTGTGTCTAATAGAGTGTAACTCCTTGTTAGAACGCTGCACATAGACCACGGAGAGGCAACTCCAGGCCTCGAGGGCCACAGTGTCTACATGATTTCCAGATATCCACTCATACTACTCATGACTGATTACCTGGTTCAGATGTGTCCAGCCAATTAGAACATGCTTGAGCTGAGTATGTTGAAAAAACACGCAGCAGGGTGGCCCTCGAGGCCTGGAGTTGCCCATCCCTGACCAAGACAGTTAGCATTCATCTCTCTCCAACAGCTCATCCCTTACAGTCTACAACTGGCTGCTTCTGACGAAGAGACCACAGTCAAGCAATACATCCAACAACACAACTTAGAACATGTTCCTCCCTCCAAATGTGTACACTAACCCCTCCCCACCACTCCCACCACCTCTGCTGACCTATGACACACACTCCAATAACTTAATCAAGTTAACAGAGAATCAAGTGATGTTTCTGGGTGTTCACATTTCTAAGGACCACTCCTGATCCAACAACACAACATGTTGAAGCACCAGAATTTTTATGACCAGAACAGGTCACAGAGTTACAGTTCTCTCTCATCAACAGGAGGACAGTTAGACTTGTAGTCAGAATTCCACCTGAACACCCTCCTTGTCAGATATTATAAGCATTTTCAACAAATAGGACGTCAAGAAGAAGTATTAGGCCAAGACGTGTTGACATGATAATGTCTCTCTTCTGGTCTTCATAGGTTTATGCTTAAAGTGGTTCAGCCCCTGAAATCTTATTTATGAAATTACTCTTTCTTTACATTTTTGGATCTGACTAAAATAATCCACCAGAGACGCTCAAATTGTAATCTGAACATTCAAGTCAAGTTTCAGCTCTTTGAGGAAGTCTAAGTGAAGTCTGAAGTAACTCATCACAAATTCTAATCAAAAATAATGATGATTAGGTGATTTAACACATTTTGATGACTCATGTATTGTTGACAAGATGCTGGATGAAATTAAATCTGGAAATTATCTCACACTCTTCTTTGTGCTATTTTTGAACTTTGTCAACTCTGTGCTTTTCTGATGTAATACAACCCTGAGGCTATATTTCTTCAGCCTTTACCAGCGTGTGCTATAGTTGTGCTTATACGAGTTTGGCTTACACTCCAGTTATTTATAATTCATCTAAAAAAAGCACAGAATTAGTCTGAGAAGGAAAAATATATTTAAAAATCAAACCGAATGTACTGGTAATCTTTTCAAATCTTTTAATCTGATGTTCTTTACATAAATTACAATAATCATTGCTATTTTACACTTACTGAGTGATAGATTGTGTATTAAAAAAAGAAACATAGAAATTAGTAAAATGTGCAAGCTTCACTCTGCATTCTAGACAGTGAGAAAACCAGCTTACTTTCTGTCATTTTTTTTGAGAAAAACAAGGAATATGTGCAAAAACTACCTTTTTTGTCATTGTTATTTACATTTGCTAAAAGAAAACACACACTACCTCAATGAATTATCTGTTTATGCATGATGTATGTATCTTTTGTCTTTTTTATGTATGCAGTAAAGTATAAACGTCTTGTTTTGCAGTTTATTCTAGAAAATGTTCTTATACTAAACAAAAATATACATTTTTAATACTTTTTCATAAACAACACAACAGATTTCCAAATAATTAGATGTGACTGTAGTCTTTGGTTGAATCCAAATTCTTTCACTACCCTTACGGCTTCTCCCTACCCCCTACATATAGCCCACCAAATGAAGAGTTATAGAAAAATAGTGTCTTCGAATTTGGAATTCACTCCCACTTTTGCCGGCCAGCTACGTCAGCACCGGAAATAAATAACATCTGTTTTATACAATTTAAAAAACTAATAGAGAAACACCCAGTCATTATATACATTTAAACATCAACATTTGTGCTTCAGATCACTGTCACATGAAGAAATGCGCTCCACATCACAGCACGACACGGCTCAACCTACTGCTGCAGGAATACAGAACTCAAAGTCCCTTCGCTCTATCCTTAAAAAAAACGATTTCAAACCCCCCTTTTTGCTTCAAAAGTCCTTTCAATTGAAGGATAAACAGGAGGAGTAGGGGAGGATTTCGGATTTGGCCTTAGTTATTTTGTCGTGAATTACAACACATACATTTTTGTTACTTCTAAGTTGTGGGGTTTAAAATCTATTTAGAATACTTACCATCCCTTTACACAACAAAATGCCAAAATAGATTTGTTAATTTGTTTGTCATGTTTTATTCTACATCTGAGCTTGTTTAATGCATGACTGTTTAAACATAAATGCAGCAGGACGTAAAGAGCAACATTTTTCTTTCCGTTGAAAATGGGAACTTCAAACAGAACCTCCGTCTTATCGCTGCACTCTGAGGCGAGGTTTTAATTTCCTATGACTGCTCCCCGACACTTGTACTCAAAAGTACTTCTTTGTGTCTTTTGTTGTGGAGGAACACAGACAACAGAATACTCTTCAAGGGCTCCTTTTTCTCCCAACACGTCTCAGTTCAAATTAAAGTTTTAACTGTTGTCACAGAGTGACGAGAAAGGACAGATTTTTTCGTGGCACGGCGCTTCTAAAGGTACAGTGGATTCCTCACAAACTTCAAAAAAGCAGGCACCACTCGACAAAGAGAAAATTTGTCATCATCGGTTAGGTTCTTTCAGTAAACTGGAAAATGCTGTTGTGCAAAGCCGCAGCTATGACTGAGATCAAAACAATGACAGATTTACACATAATCCATTCAAAGGTTGAAAAATGGAGTTGGCTTTTGTTTCTCTGGCATATAACATTTCCATAAGTCTGTGGATCTTTTTGACTTAACTCGACCATCCAGACAGAACCTACAGTAAGTGTGGGTAATTGTTACATATGAGGATGCTGTCATCAAGACATCAGACTGGGAGGCAAATCCTGCTGCCAGACATCAGTGTCTGGAGTTCGGTTAAAAAAGGTTTGATGACAGAGCATTTGAGTGACATTGTTATCAATTAGCACTTACTCAGAGATGCCATCTGGTTACTATGATCACTGCACCCTCATGAATTTCTGGATGTTAATGTGTGGGGCCACATTGCAGGACCTCTGCTCTGTAGGTAATGCAGTTTCTCCCTAAAGTGTCTTTTTCTTCCTCTTGTCTGTTGCTTCTATATGTACTCACAGCTTTAAGGTGGTGAGAAACGCTTTTCTTTGAAGATGCTCATCTTTTATGCTGGAGGACAGAGATAAAAATCAAGATTTTATTTTAAGAACAATAAAGCACTTTGTCTGAATGAGCCTTTCTAAAACTTAAGAACTCTTTGGAATACATCTTTCAGGAAAAAAACAGCTAGATGTGTTCATATTTTTACCTGACCGCTTTGGTTTTTGGATTCTTTCCCAGCTTTAAAAGGATACAATTATTATGGAAGATTTTTCCGGCTTGTGTCTGAATTTTAGATGCAATCAAACCTCGGCTGACTGTTCACGCTGTGTGTCCTGCATGTGTGATTGATCAGAAGTATTTACTGGCATGTCAGCTATATATTTTACTGAAGTGTTTCCAAAAAGCTTACCTGACAGAAGCTTACTTATACTGTGATAAATTGTCTTATGAAACAGAACCTCAGAGATTTAGAGATTTTTCATTTTCTTTAAGCAGAAAATCAAAACCATGGTTTGATAACAGTCTGAAAGCTTGATCTGTTTCTGCCCCGTGTGCTCACAGTCGCCTGACAGAATTTATCCTGGTATGGCCACCTGGATTCTTACTTATTCAGACCCTCGTCAACGTTTGTGGAGCATTTTGTCTCTTTCATTTGATCATTTTTAGGTTTTGTCATCTCAGGTTTTTTCCGCCATTATAACGTTTTAATAATATATAGATCATGACAATTTGCCCAAAATTCCCAACATTTGGGCCCTCTACATCTTTGATACATTAAAGGGTTTTCATAAAAACTTTCTTTTGTTTTATCATCATATACCTGTTTTGTGAATTATTTGATGATAATAATAGTAATTGACAAACATGGTAAACATTTAAAAGTAAAAATAATAATTATTAAAAACTGTTCCAGGATTCTCAACTCTTAAATACCCATTGTGTTTACGCCAAATGAACAGTTGATGAAAATATTTCTACAAAAAAAAAAAAAAATCTAGTAAAAGCTGATCTATTACTGGTTTAGAAACAGTTTACAGTTCACGATATTTAGTAAAGATTGGATAAGTTCAACATAACAGAGGGATTTATGCTTATATTGATTAACATTGCAAAATATGTTTTTGATTTTTTTCTCTCTGTTTTCCATCCCAAATAAAAATATAACACAAACAAACATTGCATAAGTTCTATGATTGGTGAGCAACATTCAAATAGTCATAATCTCACCTCAGCATGTTAGTTCTCTCCAGATCTTACCAAATGACGTTTTTTATCTGACCTAATGATGTTTTATTCACACCTTGAAAGTGGGTTAAATGCATCCTTTGGTTTTTAAAAAAATATAATATTGTTATAGGATTTTGTTACACTTTCAGATCCAGTTTGAGTGGCTCATTACTTTAATTTAAAATGCGTTTAAACGTGAAAGCAAATAATTTAAGAAAACACTCATACGCTGATTTCAACATTAGATGGGCTTTTTTGAAACGGGTTGTGGGCGAGTAAATATTGTTAAAATGCCCTTTACAGAGGTAGAACAAAGCAAATGTGTCCCTTAGAGTTCATCAGTTTCCGTCTAGCTGTCTTTATCTTTCTACAGGACATAAAGGCAGAAGCTTTACTCTCTCCAAAGTGCTCATATGGATTACTATTAGTCTCTATGGAAACTGTTACAATTACTTAGAGCTTTATCACTAACCTGAGCCACATTTCATTGACCTGCATCTGCACAGTGTCTCCATTGCAACACTTAAGAGGATTATATCAATTTTAGCAGAGGAAATGTCACCATGCAACCCAGCAGCTGTAACCTACCCAGCACTATGGAAAAAAAAGGTGCCTCTGGGTCATTTATATTTAGACCTCAGACAAAATCTATTAAAATGCAAGGATGAGTACATCATTTTTTTTTTTTTATAAATACAAATCTGTTGATTAGAAATATTTTTATTTTGTCAAAGCAACATTTTAAAAGGGATTAGACATGTTAAATAATCTGTCACCTAGAAAAAAAGGAACAAAACAATTTGTGGAAAAATGTTAAGTCCCCTGATTGTTACTCTAAGACTTTCCTTGAATTATTTTTTTTTTTTCACACATTTATTCTCTTTGCTTTAATCTCAAATAAAACCATCCAATTTTTTTGTGAATTTTGCTTTGAGGTTTATTTTTCTAAGAAGTGAACTTGTGCAAATAATTTGATACAGTTTATAAAATGCAATAATAATTGTTAAGATAAGTATTTACAATAAATACTTTCTCACATTCTTACATCTAATTGGAGTCACTAAAAGCTAAATCAATACTTGAATGGTGGGCTATACCATTTTCAGTATTCTTCAGTACTAATGTGGAGACCAGCATACCATTCTCACAACAACACTCTTGATTATACATGCTTTTGAAATGACCCCAGAAGAACCACGTCCTTGCTGCCACTCACATGAGCTTTACTTTCAATATACAGTTTGCAACACGGTTTGAAAGAGAATGAAAGGTGAAGGTGAAGCCAATTCAAGACTTTTCATCTATGTGTTTGCTTTTCTTCTATTTGTTCAGTTCCATGCAAATGGTTGTTCATAATCTGACAGCAGCTTGGATCTGTGAAGTGCTGGGAGAGGTCATTTTTACCCACCACTGAACAGTCTGGGAGAAGCAGACAAACACAGACTCGACAAACAGGCTCACAAACAGTATGATGGAGGGAGGTCAGTGACCCCTGTTTTACCACAAACAAGTTTGCCTGCATGTTGTGCAACAAAAGAGTGAAGCTCTGCTACGTCAGTGGATAAAGTTGAGCATGAACTCTAGCACTGTGGACATCGGTAAGTTAGGGGGTGTCCAGGGTCATTTTTCTTAAGAATATTCCTTTCAGAAACAAGTCTTTAGAAAAAAATACACAGACCTGTATTGCCAAAAATTTTTTTATTTGTTTTTTTTAAGTGCATTATTGAGTGGGATTAAAAAGTGATGCCAACACTCTCAACTTATTGAGCATAAATCTTGAGTTTTCTTATAAGTAAATTGTCCATATGATTGGACCGGATGTTTTGTTGTCACTCTTTACAGTTAGATAAACTAAAAATGGGCTATTCTAAGAAAGGGGGCCGTCGGGGCCTTACCAGGCTACTGATGGACGAAGGAAGGGTACACCCAGGATGGGTCAACAGTCCAATACACACTCACATTCACACCTGGTGGATATTAGGAGGAACCAATTAACCTATGAAGCATGTTCTTCGGATTCTTAGAACATTTACAATAAATTAACAAATAGTTCTTTTTTTTTTTTTTAAATCTCCTAAATAAATGTGTGCTGTCTAAAGCTATGGTTCTCTTCTCTCACTTCAATAGTGCAGAGCCTGTGAATCTGGTTTTTATCCTTAAATCTTATATTTCATTTGAATTAAAACTTAGCATTTTATTTAAAGTGAAGAATATGCACTAATTTCATCTCTGGTTTCGCAATGGTCCAAGTCAAACATACACATCCATCTGTAGGCTCATGTACTCGATTCTAATTAGAGTGTGAAGAAAACAGGCTCAAATCTATTATTGAAAGCATGTGATATTAGGGGCACAGGGGTCAGGCCAAAATAATAATTAGATGATAAAAGTGATTCTTACTTCTTTTTTGTTTGCTTCAGGCTCAGAATGCCCTACTTCTTTGTCTCTTCATCCAATTTCCCTCCATCTGTAGTGGAAGCTGGCCACCATCAGAGTGTGGAGGAGGTTATTGAGCAACGGTGCATCGGTTCAGACGTAAGGGAATAAGCAGGGTGGAACACAGAGCTATTTTTGTTGAGCTCTTCTGTATCTAGGTCTGCGTTAATAAAGTGCAGCAAAGACGCAAAAGTTGTCGCCATAAAGCGTAATATAAGGATTTCATATTTCTCAATGCCTGATTCTGAACGTGGGAGTTGTCACTCAAGTTGCATTTTTGATTTCTCTTGTTTTGTTTAATTTGTTTTTTTTTTTTTTTTTCATTTAAGCTTCTCTATTTTCCAGTAGATACTAAAATGGATATTACAAACACCATACTGTCTCTTGTGGGCTTCCATATCTAACCCAAATCCTTCTTTTAACTTGAAAAATTGCTCCATGTGCAATCCACAAGAGACCAAGAAGAGAAACGCCTAGTCTGCCAACCACTGCGGTATTCGGCTACTTATTGACTGTAACATCTCTCTTCATTTTGCCTCACTTGTTTTTTTTTTTTTGTTTTTTTTTTTATCACTGCCGGAGCTCTTCCTCCTCCAATCCTTCTCTTTCAAGTAGTTCTCAACCCCTGAGACTAGACCACCATATGGGCAGACCAGTTTCGGTTCCTCGTCTTTTTTGTTCCCCGCTATCAACATGGTAAAGGGGGTTTGTTATGGAGACCCAGTTAAAACAGTGAGCACTGGGCCAAAGCCTAATGGGGCTGGGCTAAATGGATGAGCTGTCAGGGAGCCAGTTCTGTGATGAGAGACCCAGACTTTGTGCACGCTCAGATGGGGAGGATATTGGTTCCCCATCAACCCCCAGAAAAAGAGGGTCCCCTGCCAGAAGAACCATGAAGATGGATTTGAAAGTAGGAGGAGTGGGCGTCTAGAGGAATGCTCAGCGGCCTTCTGAGGATTATACACTTCATCTTTACTTTTTAACTTAAGACGTGTCATACTTGAATGTTTCATGTATGACACATATTTCAAATATTCACTGAAATACCCCAAAACACCCCCCCCTCTCTTTCTCACACACACACATATAGAGCAGCAGAAGCATCTACACCCTCCAAGTGTCTAATTCCATTGATTTCATGAAAAACAGCTGTAAAATATGGTTCCTGTACTGAGGTTACCACTTGTGCTCTTTATTGTCAGTTCAAAATTGTTGATCCTCCCATTGTATCTGTCTATATTACATATTATTCCTGGAATGTTGCTTCCAAAACACACCACTGGGAGCTGAAAAAGTGACAAGAGACTCCTGGGAAAGACAGAAAAGGTAGAAGTAGATGATACCAGAAGGGGATGTAAACGGAATAAGGAGACAGGGTTCCCCAGAGAGAAGAGACGCCGACGGTGTCTAATAGCACTCCATGGAGTGACAACACAGGAAAGCATTAGTTGAAAGGCAGAAACGAGGATGAGGGCAGGAGTTAAAATAAGGAGTGAAAATGACAGTAAGAACCAAAGAGATGCCATCTCATGTCCTTTTATTCAACAGTGAAGTTCTCAGTTTTGTCATTGCACACTTGCAAGGATTTATCATTTTCTGCTTCTTTAGCCTTCATAATGACAAGTCCTTTGAGGATCTGCTAATTTAAGGCGCAATCCATCATTTTGATCATAAAATACTTTTCCTCTAGGAAAGCAATTTTACTTTTAGCTTTTTTCAGAAGCAACTAGATGGATTATACCTCGGTTTAAGTTAATAAACATACTTTTATTAGCTCTAAACTTGCCATAAAATACAGTTTATTATTGGAATATTTCTGTAATCCACATTGTAAAATATGAAACTAAAATAAACAAAAGGAGAAATCTACTTTCTTGATAAAAGTATTATATTTTATATCTTTAAACCGCAATTCTAAACTATTAAACATAATTAAGTTGTGATGTCCATTCTTCAGTAAATAGGCAGTAAATGTGTGGTAAAATCAGAAAATAACCAATTAAACAAAGACAAGAATGTGAAAATACAGCTCTTTAGTGGTACATTTATGAATCATGACATGACTCAGCCTCAGCTACACTCCTATAATGAAGTTTTAGATGTTTATTCTAGTTAAATTATATAGACTCCCATTGGCCTGTGTTGTTGTGTGTGATTTGAAATGTTCACAAAAAGATTGACACCATAGCAAAAAATAGCGGCCATCTCACAACAGTTTTTTCAACCCTGTCACAGAAAATGTGTAGATGGTGACACTGAGCAGTGCAAGTAAAGCAGCCAGGGACTCTTAAAACCTGTTCTCTTTTGTTTCTTTTCATGTTACGTATACATGAGAAACCAAAATCCAGATGTTCAAAAAAAATAATGGTAAAATGTAAAAATTGCATGTGAAGTTACAAAAAATAGTACTTTTTTGATATTTTTTTTGTGTAGTTTTAATTGAAATTTTAAAAAACTGAAAAGGATTTTTGACCCCATGATCAAAATGTATGTTCAGATATTTATTTTATAAAATGATCATTTTAAATAGCTTTTCCTAAGCAATATACAAATAAAATGGCTTAAAATTACGTCTTTTCTTTTACGTTCAAATATTTCTAATTTCTAGTTTCTTCGTGATCTTTGGTCAAAGTGAAAAGAAGAACACATAGGGTCCAAAAAAGAAATAAAACAAATCCATCAGTTGGATTTGAAAGAAATAAACAAAGAGTAGTCCTGGTGAGAAACCTCACCATGGTGGAAGACAGGCATCAGACAGAGGAAGAACTGACAGAGTTGAGAAGAGCGAGAGCAGGAAAACATCAGTGGATAACTCATCACAATGCAGTGCAGCAGAGCAGCTCCCGGCCTGCTCCACAGGAATCTCATCTTCAGGGCTCAGAGCAGGTAATGGGAATGCTCCAGCCATTAATGCTGTGAAAAGAAGAACAGAAAAAACTTCATGTCAAAGGCATAGCTGCTCTATAGCTCACATCTAATTCAGAAGACACCAGCACACCAAAATGACATGGATTAAAACCAGTTCACTACTTGTTTATGATCTGGCTCACAGAGAGAGTTCTGTGTTGAATGGGATTAAAAACAACAAGCAATTTATTTTCCCTAAATAAAAGCTGATTTGTCCCCGTGCTTCACAAATCAGCCTGTAATTCAAATAAAACGGAACAGCAGGTAAAGCGGAGTATTTTAAATTGGCACAGATTATAATCAAGATACAAGCAGACATAATTAAATTTTAGAACATCCCATGCTTCTGAATTCAAGTGTTTTTTTTCTATAAAGGAATTTCCAACACATAATTTCCCTAAAATCAAATTTCAAGCTTATCTTAATCTATGAAACTTCCTAAAATAAGCATATTAAGTTTAAAGAAACTGATCTGCAAATGGAACTTAGTAATTTCCAAGTGTGATGGATGAGTTAAAATGTGTTTTTTGGGGGTTTTTTTTGGGTCAAAAATGCATTGATGTGATTTAATAGTTTTTACAGTTACAAGCCTGCCCGAATATTGTTAAGTTCCTTACAAGAAAGTCAGCCCCTCACACCAGTGAACACACTTATCCAAAAGCCTACTTGAGGAGACTGAATCCATCATTAAAATGAAAAAATAATAATAAGTAAGCCAACATTGCTTAGATGAGTTCTCTCTTCCTCGTGTCTGTGACATGTTCACTAAGTGTTTCATTGCAGATTTATAGCAGTCATTAAAAACACCAAAGTAAAGACTTTATTTGATTGTTTTTCTCCTCAAGATGGATATCTTGGCTCTTTTAAGACACAAGACCAAATTAAACTGTGTCTAATTCCATCGCTTTGTTTATTAAAACTTTGAAATAATTTATCATAAAAACTATTTTTCCGACAAATTTTCATTGTTTCTTTTAATGCGATTGCTCAAAGCAACTTAGACCACAGTCATTTCACTCTTGTTTTTTCTATCATCCTTTCTACAAACTCCGCATATCGTTTTAAAGACTCAAAAATCAGACCTTGTCCCTCCGTCAATGCATTCTCTAAGAAATACATGAAAATATCATGGCAATTTTTTTTCAAATTTACAGAACAAGATGTGACACAAGCATGGTGGAAGCTCTGAAACAGGTCTACATTGATTCTATTGTCACATTGTAATTTCAGGAATGTGCAGAATTTAAAGTCTGGGTTGTATTTATATGTTCTGTTATGTTGATGTTTTCCCTTTTTTACTTTTTAAAAAGGAAAAGCTGGACAAAGATTCAATCAGCAGTTAAAATTTGTAGTCATCCGTTGCTGTTTAAATTTGTTATTTAGTTTTTATCACCATGTTAGGTGTGTTATTAAGACAATTTGTGTCACAGGCTTTCACTCATTTACTATTTAATTCACCTTAAAATAGCTCTGGTAAACCTATGGAAGTCACGATGATTAAATGCATTAAACATTTAGAAATCTCTTGTAATTAAAGATGAGCTCAAGTGCAACATTTTACCACAGTGACAACTCTGGGATTTAGAAGCAAACAGGCTATATCAGAGACAACCAGAATGTGGATAGCTTGTTGGATTACTTTAAACTTGCTAGAGTGCATTAAGATGCCGGAGCAAAAACCACCCACATGCATCATGTAGCATCACCTTGTTTATTTTTACCAATTTGTTCTATCTTTTTTTTTTTTTTTTTTCGTCACTGCCGTGTGTGCATGTATTCCACAAACCTGCAGAAGGTAAAACTAGAGACCTCAGCTTCTCTGCCGTGACTATTCAACACTGACGTTTTCATATTGGTCATTATGAAGAACACAAAACAAATATGTGGAACTGGGTTAATGATGACAGATGAACCATAGTATGAAAAACACTAAAACTGACTTTTTCTTTTTTTAATCCACCTTTACCTACAGCTTCCCTTCTTTAAAATATAAATTGGTTAAGGTAAATGAGTATTTTTTTTTATTAAGAAAATCAATAATTTTGTGTTTTGTAATTGATTTTAGGATTCTTACAATCTGTAGGACTCCATAGGAAATTGTACATTTAAATCATTTTTAATAATCTTCTTTTCAAAAAGCAAACCATGTCAGCTTCATGTTATTGTGCAAAATGGCATTCTCAAATGTGTTTGGACTTTATCAGAAAAAAGGCCTAATTTCCGTCAGGGAAACAAGACAGTTGATCAGAAGGAGCTGCGTCTTTCTCGGCTGCCATCATGGCTGGTTGTCTTTCTTCCTGCTAACATAATCAGCAGCATAATCAGCTCAATCTGTTGGTCCTGTGCTACAGGAGAAACTGCAGCCACGCTTGCCAGCTTTTATAGATGGCACTCACAATCACATTGAATCCAGATCAATTGGTATTCAGCACGCATCCCTCATTGCCTTCCTGCATTTGTCAAACTCTGGCATGGATTCTTGCTCTCACATGATTATGGTCGATGGGTCATTTGGCTATAATCAAGTTCATAATGTCTTCATCATTCTTTAAAATTTGCCTTATAAACAGCTCTGTTCAACCATTTCACTAAAGCTTTTCTGCTTTATTTCAGGAAATTTATACAACCTTGATCCTGGCATTGTAAGTGTTTTTTATTTTTTTCTCAGCTTTGCTTTTTCCGCTCCCAACATCCAAGAACCATATCACTGTCAATAAAGGACAATCGTAGCATGACTAAACAAGATTTCGCAGAGACAATGGTCCCTTTCCCGTGACAGCGGCGGGTACAAGTGTGTGCCCCGTGTGTGTCAGCAAGGCAAGTGCTACGTTCTGTCACACTGTACATTTTGGGTCATGATGAGATATTCATCTACAGCTTTCAAAGATTAAGGAGCCAACTGCTTTTCTATGTCTTATGGAAATGAAGGGTTGTTTTTAATAAGCTGCCTCTCTCGAAGCAACGTGAAACTAATATCTCAGACTAAGTAGGGGGGTCACTCAGGTCAAATCCAATCGAAATTGCTGCTCACTTTTCACTTTAAAATTTCAATAATCTAATGAAACATTGAAAAAATATTAAATCTGTTCCAAAGTATTAAAATTCTAAAGCGAATGGCATTATTTGACAACTTTCGGGAGGGAATTCCCATTTACTTTAATGGTATGCTGTATTAGAGAATAATTATAATAATAATGCAAGGGGGAAAATAAATAAATAAAAACATCCTAAGTGACATGCTGTAGGTTACATTTTACCTGCATGATAATACTATCAGATTATGTGAAAGATCAATCCCCTCCACCTAAGACATAAGAGCTTTCCAAATACTGCTTTAATTAACACTTGTGACATATCAAATAGGGGTTGAGACTATTAGTAAGTCAGCATTTGCATGTGTTAATAGACCAAAGTGCATGAAATGAAAAGTCACACTTAAAATATTGACATTGTATGTTAATGAAGCGTTTGATTCCTCCCAGACAGGCAGCAGGTAAAAAGAGGAGAGCATATAGACTTAGAGGAGAGGCTCTTCTAAAGCTCAGGGGCGACTTTGAAGCCCTCACACCCATCTCATGTTTGAGTGTCATCTTCATCATCGATGAGGGGGGAAGTCACATCTGCCCCAGACTCACTCCTAACCCTTCAGAGGCCCATCCCATCAATTTCAAGAATTAAGCAAGTATGCAAAAGGGACATCAGATCGATGAGTTCTCATCAGCCTGGCCATCTGGCTGGTTTGTTTTCTTACCGAATGAAGGTAATTATTGAGCATGGTGCTTAATGGAACTGAAATGTACTTAGCTGGTTTGGTTTACTTAGCCATCTGCATTTTTGCTGCAGTTTTGGAATGATAAAATGCGTTAAAATAGCTCAGGATGCACCCAATTTAGTGTGCAAGCTTTCCGATATAATAGCTGGTGATGCTTGCAGGCGTTTTCATTCAGCCTTTTATGGGCATATGGGTGTGGCTTGAAGTGAGGCACCCTTAGAAATATCATGCAGGTCACAGAGAACAAGGTAGTTGCATTAAACTTGTCTTCAAGGAATCACCATCTAGTTAGCATTCCTGATTTGTCTATCAATCAGGAGCAAAATAATGACCGTGTATGGATTATAGGAAAACCCACAATTTGTGTTTCCAGCTTATTCTGTCTGTTTCAGCTGAATATGACTTGCAGGACCATAAATTGCTTAGTTTCTTTTATTGACGTGCTATTTACACACCCACATCTTTTAAAGAGGGCTGTAAAAACATTAGTACCATCTCACAAAATTATACACTCAAACACAACTCCTCTTAGCTGCTATTGACTCAGTGAAGAAGCTGGAACTGTCAACAGAGTGATAGATTAAACTTGAAAGCAAACAAATCATAACCACAATAGAGCAAAAATTGTAGTTTCTGTGAGTGTAATTAGCAAAATTTGACAGAATGGGTGTATTTAAGTGGCTGATGATTGTCTGTGTAGTGTGAAAGGTTGTTGACTAATCCGTGCCACCCCTGCTATGCAAAGGTACAAAAATCTAATACACTGAAAGAGAGCAGAAGATATTTTAGCTAATAACCCGTGCAAAGCTCTCACAACAAACTATGCTTCCATGACCACACAAATGTTTCTTGTCAGCAGTTCAGTCATGTGCTCCTGACAACACAACCTAGTTGATTGAAATAAGATCCTGTGTTTTTGCTTTTTTTCTATTTTTTTTTTTTTAGGATTTAGACAATAAATTGCAAATCTTGCCACTGTGAATGGACTTAACAGTATCATGTTGATGAAAAAGAGGTTTTAGAAGGACGACTTGTGCCACATACATCCACTTTTCAGCCCTTGATGAGTTGACTATCAATGTTTGCAGCACTGGACTCATCCTCTATGAAGTCATCGATTGGATTCTGCAAACACAAGAAAAAAAACAAGCCTAAAATAATATTGCCAATGTGACCAGAGTTTATAGTATGCAATTCAAAAATATGTCAAATTGGGAAAATGTTCTGATGTCTTCACCCACGAGTCTCCTTCACCCATATGCCAATAAAACATACTTATGAATATGTGCAGATTTGAACAGTAGTACAATTAAAATGATTGACAAAAAATCCTTCCCCATCCCAATGGTTGTCATGACTAAAAAACAAGGCAATACACATCAAAACATTTTCTGACACTTTAAGCAGTTAAAACATACATTTATGGTGAAGAGTCAAACTTCCCTTTTTTTCTCATGGGAGTCAATGGGAAGTAGCTCACAACTGGCACCAGCCTCTAATGATTTCTTTTTAACTGCAAAATGTAGGACTTCCTGGTTTGGATCAAATTTGGAAATTGAAGGTGTAAGGTCCTTATGTAAACAGAAACTTTGTTTACATAAGTACAGACTAACACTGCTGTTAAAATTTGACAAAGCCTAAAGAAATGCGTAAGACACAAACCAATCTCCTCAATTGATCTGCTTATGTAAAATGAAGTCATTTGCCTATGAGCCTGATCAGGAAAAAAACAAATCAACAGTTCTTTTTTTTATATTCTGCAGGTCAACCCTTTTTTATAGAATCAAAAAGCATGGGAAAAGACCCTGAGGTTAACTGTATTTTTGATCATTTACTTACAGTCCATCTGATGAAGGGAATTTTTTTTGTCTGTTTACCCATTTGTTTCCAAAATCTGTAAAGCAGTTTGGACAGGAATTTCAGTAATAATCAACATGAATACAAAAAACATGTTTGCTTTTTTGCCTTTAAATATCTTAGTAGAGACATATTACTTGACAGATGTTATTTTCTCGTCATTAGGAAGAATTGTTGATGAAAATCAATATGCAGCCTCGTGAGTTCATAGTTTAATCCAAAATGTGCTTAAAATGTTTCTCGATAAATTATTCTGTAACTGCAAATAATCAAGCCCTTTGTTCAACAAAATATCCAGACTAAACTGTAACTGGGAGTATGATGGACATGCTCACTATTAGAGGAGTAGATAGACTAAAGAAAACGATTCAAGTCCCAGTCCTGTCATCTTTAAATATATTGCATAAGCGTCCCCAGTGATCTTATTATTATGATTGAGTTTTGTTTTTGTTTTTTTTTAACCTGAGTAATTTTTTTTGTACATAGTTTCTGCAAAGGAGTAATTTAATCAGGAACTAATGTCTGAAATGTGGGCAGAACTGTTGGCACATGTAAGCCTGCCCTAATTTCCTATGATTTCTTTGTTACTCTTTCCTGCTAGCTTACAGCCCCTCACAACCATGACGAGCATCCAGTCATAAAGTTTTGAGTTAGTTGCCAGCTCGAATGAAGATAATTCGTCTACAAGTGGATAAGTCAGAATGGAGCGAAGCAGGGAGCTTCTGCCCTGGTAATTGTAGCAGTTGTATCATAGCTAAAGGCTTTTTCCAACGGCATGTTGTCGTCTGATCCTGATTCACCAAGATTTGAATTTAAAAAAAAAATGCAGTTTTAATCTCAATTTTATGCTAATATGTTATCCATAATGAGAAAAATAACATAATAAAAACACAACTCGCTTTGCACATTGAGCTTCCTAGCAAGTATTACAAAAAAAAACACATCTTATGTTTAAGGGAAAAAAGGGGGATATATATTCAGGGCTTAAGTGGTAAAACATACAATTAAAAAAAAAAAAACTCCACCCATACGCAAAGTTAAAAAAAAGAAATCATCTGGACCAACTAACAACTTAGAGATAAGTAAAAGGACAAAGGAAGCTGACTTATTTGACCTCAGACGCCTGGAACTTTTGTTGTTTAAAACCCAACACAACTCAAAAGAACCACTTATCCAACCAATTTAGAACAACAAACACGTTAACCTTGGACCACAGACATCCAGGGGACACGAGAGGTGATGGTAGGTCTTAAAATCTGCTTTCAAGAAAGTAGGTGAGTTGCTTAGAAGAGTCTGACAAACAGATTCCAGGCATATTTGATTTTTTTTTTCTTCCAATTTTTCATTTCAAATGAAATAACTTCCATCCTCTGATTGTTCACTTTCCTCACATGTTTGATCAACCATCCCACTATTTTAAAAACAGGCCCCTCTGAGCCCCTCAACGCTGTGGGTTACCGTTAAAATTCAACGGCAAAAAGTGCCCATCCCCCAGGAAGCCTATTCACTAACTCCTCTGCCTCGTGCTTGTGTTTGTTTGAAGCTCAGCCTTTCAGCCTGACACTTTCCATTCAAAAATTGTATTCATTAGCTTCCTCAGTAGCGCAGCAGCTTTTACTGTTCTTTGTCCCAGCTGCTTAAAATGTCTCTGGCCTTTCCCAGTGTGATTTCACTTGAGGTATCAAAGAAAAAGAAGATGCTTTTTCACTGTTTAAAACGCTAAAGAAAAAAGGGCTTTAAATGAGTTTTCACATTAAAAGTAAATAGTCAAATTACAAAAATAGATGGAGACAGTTTTAATAAATTACATTTTTACTCAAGGTCTATTTTTGAATCAGACCTTCATTCAAATTTATATTAAAATCATATACACACATAATAAAAACTGCACTCCTTTCAAGAGAAAACAGAAAGTGGAATGGTGACCAGACATCTGATTGGCTTAAACACTTTAAAGGGACAAGCTGGGATTGGTGGAAGCCTGAGCATCACTTTCCTGTCCCGTTTTGAATGATGCAGCTAGCAGATGCCGAGGTCGCTGGGGCCCACTCACAGCAGATGATTGTCAAGGAAATCTCCTCATCCGTTGAAATGCTGGGAGGCCCTGTAATGCAAGATCAATAGCACAGAGACAGGACGTGATGTAGTTTTCTGGTCAGCTGATAAACGCCATGTGAGTGAACAAAGGCAACAATGCAGAGCGCACGTGCTCCATTGTTGCAGTGAAACTGAGACATAAGGCCTTCCCCCAGGGGCTTCCTTCCATCCTTCTCCATCTGTCTTTGTGCCTTTATTTGTTTCCCAAACGGTGCCTGAACAATGTCAGCGCCACAGGAAATGTTATGTTTCAAAATATACCAACAGGTTTTCACACATGACTGTTTATAAGTCAATAGTAATAATAAAAATGTCATTAACAATTACATAATAATAATTACAAAAGTGCATTACAGTATTTATTTTGATTTTCTGATCAACTTGACATTAGTTAAAAACCTATAGAATATATAATTTTAATGTTACAACAAGACATGGTTTTTTCTCAACCCAAAACAAAAATAACATTGTTCTTAAAATATATATGAACAAACGTAACATTAACAGCATTTTTTAAATATCTATTTAATAATCGTACTAAATCATTTCTTCATTTTCATGTTTTAAATTGAGAATAAATCACTAGACTGAGAAACCTAGTTGCTGAACATACCTTTCATATGGTTTTTTTCATATTTCTCCAATTATTGTGAAGATTATAAACCATTTAGGGATTGTCAAAAAAGGCAATCAATCCTGGAAATTAGAAGCTAAACATAATCGCAAGAAATACCACTGCTTTCATTAGGGAGAAGGACTTAACCATACTCCTATAGGCAGTGATCATTTCATGAAAGGTTGGACAAATATAAAAGAAAAATCTATGTTACACTTTTCTAAATTTCTGTTTATACTAATTTTATCATATAAGATAGCAGTCATTTAAGTAAGTTCTTACAAAAACCACAGTTTTCTTTCAAAAAAGGGGAAAAAGTCTATAGTTGAACAAGAATGCCAGAGGCCCATAATTTTTTTTTTCTTTTTTTAATTTATTTTGTTTCAAACACAACATAAAAATAAACATAATGATTTAAAAATAAAAATATTAAAATACAAGAAATACAAATATACTAGTAAAGCAAACAATGTGCTTGACAACAAGTGGGCAGAGGAAAGGTCTTGTGTGGTCCCACCCCTTTTTACAACACTTTTTGTTACGTATATCTGTTTACAGTTTTTTTTTTTCTCAAAAACACTTCAAATTATCTTCTGATTGAAACGTATGTTCAATGAAATCTGTGCATGCTTATAATGATCATGTCAGTCTTTGTAAAGATTGAGCAGTGGTATATTGTATGTTTTTTTTTAAATAAATGTAAACTTTTGCTTTGTTTTAAACCTTCGTCCAACCCATTCCATAAATCCACTCCATAAAATGATAGGCACATTTTTTTGTTGTATGAGTACATTTCAGCTGGTATCGTAACCTCCATCTCTGTCCTTGAACATCTGTTGTATGTTTTACAGAAGTAAGTTGTTTCTGGCTATAAACGTAATGAGTGCTGTTTTAAGCTTAACTAGTTCCCATAATTTTAATAAACCAGACTTTAAAACCAGTGTGGTCATATGTGTTCCATAATCCACACCATGAACTATTTGAATAGCTTTTTTTGTAATATGTACAGAGATTGTAACTTTGTTTTGTAATTATTTCCCCAAACTTCAACACTATACTGTAAATATTGTAATATTATTGATGAGTACATTAGTAAGCGTGCTTTATAAGTGCGTGTTTGACGTGCTTTGCCCAGCACTGCTATTCCTTTGGCAATTTTGGTTCTGACTTGTTTTATTTGTGGCTTCCAGCTTTTTTGTGGTCAATGATGACTCAGAGGAACTTGATTTCAGTTGCTCTTTCTATCACGTGATTGTCTATTGCAACTTCAATTTTTAAATCTGCAGGAATATGACAATTTACAAAAATCATATATTTTGTTTTGTTGACATTGAGTGAGAGTTTTTTTTTAACGATATATCAAACCATTGTTTTATTTTCTTTGATTTTGTGTTTACAATTTTTAGTACCTCCTTGAGATTTTTCCTGCGCACACTATACCTGTGTCATCAGCATTTAAGATGTCCTTAAATTTGCTTGATACCATGTGAATGTCAGTTATGTATAGTATAAAAAGCTTTGGACCTGATATCGATACTTGAGGAACTCCGCAGCTTAAGTTGAGCAGTAATGATTTAAAATTGTCCAGTTGTATACACTGCCGCCTTTTTTTTTTAATGTACTGTTTAACCAATTTAATGACAATCCTCTTATTCCATATTTCTTCAACTATTTTACTAAAATGTCATGATCGATGGTGTCAACAGCATTTTTTAAATTAAAAGGGAAATTAATTCACAAAGACATGTTAGTTGTTCTCAGCTGTTTGTCTCCACTAAACCTCCTCTATCCAGTCGCTGCTCTCTTATTTTCTCTTAGCCAATCACAGACTAGCCATCGGGTTTAAAAAAAAACTTCTCCATCTGTTCTCGCAGATCCATGAAGCAACCCGTCACCTTCACTTCCCCACCTTCATGTTGAACTTTTACTTTTTAACAATACCACTTTTCTTAAAAACTTTATTTTTGAGCTGGCTAATTGGACCCTTTTAATTCCAGCCCTTTAAACAAATGCTCTATACTTAATAAGCTCATCTTTCACCTTGCATTTGTATTTTTGTCTCTTGATAGAAACCATGGAGGCAAAAAATGGACACTCGAGTCTCACACTTCTTAGTTTCTATCTTAATAAGAGGCAGGTAAAGACCTTCACTCAGTTTACTCTTCTTATACCTTCACATTTTGTAAAAAAATAGAAATTCATAAGTGTGAAACGCAAAGAGAAGAGTATAGCACAAAGTCAATTACAGACATGTTACACATTTGTGACTATACGTTCTATATTATACACCTTGGATGTGAGAATTTTAACAAACATATTCAGTGTAAAAACATAAAAAAGAAGGCTTTTCTTGGTTTGTGTGAATAACAACTATATTTCAGAATTATTTAAATAAGAAATGTCTATAATTTGATGAGCTAATAAGCCAGAACAGCAGTTTGTGGAGATGATATTTATGTCATGATATTTAGTTGTACTTGTTTTGAAATGGAGGGACTCAAGCTGACCTTCATTTGCTTACGTTTTTTAAAAACATGTAGTTTCTGTACATAGGTTGGATTGATCAAGTGGTTTGTTTTTAAGGCTTGCACACTGTGATAAACGTGATAAAACTGAAATCATATGAGTACGATGTGACTGTCTCCTCTATTTTTTTATCTGTGGCTTGAAGTCCAACTGAGAAAAATCCATGTTTAGATTTGATTAAGATGAGATGAGGCTGAGTCATCAGCTACAGCCTCAGCTGATTAATAGTTCCCCAAAAAATCCCTGTTCAGCTCTCCAACAGGATCCGGAGTCTAAAAACATATTAAATATGGCAACAAAGTTGCTCAACTGACAAAATATTAGTGAGGTGCAGAAAACAATAATGCAAACTTTAAACAAAATATAAAAAAAACATTTTTCAAGTGAGATACAAACCAAGAGAGAGAAAATAGTCAATGGTTTTGATTTAGAAAATTATTAGTCCCATTAATTTGTCATCAGTGTGAATGATCACAAATTATGATGCTTGGTTGGAATATTTTGCAGAATAAATTATTTTTAATTACAACATTTTTCTCTGAGTTTTAAATCTAAGGCTGCTATTTTGTCTAGAGTTAATATTTGTCTGTATATTTGATAAGTGACCAGCACTGCCAGAAAAGGATAAAATAAACACAAAAGAAACACTTTCAACAACAGTGATGCAAACATTTTCTGAGTTTTCACACCTCAATTTGCCGTATACTGTATGTGCTTCCAGGAAGAAAACAAAAAACGTATCGGTCTGTTTTTAGATTTTTTTCCTGCAGGGATGTAAACTACATGCTGAGCTGTGTTAGTGAGCTGACTCTTCCTGCTGCCTTGTGTGTACTGATGCCAGCTGTTAAGAAAATTAAATGGATACATTTGTTAAAGAGCTTACTATATTGAGGGCATCACACTTGGCATGATAAACTGTGCCTTTGGATTGCCTTTAAAAGGGGTCTATATGCATGCCCATAAATGGGTTTCATTAACTCTATGAGCAAGTTACAATGTTCAAGAGAAGTACACAACTTCCTTTGCATGTATGTATTAAGGTTTACCTTTGTGCTATTTGTGTTTATTTAAAGAAATTCCCATACCAATTATTATTTTCACTCTGCAATGTTTACATGTGGAAAAACAAAAAGATCAGAAGCCACAACAGTGATGAGAAGCATAGACAGAGGAAGTCAATTAGGATTGAAGCTACATACTTCAATGGAGTTGTGGTGAAATGCAGGATGGACAACCCAGTAAGATTCAGGCTAAGGGGTGATAAGTTAAACTGTTTAATTAAAAGTCCAGATGAGAAGGATGAGGGCAGCAGCAGCAGTGAGGAAGCCCGCACAGCAGAATCTTCAGGAGGCTGAGGGCTGTAGAGAAAAGGTAAAAATATCTGTGAATGAATTTAAAAAAAAAATCTGTTTTACTCAAGGGGACAAATATTGACACGAGTATTGCAGATGGCTGCTTACTAGCAACACAGGAAGGGCAGGTAAACTATCAATCAGAGTCAGGGTAAGAAAAGCAGCAACTTGAGAGGGGTCTTGCTGCCTGCTTGTCCAGGAGGTGGTGAGAATGTCACTGGAGAGGCAGCAGGATTGGAAGAAGAATCTGTCCTCCACAAGTATAGGTATGAAGCACAAAATAAAGTCTCTTAAAAATGTATGGTTGTAGTAGATTTTCTGGGAGTGGAGAAAAAGAGAGGAAGGGACCGTAATTCACAGGGAGATTCAAGAACATAATCAAGTGAACAATTCCAGTCAAATAAAAATAGCTAAACAGCTAAAAAAATGTGCTAGAAAACTTGGTTGCATACAGAAACAAAGCATTAAAGCATTAAAGTTTTACTTCCGGATAGGAAAACACTCACAAAATATAACTAATATTTCATAAACTATTTGTTTCTTAGTGCTCCAATGGGAATATGAGAACATGCGGATATAGTTCACTCTGAAAGGATTAAGAAAATCATGGTGTAGCCCTTTAAGGGGGAAAACTTATCATGACTTGACTTGAATTTTCCTGCTGGACCAAGCAGAAAAACTACAGAGTATTGGCAATGTGGCTAATTATGACTGAATGTTATATTCATAAATGACCAACAAGAGTATCAGGATCAGGAAGAACCTGTAGAAAGTTAGTCTCTCTGTTGAGTTTTTTTTTTTTTTTTTTATCAAAACCTTTTCAACATGTCAATCAAAACTTTGATGTCAAATTTAGCTGAATAATTGGTATCTTTAACTGGAAGTAGAGGACTAAAGCTTAGCTCTGGTAAAGAAGACATTCAACTATTTACAGCACACATTCAGTTTAAATACATTTATTTCTGGAAGCCACCAAATCTAGGCCTTTGAAACAAAGATATTTGATTTATAACTTAGCAGAAAACCGTTTTACTGCTTCACAGTGTAGCAGCGACGTACTTAAAGCTCCAACTTTCTTTAGACTTTGTGCAGCAGCTCAGCCTTGGAAGCACATGCCATTAAGTTATCCTCAAGTGTTGAGCTTACAATATTGTCAGTGGAGGCTTGAGCTCTTCAGTCATGGAATCAATAAAGCACATGCTGATGCACACACAACCTCAGTCCCTCAGCAGTCTCTCACACTTTCATTGTTTTTGTCTCATGGATTGGTTGTTTTTACTCATGAACAGTTAAGCTTATAGGTGCAGCCAAACACAGAGGCAGAACAGATGCAAAGTGCACTATTTGAAAACGATTTTTTATTTGAAAAAAAAAAGGCTACTCAGTGATCAGTGATCCTGCAATCATGACCCAAAGTGTCCCACGAGATTTCTTTGGGTGACTGAGCTTTTACATTTTATAATAAATATGTTCATAACAAAAAAAATATATATATTTTTTAATTATAGGGTCAATTTAAATGGATTTTGCAGTTACCAACTGTGATATCAAGTCGGAAAAAGTAATTAGCTTGGTCTAAGAAAATTCCATTGTCTCAGATTAGGCAGTCAAAAGACTGTAAGTCGATCAATGTCTGTGAAGGTTGTCATTCATCCAGGTTAACTCCTTATCAGAAATGAAAAAAAAAAACCAAAATTAAATCAAGTTCATCCTGAAAAACCAGGTCCAGATGACCTTGATAGTAAATAGGGCTCTGCTTTGAAGATTGTTTTAAGCGAGACAGCAGAAAACATGCTAAATCTGCTTCTTGCATATGCAGCATTGTACAGTCTCAGTGTATGTGTCTGGTGGGACCCAGGATTAATGTACCAGTAATATATCCTTCATATTACCACCTTACATCATTTGTGGCCCAGCACAGATAAAACTTCACGAACAGCTTTGCTGCAAACATTTTTCAAGCCCAGGAAATGAATCTCGATTATTTGTTGCTGAGAAAGTTGGTATACATTTGCCCATATGGTGTTCCACATGGTGGCTGTTGATCATTACATAGATGTGATGAGAATATAGGGAAGGATGGTAATATTCCAAATACATGTTTTTTTGTTCAAACAATAAACATATCCAAATCATTGTAGTCTTAAACTCCAGTGAACCCTTAGTTTGTGTTTGTACATAAAAAAAAAAAAATGCATGAGAAGTGTTTATCAGGAGTTATCTATCTTTGAAGTGGGTGTTGTGTGAACTAAATGTACCCTGTATTGTATTTTCACAAACATCATCTTCTGAGACTGAAAACAAGAAATGTTGTGCTTTTAGACTATTGTTGGCATCCTTTAAGTTTTTTTGGCTGCAGGTGATAACGGCTGCCAAGTCTTCTTAGCAATTCCTATTTTTTCCCAGCAAATATTACCTTTCTTATCCCAAAATGCAGAGGCAATAATGAGCAGAAGCATCAATCCTACTTTCTGACATTTCACGCTTGAAGAAGAATTTTCATGTCAGGCAATAACTGCTAGTGAGTCTCAGTGGCACAAGCTCTGGGCTCGCGCCTACACCAAAGCCTAATGGGATAAATCAGCTCTTGCATAACTAGGAGCAATCACTCACTCTGTCTCCTTCATGACAGGACTCAGTTATGGCTTCTGGGTAATATCATTTCTGTTATCTTAAGATATCAAATTTTCCTTTATTGGCAAAGACCATAGTAAATGGAGGATAGTTTGCTTGCCTTAGTGAGACAGGATGAAAAATGAATTCATATTTATCCACCTCAAAAGTCTACATTGGATGGAAACCATGGCTTTTGGTGACAACTTCACATTGTCCGAAAAATCATACAAACTTTAGTTCCAGAAAACTTTATTTGGGCTGGCACTATACTGACATCTCCGTCAGGGACTGATGGATGTATACGACCCGAAAAGCAGTCGATCAGATTTGGTGGCAGGAACTTCAAACTTTAATAAAAAGTTTCACTAAACCCTGAGTCAAAAGGAGAAACAAAATGGAGATGACCTGAAAACCTAAACGACTAATAACACTATGGATAATTAAAATAAGACAGCTCTGGATTATTAACAACCTAGAAAGGTTTTCAGATTTTGGGCAAAAATGGCATAATAATAATAAAAAAAAAAGATCCCTGGAAACACTCAAGTGTCTTATGATATCTTAAAACAAAAGAATAAAGCCTCTGCTTTTACAGGAAATAAGAAAAACAAGTCCAAACAAGTCTAAAAAGAGTTTTATACAATATAAAAATTTCAGAGCAATATTGTGTTGTGTCTTTTGTGACCTAGTAATAGCATTCATATGGATAATATGATAATGTAACATGCAATACAAGTGACCTAACAGAAAGGAGACAGCTAAACTGAAGTTCTACGATAATTCACTTTCTGAAATGGTTTAACATAAATTTCTTTCAATTCAGGCCAAACCTTGCCACTTTCCATTTAGCTTTTCTCTAGAGACAGGTCCCAGGCTTCTGTCCCATAGGAGAATTGAAGAACTTTCTATTGTTCAGAGCAGTGATGGGGGGGAAAATGGGGAAGAGGATAAACAAGAAGCCACAAAGTCTCAAACAAACCTATATGTTTCTACCCTTTGAATGTCATTGCTATGATTTTATGTCTCCTAACATACCATGGAACAGGCTGGAAATTGAAGGTTTACTTTTATCTACTTTTGCTAACAGCTTGGAAATTAAAAACCAACAAAATAACCTAAAAAAGAAGTAACACAATTCCTGATGAAGTATAAAAATACAAAATCAGAATTCCACGCAATATTTAAAAATGGAATTATCTAATTGGAGCTGCACAGTATTGCAGTGATTAGCACCCTTGCTTCACAGCAAGAAGGCCCAAAGAAGTCCAAAAACATGCTTCAAAAGTGAATTGATGACTCTAAATTGTGCATGGGTGTGCACATGGGTGTGTCAATCATTCCAGGCTGTACCCCATCTTCACCCATCAGTATCACAGGATGGTGTGACTTTACTTAACCTGAGCAAGAGCATTCAGGACTAAAAGGCAGTTATTGTAGAATTTTAGTAATTTATAATTAATTAGTTTCTTTCTGCTAATAATACTTTTTTATGGTCTTTGTAAACCATTTTTCCGTTGACAACAATATCCACTGGATTATGTGGAGCTGCAATAAGAGTTCTCTTTTGCTGCCAGTGCTGCTGGCTATGTAAACACATTCTTCACCAAACAGAATTCTGCCCTAAGTCAAATGATACAAAGCTGCAGGATGGATTGGAACTCACAACATTGTATTTTTAGGCATACCATATACACAAGAGCTGGCTAAACCCAAGAGCTCAGCACGTTTGTTTTGAGTAGGCTACCTGACCCTCTTGTTTCATATTCAGTGGCTTATTTCGATTTATACAGTAACTGTGTGATGGAGAACTCTGTTTGTTCTGTCATTCACATGTTGCATACAGAAAAAAAGAAAAAAAATCAAACCACAGAGGCCAATTTACCCAGTAGAACTGCAATAAAAGTAAATGACTGTTTATTAGACTTTTTGAGTTTAACAAAAGGCTTTCATTGATGTGAAATCTTCTGCTGTGGAGAAAATCCAGCATGTTTACTGGAAAACACTCTCAACACACTTCTGTTTGCAAAACTATAATTTCCAGCACGAGACCCGAAGAACAGTCGATAGGTAACTAAATAAGGGTGGCAATTCTCTCAACTTTTTGTGCTCCCATTGTCAGTCATGAGGGTTTGAGGCTCTTTAGGAAAACAGCTGCTGTAGTTTGATGATGGTGCAGTGTTTCTAACATATTACATGATACTGGATATGGAATTTTAAAGTACAACTCAAATCATTTTTTAATCAAAACCTTTGTCATTTTCTAGAATATAGTTTCTGCAAAGCATCAGCAGTTCATTAGAAATTCACCTGAGTTATGAGTGGGACCACTGGTGCAGAGTAATCTCTCCCCCATTTCCCATCATCCATGTTTACACTCCTGCTAGCTTGCAGCCCCGCATAACCCATCATCACAACCTTCCAGTTTCAGGACAGACACTCTACCACAAGGCCATTGAGATATTCAACAGTCACACACTTTCACTACATGTTTATATACAAGAACATGAAGCACAAGTTCAGCGAATGTAGATTTCATAGGAATTAGCATATTAGCTTAAAGAAATATAAAATTTAGTTAAAATACTGAAATTAACAGATTTATGAACCTGTATTCTATCTTTTTTCTCAGAACAAATAAAAAAAAAATCACATTTAAATCATAGAATATGATTGGAACAGCTGAAATCTAGTTCATTAGCAAAGTATCTTTAAAAAAATAAACAAAACTGAACCAGACTATTCCTACTTCATGGAATAAATTGACATGGTTGGGTGGAAGCAGAAAGAAACTTTCAGAAAAGTCTTAATTTACAAACTAACTAAATAATATACTATATTTGAAAATTATGCATTGCAGCTCTACTAGATGAGGGCAAGAGGTGATGTTTTATATAATAAAAAAACACACATTATAAGTGATTTTGCGTGTCATAGATATCCCAGCTCTTAAACCTTAAAGTATTTTAAAATAACACTATCTAAGAGCTATAGATTGAAACTGCCCTTTAATCTATCATTCACAGTGAGCCTTGAAGTTTTTTTTTTTTTTTTTCCTTTTACAATAATTTAATAAAAGTTGCTCTGCAGAATTTTCTCTCCAGGCTGACCCTCGGTCAAGAAAAAATACTCTTCATATCATCCATCAATCAGCTTCTGTCACATGTGGAGCTGATTTTGTGCCGAAAAAATAAAAAAATAAAATTGCTGAAGTAGAGTGGTGTCGAAATGACTTGTAAGTGTCTTTTATGGTAAAAGGCTGACCCAAATCTGGAAAAACTCATCTAAATCTATTGTAGATATAAATGTTGTAGGCAAAGGTTTACAACTGCTTAAACAAACTCACTTGCTGTTGTAAAAACTTTGGGCTCCAGTTTTGTAGAGTGAAATAAAGAGAAGAATTCAATTTATTTGTTGGTTTGTTTTCTGTTTTGCTGTATTTTTAATACACTCAAAGCCTCAACAACAGGCTGTTTTCTCCTTTTCTAGTTTGCAATATGAAGTGGGTTGGTAAGGTGGCTTAGTGTGCAATGTGCAGCAACTGAACATAAAAAGGTTTATACACAGCAAAAGCAGATCCTCTTTAAAACATGTAAAGACTTCGAGCTGTTGTTCGATGCAGTTAGTTTGGAGTTGTGCCCATCGAGAAACAGGTTTGTCTCTTAACTGGGAAAATTGAGGCCTATATAAACCTGTGTTTTCATTGTTTGAAAGATGCCCATCTTGTCAAATCTTTGCAATATGGTTAAAACCATTGTTTAGAAATATACATATATATTTTTACAATATTTTTTTGCAGCAGTAAACACTTTGGACCGATCTGAATACTCCCCTTCTCCTTTTCCCTTAGCCCTTCCTCTTTGTGTATCCCTCCGTGCTAGCTCCAAACGGAGGGTGATGAAAAAATTGTGTCTAATATTTTGGACGTGACTTTCATTGGATCACTGTTTTCAAGATCACTGGTCACTGGGCAAGTCTTTACTTACATTTAAATATAAACTTCGGTTGTTCAGAGCGCACCAAAATGAAGAAAAGCTCTTCTTCGAGGAACATGGTTTACTATCGCGATAGTGGACTTTGGACCCGTCTGTTTGGAGTGTGAAATTTAAAAAAATAATAACCCCAGACACAACTTCCACTTCAACTGCTACTTAAAATCAAGGGGGAGGGCTAAGGGAAAGGGAGAAGGAAAGTATTCATATCGGGCCTATTTTTCACCACATCTATTTTCCTCTGCTCATTTGGGATCGGGTCGTGGGGAGCACCAACCTAAGCAAAGATGCCCAGACGCTTCTCATTGGACACTTCTTCCAGCTCCTCTGGGGAGACCACGAGACATTCCTGGACCAGCCGTTAGACGCAGTCTCTCCAGCATGTTCTTGATCTTCCCCAGGACCTCCATCCAGTGGGAGACGCCTAGAACTCTTCCCAAAAGAGAGGACCAGGAGGCATCTGAACCAGATTAACCTCAATTGGCTCTTCTCAATATGGAGGAACAGCGGCTCTACTCTGTGCTCTTTCCAATAGAGCCTCTCACCCTATCTCAAAGGGAGGGCCCGGCCACCCTCCATAGGAAGCTCATTTTGTAGTCGGGACCTTGTTCTTTCAGTCATGACTCAGAGCTCATGACCATAGGTGAGTACCGGAAAGAAGCTCGACTGGTAAATTGAGAGTTTTGCTTTCTGGCTCAGCTCTCTCTTCACCACAGCAGACCGGTACAACGACTGCATAATGGTGGGCGCCGCTCCAATCCACTTGTTGATCACATCCTTTGATCTTCCCTCACTTGTATACAAGACCCCAAGATATTTAAACTTCTCTACCTGTGGCAGGAGCACTGCAACCACCCAGAGAGGACAAACTACTTTTCTCCAGTGGAGAACCATGGCCTCAAACTTAGAAGTGCTGACCCTCATCCCAGCCGCTTTACATTTAGCTGTAAACTGCTCCAATGCATACTGGAGGTCCTGGCTCGATGAAGCCAACATCATACGCAAAGAGCAGAGATGAAATCCTGTGTTCTTCAAAGTAGATTCTCTTCAGGCCCTGGCTGCGCCTAGAAATTCTTTCCATTAAGACTATGAACAGAACCGGTGATAAAGGGCAGCCCTGCCGGAGTTCAACATGCTCCAGGAACAGCTACGACTTTCTGCCGGCTTTGCAAACCAAACTCCTGCTCTGGTCATACAGAGATTGGGCAGTCCTCAGTAAGGCTCCCTGGACTTGGTTTTCCCATAGCACGCTCCACAGGACACCATGTGTGAAGTCAAACACCTTCTCCAAATCCACAAAACACATTTGGACTGAAAGAGCAAACTCCCACAAACCCTCCAGAACCCTGAAGAGGGCGTAAAGCTGGTCCACCGTTCCACAACCACGACGGAAACTGCACTGTTGTTCTTGAATCTGAGGTTTTATTATTGGACAAACTCTCCTCTTCAGTACCCTGGCATAGACTTTCCCATCCACAACCCCTGTCTGCCAGTCCAGTGGTACAGTTCCCATCTGCCACACAAAAGACTGTCTGCCAAAAGACTGCAGAAACGTGTCAGCCAAGACACTCCCACAGCATCCAGAGACTCGAAGGACTCAAAATGAACTTCTTCTACGCCTGGAGCCTTGCCACTGACCAACTCGTTGACTACCTCAGCTTGGATGATGGAGATCCCCAATCCAACGTCCTCCGCCTCTGCTTCCTCAAGAGAAGGAGTGTGTGTCAGCAAGATTGATGAGATCCTAGAAGTAATCCTTCCTATGCCCGGCAATGTCCCCAGTTGAAGTTAATAGATGACAATAGATGACTTCCCAGAACCTCTTCGAAACCAACCCATAGTCCTTCTCCATGGCCTCACCAAACTCCCCTCAGGACTGAGTTTTTTCCTTCAAAAAAGCCCAGGCCAAAGCTCGCTCAGAGTGCCGGTACCTGTCTGCTGCTTCTGGAGTCCCACAATCCAGCCAAGCCTGATGGGACTCCTTGTTAAGCTGGACAGCAACCCTTACTTCCGGTCTCCACCACTACGTTCAGGGTTGCTGCCACGACAGGCACCAGAAATGTTGGGACCGCAGCTCCAGAATGCAGCAGAGACAATGGAGATGGAAAACATAGTCCACTCTGACTCAGTGTCACCTACCACATGTGCAGTGTTATTTTGATTTTCAGCATGCTTAAATTGTTGCTTTGTTGTCAAGTTCATGGAACTTTTCTTTTTTTTTTTTGCAGTGCATGAGCGGTGTAAGCAATGTTATTTTATTTTTATTGCATATATTGAGCTCTGTCAGGCACCACAATTAAACTAAAAAGACAAGTTTTTTTTTTTTTCTTAATTGATGACAAACCTTAAATTATGGTTAGAATCCATGCTAAAAGCAGTTCAATTGACTCAATTAAGGCAATATCACAACCATACTTGTAGGTATGTTAAAAATGTCCATTCCCCATAGTTGCAGAGCATGTAACAGCATGCCCTCCTCTGAGACTAATTTAATAACCTACTATGGCTAATTACACGCCAACATAAACACAGTTGGGAGATCTGTGTTAAGGGAAAAGAAAAGCTAAACCACAGAGTTGAGCATCTGCAGATAAAAGATAAATGATGGGTAAAGTGGGTTTGTCTTTAAAAATATGAGTGCAATATCGCACAAATTAAAGTTTTTATATAAATCACAATTTAAGTATATATGTTTTAATATATATTAATGTTTGATGCCTCAACATTCTTGGAAGAAATTAAAAATGCGACTTGATGTCAAAATACCTGCATTTGTTTATTTTTTAGGAAAATCTGGGCTGATCTGTTGGCTTTACTATTTGGTGACAATCCTGGTGGTTTGCAAAGTTCAAGCTCTTTTTATGGGTTGACACCCTTTGATGTTTCCTTGGTTGTTATTTAGGCCTAAATACCTTAAACTGCTCCAGGGATAAATAAGTTCTTCAATCCCCCCCCTGTCCTCCCCAATTGCTGCCACAGAGGAAATATTTTACATATCTAGTTCTGCTTCTTCTCATCACAATAATGTGCTTTGCATGCCTTTTCCTCTTCCTCTAGAATCATGGTAATCCCTAAGCTTCTGTGTAATTATCTCTCCTCCAGACTGATCTCAGTGCTCCTCACCTGCTCAGCCTGGTGACTTCACCTCCTCACTTTTATCTACGACTCTTAAAGCTGCTGCCAGCGGTGTTCTTAAGACATCCCGCAACTTTTCCCATTGTACAGCCCCCTCCTCCTCCTCCTCCAGCACACGGTGCCTTTGACACTCTTTTCCTTTTTTTTTTCTTCTCTGACTCATGACAGGAATGTGATTAGTCGAAGAAAAAATGCATTTGTACAGAAGATATTTCTATTATTAATTTAGCAAATATTATGAGTAAAATGAAAGAAAAACAATAAAAATCCAATAACCTGGCAAGGAGACAGCAGTTCCCTGGGGGGACAGAGGTTCTTCTTTGTCTTGAACACAATTTTAGCATTGTGGGCTTTTCACAAAATTTTAAATTTTCTCTGTTAGGTTTTTATTTTATCTAAAAGTTAGCTGATTTTTAATTTTTAACCAGAAATTGTCAGGGATTGTGGTGGAGGACCCAAATGCAGGAGACAAGACTTGGTGACAGAAACATGAAAGTTTACTAAATGAACTTAAACATGACAAAAACCCAGAAGCACAAACCAGTGAGGCAACAGAACATAGAAGAGCAGATGGCCTGACAATGAGAAACTGAAAACCAGACACTTAAATACACTGAGGTTGATTAACTAAATGAAGACAGCTGTGGATGATTAACCTGAATGTGGTGAGACTGACAGGGAAAACAGAACATGACAAAACCAAAGCACTTGAATCATGACAGAACTATATTTAAGAATTATGTTTCCAAGTTGTGTTAAAAAGTACTTTTTTTTAAGCAATCATGAACCAAATATGGTTTAATATTTGGAGTCTATCAGTCAATATTATTTGTGATATGGTGTCCTTTTTTGTTTGCTAAGTCTTTCTTGGACATTTTAGATGAAATATTATGACTAGGGAACATATGACTTTCATGTCATGTTATGTTCTCTAAGACAGGTATTTGGAAGATTGGAAGATGATGAGAAATAAAGAACACAATGATACTATCACTTAATCAGTAGAATGATCAACTTCATCTTTGATGAACAAGTTAAAAAAATCTGCTGTCTCAGCTGTAATAGAGCATTAAAACATGTCAATTTATTAAAACCTGAGGACGATTTTTGTCTTCAGTTACAAGTTCAGAGAGGCATATGGTGTAATGGTAATTGAAGATAAAGAAAAGCAAGCCCCAAGTGAAGCTATTGTGGAGGGGGATGACGTTTGTTGAATGAAAAAACTGTTGCATGAGAGATGACTAGATTCACAACCAGACATGTACTCTTAAAGAAAAGGAAAAGAAAAAAGATGATTTAGGTGATTTATGTGGAGATTTGACTTGTATTCAGAGACTGATGGTTCAAGTTTACTTCATAGTTTCTTGAACAAAAATGAAACATAATCAAAAGTACTGCTCAAACCTTTAAACTGGAGATGCTGCTGGTGACATCTAAATAACAATCACTCTTTGACATGATTTCCCATAGACCTCTAATGAAAAAATAAACAGCTATTCTACAGTTATTCTGCTATTATTGCTCAGGTGTTTCTTTTAACATGTTCTTGCTAAACCTATTTTATTTTTCTTTTATGAAACATTTTCTTTATCACAAGTTATTCAAGTTATGAACCAGTCAGATCCCTCAAAAAGAGCATGTGGTGCCTGCTGGCCCTCCCTCAAATGTTCAAAGTGTTTAAACAATTCTCCCTGAGCCCACTTTCAGCAGAAAGGGTTTTTCTTTCCAACAAATTCACTCCTGATTATGGCGAAGATTGTCATAGAAATGATGAGTTAGACCGATTTGGACCAATCACTGTTTACTAAAGTTGCCTGGTCCCAGAATGGCGAAATTAGCACCGCGGAAAAATAGTGACTGAGTTTATTTCATTTTGTTGGAATACCAGGTAAGGCATTTTTTATCAGTGACATCACAGCCTTGCTTTGTCAATTTTTAGATATGTCAATGATATGTCAATGATTCTGACTTGTAGAAAAGCAGCTTTTGCTGCTATGCAACACGTAACTGATGTAAAATGTTACATAAGAGCGCAAAGCCCCTTTTATCCATGACATATCCATTCATTATGTAAAAAGTTAAAGACTTACAGTAGTCATAAGAATACAAACACTTGCACTAAAGTTCCGATGATTAAGAGTTAATGTATGAAATCACAGGACAAACTTGTCATCCAATAATTCAAAGCAAGCTGAAAGTTACAAAAGCAAGAAAATAGTGATTAAGACAACATTAGTTGCATAGTGCTGCCGCTTTAAAGGAACGCTCACATCTGCTACCTCTGCTTGGTGGCTGTGTTTATTAAGGGAAGAAATAAATTAAAATAAAATCATGTCTGTGGACACAAACCTACTGATTAATTCTCATGACCATTTAATATTTATTGTGAGACTGGGCTCATATATTTACAGAGCCTTGTGGCATAAAGAGCTTTTGAAAAAAATTATTACTGAGTACGTAATCACTGTGAATTATTACGTTATTACAGGGAATCTAAGGCTGGCAGTAAATAACGCTGAACGAATTACAGAAAATAGAATGTTGTGCGCAGGAGCCCTAACTGTGTGATGACAATGCAGAAAGCTCTGTCTGCAGCACACTTCACACAACAGACTGAATTATGAAGTAACGTACCTTTAGAATTCAAACTGCATCCGAAGTGCCTGTCTGCATGGAATTGGATTTTCTAATAATCTGAATCGGGGAGGTCGGTCTCTGATGTTCGACTAAAGCCTCTCACCTCCACCCACTTTACCACATTTGGTTAGCAGCACAGTGTGTTTTGAAGCGGCAGTGCTTAAGGATACGCAAAAACATATTAAAATAGAATTTTCAGAAACTATCTTAGCATATATTTTAGTTTTTCACTGAATGTTATTTAAGTTTAACCTATGATCAAGACTCAAGTGCGCCCGTGGATTTGTATATTCCAGTTGTGTGAAAATTTCCATCACAACCTGTGCACCTCTGTGGTTTGGATGGCTTCTCTGTTGGGACGGCAGAAAGGGCAGAGGTGTTAATTATTCTACAGATCAGCCGTGTCAGCACACTGCTCTCATTGCACCTAATTGTCCCTTTGGGGGTGCTCAGGTCCTCATAATGAGAACACTTTGTAATCTAGTGTTGTTATTTCACAGAGGCGTTTTAGAGACTCTTTAAAACATTTTGACGTACTTTGCAAACTGTTTGATTTGTTGTGTTTGATGCAGAAATTATCCTCCTCTGTAAAATTCTTGCAACTTTTTCAATTTTTTTCTGTTTAATTCACTTATTTTTTGATTTTATGGCAACTTCAGTAAACACTAAGATGCCCCTGCTCAATAAAACTATGAAATAAATATATTTGGGAGATCTTTTGATTTTTTGAGTGAATGATTTATTGTTTTTCTTCAACTTCACCTTTCCTTCAAGCAAAGAAGCAATCTCAAAGGAGTTTTGTTTGGAAGATGCTCTACTATAGTGAGTCAAATTTTAAAAAGAAAAACCTCTGCATGCCATCCCAGAATTCACTTGTTGACACACTTGTTGACACTCGTCCTTGATATTTAGTTAGATTAATAATGTTTATTAAAAAATTGTCTGTTTCAAAAATGTGGAAAAATGCTTCACAGATTCTAAAAGATGGTGAAGTTTGGTGAAGTCTGACTTTCTGTAATCTATTGCTTTTGCTCAAACCAATGGCAGTGACATTTGTGATGTCAGCTGTTTCTTTATTAAACATTTTTCTTTTCATTCAAAGTGCCATGTGTGCAGATCTGAGAATGGGGGGAAAAAGTGTGTACTGTAAATGACAGATTGTATCAATTAGGATGTCAATTTTCATGCTGAAATTGTTCCATTCATATCAAAGGAAATTGTTAATACATAAAAGTAGCTGACAGAAACAGGAATTTGCAATTGCAATTTGTCAACAGCTGAACCCTCTATCAATCGGCTTGTCAAAAATAATTACTCTGCTGCCATTATTCTCCATATTCTAACAAGCTTTTCACATTCTAATTTACTGACAGAGTGTTTTTATTTCACTGTTTCAGCAACACTTGGGCTAGGCTGCTGGCTTAATCATATTTGTACTTGATGCATATCTGTAGTTTCAAACACATTCTTCTCATGCAGCGTTTTTGACAAACTTGATTACTGAAATGTGCAATGAGGACATTTACTGGGTGTGGAAATGATGCGCGTGTCCATACAGTAAACATGAACCAACTCCACCCCTCTCTATGAGCAGCAGCCGTACCAATAAACTGCTGGAAGTGTAAGCATTCTGATGGGATAGTATTGAGGCTGAGTTATTCAGGGAGATGTACGAAACGTTTTAAGTTTAGGAAAATATGAGGCTGTGTAAGCATTCTGAAAGACTAAGTGAACTGTCACTTTTGGCATGTTGGAGGTAAATGTAATTTAGGAGCTATCTACGGGTTTTATCTGGTCAGTGAACTGGTGTCATGAGATTCATATAAAATACCAGTGGTCTATGTCTTGTTGGAACACTTATGAATATAAACGTCCTAGAAAATGTTAGTATACACGTGGAAATTAGGGAGGTACCCTTGAGCAGTGTGATTGCACATTCTTAAAAAAAAAGGTTGTTTACCAGACAAGTTTGGGTTATTATTATTATTATTTATTATTATTATTATTATTATTATTAACATTTGTTTGTTTAGCAAGGGTGGAAAGGGGGTAAATGAATGGAAGAAGCGGGAACAGAAAACACTTTTTTTTAGTCCCATCATTCTTTCATATTTGTAGGCCTATCTGAGTACAAACTCCACTAAAACACATGTTCACCTTTGACCTGCAAGAGAAGACACAAAAACAGTCAGGAGAATCAGCATTCCTTTTTTTATTTGTACCAGAGTTTAGATGAGTTTCACACCTAAGCTGAGAAAACCAACAATCCAAGAAAACTGTCTTTAGGATGGTCTGGGGTCTTCATTTAAATTGGGGGGGTTTAATTTAACTTTTTGAAATGTTTATCCATTTTGGTAAATTGTCCTTTTTAGGTTGACTCTATTATCTTATTTTTCATGATGCAAACAACTACCTTACCTCAGTTTTTTATCAATTTTTTTTTGGTCTGCTAGATAGTTCACTTGCAAATACAATATCAGTAAAGCATACCAAGGTTCACTTGCAAGCAGACCACAGATGATCATTCCCCAGTTGTTTGGGTTTAGTGAGGATTGCACACTTCAATTGTTGTGATGTTTCTTTGGTTTTTCAAATTTTATTGTTTTCTTGTGCTTGTCGCACTAGGTTGAAGTTGTAAATCCTCTATACTTGTCATGATTTGTGCTTATGACCGCTGTGTAAAGCTGGTTTTTCAGTTCATTGTCAGGTTATCTTATTTGTCACAGTTTTATTCCTACCACCTGATCTGTCACATTTATAAATTTATAAAGTATTCAACTTACGTTTCTGACACTATACCTGGTTTATTGCCTTTTGGATCCTTACCCACAGGTTCCTAACAGTTTGAACCCAAGTATAAGTAATCTTTCACAACTGTCCAAAGAAAGAGATGTAACACACAGATAGACATTCATCAAACAGATAAAAACACATCTTCAAACAAAACTTTGGGGTTTGTAATTTTGTGTTGGACAATGGTCAAAATGAGAAGAGGACTAGATTTATGTTTCCCACAAAAAAAACGTATTTTTTCAATGCCAATTGGACATTTTTGAACAGCAACTTCAAATCTATCCTGAGTTTTATTGACTCAAAAAATCCTGCTCATTTCTTGCGCAGTTAAATTTTGCAACCTAATATTTTATACAGCAGAATATTTTATTTGCTCATATTTGGCTGAATGGCTGATATCACACTGTAATGCGAAAAACTATCCTGATTTATTTATTCTTTACCCAGTCTTTAATGCAAAACATACATTAAGCATATTCAGTTCCCATTGCCCAGCGCGTTTGGAATTTCCGTCCACGTTTTTCACCCTGACATAAAATACTTACAAAAGCATTTGCAATGATCCACTGCTGCTTGTGTAATCCCACAAAAGGTGTTATTGTCTTTGCTTTATTGGTTGTTCCTTATTCTGTAAAGCAGCTTTCCTGAATAAGGCAAAATTAGGGAAACATGTGGGAACAATTACTGTACGTGAAACCTGCAGCGCAGGAAACAGACAGGAAATTGAACAGCTTGTTCTCAGAAACTGCAAATGTATACATATTACAATTCTCACTTGTCTCTAGATCCACCAGAAAAGCAAAAAACATAATTAAATGACGTTGTGTGCTTTTCCAATACTAGAAATCTTTATTACGTGGAGAAAATGAAGGAATTGTTTGAGTACTTTTAAAAGAGGACGTAAGCTGGTGACTTGATTTGTTTTCCCTATTCTAAAAACAGAGCAGCACTGAATAATTCAATATGTGGTCGGTGTATTTGCAGGTGGAATCGATGTAGTGCAGTGCACATTATTTACAAATGCTATTCATTTGATTGGAGACCTCACTTTCACACAAACGCCACACACAGCAGGTCCCGACTCTTGATTTTCCCACGTCTGTGTGTGCTCACCGTTAATTCTCTGCCACACGATCAAGATCCCAAGCTCCGCCTCCTTTCAATCACAGTAAGAAGTTGCCTAAGAGCAGACGACTTTAAGTTGGTCTACATTCAGAGGTATTATTTTTACTCCTAACCCTTTTCTTTTTCTCCTGGGTAATATTTTATTTGGATGTATTTCTGTTCAAGTCTTTTGAATTATATTGGAGATATAAATCTGTTAATCCACAATGCTGAGACATAATAAAATGATTTTTTTTCTTCCTTTTTGTTTTAAAACTAGTTTTTACCATTTCCTACATTCAGCTTATAGTGTCTTATGTGGGAGTGTTAAATCAGTAAACCTGTATTTAATTGCGTTAAGGTCACACTCTTATTTTTTTTTTCTTGTTACTCTTTGCAAATAACATTTTTCCTTTCCTTTAAGCATAACATTCTTCTAAAATTCTCAAGAAAATAAAATGCCTTTTTTCTTTCAAGAAAAACTCTCCAATATTTAACATATCCTTTTGCCACCCTCTCAATTTTCCTGCAAAAAAAAAAAAAAATATATATATATATATATATTTATATGGGCTTTTTTTCGGTACTCCCAGCAAAATGCGAAAAAAGTAAGAAGTCGTCCACTCTCTTCTTGTCACACCTATTGAAACATCGCTGATACGTCTACCCAGAAAATAAGCTGTCAGGATGCAGAAAGCCACTTGTCTAAGGATCATATTTATGTAAGAGTTGTGTCTGCTTCCAATTTCACGTAGGTGCAACATCTTTCACCCTCACACTCCTCTCCAGGAAATTCATGTATTTTCTCTCTGTGATTGCAAATTGCTCTTGCACTCAGCATCCCTCACTGTTATTTCTGCAGCCTCTGATGGATCTGGATTGTGCTCCTGGCAGCTGCATTTCACATATGGATCAATGGTGGTGTATGCTTTGCTGATCTCCAATGACAATGAATATTTGATGCCGTAATTTTATTTTGTGAAGAGCGCACAAATCCTATGTAATCTACACCCATTCACACCTCAAATGTTGTTCGCAAGACTCGTCTTAAGCCGAAAAAGAAGATGAAAGAAAGACAGGAGTGTGAAGAGGGTCTGGATGATACACTTTCTGCCAGTTATTCTAGCGAGATGCCAGTTTGATTTAAATAACCTTTGTTTTGATTCTGAATATTGAGGGAAAACTTCAGTATGTCAGATCATCTCTGGGAAAAGGTCACTGAAGAACTCCATGGCTTCATTGTGAACTTGATTCTTTACAAAGCCTCTAGAATAGTAATTTTTGATACTCTGCCTGCTTTATTACTGTCTTTGGCCAACTTGTTCACTGGCTGCTGCTTTATTTCACCATTTGTTTGGCTTCAAATGAAAGATAATCTGTTTCCAACACTTTTACTATTTAAAGTCGCAGTCCAATTTCATTATTTTTTTTCTATAATATCGGACCCTTTAAAGTATGATTACATGTTTTTTTTAGCTAAAATCAAAGAGCCTCTATCTTTTCAGACATATTTTCTGCAGAGCACCAAGAGTTTATTAGAAATTCAGGGTTGTGGGCAGGACTGTTGGCAGAGAAGTTAGCTCCAATAATTTCCCATCAACCTTTTGCTTACACTCTCTCCTGCTAGTTCATAGCACCTCACAACCCCCAAGATAACATTAGCTTATCAAAAATTAAAGGAAGTTGTCCTTGCACTCAACAACATTGAAGCTATACAGTTTTGAGCAAGATGGAAAGACAAAGAAAACAAAGACATTAATGAATCTTTGTCTGCAAGTGGATGCTTCAGAATTGTTATGGAGGAGACTTTGGCTCTCCCAAAGAGCCAAAATTTTCATTTGCTCCAGATCCATTTTAAGAAAAACTCAGAAACTCAGTTTTAATCTTAAATTGTTTTATACATAATGATAAAAATTATACAAAAACACGATTTTCATTGGAGTGAATTTTTAAACACACCTCGTATCAAAGCCTTAATTTTATTTCAAGATTGTTTCTCTTTTCTCTTATAATCTTCAATATTGTGTTGGGTCATTGTAACAGGTAACCCTTGTGTTATCCTAGGCATGTTTACATAAAAAGTTGGGTCATCTGGTCCCCACAAGACAACGCACTGAACTTTTTTTTTTTTTTTTTGAGGATTTATTATCTTCACTGCTGTCATGGCAGACACAGAATCCTGTCCACCTTTGTCATCGGAGGGATCGCACATCAATATAAGGCTGGGATCATCTGGACTCCACACGAGATAGCACAAGGGCTAATTGAAGAGGAACATTTGGAAAGCTTTGTTTCAGCCTGGCAGACTCAGTTTGTATAGGGAGGTACAGAATTATACTTGATTGAAATTGGCTTAGTTTGTTCTGAAATATAATTTTTGCATCTGACATATGTTTCAATGAAGTCCCTTTAGTTGTACTTTTTGTCTGTTTGTATTTATACTCTGCTAAACCGTACCAGGGTTCACTTTCGAGTAAACCAATATTTTTTAAAATTGAAACAAAATTGCTGGCTCTAAAGAGTAAGGTACATTAAAACTTTGTGTTAAAGTTAGTTTTTCAATGTATTACTGCTATAAAAAAATAATCAATTGATGTTCTATCCCCTATAGTTTTAACATTGCTGAATTTATTGCTTCTATTTGAAGATATTTGTGTTTGTTCAAGCATTCTGAACACAAAAAAATATATATTTTTCTATCAAATCACCCTTGCCTTCATCACATAATTTGATATCACACGACGTCTTTTCTATCCACTTACTTTTTTACCAATGTTTTCATTCACATTGGTTTTATTGCCTGAAACATTCAATTAAGCGACTTTTGTTTTTCATAAATATAATCCTCTCTGAATTTGTTTATAAACTTTTTATATTCTGACTAGACAATCGAATGCTGCTGTTGTTTTTTTAATTTATTTTACAAAATGAATTTTTAAATTAGGAACTCTTGATTAGTTTTGAGTGATTGTGTTGTGCAGCAACAATTTAGGATTAAAAAACAAACCTTTCAAAGCATCTGTTCTTCTTAGTTTGAACGTTTACTAATCAACCTATAGGGCCAAACAAAAAGCATAAAGTGAAATTGAATTCATGTTTCACACAGCAAAGAAAGCAGATGTGAACATGTGGTCTGTTTTTGTTCCAATGTGTTCTTATCTTTAAGCAGTTGCACTAATTTCTTGTTAAAATTTTCAGGCACGTTGTCGGCACTACAAGTTAGAGATGTATTGTAGGCACAATGACCTCATAACATATTTAGGCTTCAATAGATTGTGACATCCTACATTATAGAAAAGAATGGTGAATTAAAATGGTCAATTTTGGTATTCTAAATATAGGAATTTAAACTTTTCATGGTAATTCCATGTTCTTTCAGTATTATATTGAAATTTTAACATTTCTTCAATCACAGAGTAGTCATAACAACTCAAATAAGTAATATTGCACCAATGATTCAATTTGTGTGGTGCTGCCCATTTCTCACAATAAATCCTCAGAAAATCATTTCCTAATGTGACTCAGAATCTAAACAACTTCTTATAAAGGGAGCAATGAGGACACAAATTCTATTGCTCTTAGGCAAAATTTCCAAACTCTGAAGCCTTGTTTCCACTGAGCAATCCAGTCTGGTATGGTAAGGAGTGGTATGGTAAGGTCCAGTGTACTATACAGTTAAGCCTGGATTTATTTTTACAGATAAATGCATGGTGTAGGCCGCTAGCGTGATGCTAGCTCAGCCTGTTTCACACAGTTGTCATGAATGGCGAGGAACTTTTGAAGTTCCACTGCAGACCAGGCTTTGCTGTTGTTTGTAGACATTTTCATTATAGACTCATGACCAAAGATAAACACAAGAAACCACCAAAATCCAAATACTAACAAATGTTGGAAACATTAGCTTAAATGAGCAATTTATTAGCACTTTCTAATGTCGTCACTTTCTCCTAATCAATAGAATGGTCACAGTGACTCCGCCCCAATTGTTCTCTTCCACTATTCATCGGACATCCCCCGGGGTACGGTTCGGTACTGTTTAATGTGTCCATTTTACAATGGAAACACTCAAAGTACTGGACCGCTCTGTTGAAATAAGGCTTAAGTGTCAATTTTACCCAGGGCCAGCCCTGTGTATAGGCAACCTAGGTGGTCAAAATCCCCTTTTTGCCTAGGGTGCCATGTAGCCCAGGGCCCGGCCTGATTGTGCCTGAGACAACGCCAGTGTGTGGAACTGACAAAGCAAAACCAAAATGTGCGAGTAATTGTTTTGCTACCACACTTTGACAGAGTGTTTTCTTTGAAGGTTATGACAGGGTCAGTGTCAGGGATCTGTTGACCAACATTCAGCCTGTGGATAATTATTGGAAGATACCAAACCAAAATTCATTGTATCTAAAAATGGCAAAAAAAAAAAAAAAGAAAAATAATAATAATAATAAAAGAAGAAAATTTGAAAAAAAGAAAACTAAATCATAATGTAGGCAATATAAAAACCTTTTGGGTGTTTTTCTGTGTAACGTTATGAAGGCCTTCAGAGACTGGGACTGATTTTCCAGAAAATTTCAGATAACTGCCTTGCCTTATAATTTATAATAGCCTTCATTTTAATGTTTAAATTATAAACACTTCGTAGAACTAATCACCAAGCTTCGCCAATAAATTATGGAAGGTAAATGTGACCATGTAGTCAGATAATTACAGTTTTATTGGACCATCTACTCCTTTTATGTGGTGTCAAATGTAAAAACTCATCCAATAAAATTATCTCACAGCTTCATCAGATTTAGAAAACTTTTCATGCATTTGTGGTATTTTTTCACCCTTTAGATCTGATTTTTTACAGAAAAGTATCACATGAGTTAAAATCTAAATATAAATGTTATGTTAAATAGAAATACTTTGAAAGTAAAAAGTTAATGCAAAATGCATATACATATGCATGTAAAATCAGAATCATGTTAAATGTAAGCCTAAATAATGCATACAGATGTTCATTTAACAAAATAAAAAGTAAATGTAGTTAAATTAAATAAACATGTTGAAATCCTATGTAAATATTAATGTTAAATGCAAATTTTAAATCTAAATTTTATGCACTTATGTAAACTTGATGTGATTGTTTTTATTGTACTTATAAACATGTATTTGGATTTTAATTTACCTTTTAGATTTTAACATTAAAATTTGCATTAATTATCTAAACACTTGTATTTAAATTTATATGTAACAATGGTATTTAACTTAAATATGATGATAATGTGACTAATGTGAGAAAAATTGGCCTTATATAACAAAAGTGGGAGACAATTTTGACTTGCTGTACTTTCAACACCTAAGACCTTTATAACTCAGAAGTTTGTTTAACTTAGAGTGTTTGACGAGTAGAGAGCGATTTTCCTCCTCCCATTTATTTTTAAAGTTCTTGAACAAACTGTTTGAATCCTCCATGTGGCCATCTGCACAGATTAGATCTGTTTGAAGAGCATCAGTCAGGATTTAGACTACATCATAGCACAGAGATGGCACTTGGGTTGGAGAGGGTTACCAGTGATCTCCTCATGGCTTCAGACAACAAACTTGTGTCTTTAATTGTCTTACTAAATCCATGTGCTGCCAAAAATACAATTGGTTCCCGCAGCCTGATACAGAGAGTCAGAAAAGATCAAAAAAGGAACCAAATTTAATTGGTTAGTCACGTTTATCTGTCAGATTGATATTGGTTGTATAAATGGCGTGGATTATTTTCATTGCAAGAGCTAAGTAAGGGATCTCATCATTGTTGTTTGTCTCCAATTTAGATTGTCTTATTAAAATATTGGGGTGTGTTTTGTTTAGAGTCTGATGACACAATACGTATCCTGATACGTGTCTCATGACAAGATACATGTCACAATATATATCAAGACTATGCCAGAACAATTTTTTACTTTTTTCTTTTTTTTAAAGAGTATGACTCAGAAGATAACTCTACGTAAATATTAATACGTCTTTCATTGTAATAAAATGGTAGAAGTTATTTTATTAAATGATTACAACATTAAGCACTGTAACCGTATATTGATATTGGCAGAAATGCGGCACAGAGTTTCAGTTCGGTACCTACCCCACGTAAAATGTAAGTAGTACATGTCTCATGACAACAAAAACTGCATGCTGACTGAACATTTAACCCAAACTGGTTCTCGGAAGATCTTGTTGTTGTTTTGGTCGCAATGTAGAGCTGCTCAAAGACGCTCAGTGTGCTGTGCTCTCTACTAGCGGTCGAGGGCGGTTAGGCGGAAAACGAAAGTAAGACACTGAAGGACACTCATAAATAATTAATTAAATATTGTTTTATCAGCATTTTAAATCAATACAAGTATCGGCAAACAAAAAATTGCGATATATCGCCAAATAAATGTTTCAATTACACCCCCCATTAAAAAAGCTAACATCTACGTAGTATAAAAAGATAAGAACAATGTATAAAGCTCCTAAGCGCAGCACTTGAATATTGGCTCTGTTCATTTACAATGTAGATCATCTTGTTTTACAACCGAGCTGAATGAAACCTCTTGTAATTGCTCTCATTCGGTCTCAGGTTCTCTTTTTTCTTAAGGGTCAAAGTCCAGAGAACACTGAGAAGGTGGAGAAAAAGTAGAGCATGCGCTTGGCACGTAGGTCAGTACTGATTAAATTTTACATTTGCTTGCAGGACTAAATTAACTCCAAACTGCATTGTCAGAGATTAATGGCTTGACTAAAAAGAAGGTCAGTTTAGGTCCTTTTGAAGTGGACTTACTCTGTTCTAAAGTCTGGCCTAAGCAAGACATTATTTCTGTTTTCAACTATTCTTCATGTAATCTAAGCACACCAACTCTCTACATGAAAGATTAAACACCAAACTTTCGCCCTGAATAAAAACTTAAATTTGGGGTTATGCAGGGCTGACTTGAGTTAACCTGAGCCATCCTTTCAGTTTAACCGCTCCAGGCCTTTACTGCTGAGGGATGTCCCATAGGACGTTCAACACAGTTTCTTCTCCGTCTCTGCTTTTCTCTCTTTTTTCAGCTTGTAACTTCCTTTTTTTTTTGGGTGCTCCGTTTCTTTGTCTGTATGTCTTTCCTGTCCTCTCCACCTTAAAATAATTTTAATTTTACCAACTGGAATATAATCAGATACAATGAATTTGAACTGTCCAACACTGAAAGAATGAGAGCTGGAATTCTCTTTTTTCTTTTTTTTTTGCTTTATCTTTAGTAAACCCAACATTGAGTTGTCCAACTATGGTGTGAAACTGACTTAAATGTATTTGAAACATCAAAGTAATTATGCATTAGTCTTGTTTTTCCCTTTTTTATCTTCAATTTTAACACAGAAAATATTTTTTTTAATAAAAAGTAACTTTCCTTTATCCAGCAGATTTGAAAATTGAAATGTTGTTGCAAACCATAGCTTTAGCAATGCAGGTCAGTTTTGTAATTTCACATTTGCAATATAAGCCAAACGGAAAAGAACTGAGAAAGTCTGTGATAAATGGGAGTCTTAAGAACTGAGGAGACTCCTCTCTTTGTCTCCACTTAACACACCAGGGCATGTACATGAGCACTGTGGGATAGCGACAAGCTGGAGCAGGAAGACAGACAGAGGCCAGGGAACAGAGATTAGAAACAGGACAGCAAAGACAGATGCATTAAGGGGGCGGGAGTGGGAGGGTGATAATCCTGTCTGTGAGTAGTGAGCGATCATGTCCATCCACCCAGCTGTGGCGCCATCAGGGGCCACGAGGCCTGGTGGAAGTCTGATGAGGCGTCACTGTCGTCTACTGCTGGGCAGATCTCTCACTCAACAGTTCTTGTCAGCGGGAACGCCAACCAGGTAGGAGTTAGGAAGCGAGACAGATGGTCTGATACGAGTACATTAGAGACTTTTAAAAAAAAAAAAATGTTTAAGGAAAATTGGCCAAAATTTCCATATGTAGAAATAGATTTTTTTTTTCTCTTTAAGGGGGATGCAGATTTGAATGACCTTTCTTTATTGCAATAATAGGACTGCATTGATTAAGTAGTGTGAGGTTACCTGTGATGTCTCAGCATGAGGGTTATTAAAATTCAAGTCTTGTGCATATCACCTGTCATATTTCCAGCTGAAAAAGAGTTTTATCCATCCAATACACCACAAAATTCTGTTCAGGGTCAGGGGTGGGGGGTTGAATATATCCCAGCTGTCATGGGGAAGAAATGTTGCCCACTGTGGACAGGTCACCAATGCATCACAGGGACGAATAACAAACAACCAAACCTTGAAAACGTGTGGAGAAATGAAAACATGTTTGCTTTAAGCGAACACGGAATTCCAAATTGAACTGACTGACAATTCATTAGAATTTACACTTTTGAAAGCAAATGTTGTAACTTTCATCTATTTTCTTTGTATTTTTTGTTTGAGAACATTAATTGCAGTCTTATTGTGATACCATCTTATTTCTAAATGTCCTATCTGTTTGCTCCAATCTCAAACATCCATGGGAAAAAAAAGATCAAATAATGTGGCTCAAAGAATAGGCAGCTGAGAGATAAATGGAAGAAAGCCGTCTCTAAAAGAGTAAATAATATTGGCAGATGAACAGAAGCTCATCTCCTGGGTGATGGATATCTCTCCTGTGTTTAGTACCTGTGCCATTGAGCCCTAATGAATCATGTTTGTCTTATAAACAGGCATCAAATCAAAAAGATAAACCTGAACCTTTGATCCATTGGTGAGGGCAAACTGTTCAGGAGTCAGAGCATTATGTGGGAGGCCTTTTGTCATCACCTGATCTCCATCTTGTTGTTTACAGGAAACTTTAGACTGCTGCATTCATCACGCCAGCATCATTTTTCTCCTGAAGAGGTTCTCTTCTGGAAGAAATTGGTAGAAACCCCTGCAAACTTGTCAGTGGCTTTACAAGAGACACATTGTTTTCATACATAAAATAGAAAGGAATGTTTTTAAAATGTTAAGAGTGTAAAGTATCCACCGTTCTAGGAAGTCCCTGGCCTCTCCTGTCTGATCATTTATCCATCTCCCTGAAGCCTCTGAGAAAGCTCCATTTCAGCACGTACGTGAACATCTTTCTGCTGGGTTTCCCTTAACATGTCCTGAAAATGAACACATAAATGCCATCAGGGTCCACGCGCAGCCAGATTGCCGCTGTCAAGAGAACACGCCCAGCTCAGACATTCCGGCTCACACTGCATGCGAAGCAGACTTAAAAAGTGAAACGATTCAGAGAAATTGCAAACCATCAGAGTGATGCTTCATGAAATCTTAAGAGCAGATGTCTTCTTTTTGTAGTCTTCTTGATAACAGCATTCAGCTTTGGTGCTCACGAAATACTGTTGCATATTTTAGTAGGTATACACCATTATACATGAAAAAATGTATCGGAATTGAGACTTTTCCTGCCCTGAGTCTTGCAAGCCTACATTTAACTTAACAGTGTCACATGGCTTAATTGTCAAAACAGAAACCCATAAAATGATTATGAAAAGCATTTGTTCATCATGATTTTGCACTTTGTGGAGCTATCCATGTTTTATTTTTGTGCATAAATTAAATAACACATGAAAGAATTCTCATTTTTTCATAAATACCATCACTTCACTCCAAATGTCTTCTTTTCCAGGTCAGCGGAAAAGAGGCCGTGCTACAAACGAGTCTCCCCTCTCCCCATTAATTACTCATGATAGCACCTTTGTCCGTAGAATCAATCAGTCCTCCTAATACAGTCATTGACCTACGACCTCGTCTAACTGCATCCTCCTTTGTGCTCCCACCAAGATCCTAAACAAAGAGCATTTCCGCCTGTCAGAATCGCTGTTCCTCTTTTTCACCAGAGGATTGGATCATATTGGCATGAACCAACTGGCAGCAGTTAAGACAGCGGATTGCAGATGGCTGGCCATTGTCTCTCTAGCAACACAAACAGGCATCTACCTCATTAGTCCAAATTTCTAGCTGTGAAGTTGTTCCCCTCTAGTAGGCACAAATTCTTTCCAGTCTCACTATTCAAAGGTTACATTTATTTTCAAACTTATTATGGTCAGAATCCTGTGAGTGTATTGTTTTTTTAATTAATTAATTTAGAATAAACCTTGATTCCTCAAATTGACTCATTTAGTATAGTGTATTTTGTACCTATCAGTTCAGAAAGCCTGTTTTATTTACAACACATCATTAAGTCTACATGTTTCTGCAACTTCTCAGTTAACAATCACAGTTATTAAATAAGCAGAGCTCAACGGGGGATACTTAGAGTGGAAAATATCAAAAAGAATATGAAAGGAAAAAAGAATATAAAAGCAACAGAAACTTTTGATGGCATCAATTTTTAGCCATGCCTCAGAGCTACCGTATCAATACTTTAGAATGAAAGGCTGTATGTTCCATAAGGTTATGTTTTCTTCATAAGATTTCTTTCCTGTCTCCGGGTTCTCCTGATCTTCTCCTTCCTTCGTTGTATCCCTAACATTCTCAGCTCATGCAGAGCTGACATAGCCAAGTAGACATGTTGAGTTATTGTGCTGGAGGCGAAAGTACTCTGCTGTGCTTCACAGATGATCATTTCCCAATTCCACAGCCGAGGAGCCCGGGCCTGTAGTAATTGCAGCAATGCATCCAGCAGCCAGTCCTTATCTGATGCTGTGACACGAATAGGCCCCATTTTATTGGTCTCACCCCCTATATAATTACAGTAGAGCTTGCATCATTTCCTGCTGAGGAGATGACCATGATGGTGTCACCCTAGGGTGCTTGATGCTGATTGGATGCACAGCGAGGCTCTGAGCAAATAAATCACTTCTACATTGTTGAGAGTAGAAACATAAGCCCGATGGGTGACCAGCCACTATCATTACTGATACAAAAATATACACACTTAGCTTACCACAAACAATTACTGCCTCCATTCCCGAGACACTAATCAGAGCCAACACGAGACACATGCAGCATACTGGCGAGATCATAATTAAAACCTCTCTCTTGGCATATTAGGTGGCATATCCCACAAGGAAGACTCTGTGACTGTAAATATACATCACGTTTAACCACCAAAACAACAGCTATGGTGCTGACACTCACACCAGCAGGCCGTATGTCTAAATGTCAAAGCCCGCAGACTCTGTAAAATCCGATCAGTCTAGCACTAAAGAAGGGCAAAAATATTGGCTGAAAAGTGTTGATGCCAACCAACAGTTCTTCACATGCTGCCACATCCCCACTGGAGCCTGAGCAAAAATGTTAAAGGACTGTCAGCCTTTATCATCTATGTACAGTTTGATAACAATTGAAAAAGACGTGTGTATGATGTGAAAACTTCACTATTTTTCATCTGTTACACCATGCTAATTTCAAACAAGATTGCCTTTTTTCCTAAACAGTTAATATTTTCACTTATACAAAAATGTTTTTTTGTTTGCCTACAAGTGCCACACCTACTATAGACAAGTGCTCACGGAGTCAAATCAGGACCAACACAGAAACTTGAGAAAAACATTACTTAATTTTTGTACTTGTCCCACTAGTTTGTTGACTTAATTGTATGCTACATTTCTATTAACATGCATTTTTATGCCTATATCTCCTCAATATGAACCATCCAAATTTATTTAACCTTTGGTTTCCTAAGATTGCAGCACAACTGTTTGTTGTAATTGGCAGTGTATGGGACATAAATGCACTTTGTAACAACCATGACAGCGGTGGATGTGTTCATGCATTCTGTTGGCTTCAAAATCAGTTTGGAGTCTGAATAAAATGATTTGTATTAACATAATTCCTTGCATCTTTTTATGTGAACCCTGGGCTGGCAGCCTACCAAATATCTCTCCCACTCAGACAGATCATGGTTGACAGATCCATTGCTTCTCGCAACTCAACCCCTGACTCTGTGGCTCCATGAAAATGAAATGAGTACAATTTATATTACAAAAAGCATTTGGTTGCATGCAATGAGAAAAATGCCTTTTTTATTAAAAAAATGTAAATGTGCTCTTTAATTTAATCTTATGGGTTGCCTCTATCGATGGCTGCACATTAGCGTGGTGGTTAGCACTTTTGTCTGACAGCAAGAAAGCCCTGCTTCAAATTCCATCTGGGACCTTTCTATGTGGAGTCTAACATGCAGTTTTCTCCAGGTTTTCGGGCTTTGGCATCATAGATTAAATAGTAGATCTAAATGTGTGTGTGGCCCTGCATCAGACTGGAGACCTGTCCAGGGTGTATCCAGCCTTTCCCCAGGAGTTACTCCAAAAAGGTTTCGAAAATTGATGAATGGACTTAAAAAATATATATAAGATTTTTTTTTTTACTCTTGTCTGTGTGCGTTTGTGTTCTTACAGATGTTCTTATTGTAACATCAAGTTGCATACTCCTGTATGAAGTTTTGTAAAATAAAAAGTTAAATAAAATTAAACAAAACAAAAAAAAAACGAACAAAGATCACGTGTTGCAGATGTTATTTGACTAAGGCAGTTATCAGAGATCAGAACGCCAAAAGTTCAATAGGTGCGAGAAAGGTTTTCTCTTTAGTGTTACTTGGCCAGGTTATTTTTTTTTTATCTTTAAGTATTGTTTTGTTTAAAACATCTAGAAGCTCAAATTGTTACTCTATTTAAAAAAATAGCAAAGGAATGTAAATAAAATTACTGTTGAAAGACTGAAAATTTCTTACGCCAGCAATTTGGAAAAGTTCAAGGTCATAGTCATTTCATATTATAGTTTATAATCTTTTTGAAATCAAAGACAAATTGCAGGTAACGTAAAAAAGGAAGAATTTTGACTCAAATAATTCAAAAGAATTGCCGACTAATTAGCTCAAAGCTGTGATGTTCTTAAATGGGTGAGAGCTGGTTGGAGCTCCCTCCTTCCCGACATCAAGTTCATACCGTGCTTTTGGTATTTCTGTCTGCAGCAATCACGGCAGGTGTGATCTGCGCCTGTGTTTCTGCTCCCTAATTTAACATGCTGTTTGTTCACAGCTGTTATTTTTGTGCCGATCTCTGCCGCCGCTGCTGCTTCCCCATATCTTACAGTACATCTGGATCACAGTGATGTGTTTACTTTTATTTTATGTAGCAAAACCTGACAACTGCAGGGTAAGATGCAATAAGTCCCATCTACATATTTGTGTTGATGATAACATTAGAACTGCTGCATGACAGGATGGATTTATATTCTTGTTCAACCAGTAATTCATTGGTCAAACGTACTAGAAAATCTCAACTTTGCATTTCATAGCTTTTTCATCTAAAAAGCTTTTTCAAGAAGAAAGGCTATTTAAATGGTTTAAAATTATAGTAAAAATCCCCTTAGTTGCAATTATATAACTTTAACTACTTTAAACTTTAAATAATAATGCTTGAATTAAAAGTCATGCAATAAAAAAGTACAATAATGCGTATAACAACACCCTGTGTCACAATACTTGTGGTTTGCAGTCTGTAATTGTTTTAATCATTATGAAACATCTCTTTTTTGACAAAAATATGCTGTTTTTCTGCACAAGTTTTTGAATGATTGTAAAAACACTGAGGAACAAGCCATCCACACAAAGAAGCAATTTAAAAAAAAAGGAGATGCTGTCAGTTTAATGCACTGCGATCTGCAGGATAGTCTAAATAGATTTTGATTTTTAAAACTGAGAATCAGATTGCAATTTGCAATTGGGTCACCTGATATTGACATATGTGACTACAGTCAGGGGAACAATCATATTAAAAATCTCTGCGAGAAACTCTCAAAATGCATTTAGGATTGAGTGCAAAGATATGAAACATTCACTGATTTAAATTTATATAATGAAATCTCTCACAAGCACACAACCTGAAAATGTATTTATGCCAACTAACAAGGATGTTTACTGTTTATTTATCTATAAGTAGCATGTCTCATACCTAGAATATGAAAGATAATACATATTTCTGAAAGTATTTCACAGATCTTAAGAAGTCCTTAAAACAAACAGAAGAATACAGATATTTTCCTACATATTCACTCAGCCAGGAGTATAATGTAAGCAGTTAAATAGTCACTCTATTTAAAGTCATCAATATAGTAACTGAGTCAAATTGTTAAGTAATATTTTACTATTGCAATGTACATATTTATATTAAGGATTATAATAGTGATGTACATAAAATGTATTTGACATCAAATATAACTGTTATCAGGGGACTGTTGCAATGTAAAGTCTCAGCAGAATATAAACCATTTTATTGTAATAACTTATACAGACCATGATCATAATGGATGCAAAAAAAGGTGTTTTTGAAAAGGCATAATTGTTTATTCTAAATTTGTCTATTATTCTAAATCATTAATTAATATTAATTCAATATTATTTAACTACATTAATATTATACTCATTTGAATAGAAATTTTAAGGCTTCTTCTTCTTTATTTTTTTTAGCTTATCTAAACACTGCTTGCCAAAGCTGGATGTGGCATAAACAATAAGCAGAATCAAAGATGGGCAGAGACTATTCAGTCATCAATGAACTCATTAGCTTGACTACAGCAGAACAGCTGGTCCAAACAGAGCCACTGTGTGTCATACTCAACTTCTGCACAGCACAAAACTGTAATTACTGTCTTGCTCATCATGGACAATCGTCATTAGAGAAGGGAATCAAAGAATTCTAATACGTCACATTTGAAAGGAAAAATATATTTTTATTAGACAAATATCTGCAAAAAGAAAAGCTAAAGAAATATTTAAATAAAAAATCAGTAATGCAATGTGCCATCCTTTAGTTTTACTGTGTGCAAAAGAGCAAAAAGTGACATTTGTACATAAAGTTTAGAAAAGTAACCTTGAGGGAAAGTTCACTCTGCAACAGATGTTTGTGTGTTTGTGACTAGTGTAATATATGTGAGTAAACACTTGCTTTTGCCTGTGATTGGTCTGTCATTATGTGTAATTCTTCACTAGTCAGTCATTGTTTATTGCCTCACAGCCACTCCTGTAAATGGGCATCACTGTTCGGCACTAGTGAATGAGAGTCTTATCTGATAAAATCAATAGGCTTTATCATGGCAACTATATTCATTTCACAGGTACAAAGTTACCGCAGTAGTTATCCTAACTGTATATAACAAAGCTGATGCAGACCAAAAAAATAAGGAGGAATACAGCAGCATCTTTAATAATGTCACAAAAAATCTCACAATCTTGACAATCAATGCTTCAAAAAGTTTGTGTAAGAAAATTATTGAAGAAATTGTGGTAATTATGGAAAAAGAAAATAAAATAGAATAGAAGTTGTTCCAAACTCCAACTCTGTTTTTTGGAGTCAGTAGTCCTTCACTGAAGCTGAAACTGGAATAACATTGCTGTTAAGTTCTTGTCCTGACTACCAAGTTGTGGCACATTTCTTGTTGAACTGGCATCACAACCTCATAAGTTTAGTCTCAGATTCCACCACAATCAACTGTGATAATGAAAAAAGAATAATTAATTCAGCTCGCCCGGTTGCTCCCCGTCTCATATGAGCCAGATGGGGAGAGCGAGAAACTCCCACTCAGCACATACTTCTGGAGGGGTTAAAGATCGGCCCATTTATGTACCCGTCACTCAATACACAAATGAATGAACAGTGCATAATTATTGCACTGTTCATATGTAATTTGTGTCAGGATTCTATGCTTAGGTTTTGTCCTGCTCTGTTTTCCATGTCAGTCTCACCACGTTCAGGTTAAATCATCCACAGCTGTCTTCATTTAGTTAATCAACCTTAGTGTCTTTAAGTGTCTGATTTCCAGTTCCTCTTTGTGAGGTCATCTGCTCTGTTTTGTTCTTTTTTTTTTTATTTGTCCATGGGTTTTTTCATGTTTTGGTTACTTTATTAAATGTGTTAAGTTCCTGCCACCAAGCCTGGCCTCCTGCATTCCTTGAAAGAATGGCCTCATCACCTTGGCCTCAGCAGCAGAACCTTTCCTGCAGTGTCAAGGTTATCTGCCACAGCAGGCCATGCCACACCAGATGGGACTTCCTGATGCCATTATCAAGCCACGCCACGTCATGACATGTCCACCACATCTGTTCCTGAGGAGGATTGTCGGGGCCATCCTTCCTGTTCCTGGGGATGGTCACCGGGGCTGCTCCTCTTCATGTGTCTGTTCCTGGGTAGGGTTGCAGGGGCTGCTCCTCTTCACGCCCGTTTCCAAAGAGGGATTCCGATACCCCTTTTATCCATCTGGCTGCAGAAGCCCTGTTTTCTAGACTTGTGTTTTTGTTCCTCCTCTCAGGTGTTTGGGCATCTGGAATCTGAGCTTTTGGGGAGGGGTACTGTCAGGATTTTGTGCTTAGATTTTGTCATGTTCTGTTTTCCATGTCAGTCTCACCATGTTCAGGTTTAATCATCCACAGCTGTCTTCATTTACTTAATCAACCTCAATGTATTTAAGTGTCTGGTCTGTCCCCATTTTTTGTTTCTCCATGTATTTTTGTCATGTTTTGGTTAATTTATTAAATGCCTTAATTTATAATTTCCCCTGGGATTAATTTATAATTTCCCTTGGGATTAATAAAGTATTTATCAGTTCCTGTCACCAAGCCTGGTCTCCTGCATTTGGGTCCTTCACCACCCCCTCCCTGACAATTTGTTAGTGATTTGTGTGACAGTTATGCCATTTTCTTGTTTTATTTGCACCGTTTATGTGACATCAAAGTTATACATTGGTAGTACATGCGTGAAAAGTCCATTAGTCATATGCAGAATTGTCGTGGCTAAAAAAAAGCCACGTGGTAAAGCCACAAATTTGCATATCTATCATGTTAAAACAATTGAGTATAAACTACATTAAATAAAGCTAAATTGCATAATTATTAAATGACCAAAAACTTTGAACTGGCCAAAACCATATTCTTGAAAAGACTCATCGGCCGGTACTCTCAAAGAGCCGAGCTGCTGCCCGCGCTCTGCTCCCCGCAGCAGCTGTCTCTATCCCGGCGTGTGGCGCGGGCGAGTTTTGCTGAAGTCCTGGGAGACTGCAGCCAGAGAACCGCCACGGTGAGACAGGACAAGAACGATCATATTAAATAAATATTTTACCCACTGATTTGGTCACAGAAAACGTCATGTGCCCTAAGCAGAGTTCCTGATTGGCTGATGCAACGCAGCAACCTGCCAAACGGATCTATGTACCTCTGCTCAGGAGGTAATGCATTTCCTATTGGGGACCTTAACACTTGCTATGTTCAGTTCTTATAAACTATCTATGATGCAGAGGCATGGAGAGGGGGAGGGGGAAGCAGCTGACGGGCTGGCGTGCTCTTCATCTCCGCTCCCAGAACCTACTTCAGGCACAAAAGTTTTATGCAAGTGGGTTGAGTTGTCTGAGTTTTTTTGATGAACCGGAAGAATCTGCAAATACCTAAACTGTGAATTATGAAACGTGAGTAAGTGTGGAACAATGTAAATAATTTACTCATTAGAAAGACTTAATCATCAGTATCATAAAGCCATAACAAGGCCTTTATTATTACAATAGCAAGCAATAGGCTAACCAATAAACACATTTTTGAAGAGTAGAAATGCAATAACTGCACATAGCAACACGCATGCACCATCCCTGGGATGAGTCTCTTCATGGAGTTTGCACCAGTCCACAAAGCTATTTTCTAAACTGCCTTGACTTCCAAACAAACTATAGCTATTTTTGAAAAATAGACATCTCCATAAACAAATATAATCATTTAACTATGAAAGAGTATACAGAGATAATAATTTTATTGAAGTTTTCCATCCAAGATAAGCAAAGCATTCCTGTAGTTTGGATGACAAAGCACAGTGTACCTAACCATACACTATGTAAAACCATTTAGGAAAGGCAAATTGCAGCCCAAAGAACAGAAAGTAAAACAAAATGCATTATAAAAATAGAAAAGAAGCATAAAATCAACTCCTCATTTGCACCTGGAAATCTCCAGAGAAAACAACTCTTTCATCGTAAATGAACTCTGTAGGTAACACCCAGTTAACGAACCTGCATATTAAAAAAAAAAAAAAAAAAAAAACTCACAGAGCATTTTTAGAACTGTTAGTGAAATAAATTTAACTGAAAAACGGTTGTAGTGTTTGTGTGAGGTGATGGTAGCTAACCCAATACTGATCAAAAATACAAACAGCAGTTTTTTTTAGTGTGCATAAAGATAAAGACTATCAAATATAGTTTTTAGAAACAATCAATGAGTCTAATTCAAGATGTTCTTGAAGCATTTTTCCTCATGATGAAGGTCATATATAAAGAAAATTAAGATTAAAATTGAATTTCTGAGTATTTATTTATAAATCGTGGTGAATCAGGAGCAGACAAAAAAAAAGCTTAAAGATGTATACAAACTATAATCAGGGGGCCAGAAGCTCCCTGCTCTACTGCATTCTAATGCATCCTTATGAGGACAAATAAAATAATTTAATGTCTGTTTTCCTCGCCTGAGCTGAGATCTCACTCAAAATATTACGACTGTAAAGCTTCAATATTACTCGACATTTTTGTTGTATGGTTAATTCTAGATTGGGGTTGTGAAGGGCTGGAAAATAGGTGAAAGAATGAAAACCAAGGGACAATAGAAAGCCAGTGCAGACTTATTTACAGAGCATTTTCTCTTTGCTCAGTATGGTATATTTAGCATATTTTGCTATCAAAGCTGTACACCACACGTGTCAAAGGCCCAGGCGCCGGATATGGCCCACTGGGTAATTATGTCTGGCCCTCCAGATCCTCCAGATTTTTATTTTTGTTATTAATGGCCCGATGTTATTTTGCGCTCATTTCTTACTTGTATAATTTTGACAAAATATACTTTTACGGAGAGTAAAATATTGAAAGTTATAAAGATTTAAGTTGATTCATTCTGAAATAATATTCCTGCCCGTTTTTACTGATGTTAAAAAGTTATTTCTCTAAATTTTTAAAAAACGTAGTTTTAGTGTTTAATAAATGTTTATCCTGTTCAGCCAGTGGCCTAAGGTGTGTTTTGGATTTTAGCCCCCTGTACGATTGAATTTGACACCCCTGCTGTACACTAGTGGCCTCCAATCATGACAGGGTTAAAATAGACCAAAATATGATTTCAGTGGGACTTTAAGACAGTGTGGGCATGCATCCCCGAACAAGGGCTCAGAGATGCTATGTTTATGACTTTGCTACAACACCGGCTCCCTATTGGGTTTAGGTCAAATTAAAGGACATGGAATCTCATTTCTTCAACATGTTGATTTTTATTTTACACATTTCACTGTGGCAAAAAGTAAACTACCTTGTAGCCATCTTACAATAACACAAAAAGCTAATATTATCATCTATCCATCTATAAAATAATGCTATTTTTTAATTTTTTTAGGGGCCAAAAATATGTAACTGAGATACAGGAGATCACAATCAATTGCTTCTTTTTGTCTGAAGTCTTCCGTTCTTGATCAAGTGTGCTCTGGTAGCCTTCAGGTCAATGTGATTAGAGAGGACAGCTTTGTGCATGTTCCATCAGTTCACATAAATGTATGCTCCATGAGCAGAGAGAGAAAAGCATAATAAAAAGAGCAAAAGAAAGAGAACATATTTGAACAGCTGCCCCAAAATGCCTGAAGGATTAGATTGTTCTCCTTTGATCCTTCTCTCCCAGCATGTACCAATGTTAAAATACCATTCTATTGAGTTGGTTCAGGCTTTATCTGTGTAATGTTGTTGCCGTTGTTTTTTAATCTGATTAGAATCAAAATTTATGTGCATGAGAGGCTTATTTTTAACAAGTGGCTAAAATCCAGAAAAGGCTAATTTTAAATAATCTTTATGAAAATTGGAACAGGTCTTTATCGTGTATTTATGGTGACTCAAAAAGGTCTCAAAAGACATGTTTTTTTGCTTTGTATTATTATCTTTTTTTTTACTTCCTTTTTTAGTATTAAGCATTGTATTTTAAAAATGTTTTGACCAGATGTATTTCATTTTTTTCACACTAAATGTAGGGACAATACTAATACAGAAAACACTTGGACTTGTTTTCCTTTTTATAAATGTATTATTCCTTAGGCTTTTATGGATTTATCTTTGTTCTTCCTGCAACCTGCACTTTTATAAAAGATGCACAAATCTGTCATGGTTTGATTTGAACCCTCACTTTAACTTTCTCTTTCCATTCAGTTTCTGCTGCCAGTTTTACTCTCAGCGACCTCCAGCTTCTCAACCACAAATTTCAAGATATTTCGAAACAAAAGGGGATAAATAATGCTTTATCTTTAGGCTTTCTACTAGTTTGATGTGGTCCAAAATATCACCTTAAGGATGCATTCAAAATCGTATTTGAAAAGACTGATTGACCACTTAGACTGCCCTCCTTCAGTGCACAGGCATGGTATTATTTCAATCCACCTTAATCCATGTGACGTCCTTAGTTTGATGTGTGACTGAAAGTGTATGAACAGTACCAGTGGCTATGGCAATGTCTGTTGAAAAAGAAGCTACAAAAGACTGAACTTTAAAGGAGCTTCAAGCTGTTTTTTTTTTTTTTTTTTGCGTGTGTGTGTGTGACACACACAAAAGACAAATAATTTCACTGACACTATTTCTGTTTATTTCAGCCTGCCCTGCAAAGAACTGCCAGCCTGTTCAGGGTGTACCCGCCTCTTCACCATGATGGCTGGGACAGGATCCAGCAGTCCCCCAACTCTACAAAGGATGGAGGGAGCATGGATAATATCCGGGTGGATAATTATGAACAGTTTTTTTAAGCTATTTAGCTATCTTAAAAATTCAAGGGGGTGTTTTTTTTTCCCTACTGTATTAACCCATTATAGTTTTAAGATTGTTTCTTTACATGGGCATTTTTTATTTTACATTTTAAATAATATGCTCCTGCAATACAACAGGAATCTGAAATGCTATAAAAATACCAGACTCAAAATTCCAGTATGATGCAAAGACATTTTCAAAGTGGCTGATTGCATTTAAAAGAGAATAAACTTTTTTTTTTTTTTTAAGTACAAACACGTCATCCATTTTTAAACAAAACTAACCCTGTCAAATGACTTTTTAATTGGGTTAATGCCAATCAGGTTAAACATTATGACCACCCACCACATATTGTTTTGGTCTCCATTCTGCAGCTGAAACATCCCAGACCCACTGAGGCATGGACTTCATTAGACCTCTGACGGCGACACCAGCAGTGGAACACTTTTTGCTGCCTAGAGTTTCATATTTTTGCCTGCATAAAATCCACAAGACACAAAATGAAATAAATTTTATTAACATTATATTTAAACTGAAAAATATATATTCTATTTGTACTGCTTTATACACAAATTGTGGACAGAAAACGAAATACATGACTAAAATTATAATTTCCATAACAGAAAAAATACCTGTAATTTTCTGGTTTGTCCAAGACTGCAAAGAAAGGACAAGTCCATGCTTTGTTGTCTACAAACAAAGATATATACCTCATCTGGCTCCCTGATGCCCTCCACAGAAGCTGAAAATTGATAAAAATGACATAACCTTTGGAAGTCCCTCTGGATACATCTTTGGTTTAATGATCCCTCAACTGGTATGTTATTGGCTGAGAATATCAATTCACATAAAATATGTATAAAATTACAAAACAAACTGTCTTGTTACAACTATGGTAGAGTAGCCAATTCCCTGCTATCAATACACTTTGATAAATATGGTGCTTTTTCTGGCGACCAGAAAAAAGGGTTATATTATTATTATTATTATTATTATTATTATTATGATTATTATTATTATTATTATTATTATTATTATTATTATTATTATTATTATTATTATTATTATTATTATTGTTGTTGTTGTTAAGCCATGAGTTTCATTTGTAAGTTTTTTTTATAAGTATGTATTGTCTATGGTCATAGGTCTGGGGGGGTGGGGATGTAAGAAACTTGGCACTTGTTATTGGCACTTAGTATATATTCGTTATCTCTGATTAGTACATTCTTAATCATGTTTCCCTTTTGATACGCATTGGATCATTATTACCTTTTGATAATATATTGAAAAACGCAAAACTCTGTTTTTCTTGGAATTGCAGACACATAATGTAAATGCACCAACAAAATGTACAATGGATCTTGTTTATTTTTATTTATGTCGTCTTGTTTTCTCCTTGCCTGGCATATGGTCTTGTACCAGAACCACACAGAGGAAATGACAAAAAAACCTGCAGATCCACACATGACCACTGGGGGCTGGTTAAAAGAATAGACCAATCCCAATACACTCGTGTTATTACGTAAAAATTCACCCACACTTATTGTTTTTTGTCTCCTACATTTTGCTGTGGAGTTTTAACTATTGCACAGAGCTTAATTTTTCATTTTCATCACATTAGACTTTCACCTGTCAGAGGTCCACCATTGAGTGACAGCTGAGAGGATTAACAGCACACTCCAATACTGGCTATGATCCATCGGAGCAGAATTATTCATGTCATAAACACCATGACATCTTCTGTTGTGTAGGACAGACCATCAAGGACATCCGTATTTTGGTGAGTGCAACATGTGATGAGAATTCATTCAGCAGAGGTATTGATTTCATCAGAATGTCTGACTGCTTCAAACTGCACACTAAACACTGGTGCTGAGAGCTAAATGCTATTAGCTACTATTGATATTTAATTACCTCTTTTATGAAAAACAGAAGAACACTGGTACTTAGTGCAGTGGTTGGATTGTATCAGACTATTATTTAGTATTTAGCTTGGTTTAATATTTTTATCTCGCAAACTTAGATGTAAGTAGTATGACTGTACTGAGTCCATCTGATCTATTTGTGCCACTTAAAGTGATTTTAACAGGAATAAAACATTACACCTAAACTTTGTCATGGTTTAGTTTTATTAAATTGAAAACAACCCATCAAACATGTGGGTTTGAGGAACCGCTTAGAAGGCGTGATTTTAGAAATGTCATGTGGGTAATAGTCATTATTAATTCAAACAATAAATAAAGAAAGAAAAAAACTATCAAACCAAGTTTATATACATTCAGACTGGACTGATTGGAATATAATGTATGTATCAAACCCATACAAGTGAAAGTAAAACATAAATAAATATACATGCATACATTAAAGGCGTTCGATTTAATGCTTGTCTAACAAAGAGCTCAAAAGAGAGTTGGTGAACTGATCCTAAATAAAATTCATTGTTTCCAAGGATGCTATAATATAAAGACATGCGATCAATGCAAAACTATACACAATTTATCTATCCATCATTTTCTAACCCTTTATTTATCAATTTTTGGGGTTACCTTGACACAATTTATCAGTATCAATAAAGATTGTTCAAGTTACTTCAGTTATTATTTAAGTAGACGTATGCTTCAATAATGCTGAGTATAACATTTTCATCTTTAAAAAATATTTATTCACCATCCAAGTGGGTACAAACCTTCATTCAGCATTTGTTTGCTCAAAGATTAAAAAAATAAATAAATAAATTTAAAAAACGTTCAAACCTTTACCTACATACTCATGGATAGTCAGGTAATAACCTATTACCTATTAGAGTAATAGTTATAATACAGGGTTTTGTGCCACTCACCAAAACATGCAATCACTTTTTTGTGGTTCCCACCAATTTGGTTTCAATGTTGTGACGCTTAAGTTTGTTCTCTCCTTCACTATCTGAAAACAGTTTTTGGACTTTACATGGTTATGTCTCTCTACTGACCCTACATATAAATTTAAGTTATACCAAGTTTAAAGAGTCTAAATTGATAAAATAAAGTGTGTATACTATCAAAATAAGTGACTGAATAAATGAGTGAAATACAGAAGAGGATTAGGGCAACGGAAGGAGAAAAAAAAAGGCCATGGAACGTTTTAATATTTTTCTCAGAATTCTGAGAAAAAAGGTGAAAATTGAGGAGAAAATAATTGAAAATCTACAGTTATATTCTAGCATATTCTATACTCAGATGTATTAATATTTCAAATGCTTTTTCTTACTTTGTGTCAATCGCTGCATCTACTGCTTTATCCTTGAAATCTGCTTTGTTTGGAATCATTTTGAGGGTTTTTTACAGTACAGTAAAGCAAATTCAAAAAAATCATTCACATTATATATTGATGCTGTCCTTGTAATTTATTTTTTTCACAGAGCATATAGCATATTGCATTTTTTGTTTGTTTTGTGTCATATAGAACTTTTCAATTCCCACTGCTTTTTCATTTTTCAGTAACATTATTTCTTTATTTTTACTAGTTTTCCTCTTTGCTAGTTCGTTGTCATTCCTTGCGTGCCTGCACATTTCTAATTACTTTCTGCCACGCTTGGCTTTGCCGTTTTGACCAGTGTTTCTAGACTTCCCTCCAATGCACGTTTTTGGTTATTTAGTCGTTTCTTTTATTCCTTATCCATCTGTCTCCTGCCAAAGACTCTGCCTTTGGGTCCTCAACTCCACAGCCATGAAAGGCTGCACAACAAGTAAACCTCCTCGAAGGCCGTGTTAGGCAAGCATACCCACACAGTTATAGGTGCAGCCAATTAAGATAAGCGAGACACTACCACCCGAGGACTCATAAACACTTACGAAAGGGCCAATCAGTATGCAGAGGGCTGTAACAACTGTGAGTTTCAGACCATCACTGCATGATGAAAGAAACCGCTTCACAGTTTGGTTGGAGATGATTCTGTATCATTTGCCAAATGGCAGCACTGCGAGCGGGCTGAAAATAGTGGGGGTTCTTCTTTCAGTGTGGGCTCTGTCAACAGATTTAAGTATTAAAAACATAGAAAAAAATGTTTTCTTTGAGTTTGACATTTTTTGTTTAGTTTTGTGCAGCAGGTGAATATTCCTTGTCTTTGCTTTAGTATAATTTAAACTTGTTGAAGTTTTCAAATAGGATTTGCTCTATACAGAATTAAAGAAGCACAGATTCTAAGGACGTATTACATTCAAGAACACATAGTTGTCTGAATATTCTCACACAAACTAAGTGTGACTTAATTTGATCCAATATTTTATGAATAATCAAGTATTTACTCTGTCTAATTTGTGCAGCAACTAAAAGGACACATGGCAGAAAGCGTATGTGGTGGATCATTAAAAGTGTGGATGAACTGCAGGAAGAACCTCCAGACGTCACCTGGATATATTCCTGTATAATCATGTAAATGTGCTGCTGCTACTGTTTTCAGCAATATGAAGTATTTTGACATATTTTTGCATTTTAGACTGTTCCATTTCTAAACCAACTTGACAAATCCACCCCAGTCTTCACACCTGCCTTTCATCCCCTTGACTTGGATCAACAACTAGGTTAGCATCAACAAGATTACGCTACGAGATTAAGAGCATATTAAGAGCAGCGGATAAATGAGATCAGTAGGAATACGCTGGTGGTGGGTGGTAGCTGCTGTCGTTCAACAAGGTCTTTGCACTCTGCACATTTGACTGGGCAAAAAGAAGAAAAAAAATCCCCATGGCAACACGTTGAAAAAGGCCAGGATGAAACAGATAGCTACCTACTTACTCTTTTTCTCTCAGACAGTTTATGCAACAGGTATGACAAGATGTCCAGGCTGGACGAATCTGAGACTCAGGTGTTTTCTTCTTACTCGGTTTTCAGTCTCACTGTTTCCTTCTTCAAGTTTAGCAATTGTCTCCTGTTTTCCCTTGACCTTTAGGTTTCTTTTTTATATACTTTGTCCTTTAGATTTTGACTCCCCTTGATTACCCAAAGCCAAAGATCAGATGGCTACACTTATACGGCAGGTGAAGGGATGTCAACTGCAACCAATGAGAATCATGGCATATCTGTTTGCCTGAAGGAGCTGTCAAAGGGATTTCTGTATGGGTGACGTCCACTTGCCGACAGGAAGCACGCAATACAAAAAAGTCTGTTGCTTTCCCATACAGGATAAATAAAAACACACATTTAAAATGCACGATTTTAATGAGTTCTCTTTCCTCTTTTAAGCATAAATTCAGTACTGACAAGGCAGAAAAAAGCAAATAGTTGTCTTAATTTTTTTGTATTAAAAAATATATATTTGGTGCATGCTGTTGCGTTTATTCTAAGAAAACATAATTCAACTGCAATCACATCTTGAAAACTTTGAGACAATTTTCAGAGCAAAACACAAAGCTTTCAAATGCATGGTGCACTCTGATAATCAGGACATTTCAATGACTGTAAAAGCCACAAGTAATGCAACAATTGTGTCCACTTAAATATATAATGATAGCACAGCTTTATTATTAAGAATCAATGTAATTTAGGCGATGCGTGAGATGTATAGGACAGTAATAACAGTTTTTAATGTTCCCAAGCCATTGTTGCCAAGTCTGAGTGGCTCCCATTTAAATGAGCCTGTTTTCCACTGCCAGCGCTTCCCTGTGGATGGATTATGAATAAGTACAGAGCTTTTAGTAGTAACTGAAAAATGCTGGCGATGTGTTCAAAAAAGCAACACTTGAAATTTATTGGCATTTCTCAATGGAGGGAGTTCCCTCTATGATCCAAGCCTATGTTCATCTCTTTGCGCACGCTTCCTTATGAGTATGAGACAAAGACAGAAAAAAATGACAGAAGACAAATAGCTATGTTTAGAAACTTCAACAAGAAATAGCAGAATGCCCTTCTTATTTGTAATCATTAGAATTTTATAATGAAAATCCGGATATCTTACAAACCATTGTGATCTCATTTACATATTACTCTAATAACACTAATATTTTGGTCCTTTTTTGGCGGGTAGATTAAGCAAATGGTTATAAATGACTGTTTTGCCTTGAGCAAGATAAGACTTAAATACCACCATGGCTACTTTTTAGCACAGCAGGTGCTAAAACCCTGCTGGACTTGTAAAAGGAAAACTGAATGGTAAAGGCACATACAACCCTAGGGTGCTAAGTGGCACTTTAAAAGGCAACTTAACCTTCAAGTTGGGGCTGAGATCCTAAGCAGCAGTTTATGTTGAAATGTTTTTAACTCGGCAGCATTTGTTAGTTAAAATGTTCTGCTGTTACTCTTTTGGAGGGAATTTGTCAACCCTTATGTTGAAGCAAGATAGCATGTTTCAGAAAGAGTTTTGTTACTTTTCTCTCAACATCTTGAAACATCCCACACAACTGGTATTTTAGGTTTTCAGTTAATGGGTAGCAAGAGTGATATAAACCCAACTCTAAAATCACACGGTATAAACCAGGAGTGTCAAACTCCAGGCCTCAAAGGCCAGTTTAATGGATATTTTCCAACCAGCCTCCCATAAAAGCTCCTTATTAGTTAAAAGCACCTGATCCGAGTAATTAACAGCAGATAAAGCAGGATTTTTAGAAAATTGGCTACAAACCCTTAAAATTATAGCAACAGCCCAATAACAAAAACCTATGAAATTGCATTTATTAATAATAAATAAATTTAATAAGGAATTTAAATAAAAAAATAATAATCCAATAAATTTTATTATTCTTTTAATATAACAAAAAGGTTAATTAAACCAAAATCTGAATGGAGTAATAAGTTAAATATAGTATATAGTTGGTTTGAATAAGAGCTGTAATCTATTCAAGTCAAGAAACTTAAATAGATTTAAGCCAAACATGAAAAAAAAATGTAAAAAGGGAATAAAACTTTTTACAGCTGTCACATTGTTCTTGTGACTTTTTGGAGAAGATTCTTTCTAGATCCCCTACGATTCAGATATCTTTCATACGTCAAGGAGATGATCTTAAGAAGTAAAAAAATGTTCACAACAATGTCTGCAAACTCAAAAAAAAAAACAACCTTAAACTCCCCTTATGACAATTTTGTTTATTAAAATAAAATATTCTTAGTGGTGTTTTAATTATGATTATTATGTTTTTAACCAAAATCCCACAACCGAAATGTCTTTAAGAGCCATTTTTTATGTTGATCTGAAGCGACTGTCTAATAAATATCCTCTGGATGGGTGTGGCTTTTGGAGCTGAGCGGACCTGCTCCTTCACGGGCACACACACACAGCCCCCTCCCCGTCTGACTATGGTACCTCTGTGTCTCACTAGCGTACATCATCGCCGATACTGCTAAAGCAGTGTCGTTCATAGCTGGATGTCAGCTCAGACGAGGAAGGGAGGAGTTTTGTGGATTTATAATCCACAGCTGCGATCAAATGAGCCGCCATTCGCATCAAGAAGCTCCGTAGAGTCTGGCAGAGTTTTTCCAGCGCTCTTGTGAGGTAAGCAAGGTTCATGAATTCAAACAGAGTTTTTCTGCGACAGTTTGACTGACAGCGATTTAAAAGGAAAAATACTCAGAAATGAAAAAGAAAAATCATTTCCTATTATATTTGCTCTCTTTGATACGAAAAATGCCACATATACATGGTAAAAACTCAAAAAACATGGTTTTCATCGGAGGGGGACTTTAATATCTTTCACAGATCAAGATGACTTACTCTTTAATCATAAACATGAAAACTAATATAATAAAGTGCCGTAATACACTCATGAAGGTTCCATTAAAGTTGTGCATATGCCATTATCTCAACAGTTAATTACATCAAAGGACCACTAAGAACAGCTGGAATCAAAAAGAAAAAAAGTCAGATTCAAACATGAATGGGTACAGATCCGACTTCCTTTCTTCACTGAAGGATGAGCTATCTAATGAGGAACACAAGTGGGGCCATGTTAGAGAGAATTACAGCACTTTAGATCTAACTGTTCCCGCCATGGCACGGTGTGGTTAAAAGGTTGAGTCCAGAACAAGTGGGGATTTTGTGAAGAGCGGCAACACTTAACTACATCCTTATGCCATTGCTATTTCAATGTCATTTTTTTTTCTTTCTTTCTTTACTGCAGTAGAATGCTCTGTATTGTGGGTTGGTTTATATTGTTATCATGAAACTGGCAGTATTTAGAAAAATATTTCAGATGAGCACAACAAGCACTTTAGTCTTCAAGAGGTTTTTTTTTTTTTAATTCAAGAACATTTTTCATAGAAACTTTTCTTCTTTTCACCAACAATGAAAAAAACATAAAAGGAAGTGAAGAGGTAGTCTTACAAGAAAAGAAAAAATATTGATTTTTTTTTTAATTTTTATTAGTAACATCAAAATAAAACTCTCTAAAAATTATCTTGCCGGCATCTGAAAGACTATCTTCAATCTAAAACTTTTTTTTTTTAACTCATTAGCCAAAAAACAGGTAAAATCCAAATGTCTAGTTATTCTTAAAAAACTGTTTTCACCTTTACTCAGCCTATTGCTGTCTTAAAAAATGGTTACATCTGTGGAATCTCTCCTGTAAGGCCTAAAGGGCAGCCCCTCATAGTTTGATCTGCCGTCCTGAATATATTAGTCAAAACAAAGTGATAATGTGTGGCTTTGATAGGAGAAGCTTATAGAAAATGTAGCGATTCTCTCTGAACTTGTGAGGCCTTTAGTAAGGAGAAAAGGACAGCCTGTCGAAACTGAATATTCATGGATGTGACGTCAATGTTCATATCCTTGGGCAGGCAAATCTGATGCTGTACGTGGAAACGTTTCATCACTTGTATTTAATTTAAGCTGGTACATTTCAACAGCAAAATACAAATTATACTAGGTAAAGTTAGCAGATAATCTCTCGTTAACCGGCACATGAAGAAGCATTGTAATGCCTTGTTTTGTCTCCTTTCTGTTCTCCTTTCGTTTTGAAAGTTAACACAGCGTGACCTTATTTCTCAGATCTTTTCTCTTCCATTTGGGCAGATTGGATGCAATGGTTCCACTGAGCTAACAGCAGATAGTATTTGACATTTATTTAGGGGCACTGCAGTGTGAAAGTTATCGGTGGAATTTTTTAGGCTTGTGCCATATCTGATGACTTTCTCTGTAGTAATCTTTGCATTTGAGATGAAAGGTGTGCTCTGACTTGTAGTTACATATCAGCTTCTTTCTTTTTCAGGGGAGTGTGAAATGGCAGTCCCTTGAAATGATGTGATTTACATTAACACCGTGAAGCTTGGCTATCTGTCGTTTAATTCTACAGGAGCCCAGCTTTACCCCAGAATCTGTAATAAGGGTTAGAGTAATGTGGCAGTTCATGCCTAAATATTTTGAGAGTGGAATGAATCTGTGGCTTTGCTGTTTCAGAGAGACTTGATACAATTTGTCACATTTATACAATGAAGTTTACAGTTTAGAGGGAAAAGATGGAGGCTGCTGCTTCTATCTTTGTTTTGTAAAATGGGAAACACATTTTTTTTCACGTTTAACAGCTAAAACGATGAGAGGCATTGCAGTTTGTTGAGAGTAAATTGATTTGAATTTCTTTTGTTATGTAAAGTCAGCTTCTTGGAAATCCATCTGGGTAAAAATGTTGTATTTCTTTATTTAATTGTTGTTCTCATATGCAGGCAGAGGTCCATACCGACAGCACGAGAAAGTGGGCTGCATGCACATTTCATTTTGGAATATAAACAAAAGTCAACCATTTATGGCTTTACAATGATGAGATTAAATGGATTTTACTTTTCACTGCATATTTGTTAACACCACTTCAAATGTAGATAATATGTATTCATTTCAGTTGTTTTTTTCTGCTCAAACATTTTTTTATTTTTTTTTCCAGCATAGGCCTAAATTAATTAATCAACTGGGTACATTTATTTCTTTTTTTTATGTGATGCAAAAAAGTGATTAAAGTCATGGTAACCAACAGTATACTGCTAGGGAAACTAAAACTAAAAAACTAAAGCTCTGGGGACACTGAAAAAGAACCACCAATAATAAAATTATTTAAAAAGATGAATACATAACAGCAACATTCAAATTTATCTATAATTTAAAACATGTAACTAGAAAATAGGTTTTTGTTTGCAAGATGTATGGTGCCTGTGTGTTCATATTTATTGTGTTATTTTGACAATGAAGTAAAACGGTTGAGTCTTTCTACACAAGCAGTGAACGCGCTGAGCTTAATCTCCTCATTACAGCAGGTATGTAACACGCAAGTATCCAATCTGTGTGTAAATCACATCAATAAGGTTTTAAAGTGAGGAAATGGATCTGCTCATGCATGACGGAATGTACCAGCAGCACTATCGATCGCTGAGTGTGTAAAGCTCCTTTCTTACATCAACAAAGTGAAGCATATTTCATTGTTTTAACTCCATTTCTGGAAGGTTTGTTAATTTTTAAATGTTTCATTTTTATGTGTACAAGTAAATATTTTTCAATTCTGTTTAATATCACTTTGGAGGTATATTTATGGATTCTTATTATTGCTGTGATCACAAAGGACATGTGTGATGATTCAATATTATTTCTATGAGTTAACTCTGCTGGCAGGTGATATGTCAAAGAGTAGTACAAAAGTTGTTTGATACCTTCCCAAAATTAGCCACATATCCTCTCTCTGGATGCAAAGAACTATAAAATAAAACATTCTGACACAAAGAACAGCCCAACTTGTGGATGAAGTGTCGCTGTCAGGCCTGTTTTAAAAGCATGCACTGTCACACATTCAACAGATTATGAAACGGTGAAATGATTCTGAAAAGAAAAAAAATAAGTAGTTCCCCTGTGACATAAACTAGAAAGGCATACGACATTTCTAAATATGCTCACTAATTAACACAGTTTCATTATAATTAAAAAAGAGATCTGATGAGCTGAACACAATAAACCCCCTTTCATATTGAGGTTGTACTTGGAAGATGTAAAACATTTGTTTTAGTGACGAGAACTTCTCTTGGCTATTATTTAACATTTGACTGTTTTTTTTGTTTTGTTTTTTTTATGCTGGTCAGTGACCCACTTTAAGCTTTGTTTGGGTAGCTTTGTCATGTCAGCTCATATGTGATTTACTTGGACACCACATGTTTATCATAAATGCGCACGTAAATGCAAACATGTCAAACGTGTATAATTATAAACATAATGTAAGAAAGTGTCCATTTGTTGGGGAATAAAATGTCACACACACCATGAGTCGGCAGAAATATACAACATGGGTATGTAAGAAACTTCAGTCAAATAAATCTGTGTTGTTGTCTTTTTTTCATGAAGACTCATTCAAATGAAAATTGTTCTTTTGGTGTTTTTAACACATTACTTGCCATTTTTTTTCCATGATGGGGGACATACAAAGAAGATAAAAGGTATCGTTACATTTCTGAGTGTTTTTTTTTTACTTAAATCATTGTGAATCACAAGCAGAACAGCAAAACAGTTTGAAAAAGCTTATAGCAGTGACGTAGGTGCTACAGACAGAGGGCCACAAGTTTCCTTTTCTGCTCTAAGACTTCTACTTGTGGACAATTAGATCCATTTGCATCTTTGAATTCCTCGCCTGAGCTGGTATTTAACTCAAAACTGTATAATAATGTTCTCCACTTGTGTTGCGCCACTAAGGCTAGTTTAGGGTTGTGAGGAGCTGTAAGCGAGTGAAAGAGTGTGATCAAATGGATGATGGGAAATGAGAAAAGACTTACGCTGCAAAAACAGTCATACCTATAATTGTCCAGGAAAAAAAAGATTACTGGTACATTTATCTTTTTCTTTCCTTTAATTTTGACTAAAAACTGCATGATCCTAATTAAAATACTACAGGAAACGCTTTACAATGAATTAAAAATATGGTTGAAGTGGGACTTGAATCTCAGACAGCAAGATTAAAACAATAATAATGCAGGTTAAACTGGATTAATGGAACCCTAACTACAGAAAATCACTCAACTTGTAGCTTTGGTTTGGGTGTGATGTCCACCTAAATGATTAGCCCTCTATTTGAGACACCACAGGTTCCACCACATCCACTCACAACTAACTGAATCTGGACTATTTTTCCTAATAAGAAAGTGTGAAAAACTAAAATCAGGTGTTTGTACATTAGTCACAGGGAAAAAAAAACAACTTTTCAGGGGTCAGAATTTCCTTTTATTGCTACCTCTACTTTGTCAAAACATTGTAGTTTGGGCAGCACAACAGAATTATGGCTTGCAGGAAAGGTTTTCTTCACAGTGGACATCAATCACCGTTGGCAGAATAATTAGGCCCTGGTTATTTTTAGGTTGGCTGTGATGAATACATATGAAGGAGTAATGGTACAAGCGTAATTCATGAAAACATTAGCAGGACATTGTGATAGTTTCGGAGTGTTTTACACTTGTTATCTACAAGTATTAATCTTCTACACCGTATGCCAGGCATGGTTATGAGTAGCGTGTTAAAAAAGGTTGTCAAAATAGTATGTGAATAATGATTTCTTTTCAAAAACCTGCTGTAATGGAGGCCATCTTTTAAAAGATATTGCAGGTAGACTGCTAAAGGCTTGTTTATGCATTATGTTTTATAACAAACAAAAATAGTCAACTATTTAAAACAGGCATTAAAATGCAAATCAGGTGTTACAATAAGTGTAAGCTAGGTGCTAAATCTTGTAAAATATGGGAAAGAGCAAGGTGGCAAATATGGCAACTAATGAAGAAAAGCATAAACAAAGAGGTACTGAGATATGAAAATTGAATTAGAGATCTTTCTTTTTATGCCTCCATGTTTTGCTTTTTTGTGACCCTAACAATGGGATGTGGCTTCAATTTACATCAAGCTATCATCGTAACCCAGTTGCAGATACACGCTTCTGCAACCCAAACCTTCATCTTTTCAGTCTTCTGTCCATCTTTTATGCACAGCTGACTCCTACACTTTAACCGAACAAGACAAGTGTGAGGGCTGTTAGACTGATCTCTCTTTGTGCTCTTTTTCTCAGCGTTCATGCTCGGTGATCTCCACCCAAATGGGTTGGCGAATCGGTGCTTATTAAGATGTCAGGATTGTCTTCTGTTAAAATTTGAATTTCATGAAGACTGGAAAACTAAAACCTTCCTCAAACATTTCTCAGCTTCAATGTCAAAAATCCCTTGCTTTTTTTGATAAATTAATACGCTTTCTGTAATATTTACTTGAAAAAGAGGTTTTAGATTTCATAGTACACGCGTGTTATTACTGTAGGATGAAATGTACTGCTGCATGTCTTAAAGGCAGAAGGACACAAATGCTGCGTCAGTTCATAATTGGTTAGTTTGAGGCCTGATTTCTGATGCAAAGATGAAGATGAAGTGATAAATCTCTTTTTAGGGCATTGTATGCACTGAGCAATTTCCAGCATTAGTTCTAACGCCACTCAAGAACATTTTGCACAAATAGATATGGCCTGTTTTTCTAGTGCTATATGGCGCAACCCTTCTTTGTGAGATTAAATGTGAAGCTTTTCTTCCAAAATGCAGAATGAGGAGTGAGAGTTTACTTTACTTAAGCAGCTCAAGGAAAGTCTGATTTGATGCCACAAAAGTATCTGAAATGTCAATGATCTTTTTTCTTGTCAGTTTTTTTTTTTTTTCTCTTTGATGATTTCTGTCACAGTGCTGCCAACAATGGTCCTTAATTTCGAAGATCTAGGATTTATCCTGGGAAACTACAGTTTGATTGAAGATTTGATTGTGGAGGGAAACGTTGGTTGGACAGCTTATGAAAAATCAATGTGAGAGAAATGTATGGTCTATTGCAAGGCTACCCAACCACAGTGCTCAAGGTCTACTGATCACTTTCAGATAAAGCTGCCTTACTTGCTACTGATAGCTGAAAAACCAGGTTAGTAAATCTTGAGGAGAATAATTGGACAGAATTGTTCCATACTTTAGATTTCTAGACTCTTTCAACAGCTTTTTACACATGGTTGACAAAGCAATGTATCCATTTTTTTTTTTTAGATTCATATTATATGCGTTATGTAAATACTTGATTTCATACCAGCATTGCACAGTTTTGTCTAGCGTGTGCAATTTCACACACATCATCTCTGCATACTATTGGGCACACAGCTTGTTGTCTCTTAAAAGGCTGAAAATGTACAAAGTGCTTACATTCAAAACACTGAATTATACCCTTCTCTGTAGAACTTCTCACTTCCCCTCCATTTGAAGGGGGAGTTTAAGTGTAAGTGTGTTCAGGAAATATATTTTTTATATCCGACTCTCCAAACAGAGGCTAAACCGCGTCGCGCTGAGAAGCTCTTTTCTTCATGTGGGTGTGCTCTGAACTACAGAGGTCTACATTTAAATTTAAGTAATGACTTTTTGTTGTAGCATGACCTTTTTAAATACATAAAACCGCTGTTGTTATGTATATTCATGCGTTGAAAGCCCCGCACTACCACTAGTGCACTGGCGATTATTGATGATGTCATGGACAAAAGGGACGCCTGAAATATTTTTCATTTGTTTTTCATAACTCTTCGTTTTGAGGGCCAAATGAAGGGAAAGGGACAAGGGCTAGGAGAAGGGAAGAATTTGGATTGGGCCTGACTAGACTTAAACTTGAAGTATTCTTCAAGGTGTTTTGTTTTTCACCTTGGCTTGATTCCAAGGCCAATTATGCCTTGTTTCCACTGAACGGCCCGGTCCGGTAAGGAGTGGTACGGCATGGTCCAGTTAATTCTGGAGAGCTTTTCCACTCATTTAAGCCTCGCTCTCACTAAGCAGTTTGTTTTCAGACCACTAGCGTGTCATTGCATCATTGTAGGGCTACAACTAGAAAAGCAACAACAATGGAAGTCATCCAGCAGCTCGTCTTTTTCTTGTTTTATTTTTTGTAAATCGTGTATATAACAGAAATTTAATGTTGTTTGAATGTTTGAACCGGCGTAAACAGGAAAACGGAAACGCCAACTTAGTGTTATGTAGGTCATTTCTAATGTCGTCATCACTTTTTGCCAATCATCAAGTGGCAACAGTGACTCTGCCCCAAGCATCCCGTTCTGTTTTTCTATGGATCTACAACAGATGAGGGGTCCTCAAGAGGTACAGTTCGGTGGTGTTTGATTGGTCCATTTTACAATAGAACTGCTCAAAATACCAGAACGTAGCGTTCAGTGGAAACAAGGCTTTAATAGTGTTTTTTACGTCACATCCCTAACCAAAAGTATCCTCTAAAGTCGTCTGAAATTCCTGTATTTACGCTATAGCGTCCTCTGAATCTGTATATACAGGTATATTTCATAGAACGCCAGGAAAACTTTTTCTCACTAAATATAATAATGCACACCTTTCAAGTGAATTGAAATGTGATAAAAAAAAATACTAAGAATAAATAAAGAAAATGCAAAGATTTCTGTTTTAATGTTCCCCATAGGTCAGCTTTGAGGAGGGAAGGAATGGGTCCAATTTTCCATCCAGAAGTCTTCTGTCAGCAACAAGCCCACTTTCTTCCTCCGTTTATTCTCCATCTCAGAGTCAAAAGAAAAAAATAAAAAATACTAACAATCAGAGTAAAGTCCAACTATTTTTAACTATATCTTCAGAGCCATACAACTGCCAAAATCAAAGACATTTACAAAATCATCCAAATAATTTAAAAGGTTAAAACGTTCAGATAACCATTAGATTTTTAATGTGCTGATAAACCTGTTTACCAATTACATAATAATTTGGAAAACATCAAATGAATTGTGATCTAAAAACTTTACAATCCTAACTAATAATGTGCAAACCTATATGTTTGGGTTATTAAAACATAAAACAATCTTCAAAATGAAATGTCAATTCTATTTAAATGAAATGAGCCAAGCATTTGAAAGGTATGGTTGTTAATTCTGCTTTGTTCAGATATAAGCTTAAAATTCTCTCAACAATCTGCGCACTAAAAGGAAAAGACAAACTATTGCTGCGTGCACATAGGTTTCTCTTTTTTAAAATAAGGTCAATAAAGTCACTAAAATGTTTAAACGGTTTTATATCTTGATCCTTATTTTAGGATCCATTATAATGATTTAATGACCTGTTTTCCTGTTTTCAACAGCTTTATGGTATGACAAGTTCCCCTATTCTTTAAGCGATTCACTTATAATCATCCCTGGTTTTTTCTGACATCTTTCATTTTGAACATCACCTCGTCAGCAGTTTTGTCAGCAGTTCCATATTCTCTTTTTTTATAATCTTAAAGTGTGTTTAACTACTGACTGAACTTGCTCGTGATGCTGCTTCCCCTTCCCCACTGAAGAGGAGGAGGACAGGTTACTCTCAGCTGACAGCATCCATGCGGCATACGTCCGGCTCAAAAAGCACAGAATCCCAGATGGAAAACAGATATGCCACATTGCATTGCTCGTATACACTGAAAAGGTGGAACATGTCTCCGCTGCATTCTGGCCCAACAGCCTGAGCAACCCTCCGGGAAATCTCTATGACCCCTCGATTAGCCACTCCACGCCTGACCACAAGTAAACTTTTGTTTGACATAGTTGCCCAAATGCAAACAGAACACCTAAACCTCAGAGGGTCTAAGGAAGAAACAAATTATTTCAGAGCAAAACATGTCCAGCCAAGAAAAGCTCAAATAAATACATTTAGATTCTGGCCGGTGAGTATCACTTACAGCATCAGTGGAATTTCTAAATTGAGGATTGAACTCTAATCAAGACAGCAGAGTAGTGCCACATTATTAGCATTGCACTATTAGCAGGGGAGGTAAAAATCCACCCAGTGTAATTGCCGTGCTCATTAACCCATGATAATAATATAAAACCACCACTCCCAACAAGGGCAAGGCCATTAATTCAGTCATTAAGTCTAACTCATTAATAGTGGTTAGACGAAAAAGACTAATGTATGCCAGACAAAATACACCGATTAGAAATCTAGGTCCGAGGTATAAAAAAGTGGGCTATTTCAGCAAGGGCATGTGCTCAATAGGAAGTAAAAATACATTTGAAATCTATCATTTTAAAGTCGGATATGTCATTTATCAGAAAGAATTGTTGTGAACTGCCAGTCGGGTGTTTGCGAGAACAAAGAAAAAAGGATGTGACAGTAGTCGCTGTAATTCAGAAGGGTTGCTGTGAGTCTTACTAATAGAATGATAATTGAAAAAGAGTCAAACAAAAACCATTCAACGTTTGACAAAAGCCGTCTTTGGAGCATCACATTACAGGGCAGGTGTCATAGTTGCGTCAGGGAACAGGTCAGTTTTCATTTGGGAGGATCAATGTTGGGATCTGCTTGTTCTCATTAAAATTAGAAACTGAATTTAAAACTCAGTAGCATATAAAACATCTCGGCTGCTTTGCAAGTAAAATCTACTGGGTACAGTCTGTCTTCACAGAGTAAGATACATCCGTTGCAAGTCAGCATGATGAAACTATATTGAAATGTATTCTCTGAATTTCCCCTTGGTAAGAAAATGTCTTACAATGTCATGGTAAAATGCTTTATCCCTCAATAAACTTACTTTAAAATGTCCCACATTTGGTTTTACTGGGTCAGAAACTTTAGAATTTGCAGAAAACTTGAGGTTTGAGGTGGATGGAAAAGCAATGGTAAAATGGAGCACACTGTGAAGAATGACGTGTTATTTATCTATGCATAATTTACACACATCCACAGTCATGTAGGTCAGGAACTTGACATTAGTTTGCAAGTTTTGGGGGCAAACACGGTTATAGGAGAGTCGTACAGAAGAACTTTGATTTATAAAAAAATCCCACACATCTTGCTCCTTTGCACACATCCTTTGCAAATGCTGAACTTTACTTGGTTATGCCGAAATCCCAGACCCACTGTATTTGTCCCTCATGTTTTCTAATGGAAACTGTTCTCAAGCATTTTACCAAAATTTATTTCAGTCTTAAAAACATGATAAGCGCTTAATGAAGGCTGTTTTGCAGAAAATGAAATGAAGTTTAAATTTTAATATAAAATACTCCAAGTGCTCATAATTTTGAGTTTAGCTTGCCATAGAGGGTCATGCTTTGACATCCAAATGTAATTCATTTTAAAAGCAGCCTGTAACTCTGCTGAAATATTCTACTGGAAGAGCCTCTGATATTTTCAGAGCTGTAGTAATAACAGTGTGTTGATTTGAAAACCTATTCTATAGAATAATGACATTTTGCTTGAGATGTGCAAAAAAAGTTTTAGTGTGAGCCAGAATATACTCGTGTTTATAGGAAATGGAGGGATTTCAAGGTCTACATTTGTATCTTTTATTTATGATTCTGTCTCATAGTTTCATCAGAGAGAAAGCTTTAGCATTGTAATGCTAAGCTGGCTTGACACGTTTGAATATCCTTAAGCCAAAGTGTTGGCCCTATGTGTAAAGTGACAAAGCCACAGTAAATGCACTATATTTTGTGTTGTAGCATCTAACTTTTTTTTCCCTTGTTTTAATGGTGTGTTGATGCTAAAAATATACGCACCTTCCAGCAAGGACTATATACCTTCTCCTCAGAGGCAAAAATGTAAAGCTTTTGATCACATCAGATTTATTCTATATTTCTAAGTATGCACACATTGCACATACATTTAAAATTTGTTTTGGATTAATCATGTTTGAAGTTTTTTCTGTTAACTATGATAAATCAACTTTCATGTCGCAGAACATAATTCGATTTTTGGCAAACATATGAGTTTAAAGAACATGAAATGTCATTAGATCCCTGCTTCACCCACGGAGAAGAAAAAGGACAAGTGTCAAAAAAGAACACTGGGATGCGTCAAACATTACTATCATCAGTTGCCATGGTGAGCAGAGAAAATAGCTTTCTGTGGCTCAAAAGCAGACACTAGAATTGAGGAGAGTGGTCGTTCCTTTTGCTCGCATCAGTTTTCAGTCCTCTATAAAAACATGCCATTCAAATGTGTCTGCACTGTGTCTCTGACTGTAGGTCAGATTGCAGATAACAAAAATGGAAGCTGTAAGCCTTGAAACTAATGGTAAAGTCTTCTGACATGTGATAAAATAGAATTGGTTTAAAAATGGCAAGGTTGAGCCAGGAAAACGGGTCATTTACAAAATTTAAAAACAAATATGCAAGCAGATTCACTCTGTGATAGATTGATGTCTCACATACATATGTTTATGTAATGACTTTTTAATGCGACACTGGTGAATAAATTGTAAGGCAAGGCAGATGTTTCACCTCAGTATGTCATTGGTTTGCAAGCTGGTTTTTCATGTGACGGAAGTTTAGTTCGTTTTATGGGTCCAGTTGGCAAAACTTTTACATTTTTTTGCGCTGCTGTTGGCGGAAGACTTGTCTGAATTCATAAAATGGAAAAAGAAATCAATCAGCACTCATAGAGGACGTTCATTTGTCGTAAGGGAAAGGTTGAGGTTTTAGAAGCGCAGCTCATGTCTTGAATATAATCACAAATCCCACATGGGCTAAAAAAAGATGCATTGCAAATGCAAAAAAGGAGGAAATCTGGGGGAAAAAAAGAACATTTTAAAGCCATTTCTTCCCTCAGCAGATCTTTGGAGGAGGAGGGACTGAGCTTGAGTAAGGATGAATATGCATTGTGGGTAACCTGTTTCAGTTGTGAGATCATGTGACTGACTCATCTGTGGACCAATGTCCGAATTCCCACCATTTTCCCTAACTACTGAAAAACTCTATTATGCGGCAATATATAGTGTGCTCGATTTTAAAAGCACTCCACTGTGTTGTAATGATGAAACTGTTGATAGTTTATTAAAAAAGCATGTTTTGTCTTGTTTTGTTTTGTTTTGTGCAAAAATTGTTCAACCCTAATGCATTGTGGTCTATTTACACTAATGTAGTACGCATCAATGCACACTAGTTTTTTTTGCAAGGATTTCTGGGAAATTTCTAGTGCACTTGATTTTAAAGTAGTAGATTTAGATAGCAATAGAAAATGGCAAACGCTCTATATAGAGTACTATATAATAAGTAGGGAAGGACTTCAGACATAGCCTAAGACTATGGACAAAAATAAGCTACTATGGCACAGCATTTAAGAAAAAAAGGTTTGCAATGAATTTTATTGATAGTCTTATCCAGAACAGGTGGACATCATAGAGATTACCTTTACCTCAAGGATTTGATGCTAACCACTGCTATCTGTTCACCAAGAAGATTTTTATTCTATTATTGTAAAGTCTCTCTATTGGATGCATAGGAAGTCAGTGTGCATTCACAAACACAATAAACCAGCGTTATTATGGCGACTAATTGGCAACTTTGACCAAACCCATTTCTTTTTCTTATCAACACTTTTACAACAGTTAGCCAGCTGCTCTCCAAGAACAAAACTGGAGAGGTGCAATGCAGGCAATGCATCTAAGTAACTAAAATGGTGCTTTTAAGCTAACACTTTAACCCAGGGGTGTCAAACTCAATCACACAGAGGGCAAAAATCCAAAACACACCTTAGGTCGCGGGCCGAAAAGGATAAACATTTATTGAACACACTAAAACTAAACTCCTAAAAAAATTTTTAAACTTAACTTTTTAACATGACTATTAATAAAAACATGCAGGAATATTATTTTACAAGCTAGAAATAAGCTCAAGATAACATCGGACCACTAATAACAATAAAATAAAATGATCTGGAGGGCCGGACATATGATTTAACCACTAATAAACCCACCACTGAGTATTAAATAAAACAAAAATAAAGAATTGTAAGAAGGCAGAAAGAATAAACTTTATAGACATACAGAAATTACAAGGAAACAGTAGAGATGATATCAACACAATGACAGAGTACGAAACCGATTACATCAATTAGACAGAATAGTCAGAATATATAGTCTGAAAGTTAAATTGGATGATTAAAGAGCTAAACATTTTCAACAGAGTCAGCTGAGCTGTGAGCTCACCATCGTTCTCCTCTGTCTTTAGCCACACAGACCTCAAAGCCTCTCTGGACCAACAGTCACCTGTCACACCTCCACAGCCACATCCTGCACGTCAGTAATAGATGTTAAAACAGCTCATCTTCATCTCCTCTCACACCTGCTCCCTAACCACCATGTCTGTCTCCGGAAACCAAGTGACATGACAGCCGAGGAGACTCGACTGGAGTAAGGCTGTTGGCCATTAAAGTAGGATTGTGTAACACCTTTTAACCTTTGCCTGAGTCAGGAAAAGGTCCCAGGAACAAACACCTCACTCGCCTGCCCTCAAATGCAGAGACCCTGGCATATCACATCATAAAAGTCCAGGAGAGAGACTACCACAAGTACAGTCCAGGACACCCTTACAGCCTGAGGTGAACTGTGACACCAGAAATAGCCTTATTTCATTTAATGTTCCACTGGCTTGGTTGCTATTTCTATATCAAACACATTTCACTGCCTTTTTGACAAAGTAAAAGGTGATTTCAGTTCAACAATCAGCCTAAGAAAGAACAAGAGAGCACAGATTGTTTTGAATTTGTTCTTCTATTTTAATAATTTTAAACTCCTCTTGATGTTTGACTCAAGCATTCATGTTTATATTTGACAAAGTTGAAATCTTGGTTTCTTAATGTGTCTTGATTTTATTGTTTTAATAAAAAATATTACTTCACCACACTCATTTTACACTGATAAATGTCTGGTTCCAAAAGCTCTGCTTTGTATTAGCTTTTTTGTTAATACACTTGGAGAACTGATTTCTGTTCTGCATCCATTGACAGATGAAAGCAGGATGTCATATACCTATATACAGAAGCTCTTACCTTCTTGGAAGGCCTAAAGCCATTTACACACACAGTCTCATTCCCCCACACATTATTCACACACCTAACATTGGCCCAAACCTATAAGAGCGATGAGAGGTTCAATGTCTTGCCCAAGAGCCGGGCGGGAACCCAACCTGCGATCTTCTGATAAGCAGAAATGTAATCTAAAATCAACAATTGACTCAGCACTCATTTGAGATTAAAACTCTTAAAAAATGTAGGCAGAAAAAAATGATTCCCTCAAGAGAATTAATGACTAGAAAAACAAAAAGCACTTAACATCTGAAAGCATCAAAAACGTTGTTTTGACTTGTTAGAGCCCATTAATAAAACTGTGATGAGTCCACACTGACTAAACTGTCAACTCCAAAAAATAATCTATTCTAAAAAACAATTTTTAGTTATGTTTTAATAAACATGACAAATTATACTTGTGTTAAAGTTATTGTTTGAAAAAAAATTGGCAAACTTTCTCACTGACGTTGATATTAATTTTAATGATTTTGTTTAAAGATATTGTTTTGTATTAGTGAGTTTCCTTTTGAAAAAAGAGACTGATAAACTACTTTTGGACTTACAAATTCAATCATGTAATATAAATGTCAACTTAATTGTCCAAATATCACAATGCGCATTGTTTGAAATGCAAAACAACCAACCAGCAGTTTTACCATCTTTGAAATAAAGAAAGTACCTATTATCTATTATAATAGTCATGAAGTTGCTAAATGGTGCAACCATAAAATAAGCACATTTTGCACAGCTCTCATGAAGAGGAACAATAATGTGGGAAAGGAAAAAGAAAAGTTAGAAGATTTTTCAGTCAAATTTCTGACTTGATTAAACATATCGTCCATCAGATTTCTCATAAAATAGAGAAAGAGACAACAGAATAAACAGAGGAATTTCATTTATGTTAGTCTACAACATACCAAACAGGTCACAGTATTGTTATATTGCACATGTCTTGACTTTGTAATTTTCATTTCATTTACCTAGCTTCTGTTTGTGTAAAAAATAACTGCAGGGCAACAATAATTTCTTTTTAGACATATGTCTGTACTTAAAATATAGACAAAAAACACTCCGTTAGTTAAAACATCTGCCAGTAGTGAAGCCAATGGGAGTAAAAGGTTCATTTTCACCAAGCAGTAGAGTTGAATAGCCTTTAACAATCCCATCTGTTGTTTCTTCAGAGACAATCAATACAAGACCAGTCAAAAACTACATTCCTTACTGACATGATACGATCCTAATTTAACGTGCTACAAATTTTTATTCATTCAACAGTCTCATGTCAGCAGGTGCACAGATGAACTGAATACTACCGTAGTAACCTTAACACTGCTCTGTCACTGTTATTAGAAGTTTCCAATAAGCTGCACCAGCCTTTGACAGCAAAGAGAATAGATGGCCTTAAGATTTTCTCTCTCTAAAAAAGAAGAAGAAGAAAAACTCTCAAAGCATCATGCTGTATAATAAATGCTGTAAAGGGTGACATTTAACTGAAGGAAATAGTGGCTTTTTAGCCTTCTGTTTCCAGACAACTTTATTCCTTTTTCTTAAGTCTTTTGAAAGGTCTGCTTTTTAGGTTCAAGGCATCCCCTCTGTGAAATCCAGGGGGGGATAGGCCTTAGAAGAAACCATATCAAATGTTATCAGGGATAAAGCATAGACAAAAACACAATATAGACGCATAGATCTATGATATAATTTGGTCCACAAACCAATCAAACAACAATGCATACATTTAAGTTAGAAAATTAATAAAATAAAAATGAAAATCAGATAACTGCCATGCTTCTACCATGTGACTCAGGTGTTTATCTCTTTGGATCAGATGTTTGACTTGAGATCATAGATTTCACTAGTTCTTTAAAGTAAAAATGTTTGCAGAATTAGTTTCTCCCTTCTTCATAGGTATGAACTTTTCTTGTAAGTTTTTTTTTTCTTTGATATTCTCCAAAAAAAAAAACCAAGTTCTCAGCAGTGCACGGCTAATGCAATCACAGGCTTCTAAAGTCTACATTCAAAGGTAATAATCAGTACCATTAAAAATCCTGAATTTGGCAGAGTGCAAGGTGTTCTGGGATGGAAAAGGGGAGAGAAAAAAGAATAAAGGGAGGAAAAGAGTTGCTTGATTATTTTAATTGAATGCCATGTGTAAACTCAGACACACGTGATCTCACAAGTCCTGCTGGAAAGGGAAATGGAGCTACTACTCGCTGTGATAAACTGCCTCACGTTTGATGCGTGACGCGGCCGTGTGTGGTTCTGTCTGGATCCCACACACGGTTTAGTGCCCTTGAAATACAAAATACCAACAGGTCTTTAATAACTTCCCTGTGGGTTCAGATTCAGACCAGAGTTCAGACTTTATTGCTGGTGTAGAGGTAACCATGTGGTGTTTTATAGAAAGCCACTGAGGGCTCTTTTTTTGATAAATGTGTGCAATTCCACTCTCAGAGTTTTAGGGGGGGACTGCTGGGTAAAATCAGATGCCATAATATTGTAATAATATTCATGTTCATTTATTTGGACTTCCTATTCTTCAGTTTTTTTCTTGCTTTTTTGACAGCTCCACCAACTGCCCTGTGACTGTGCTCTTTCTTCTGATGATGGATGGCCTGAAAACATTCTTTGGAGATTTGCTGCGGAGTAATGAGATGTGCTCTTGAGTACATAGGGTGAAGGCGCAGCAGACAAGCCAGCGAAGCAGTCACAAGCAGTGAGAAGAGAAGGGGGCACAGCCGAACAACAACATGCATCATTTGCTCCTCACATGGAACATAAAAAAACACATTTTCACAAAGGACAGTGTGTTTGTGAGCTTAGAGGGTCACCGAATGTTGAACTGCCTTTGTAGTTAAGGATATTTTAATGACATTTTGCATTACGGATAAAATCACACAGTTAAAGAAAGCATTATATAAGCAGCTATAAGGACTTATCTCTACATCACACAATGTTCAACTTTGACTAGATGCTGAACTAGTCAACTGTTAAGCTTGAAAGGGGTCAGACATTTTGACTGGAGTTTACTGTGCCCTCAACCCTCTGAAAAACGGGCAAATAGGGGAGTACAAAGTAAATGGAGCATTTTGATGACTCCGATCCACCTGCCACTCAGATTAAAACAACAAAAAGCAATAAAATGGTTTTTGTCATGTACCTGTAATAGAGCTTGTCTACCTTCTGCTGGACCCAAAAGGTTTTAGTCTTATTCTCACCTTCATGCACACATTCAATAACAGATAGTGGCACAGCCACCATGCAAAAGACTTCAACACACTGGTGAACAGAGCAGAAAACAAACCTGTAATCCCACCATCAGAGGTCAACTACTTTTCAGCGCTACTCCTAGTTGTCATGAATAGAAAATAAAGCGATGATAGGGGTTGAAAAGGTTTTGATATCAGGTTGTGAAAAAAGCTGTATTTTAGACTTTAAAAGTTAGAGGAATAAATTTGAGCAATAGCACTGTTTAATACTTTTTGACTTTCTTCATATTTAAGAAAATACTTACTAGTGGAGTTCACATTAGCATCCCTTGGGTTTGGGCAGCTGTGCAGCTTGTGGTGGTGTGACTGTGAGAGGGCCTTCATGAGTTTAGAACTCATAACTAACAATATAGAGAAACACTTTCTTTAAAATTGTTGTTTTATTTTTTATAGTTTAGTTTGCAGAATCTTAACATACAATCTATGAAAATTTCCATTACTGTGTGGATGTTTTGTGTGTTTCACACACCGTGCTTTTGTGTTCAGTTTGTGCTGCTAATGTCTTACACAACCAGCCTGTACTACTAACCTGAATGTGAGGATTTGTGCTTTTTAACTCTTATTTTCTTTGTTTGAGTTTTTAAATGAGGTTATATTTGCTGTCCAGGTTGTCTTCTTGTTCTGTGTTTCTACTCGCTCCTCCATGTTCCAGTTCTTACTATCCACAGCTGCTTCAGGTAATTGCTCCTTGGAGTATTTAGAAGCGTGGTTTGCAGTTTATCTTTGTTCTATCATTTTAGCTGTACTTTTTTGCTCTCTATCGTGTTTCACATTTTTTGCTTTTGCAAATGTAGGTCCATCCTTGTTTATTTATGGGTTTCGCTTTTGTACTGCCTCGAGAAGTAGCAAAATACTCTCATAAAGAACAGACATGTTTTTGATTTTTTTTTTTGTTTGTTTTGCAAATGGGTTTAAGGACATCCCAGTATGAGGATACAATACTCTGAAGATTTTATCAGAAAACTCCATTTAAAGTTGTTTAAAAACAGTTTCAACAAAAATTTAACAAAGGTTTTTAGATAAAGCCAGACTGTACAGTAATAGTTGCATGATCTTTAAGAATCAGGGGAGCAAACTGACAGTATGTATAGAAAGAATAAAGGATTTGTTTTGTTGTGGAAATTTCCATTGATTGAGAACAGGAGAATTTTTAAACACATATAAGTACTATGTTACGCACTTTCTTTAAACCGTTTTCCTCATCAACTTTAGCATCCGGAAAAAAATATCCCTTTGATCTTTGCCTTTTGGCTTTTCGCCCTCAGGGGTTGCCGTCTTCATCTCTGTCCTCTATCCCTACATACACTAACAACCCTCATGTCCTACTAGACTACGTCCATGAATCTCCTCTTTGGGCCTCCTTATGGGTAGCTTCAACCTCTGCATCCTTTTCCCAACTCAATCATTGTCTTCTCTCAACTTGTCCCACTTTTTCTTGGCGAATCTTCTCTTTTTCACTCATAAGCTTCAATCCACCATCAAGTCTTATTGTCTGTTTACCTCTTTCCACATGACTCACCTTCTTCCCCGTCTCTCTGATCACTTCAGTTGTCCACTCATCATGTGTGAGCATGTCCTATAAAAGAAAATAAGGAAAGAAAAAAAAAAAAAAAAAACAACAAGGCGGCTGCAATTTATGCAAAGCCTTTGACAGCAGAACACATACACTCTGAAAATAAATTCATTTTCCTGAAGACTAGCTCTACTCAGCAGGGTAATAAAATGCAGCATACAATCCTCAAGTACTAACATACTAAAAAATACAACTAATGGAGACAAACTGTCTGAATCAAGGCTTCAGAAAGTGACAGTCCATTGTTCTTAGCATCAAATTTCAAACATGCCTCAAATCTTTCATTGACCAGGAAGAAAACAGAATCTCATAATACTTCAAATACATGGCCAACACACGCCAGAGGGATCAAGCGCCAACATCTATATTCCTCATTGATGACATTCCATGGACGGTCCATGAGCGGATATGCTGCAGATCATGCACGACTGGTTACAGTTTTGAAATGACAAAAAAACATTTTTATCCGATCATCTGTTATTGTTGCGATCCCATTTTACAGCCTATCATACATCTCTGGCACGCAAGAGACAGAAAAAGATGATGGCCTCTTCTGATAACTGCTTGTAGAGATACAGTGTGAATGCAGGGAATTTGAAGAAATTTTGCGCCGCGACAAGATCAGTGTAAATGTGTGGCAGGCGAGTGAAAATGTGGTGATTATCAGTTTTTGCAGAAATCTTTGTGAAAAAATGCCTTGTAATGACTGTAATAGCTGTACTGGGTCTCCCTTTTTATAATACTGTGATTGGAAAAAAAAAAAATGGATCTGCAGCCATAATGTGTATCTTTCTTGTAACAGCCACCTTTACCACCTTTAAGAAAATGTGCTTTTATACAGATAAAGGAACGCTGCTGAATTCAGTGCATATTCAGCAAGCCATCACTGAAGGATAAAATGAGAAAGAAGTAGACAGAAAATAAAAAAAAATAGATAAGGGTTGAAAGGTAAAAGAAAAAAATACAAGGATGAAGAGAAAAAAGGTGAGTCACAGAGAAAGGAAAACAAAGTATCTCTTCCACTGCAATAAAAACTCCCTATCGCTCTAAATAAAATAATACTTTGCCTTGTTTATTTTGACAGAAAATTACATTTACAAGATATTTAAAGTGTCATTATTTATTTATCTAACACTTTGCATGCAGTAAAAACTGTATGGTAAAATGCAAAAGGAGTAAAACTGCAAGCACGTGTGCAAGCAGGAGTCAAAATATATCATAAAAACCTATCTACTTTACATAAAAACAAAAGTACACTCACAAAAATATGGGTCTCTTTAACAGGGGCCAAGGGCATAATACTCACCAGTCTGTGAAAAAAACTATATCAAGCAATTTATTGAAAAAGTTCATAAAACTGTTTTTCTTAAAACTGATTTAGCGAGCAGATACATTGTTTACTCAACGGTTTTATCAACCCAACACATAAACCAAAAACTATATACATAAATTGCATTATTAATAAAGAGTGGTAAAACCAAAAACAAAGCAATCACAGTCAAAGAAGCAAAATAATTTGTAGCTGTACGCTTTCTGTCAAAAATGTTGTCCAATTACCTCTAAATTGGGCTCTGAGAGCCTCTGCCTGGACCAGCAGTGTAGCCCCTGGCTTTCATTTTCTAAACATTGCAACCCCAAGGGAAATAGTTTCTAATGAAAATCAAACTCTTGGGTTCCAGAATATCAGTTGCCTAAAAACTACTTTAGCCAAATAAGATGCACTTGGAGTTTAACAAAGTAATACTTTTGTCTAGCAAGCTCTGAAGTTGTTAGCCGCAACAAGAATTGCTTTTTCACATGCAAGCAGGCCTTTAATGACGTGGAAAATTTGTGCACACATCACAACAAACAGCCTACACTATTTTCCCAATTTTTTTTCTGCATGATGCGGTTTTTTTGCAGGCCAAACTGAAATATGTGCTGACATAATGCACAAACCAGCTTCATGCATGAGATCAGAGGAATAAATAAAAAGGCTTCCCTATAGTTCTTGATACCTCTGTTCTTTATCAGTCCCCTCACATCTTTGTAGTTTTCCTGGCCCATTGAAGTGCCATTTGTCTCTGCTTGTTTTTGTGTATTTTTTCCCCCCATTTGTTTTAACATATTTACTTCAACGGCAAATGCAAAAAGACCTGACTTTGACTCAGAGTCTCACTATGTGTTTTCTTTGTTCCTTAGAGGAACCACGACAATCAGAATTTGCACAGTCCCTGAAAAGTGAGTGTTTTTAAACTGTGACATCAAAGGCTCAAAGTCAGAGGTAGGAGAAAAACAAAAACTAGGAACAGGAAAATGGATTACTTGCATAGAGGAAAACACGATTACCTGTAGGTGAAGACAACCAGGCACTTTACAGGAAAAACTTGCTGAAGACGCACAAGCTACTTGTCTGTGAGACCAATGGTTTGTTTTATTCACCCTTAACTGCATTCCTATCGAGAATTGAGGGGGAAACTCAGCTTCTTTCCCCCAAAAGAAATCTTTATTCTTAGCTGTTCACAACGCAATTCTCAACAAATGTTTGCACAGTTTCTATTTGTTTATTTACAACTGCAAATCATTGCTATCACATGTCGGCAAATTCTGCAAGCTGTTTCACTGAGAAAAATGAGGTCTGCATGTTTCATTATAGGTACACTTCACCTGTGATAGACGATATTTAAAGAAAACAGCCAGGAAAATCACATGTTATGATTTATTTTAAGAATTTATTTGTACAGTGATGCAGAAAATGCATTTTTTGGTCAAGAACATAAGCTCACATCAGTTCTTTGCAATGTAACTGGTTGAAAATGGCAGATGTTCAATGTTTCCTGTAGGTCTTTAACAGGTTTGCATACACTGAAGCTGTTATTTTGGTCCGCTCTTTCATACAGGTTTTCTCAAGAGTTGTGTTGTCTCTTCACAGATTTTCTATTGGATTAAGGTCTAGAGATTGACTAGGTCACTCCAGACGTGTTTCACAAAGCCAATTCTTTGATGCCCAGGAGATGAGTTTGGCATCATTGCCATGGTGACATGGTAACCCATTATGGGACGAATAATGGATTATCTTATCTTATCAAACAGGTGCAAGTAATACTGGTAACACATTTTGCTGATTTCCTTTTTTTAATGTCCAGTAAAGGGAGCAATATTTGTTTGGGTTGCGGACAGCTGACTCTTTGGGCTGTCAATTGTTTCACTGAGTCTGTCAAACACATCAGTGAAAGCCTCATTTATCACAGAGTCCCTGATGTAAATTTAGTCCGAAAGCTTCTTCAGATATCCATCATGTGTACTGCGAACCTTACTTCAAGTTATGCTAAGAACTGGATCTAATCTATGTTTTTTTTTTCAGTTTCTTTAGTCATTTTTTAACCGTATGTTTTAACATTTCAGAGTTTAAAGATGTCTAGTGACTTTTCATGATATTTTAAATCTTTTTTTTTTCAGTTTGATTTGCATTTTGACTCTGCTCCAATTAGGTCTAAATAGACAGTCACTGGCTGAAGAAACTTCTTCAGTGTAAAATAACACTTTAGGTTAAAACAATATTAAAGAAAGGATGAATGAGTTGAGAGCAATTCATATTGGAAAGAGAAAAGTGAAAAAATTGTTCAAGACAATGTAAAAGAACAAAAATATTATTTACACAAAGTCTAATAAAGGACTTGTAAAGGAAAAACATGTCTTTAAATTTCTATTATTTGCTTCTATCAAGGGAAACTGACTCATGTGATAGTTTACATTTATAACGTAATGTTGTTTGATAGAAACTTTCCCTTCAGGTTCAAAGAGAACAAAGTTTTTATTACTCAGTCAAGAGGTTTGTTGGTTTATGCAAAAAATAAGTTTTTTATGAGAAAAATATTTGGAAAAGGAGCTGTCACTTTTCCATGACCAGCCAGATAGCCCATAGTTACATTCTATCAGTTACAGAAAGAGAAGCTCAAAATGAAGTTCCATCCTATCGGATGCAATTTTAAGTTCAGATGGTGAAAACAACTCTTAAAATCATAACAGGCACATCAGCTCTAACAAGAGTATATGGTTGAGTGGACATCTTAAAGTGGCTCTTAATAAGAAAGAAAGTGGACATTTTACTAAGGAGGAGGAATGTCATTAGAGGAGATACAGATCTATAAAATTATGAAAAAGAACAATTAAAAGAAAAATATCTAAATTCTAATATCTAATATCTAAAAATATAAATCTTTTTTTTTTCATTTAACCTTTCCCTTATTTTAGATTTTAATTCTACCATTTTTCGAGTAGTGTATTTATTTAATGATCTTTGTTAGAAAATTAATTTGTCAACCATTGAGAGTGCTTGAGGATGAAATATTCATTGGCTGACTTACTTCTACAATTTTTTACATCCAAGTGAGTCAAAAATAGCATTAATGTACCTTCAACTGCACTTGAGTCAAAGTCAAGGCGTGGGGCCGGATCCAGCCCTCCAGGTAACTATATCCGGCCCTCCAGATCATTTTATTTTATTGTTTTTACTGGCCCAATGTTATCTTGCGCTTTTTCTACTTTGTATAAATTTGACAAAAATTGAAAGTTATTTAGGATTTTACTTGATTTATTCTGAAATTTTTATTCCTACCTATTTTTTGTTTTTATTCACAGTAATGTTAAAAAGTTACATTTTTAAAGTTTTAAACACTTAGTTTTAGTGTGTTCAATATCTTGTTCAGCCCGTGACCTAAAGTGTTTTGGATTTTGACCCTCTGAGCAATTGAACTGATACCCTAGTCTACTGTATATTTGATCACCTATTGTGCTCTGGCAGAGCACCAATCTCTCGGCTTTCTAACCAATCGAGTTGTGGAGGAAACCACTATGAATGAGTGTCTTATTCAGGAATTTCGACCCCAACCCCTTTCATTAATTCACAGACAAAGTCATTCTGCTGTAACAGGTCATTATGAAAGACAAAAAAAGCAATTAGAAAATGATGATCTTGACATCATTGGTGATAAAACCAGAAATAAACACACAAAGGAATATTTTACTCCAACCTTGATTTTTACAGGAAGTTGGCCAGAAAAAGCATAAACTATTTTATATATTTAGAGTAAAAAGGACTATTTACATTTTGTTTTACCGTTAAAGATGTTGTCAAAATACCATCCAAGCACCACGAAAAATCTGGAAATGCAATAAGTTACAAGCGTGAAAAAAGACAAAAAATATTTTTAAAAAATCATCAGTGGCTGCACTCTCATGCAAACAATCCATTATAAGTGTCTTGAGTTGTTTTGCCAGATTGTTTCTTCTTTGGCATGTTTTTTATTTAGCAACACAGTTCAGGTCAGGTCAGATCAGTGTGGTTTGGAATGGCTTGATGTTGTTCAACAATTCCAGTTAAATGACTTCTTTAGCTGCTTTGTGAGAGTCATGCCCACGTGACTGCATTTTGTTTGCCAACAAAATCAATAAAGAAAAATGCTAGCAGGGTAAACAAAGAGCATCAACAAGGTTCATCCAGCATTGAGTTTTATTCCTTCCTAGAATGTGGTGCTTTATAAACATCAAACTATAATCCGTAGCTACAATTTTCTGCATCTTTTATTCTTGCTTTGTTACTCTACATTAAATATTGTAGGGTCAATGAATAAATTGCATTATGAAGATCCATCTTCCATGCAATTTATTTTCCTTCACAGGAGAATTCTGTTGAGGTCAGTTATCTATGGTTCCTTTGAAAGTTTTAATAATGACTTGACTTTCATGTACACTGAAGCGTCGTCTGCCTATTTACCAAGAAGCTTTGGCTTTAACGTGAAGGGTTACTAAAAGAAAAAAGAATATATATATATATATTCCTGAAATCTCTTGAACAGTTTTCAAAAATCAAACTTTTTTTTAATTAAGTGGAAGTCGAAAAATTTTTTTCTCCTCTGTGAATGAGAGTGTTGGCTGACACGTGTTTCGTGTTTCCTCTGCCTAATCCTTTCTGTGTTTTACTGTAGAACTGTGTAAAGGTCTTAAAAGAAAAAAAAAAAAAAACACCAACTTTTACTCGTGTTTCTTCTTATTTGTGATCACAGATGGAGTATATTCTAAGGCTAATAGGGCAAGAGGCAGAGTACACCCTGGACAGATTGCTAGTCCATCACAAGGCCGCACACAGACAACCTCACACTCACTTTCTCCTAAGGGCAATTTGGAATCACCAATTAACCTAACATGCATGTTTTTGAACTGCAGGGAGAAGACAGAATAAGAAGAGAAAATCGACTTTCGAATGGGGAGAGACTGCAAATTCTACTTCGAAAAAAGCCCCAGCCAACATTTGAAAAAGGACCTTCCTGTTGTGAGCCAGTGGTATTAACCACACCGCAACAGAGCCTGTAATAAGGTTTTTAAAAGCATATTTGTATATTCACAGTTACTAATTAATAGTAATGGACTTTTAGGTGATTTGTTGATTTAAAAAAGATTTTTAACACATTTTAAATAGGTAGGAAAAAGATATTATTAATTCTTATTCATAAAGCCTAAAGTGAGATGATAATGTTAAATATGACTTGAGCGAATCTCATCTTAATGTTTTTGTGTAAAGGCCAAGGCTGATATCATCACATAATGAAATCATTCCATAAAGACAGTCCTCAGTTCTTTTTGAGCTAAATAAAAGGACAGAGTCCATTTGGAGGTTTTCTATTAGAAAGCATCGCCCTCAATTTGATTGAAAAGCTGTAATATGCTCCACAGATAAAACTGGAAATTGGGCCAGAATTCAAAGCTATCAGAAAAAGCTGTTGCTCATTATCAACATTGGTGGCAAGACAATCTTCTCTGGAATGTGTGGCTGCGAGTCTTGTGCCTTTGAAGTAGATGGGGTAATGTCTTTTACAGACAGCTGATCACAGTCACAGACAATGCAAAATGCAATCCCTTTACGCTCAACACTTCTCATGTGCTATGTGCAATATGAGCCTCTGCTTCTGAAATATCTCAAGTGTTGTGTTGAGTTGTAAGAAGAGAAAATGTGCCAAGTATTTTTTGAAAGTAATACCTGTTTCTTGGATCTGGAAAAAATAATTTATGACATCATTATAACCAAAGAAGGTTTTATCTTAATGCAATTTCTTTATGTTTTAAACATATCATGCAATCTCTATTGTCCCTCCTATTGCTACTCCTCTCATTTTTTCTTTCATTTTCTGTCCGGCTGGATCACAAAGTCAAAATATGAACACCAACTCACCTATGGGCTTAAGTCTTAACCTGCCGACTTGGATTTTCCCGAGTTTCTTGACACACTGGATGTTGTGCTTTTATGACTGACACTGTTGTGCAGCTTTATGTTGAGTTCAGACACAATACCTCAGGCTTAGTGAACTGGAATGTTTGTCCTACTTTTAAAAGTAGGGCCCAGAGGGTGTGTTTTGACTGCAGAGGGATTACTTCCAGGTAAAGCTTATATCAGCTTGTTAAAAGAATAGTTGAATGTCAGATTCCGAGGTAAGATTTCAGTTTAGAACCTCGTCATGAAATGGTAGACTACCACTTTAACCTCTTGAGGATACAGGAAAGCGCTGGAGAGTTTATGCCTGACTGACAGCGGTGTGTTTTGAAAATTTAGGGCAGCGTCCCTTCAAATCCTGACAAAGCTCTTTTTTGCATTTTTGGATGCAAGTTGGATTCAGTTACGGTGGGCACTACTGCACACTCTGCCAGAGGCTCCCCTTGTTACAGTTTCTGCTCATAACATTTATCATCAGAATTTTCCAATGCAGCCATGGGGTAGGTTTTTACCTCATGCTACTGAGGATTGTGTTCGGACCAGTTTGATTCATAAAGTGGAGATACTCTGCAGGCTTAGGGAGGTTTCACAGCCAAGTGTGAAGCAGCTAAAGTGAATATTCTCAGAACGGCTATGATATACTGTATGCTTAACTCAGCCTTGTCACAAGCTCAGAGAAAAAAAAGTATAAGTCCACGATGTACAAATGCAATCAAAATTTAGTCTTTTATCTTAAAAATATTTCTGATTCCTGAACGCTAGAGTAAGACACTTTCACTTCCTATATTTGCTCGATTCTATCTATATGTCCCGTGAAACCCTCACTGTCCACTTTATTAGGCACACTTGTCTGACTGCTCATTAATGCAAATTTCTCATCAGCTGATCACAGGGTATTTAGATATGTAGAAATGGTCAAGGCGATCTACTGCAGTTCAAATTGTATTCGAATGGGGATAAAAGGGGATTTAAGTGACTTTGATTTTTGGTGCCAGACGGGTTGGTCTGAGTATTTCAGAAACTGACGACTGGTCAGAAAAAGAGAAAATATTCAATGAGCGGTAGTTCTGTAGATAGAAATGCCTTGTTGATCCCAGAGGTCATACAAAAGAGATCAGACTGGTTCCAGGTAATAGAAAGGCAACAGTAACTCAAATAACCACTGGTTACAACCGAGCTCTGCAGACCAGCATACTTACATATTTTCTTGGCACACTTTGGGCCCCTGAGTACCAGTTGAGCATCTTTACAACACCACAGCCTACTTGAGTATTGTTGTTGACTATGTCCATCCCTTTATGACCACAGTGTACTATTTTCTCATGGCTACTTCTAGCAACATGCCATGTCATAAAGCTGGAATCATCTCAGACTGGTTTCTTGAACATAATAATGAGTTCACTGAACTCAAATGGCCTCTACAGTCACCAGATTTTAAAAGTTAATCTTTGGGATTTGGTGGAACAGGAGATCAGCATCATGAATGTACAGTCGACAAATCTGTATCAACTGTGTGATGCTGTCATGTCAATATGGACCAAACTCTCTGAGGAATGTTTCCAGTATCTTGTTGAATCTAAGCCACCAAGGATTAAGGTAGTTCTGAAAGCAAAAAGTGCTCCTAATAAAGTGGCCGGTGAGTGTACTTTATAATCAATAAGAGGTATGCTTAATCTTAAAGCAACAGAAACAGTATTTGTTTCCATCCTTGCAGAGTGTGTGTAATGCATTTGTATGTGTGTGTGTGTGCTCTCTGAAGCAGAGGTAAAGATCCAGCTGGTTAATTGATACCGTGACAGAGAACATGTCAGAGTACAGTGTCATTTATGGGAGACACATAATTAGATCACACTGTAGGGTTTTTTTTTCCTCCTCCTTCTCTTTCACTCGCTCTCATGCTTATTTCCTCTCCGCCTGATTTAAAGTAACACCAGCCATGAAACAGATAAGACAGCAAGACAATTATGAATATATTTTCACTTTACTTTTAATTAGAACTTTTGTAATTGTGGCAGCTAACCTATTTTGTAGGGACTATTTCAAAAGTAAAACTTGGACAAGCATTAAAGTGAGGAAGAAATGAACAGCTCTGTCTGAACAAATAGATGAAGGAGAACCACTTGAGCTTTAATTATAAACGGCATCTTCATTGTTTGAACTAATGTGCAGAACATTCTTGTGCTACCGAGCCGGAGCCACATCTTTTTTTCTAGTTACATGACAAATTTTGACTGATCTGTAAAGACTTATATGACATACATCCATGCTTGTGTTGGTATTAGAAAGGGATATCATAAATCATGAGCTGCAGCTAAATTGGAATTACTAAAGGTTTCAGAATCTCCACACGATCTGCTTTGTAGCAGTCTTAAGAAAAGCGAGTGCTTGCTTGAACAAAAATTCACATTAAGGCAGGCATCCGAGGCACAAAAGCGTTTGCAAAGTTGTACTCCACCAGGGTATAATGCATAATTTACAAACTAATTGATCCGAGGCATTTGATTCAGCAAGCTGTTTGGCGCTGCGTGCCTTTGGGCCGATCTCACGATGGAGGGCCTTCCCAAAATAACCATATTGATTTTTGATTTCTATTAAAGGCCTGCTCCAATGCACCATCCTGGAAGGAATTTCAGGCCGTTTGAGGCTGTGAAATGCGCAAGAAATTACAAAATATCCACTTGTTTATTTGAAACTGATTTAGGATGCACTTTTATCTAATATAAGAATCAAATTTGTCAAGTTTGCATTAATTTTTTCAAGGTACACTTTTAAACATTTTTGTTAATGTTGCACACTTGGAAGGATGACCTGGACAAATGTGGGGTTTTTTTATTTTTGCCTTTAGTGAAAAGCTGGAACATAAACACAGCACACATTAAAGCTCTGTCTCGTCATCTCGTCGATGTTTAATTCAATGGCGGGCCAGGTTAAACTTAGCTTTTTACATTTATCAACAAAATACATCAAGAATTCTCCATTTTATATCCGTGTGACCATGGCTAACTACAAATGCAGAACTCCATATACACCACAATAACCCCTTCGTGTGTTAGCTTTAGCTGCTAAGTGTTAGCGATATAGCTAATTACATGAAAACCATCACTAACAAACAGTGACAAAAAAATACAGACAACGGCCAACTTCCTGTATTGTCTTCCCTCTTGTGGTTCATTTTATTTTATCTATTTTATCTCTTTTATGCAGCTTACCTGGAACATAAACACAGCACACGTTAAACCTCTGTCTTGTCGATGTTTAATTCAAACTTAGCTCCCCTGCCCTGCTCAGTTTGGGGAAACTCCCTCTTGTGGCGAGACAGGATATTACACTCTGCATGCTGAGTGCTGTGTTTTAGGTGTTGGAGAATCACTTATTTTAAAAAAATACATATTAGAAATAAACAACATTATGGAACAGAGAGGGTTGCCTAATTAATTTTCCATATTTATTCCTTTACCCTACATTAACTTTGCTTTATTAGGAACAAATTCCTTCTGTTTTATCTTTTTGCTCTCTGTGAATGTTGGAAATCAGTGCATGTTGATTAAAAAAAAGAAAACTTGCCATCTGTCAAGCTTTCTGTCCTATCTTTGTAAAGCTTGTGAGAGGCTCACAAGACACATTCAACCAAATAAGACCATCCAGCTTACTTAGTACACTGACTTCATGCAATACTGAGAATATACAGTGAGATTTGTTTGAAGGAAGGGGATTTAAATCAAAACTGTCTCAAAAAAAATGTACATCTGTCACCATTTCTAATTCTGTGTTCGAGGAAAATGAAAGCACTCTTGGTATGATTTAATCTTGCGTATAGTGTGCTTTTCTACTACTCTGCATGGGAAAAACAACAGAATGTTGGGATTGGGATCTTTAGAGACACAATCACGCAATATCTAACCTCAGAACAGTGCAGTTTTTTTAAGCTACACTTACTGAACTGTTTGAAATAAGTTCCAAACAAAATCTAAATATTGTAACAAGCTTTTGGTACTTCCCAAGTTAACTTTTACATGTGGCTTTCAACCACCTTTTCCAGGGTTTAAATTAAGTTGACTCTCATTATATTATTGTGGGAAAATTCATTTTTTTTCACATTTTCAATATTTTTAGACTCAAAATAACCTAAATGATTTTTATTTGCAAATCTAAAACTTTCCAAATTAACCAGGGATATAAATCATTTTGATAAAAAGGAGGCAGGACCCAGTAGAAAGCATTCTTGTTTCAAACATGGATTTTAGTGTTGAAGTTCATCATATATAGACAGTCATTTCATCTAAGCATTGTATTTCACCACATACTATGCAATAACATTTGTTCATCCTCGTCTCATTTATTTGTACTACTTTCCAGCTACAAATCAATTGTCAGTGGGAACTGATGTAAATAAACAGTGATTTATTTTGTAGAGTCATTTAATATTTCCTGGATTAGGCAATATTTAGGAGGCCTGAGCAGTGGGAGAAGTTGTTCAGGTTACTTCCTGAGTGGCTTCTGGGAGGAGAAGCACCGAGAACATCAATATTTAGGGAGGGGGAGTAATTATGCAGTGTGCAATGGGTCTTGAAGGGATTGTAATCGAAGAATTATCAAACTGAGAATGAAGTGTTCACGTTTTCATGCTGAGGTTTGATAAAAATTATTTCAATGTTTTTTGTTTTTATTGATTATTAAATTTTCCCTTCTTTGGTTTCTCCCGATTGCTCCCAGATGTTGATGGTCTATCGTTCACAGTCATAATATGAATTTAAGTAATGATGACCGGTCAGCCTATCCACATCATAACCCCAAAATTAGCAGGGTGATGGCTCAGTTTCCCTGCTTTAATCTATAGAACGAGTTAATTCCATTAATAAATGCTATAAATGAACAATTTTTGTAAACTCTTCATACACATTTCACATTCTTTGATGAAGTTTTTTTCAAACAAAACACCTAAATGCTATAAACATGATATGATACCATGATATGTAGAAGTTCTACTTCAAGCAATGTTCACACCAAGTATCTGGCGTTCATTCGTGTTCATGTTGGACTGTCAGCACCAATACTATAGCTATGCCCAAATTCTCGCCCAAATCCCTATAGCTACTGAAAAACTATTCAGTGCAGGACTTCATAGTGCCCTGGATTGTAAAATCTATTTGGACACTATGCTAACTACTTTTTAGGTTTTTCTTTTCCTAAACGGCAGATATGACATCACCGATTTCAGAATAAAAATATAACTAAATACAAACATTTTAAGATGTCTATTTGTGACTCCACTGTTTTGTGATGATGAGAATGTGAAAAACTTATTAATGTTCAGCCTGTTGATGCATGATAATTGTTTTTTACAGTGCTGTCCATATTCATTTCCTCCTTTTATTACTTATCTTTGAAAATGAACACTTTAGTCACGTGCTCAACATGTGTACCACTAGCATACTGCTAGCATACACAGCTGTTGGATCAATAACGCCGCTAGACGTCTCACTCGGATAGTCAGACGCTGCACACCTCTCTGCCTGTCTACTTTAGAAAAACACAGACACGGCTTGGACCTTTTTGCTCTTGACCGCTTTACCATCCACGTGCGTTTTTATCTGTCAGTGTAGCAGGAGGCTGACAAGGTATTTAGCCTAAAACCTTATTGGTCCAGTAAAAATTGATGACGGTTTTGCTATGTCATCCTCACTTTTCACCGTCATGCTTACGCAAAGCGCCCCCTGGTGGACTGCTTTGATAGTATTTTAAGAAAACGGTTCAGGGAAGGGAGAAACCATTAATCGTTTGTGAGTTGAACTATCACGATAGTTCGCCATACCGATACTTGAGCCTCTAATGTGAGCGTAACTTCAGATGTTCCAAACATACAGTATAGCTTTTTCCTCAAGAAAAGGTAGATTTACAGAAATAAAATAGTTAATCACGGGTTCAGTCCACAAAGCTGTGAAATAACATATGATGTGCCATGCAATGATTTGTTTGTTGAGGCAATATGGCTCAGCTAGCATGACAACTAAACATGATGAAAATTACAGCTTACAAAGCTCTGCTTTTAAGAAGGCAGTATGAGCTCTAATGCATGCTGACTTTTTCAAACTTGGTTCCAAACAAGATATCAACAGTTCAATTTGTAATAGTAAGAGCAATATTGTGTCCAGCTTGCAGATATGACAGCAAGTTCTATGGTCAGACACCACTGATGACCAGTTGGCACTGGTCCTAAAACATCAGTTTACAAACAGATGTGTCATGTCACAACTATTACAAGTGTTCATTCATTATATAATTAGTCTGTGCTCAGACAGTAATCATTTTTCAGCTTTTTTTTTTTTTTACAAAAACATAGTCGTCTCCAGCTGGTCATCAGGACTCTTAAGGTGAATCTACTTGTCAAGGTTATATTAAGATGGAAGAGGAAAAAAATCATAAAAAATGTATGAAAAGGAGACGTTTGTAATTGAAGAGCTTGACAAAACAGTCAATAGGATACCAAACATGATGAAAAGACGTATGCATGTTTTCTCTCTATTCCAGTGGAAGTGCAGATAGGTAGAAATGGACTAAAAGGAGTAATTCTTTGAATCTTTGGTCAGTGTGGTACACGTACAAGATGTTTTGCTGCAACACAAAAAGAAATACTTAGTCATGTTACCTATATATTTAAAATGTTGTATCTTATCAAGCCACTGCATATTTAGAGGCACTAAAGACTGGCCCAGTTCAAGAAAAATGGTCTTTGCAAAAAAATAAACTTACTGTGCTCTCTAATTAACTATAAATGTTGTGGCCTCAAAAAGTTGTGAGAGAAAATCATGTCTTCCCTTTGGACTACACAGTTCACTGCATCTTTATTTAAGTCAAATCAAATACTGTAGTAGGCCCCTTTACCTCAGTGTTTGGACTGTCCTTGTCATTGCGTCTACCTATTTTGGAATTACATTCCTCAAAATCCTTACAACATCTTTTATCCAGCATATACATACAATGGCTGCCTTTAATAAAACATCTACTTTAAAAAGTTGTTCCTAATGTAGCATATTTGTCTAAATCATACAGTCTGTTAGGATTAAATGACATGGCTGTCAAGTGTCTTAGAGGAAGAATGGGTGAAATATTGATAAAGCAGAAGTAAATTTATCACATTTGGACCCATTTTTCTCAGTGCTTTGGTGTCTTCTTACTTTCTAACGATTGGTATCCCACTTTTAGAAAGCCCATGAATTTCAAGCTCTGTGTCATGATGACCTGATGACTTGCAATTTTTCTCTCATGTCATGCTCTTGCTCTTCAGTTGAGAAGACACGAAAGTAAGATTACACAATTATTTTTTACTAGCTACTACTGGCACACTCTTGTTGTATTGCTATTTTATTCCATTGGGCAATAGTTTTATGATATGACACATAAAACCTCTTATGGAAAAAGTGTTTTTGGTGTTTTTTTAACGTGTTCTTTTGGCATCTTTCCAATGACAGAGTACATATATTAGGAAAATTAAGAATAAAAATTTCATTTCTGAGTATTTTTTTATTCAAATTGTTTTGAAAGAGGAATAGGCAAAAGATGCTGTTTAAAAAATAAATTACTGATGAACTTCTGCAGGTCTGCAGATACTATGTCCTGAAATAACAGGCCTCTTAATTTTGGCCAAAAATGCCGTGATCATAATTAAAAGAACACGTGAGAATGCTTTTAAAACAACTCAAAAGATGATTGGTGTGTGTTTTTAAAGCTTTGTTTCCACTGAGTGGTACAGTCAGGTCCAGTCTGGTTTAGAGAGGAATGTCCTTACAAAAAAAGACAAGCGGCTTTTGTATTATTCTTTGCTGCTCGCAGTCGTCTCTAAAACAAAATATACTTCTATGTATACAAAAAGTACCAAAAGGCAAGCGGAGAAAAATGAGCTGCTTGATCTACATATTCCCAAGTCATCACATTTTGACGCTTGGTTAAGGACCCTCCGCATCAGAAATTACCGTTTGGGTGTCCTAAGTAGTCTGTTTTTGACGGACTGGCTGTTCCAATTAAAACAAGGCTCTGATACTGGTACCCTTACCTTAACCCAGTACAGAACATGGATCAGTACTGGAAGCAGTACCGGTACTAGACGCAGATCAGTACTGGTACCAGATGTGCAACGGTTCCAAATGTGATTCCAGATCTGGACGAGGAACAGGCGCAGACGAGACTGGGATAGGGTACCGGTATCTGCTGCGTTCCGAGGCTCAGTCCACGCTTTGTACCACGTCCAACAAAATAACAAGGCTTCTTATTTAATGTGAACAGCCAGCATGTCAAACAATGAGGATTTGGGGACACCCAAAACGTCAAAAATTGACATGGAGGGGGTCCTTAACCATGCGTCAATATATGATGACATGGGAATGAGAATGTGTTGGGTGGATGACCTCCACTGTTGTTGCCGGCTTCACCCTGCATGTGACTGATTGATTGATCAATAAACCTTTCATCTCACAAAAAAATATTTTACAGTTTAATAAAAGCATGGACACCCTAAAAATATTACATTTATCTTTCATCTCTTTTATAAAAACTTTTAATCATCAAGACAAAACATTAGATGTATTTTTTATAATATAATCATAATGCATTTTCTTTCTATGTGCCTTAAATTATCATGTGCACCTTTTGTCAACTGAATATGAGTAATGGGTATGTAGAATTTGATTTAAACTTTTTAATTTACCTTAAATTTTCAGCAGCTAGCAGAGTTTAATAAGTGACTGCTTTGACAACTATGAACCTATTATGAAATTTCAAGATATATTTTTTGGATTATATAGCTTAAAAAATTGTCACAAGCACTTTTTTTTTGCTTTTTTTTTTCTGAATTATATTCACTATGACCAGGAGGACTTTTCACCCAATACACCAAAGGCATTTTTTGAAAAGTGTCCCTCTGACTTTGCAGGGCTGTAGACCTAATTAAAGATTCTCCATCAACACTAGCAAGTAGAATAGCATCAGAGGAAAAAGCTACCTTTGGTATGTGTCATTTCTCTGAAAGAGCTGCTCAATGCCAGCCAAGAGCCAGAAATTTTGTGACTTTTCTTGCAAAAGGCAGCGGTCACGACAGGTTCACTTTGCAAAATCCAGGAGAAGGGCAAAGAGATGAGCAAAGCAGCTGCTTAGAACGAGCATCCCAGAAGAGTGAATTCTCAACATTAAAAATAAATCAAGCAGAGCTCATGCCCGAAACCAAAAAACACATCTCTGCCTGGGAAGATTGGCAACAGCCTTGAATGTTTTCCTCTTGTGAATAATCCTTCTCCCTATAAAACGATGAAGTCTAAATTCTTATTGAAACGCCCTCATGACCCTCACAGATTGATAGCGGGCAACAGATGCCTCTTTTTTCTTTGAGATCATTACTGATGTCTTTCCTTTTAAGTTACCCACGTCTAAAAGCTGAATACTCACCAACTAACTGCTGTTACAGAGGGCCAATTAATTAAGAACATTAAATGAACAGAGTTCAGCTGCTATACCCTCCAAATGCCTGAAGCATGAGCATGTTTCAATTGCATTTAGACTCTGAGTTATATGTTTTGTTTTGTTTTTTTTTTTCCATTACAAAAAACTAACATTAATGAGGGGTAATTAAGAGTTTATGCTTGACTTAATATTTTACCACAGTAGTCACAGTAAAAAAAAACTTAAGTCACTAAAGTTTGAATGAAGATCAGAGAGTTGCAGAACAAGCAGTCAAGATTCCAAAACAATTCTTCTGCTGGAGACAAATAGCCCATTTTGCTGCAGTGCCACAGTGTTTGGTAACTTGAATCTATCTGCTGTCACATTAAGAGCACAAATTTGCAAAGAATAGTTCATTAAGTTTAGCTGCATACATTAAAAATAAATACATTACTCACACTGCATGAGTTCAATAAAAGGGAAAGTAGAAAATAACATCACTAATATGATAAAAGTGAGAATATGCATTAGACTGAATGGATAAATGTGTCGACCAGAATTGCAAACGGTTAATTTTCTTCCCTTGAGCTTCTGTGCTCTTCCTCCTCTGAACAGTATTAAGCCAACTGAGATGTCATTTACGGCGGCCGGCCAATTTGCGGGGGTCATCCAAGGACAGAGATGTGAAGGGACATAAATGAAAAGCACCTTGAGCAGTAACACACACAGGTGAATCCTTAACATGACTAAACTGTGATTTGAAATTAATTAAAACAACTGGCAGTCCGCTATGCAACAAATCAAGACTGGAAGCTCAGAGTGCAAACCGACGGTGTACATAATCACCAGGAGATTCTGTAGCCTCACTACAGGGGAGATAAATAGACAAGGCTGCTAATTACCAATTTACCTGCAGCTGTGACTGCAGCTCTGAGCCTGTTCTGATGCCTCCCACCCAGACACAAGCAACAACCACACCCCCACCACCGGCACATCATCAGAGAGTGATTGAAAAACATTAATGACTGACTATTTGATGTCTGTAGTAGAAATGTAGGGAGAGACAGAGGACAGAGGGAAAGGTATCCAAGCATACAGAATGTACAAGCTGTTAGTAACTCCCCGCAACCACAGCGTTCACATCCTGTCGCGGTGCTGGCTCATAGGCAGCGACATGAAAGACTAACCTATAGAAATGTAGCATCTTATTCAAACCTACCTGAAAAAAAAGGATAAAAGAATGCAATGATTTTTCTTCAGGCAGAAAAATAGAGGAAAGACCGGGCAGAACTTATCTGCTAACTGCAAGTTGTAGCCAAACAATGCAGTTTAAAGGGCCTAGAAACTCGGGCTGGGAATCACTGGGTCACAATATCAATAATTTGAAAACGTCACACCATAAATTTACCAAAGTTACTCCGTACACCAGCAGATTGAACATCAAAGTGAGTGAAAACGAAAATTCTGACCGGTACCTGAGTATACACAAACAATTGCGAAGCGTGTGCCTCGTTCCAACAGCACACCGATCAAATGGGAAATAAGTGATCACGGGCATTCTAACGCTCAGACAAAGTCACTTCTTACCGTAAGCAAATGGGTGATATTGAAAAGACATTGCAGAAAGGGAGAAGACTATGTCCTGGTCAGTACCGGCCCTGGGCATAGGCGACCTAGGCGGCTGCCTAGGGCGCCGTCTGCTTAAGGGGCACCAAATGAGAATGATTGTAAAAGTAAGTATATATCTTTTTTCTCTTCTTTTCTTTTTTTTACAGTTAGACACACAACTCATGTCTTGTAAAAATGAAAAAGGTAATTAAAAAAAAATAATAATAACTTAAAAGTTTGACATAATAAATAACGTTCAGTCAAAAAAAAGGTAGTTTTTGGTCAAAGAAGATAAATTTAACAGTTGTTTTTTTTTTTTTCTTTTTGTGTGTCCTTAAACCTTCAACAACAATGGAGATACCTCTCTGAACACCTACTATGCTTGTTGACTTGTAGTACACGGTGGCGCATTGGTAAGGGCCTTTGCCTTCTAAAGCGAAGGTTCAAATCCCACCTGGGAGTTTTGAGAATAAACTCCTAAATCAAAAGTACTTGCGACATATTCCAGGCAGAAAGGTTGTTTCTGTCTCGGACTTTAGTGGTGTAGTGACAGGGTGGGGATGCCATTGGGGTTGCTGTTCCCATTAAATCACGGGTCCCCAATCCTTGAGATGCGGTGCCATACGCAGAACCGGGTTAGGGTACCGGTCCAGTCCTCATCCCAAAGGTTGGGAACTCCTGATTAGCCTTTGCACTAGAACATGTTGAAAACACCAAAAACACAATTTTCATCAGAGTAGGTCTTTAACTTGAAAGTTGGCATCAACAAAGATAAAGATGGGTGTGACAATTTTATTACCTAAGTTGTGAGGCTCATTAGGGTAAAATACAATGCTAGTTTTTCTTTTTTCTGCTACCAGAAAAATAATAATAAACTTAAAGAGATGCTATATTCTGTTCAATTTGCTTTTTTTATTGCAATGCCTCAACAGCCAAGAAGAAAAAGCTCTCAGTTCATTTCTGATGTAGTCACTGTTGACTTCTCTCATATTGCCTAAGTACATCAGCACACAGCAGATGCATAACTTCCATGTGTGTTTACACAGATGCATGCACAAACATCAGAGAGCAGCAGGTGAGACGACTGCTCATTCAGCTGGGTTTACGCTGAGATGAATTCCTCCCATCAAAGCATCCTTGAGTTTCACAATAAAAGTATGACAGTCTCACAGGGGTCCTTCTCAGCTGACCCAGCACTTTGACTTTCCTGCGTGCACGGGTAAGCAAAAAGAGATAATCTATATTGGTTGAGTAAAGCCTTGGTATTGCACACATCGACCTTTGATCTCGTGCTTTTCTCTGTATTCACATGTTAAGGTCTCATCAGATTGGTTTTTCCTTGTGAATGTCTATTATCCAACAAATGTAATAAGAGTTGCATGCCAAACCATAGATTTGGGCACTCTAATATTATACGGTTGACATGTTTTGCTGGAAAATTTGTATTTTCATGATAAAAACAGCTATATAAACTGGAATGAATGCAAAATACACATACCAAAGATGACAAAAGAAGAGTTTTAAGTCGACATGAAAATATGTTTCCTTCCACTTTATGCCTTTAGGATTGAGTAGCTTCTATTACTGCAATTCAATGTATTTTCATGCATCTGCACTCACTGAAATCATTTGAACCTAATCGGCGTGTTTTCATGTTTTGGCTTTTTCCTACCACACTTCAAAAGCAATGATATATTTTTTATTGAATATTTCTGTAAAATTGTGTTTTCCATGGCTTAAACAAAAAGTCTCCTTCAAAATGGATGCTTTGAAGAGAAGGTATAGCGATGACATATGCAGTGCATGATACCTAGTAGGAAACAGCGCTGACACACATGAACAGTTTGATGTCACATTTTTAAGGTTGACTATTTTTATCCATATAAATTTTATTAGATGATTTAAACATGAGATGATTCAAGTGCAACACTGAATGTGTGCATCTATTTCCCACAGTTGGTGCCGCTACTTTTCCATTTTGTGTTGATCATCTATAAGATAGGATACACACGCATTCAGTTGTGTAGATGGTTTTGTTCAAAGCCACTATTACATTAATTCCCTTAAAAGTCAAAAACTAAGTCAGTCCAGCGATTTTAGGTCAGAAAAATGTTCCAGCCACAGAAGATGAAAGTCCTAGAAAGTTAGGCTTCATAGTTTCATAGTTAAAGCTTTCATGGTAAAAAGAATTGAATGGCTTGTGTGGTAACAGTGTTTGTGTGTACAGATATGTTTTGTTTCAATGGCATGTGATCATCAAGGTTAAGAGTTTAGCTTTGTTGGCAAAACTTTTTGTGTGGGAGGGATTTAGGCGTACGAGTTGGTGTTCAGGTAGGAAGGTGATGTTGACTTTAACACTTTGTCGATAAGAGATTGAGATGTGGAGTAGCATTTTGGATCATAGAAACAGACATTGTTGTGCAGGCTGGTTGCCCTTTTTCAAAGTCAGCCGAGAGACAACACATGCCTAAAGTTGGGTTGCATAAACCAAAAGGTAGCAAAACATCAGATAGTCACGCAGTATTTCTTTGTATCATTTTAAAAATCAAATGAATGAACAAAAGCATCACTTCACTGTGATTATGTCACAACCTTTCACATACAAGAAAATGTTACATTCAAATTTGTCCTAATTTAGATTAAGTCACTGTCTTAATCATGCTTGTGCACACCTTACAATTCCATATTGAAAAAGAAACGTGACATCATTGATAAAATTTTATGTACGGTTTTTAAATTCATTATATAAGCTCTTCTTTGTCAATTTTATCCATCTTTATAACTCAGATTTAGTATTAAAATTAACAACACTGCAAAACATATTCAAAAGACAACTTAAAAATGCAACTTTCCTTTACAGTAAAACTTTATTGTTTTCACAAGGCAATACAGAAATATTGTGTCACACTGTGCATGCATGTGTGTTCCAACAATCCCTAACTTTTACCTTTTTCAGACCAAATGAAAGCTTTTTGCTTTGGACCAAAGATAAAAAAAAAATAAAAGTTCAAATGCCAGGGTCAGTGACTGTGAAAGGGACTCTAAGGTCGTCCACACTTCTGTGCAGGCAGAATAAACGCAAAAAAGAGATTTTTTTAAAGCAACACATGCTCCCAGCAAAAGGAAGCCTTTTTTCAGGGACACGCATTCAATCTTTCAACAAGAGTTTGCAAAACCACATTGTGTTCAATCAAGACAGGCATGGTCAAGAAAGTGGCGTTCTCTGCTTGAAGTCCTCACCGGTCACTGGAAGAAAAAAATGGAAATTCAAAACATCACAAGCATGAGCACATTTTTTTTCAGCTTCAATACAAAAAAAATATCTTAAAAATGTTATTACTTGGAAAGCTTTTGCATGATCAAAGAAAGAAAAAAAAAAGATTAAAAAGAAGTCTCCAAATTTGAGAGACAAAAAAAAAGAGTTCATGTTGCAATTTTTACATTAGATTGAAAATGAATATCAAAAACATTAGCTGTTGGTCAAATGTGATCAATTCAGTGTAGAATGTTTGGTACATTTTTGTTTTCATTACATATTGCTGCAGTATTGCTTCATATGAACTTGAAAATAAAAGCAATACATGTTTGAACAACACGGAGAGTACAACTGGATGACAGCAATATACACTTGGGTGTGTCAAGCACACCGGTAAATGATGTGTTTTTGCAAAAGTCAAACACATGCTAAATTTTGATAAATATAACTATCTTTGTGGCTGAATATCAACTCACTTATAGAAATAAGATAAAAAAATATTTTAAGAGTAAGTAAGACTGGCTCTCACACAAATGGTTTCATAGAGAAGTGTGCATTTATACTAATACTCTTAAAAGTCCCACTCTAATCATCTTTTCACATTGTGTTCTTTTAATTATGATAATGAAATTTTTAACAAAAATCATAACAACTTGTGTTGTTTTCTAGGACATAGTTTCTGCAAAGCAGCAGTAGTTCATTAGAAATTCACCTGTTGGTGTAGTAGAGCATGGATGCCCAAAGTGGGACCCATCAAAGGTTATCTTTTGGCCCACCATGTTGTGGCTGTAGAGCCAAAGAGCATTTAGTTAAAACCTCTCACCCTTTCCTCATTGATTCTTTGTGAAGTTCAAAACTCTACGGCTGTAATATACTTTCAGCCTGCGAGTGGCGCTGTTCGCACTTTCTTTGCCTGTAGCTATGGGTGAAACATCCCAAAAGTGAGTTAGCCCTGGGCTTGTTTTGAGTTAGAAATTCCCAAGAGCCTTCACAGTCACTTTCGATGCTTTTGACAGCCTTTTTAAGCTATCCAAGATTGAGTCACAACAGCAACCAACAAATGTATAGGAGGCATTTTACACAAATATGGGAAGATGATTATTTTTTTGCAGAAATCTCTTCTAAGGCTGTTTGTCTTATTTGTCAGCAGTCCGTGGCTGTACTGAAAGAATACAATACACGCCAACACTACGACACTAAATATTCTGCATTTTCTCATTGCATTTCATGACATACAAAAAAATATTTTATTTGGCGCACGGACCGGGATCCAAAAAAAAGCAAAAAAGTTTGGGCAGCTCTAGTGTAGAGAAAGCCCTCCCCCATTTCCCTTCATCCATCTGTATACATACTCTCCTGCTAGCTTACAGCCCCTCACAACCTAACATTAACAAAAAATGGAGAGCAATATCTGAACTATCCAGTCGAACTGTTTTGAGCCAGACACCAGCTCAGAAGAAAAAAGCAGAGACATGCATGAATCCATTTATCTTCATGCAAATGCATCAGAATGGAGAGGAGCAAGGAGATGGTGGTCCACTATTATAACATTGCTACAAACTTTTCCAACTATGTTTTTTTTCTCTGATTCACAACTATTTGCATAAAACATTTTTCAGAAATGTATAATTAAGCTTAATTTTCTTTACACATGTCCCCTATCATGAAAAATAAAAAATGCCACAAAATGATTTGGAAAAACAGCATTTTTTCATTGTAGTGGGTCTAACTGTCTTCGATCAATTAAACTGGAAGCTGTATTTCAACAAGTTTCAATGTTTCTCCATGGGTCAGTGAGAACTGTGGGAATGTTTTCTACACCACAAGTTACTTTATTTTTCAAATACTTTGTCAAATATCATCAGTATTTGCTTTTTTCAGATCTGCAGTCCGGATCTTAGAATTACTTTTAAGGGTCCTGTGGAAAATCAACACTCGGTGTTGAATGGAGTCTAAAAACTCAGCTGTTTGCAGAAAGCTGTAATAGTGATACACTTGTTTAGGCAATTAACAAAAAAAATATGCATGCCTGCAACCTAAATACAAGCTGAGATCAGAACAGCAGCTTATCATTTTGAGCATTAGAAGTGGAAAACTACCAGCGGTTCAAAGAAAGACAGTCAATTACAATGTAACAAAGATTTCTGATAAGTTAATCCTTTGATCCAGCTCAAATCACAGAATCTTTGCCTTGAAGCCATTCTTTGCTCACTGTCAAGAAAACTGATTTGAACTATGTACTAATGGACTTCAGTGAGAACATCATTTTTGTCACTCCAGAATTTAAATGATGAAGTATAGCCTCTATTGATTATAAAGAAATACCTGTTCTGAATGATAACTTTAATGATTTTTCTCCAAAAGTGGACTCAATAATGCAAATCAAAACTCAGATAATATATTGTTGAATTGGGCTTTTATTTAAAATCCTCCCTATTTATTTATTTTTTTAATAGTCTCTGACAGACTTGTTGCGAGCTGCCTCAATCAAAACGAAATGAACTCTACTTGACGGGTTAAGCATCAGATTTATTGCCTCACATTTGTGGACAAACCCAGCTTGTATTGAATATGTATTTTTATTCACACGCTGCCATTAATCACGGGTGGGATAATCACTGGTGCCATTTATGAAGAGACACAGTTTGATTTCAGCGTTTCTCAGATATTTTATTTACCTAATTTATGTGAATGGAGGGGGTGAAAATTAATTCTGCAGACACAACCTCCCACTAGGAATTGAAATAAATATCATTAATTTAATCATAACATTTTTTTTTCCTTTTATTCAAGATAATTATGAAGCAAAAAGCAAGACAAGTCTCTACTTCAAAAAGTTTAAAAAAAAAAAAAAAAAAAAAAAAAAACACCAACAGGATGAGAAAAAATGATTTTAGAAATGAAAAAAAAAAAGAAAGAAATTAATTTTCAAGGTTTTAACTTGGAAACTAAAAGATTCCCCCAACTAAAGCCTCAATCCTGCAGTGGCCAGGTTAAAAAACAAAATCAAAGAAATGGCATTTATTTGCAAAAGCAAATCAAAAAAGTATAGTAGCTCAGAATTGGGATAAAAAAAAAGCTCTGAGACGTCGTTGATTTGTCGTCTCCATCTGTGTTTGACCAGAAAACACTTACATAATAGAGCAAGCATCGTTGAAATATGACTGCTCTGACTACACGTCCTTTTGATTTGACTGAAAAGTTAGACGGCGCGATCTAATATAAACATGAAATCACAAAGTTTGCAGAGGACGAGCAGGAATTCACAGAACATACAAACACATTTCTCTTACTTGAGTCACTTCTATTGATTCCTTATTTCTCCAGGCAATTTTGCTCAAAATTGCATTCCAAATCACATCAAATCACTCCTCAAAGCAACATAAAGTGAAATACTGTTGCAATTGTTATAAATTATACTGCACCATTCTATCAAAATTCCCTGCAGCACAAATATCTGTCTCTTGAAGATGCAGACCACTGGCAACTGCCCCGGGCACTGGTGGTTACTGATGCAAGTTTGACTGTTAACTCAGTGAATAAAGTGAGTTTCTAACGGGTCACTGTACTGCACCCCCTGAGGCCATGTTGAAAATACCAAGGGAGCGACGGAGATTCAAAAAAGAGAGCGCGAGAGAGTGACGCTTATTGTTATATCCAAACTGTTTTTGTGTCCTAGGGCTACGAGTCACAACTCCTTGTGAAGGCAATGAAATGGTGGAAACTGATGAGGTCAATGCATCTAATTGTGTTTTCGCAGGGAAGAATACATCCCTCTAGGGCTGTCTTACTTTAGAGTCTACTGGGTTTATCGCTGTCACTAAAAAATATTTAGCGGCAGAAATAATTGTACACATGTGGCTCTTTCTTTTACCTGTCCTTTGCCTCTGGGCTTAACCGTCTTAGATTGGGTTATCTTTCCTTCTCTTTTTTGCTGTATTCAGTTGTTCTTAAAGAAACAACAGATTTTTTGCACAAGTCGACCTGCGACTTGACTAATTAGGGCTCTGTCTTGCAGAAATGACTTGGTGTTAGGGGCTTAAAGGGTTCATTAGAACAGTAAAATGCACAGTTTTATGCAAAAGTTAAACTTGTTTCTTTGGTGTGGGTTTCTGCATTTTTTTTCAACTATCAATCAATGTATTTGGTTAGATGTGTTCTTTTTTTCTGGCAATAGACTGCATTTAGATATGAATTAATTTCAAATTGAACCTTTTGTATTAAGTTTTAAAACACCAAAAAACCAGTAGTAAATGCAATGCATGATATCTGGCTCAGTGAAAACCATCAGTGGTGTTGAGACTGATTTATTATGACTGTTTCCAACTGTGTTGACACAAAAGATATTTAGATGATTCTTTCCTTGATCTCGATTTCACGCAGATATGAGAAAGTAAACAAATGAAAACTCTCACCACTAAAGTGGCTCTTCCCTTCTGTGAGTAAGTGTTCAAAAGCCATGGAGGTCTTCTCACAGAAGGTTGTGGATTTAAATACTGGGACTTCCTGCATGGATGCAAAAAAGCGCAACGAAAATTCAAATACATTTGATTGAGAAAACGCTTCATTGGTTAGAACAAAACATAAAAACTGGAATTTTTTGAGCCAAAATCCATGTTATGTTTTGCTCATTACTGACGGTCTGTTACATCTTCAAACTGATGCATTTAAGTTTAGTGAGCTAGAAGTGGAAAAAGACCAAAAAATTTGGCAATTTTCTGAGCAGTCAGCTGGTTCCTGCAAATGTGTTTATTACTGAGTAAAACCCAAAAAGCAGTTGTCAACTATTTTCCTCACACTGATTCAAATGTATATGTAGCTTGTTTAAAAACTTCACAAAACTCCTGCTGGATTTTAGATCCACATTAGTCCATCAAATACTGTGTGTCAAATAATGCTGGGATTTCATCACTCTGTGGACAAATTTGAGGACAGGTTCATTTTAGAAAAGTGTTATTCTTCTATTTGAGTCATTAACACTTTTACTTAAAAAACCTTAGAAAACAACTCCAATAAAATTATCTTGCATTTTTCTTACAATGAAGGACATATATAGATCAAATCAGCAATTCTAAGTTTATTCTGCATTCAAATCATTTGGAATCAGAAGTAGACAAAAAAAGGCTGTTAGAAAAAGATTGTATTTGTTACAAAGAAAATATTCTTGGGGGACAACACTTCATTCTGATGCATCCGCTTGTAGACGATTAGATCGATGTACGTCTTTGTTTTCCATGTTGGAGCTTGTATCTGGCTCAAAACTGTACAACTTGATAATTTCGCCATTTTTGTTGCACCACTAACATTAAGTTGGGGGTGTGAGGGGCTGTCATTTACTGAGAAGTGTGTAAACAGAGAACTGAGAGGAAGTGGGGGCGGGATTGCTCCACATAAATGGTCTCACCCACAATTCTGAAGCATATTTCTAATAAAGTCCTGTTGCTCTGCAGAAACTGTCCTAGAAAACATTTTTTTTAATTATTTGTCTAAAAAATGGCATAATCATATTTAAAAAGATTAAAAGGTAATCAGAGAGTTTTTAATTTAAAAAATGGTATCTGTTAAATCATCAGGAGGACTGTCAAAACAACCTTGTCCTCTTTCTTCACTTTCAGAATTTTTATAATCACAAAAAGGAATGTATTCAGTTGAACCTGTTCTAAGCTAAAATTGCATTATTTAAATTGAGTAGATTTTAGCAGTACTTTATAATAAATAACAGAAAGACATCTTTTGTTTTTTTTTTCAGTTAAAAAAATAGACATTCAAAATAATGAACTCAGTTTATTTATTAATATCTGAGTGTATCTTAACATATATAAGTAGTCTTCATTAGACTAGTGTGATACTTCACACAATTACACATTGTGGCAGCCTAAATGTAGGTTTTTCAGCAAATTCAGCATGTGGCCAGGCAGTGCATTTGTAACCGGGAGGAGGCAGTCACATTTTTACATGTGGTGCCCACGAAGGCTTTAAGAAAAAGCTGAAATTTTATGTCAACTGAATGATTTTTTTTCTTAAAGTTGACATCGGTCAGTGGCCACCCGGGCAAACCACGAGGCTGTGCGTTGGCAGTCTAGTGACAGGCGATTTATACATTTTTTGCTAATGGCTTTGTGAAATGGCCACATAACAATAGGGAACACAAAACAATTCTTCCACCAAGGTGAAAATTGGTTTAGTCGACGCCATTGGTGGGAAAGTTCATGACCAAGTGCCAAAATGCCAGAGAGAGGGACAAAAAAAGGTCAAAGCCAACTCGTTCAAATAAATACAAAAAAAGAAGAGAACTGAGATAAAGAAAATGGTTTGTCTTTATAGAGATGGACATTTTCTAGTGCTGCATGCCACAATGATATTGACAGCCAACACTTGGGGGCAATTCAGTGTAGAACCGGTACCGGACAATGTAAATGTCTCTGGACAGTGGTTGTCCATATCAGGCACCACTGGTAGAAAAAGTTGGCTTTACTGCATAACTGACGGCCGCCTGACTGCTGCCATCTGCATTCATGACCACACCAGCGATTGTTGAAAAATCGGGCTACGGCATGAAATCTTTAAGATTTTTTTGATACTCCCCCATCGTGCGGTGGCAGTTGTATTTGTGATCTTAGTAATAGAAAGCAATTTGTATTATATTTCTAATAAAACTTTTTTACATGTCTCCTGCTATTTAAGACATAAATCGAAGTGTTAAAAAGTTCTTGGTTTGGGTTGTTTTATCAAAGTTGCTTGTTTTTTTTTTTTTTTATGTAACATTTTTGTATTATTTGGATTCAGTAGTTCCCGAATTTTCAAAACAAATTGCTATCGAGAGCTCTGGCACCTACACTGACCGCTCATTTAAGTCTGTGTTCTTTATCTATACGCACAGCTCGATCTACAGATTTCATTTCCTCGAGTCTTGTCACTTCTTCCTGCCATTGTTTGGCATTTCCATTTCTTCCTTGCTCTCTTGTTTCAATTCCCTTTTCACACATTTGTTAGGAAATATTATGTTCTTTGAAAATTCTGTTTTGAAGAAATGTTGATCTTTTTTGAGAGCTAGATTAGTCTTTTTATGATGCAGCAACTGCTCCAGCCCACAAAAAATTGATGTTTTGGATGCATTTTTTAAGCTTTACTTTACAACTGGGAAACACACAAACTAAATGCGTGTGTTTTTAAGCTGAAGTGAGTAAATTTATTTGCACTTTAGAGGGAGCCAAGAATTGAACTTAGCAAATGAAAAATAAAAGGAAAGAAACACTGGTGTGGAGGTGATAGTTTTTTTTTAATCCAGAGCACCAGATGTAGCCACATTCCGCTGTGTCCCTCCTCTTCACTAATGTGTTTATGAAGCTTCAGTGTTTACAGTGTTTATCGGCAGCATCTGTGGTGTGATGAAATTGATCCAACTTGGCAATGTGAAAATAAATGACGTGCTTAGAATGTGTTTAGCCTCCACCGAGCCTCACTTGTTGGATTAAAAAAAAAAAAAAACACTGCTAACTATCTTCTTGCATGTGTTCTTCAAAAAACCGAGTTCAGATGTTATTTTTTGAGAAAAGGTTATGGAAAAAATAAATTAAAATAACCTGTTACAAAGGCTATAACAGAATTATGAATTCAAATGTACCGAGTCTTGATCAAAAACAGGCTGAGGAACGTGCTTTCTTTTAATTGTTTTTTGCCAAGCTGATGAGAAAGGGACTCTCTCAAACTACAATACAACATTAAATAGTTTTTTTTTTTTTCTTGAAGTATGTTTTTGGCTCACTGCTTACCTTTGGTTTAACAAGTGCATTTTTATGGGACTCTATGGGGTGACATACTGACTTTCTGAAGGCATATGCATATCCCCCACAATCTTAAAAAGTTTGTTGATCATTTCCAGCTTTGCTTCTGTGTTTTTACTCTTTTATTCATTTTTTTAATATAATGTAATGATGTTGTTTCATAATTCAATAAGTAAAAAAAAAAAAAAAAACAATTTTATGGATTGTATCTTTTAGCGAGAATATGCAAAAAGCACCAAAGAAAAGTAAAAAGCTTTATTTTAATAGCCTTATTTTGAAGCACCAATAAATCTTTTATTGCTGCAATACATTGCAGTGGGTGAAATAAAGTTCCAGCAATTCCAACTGAGCACCAAAGAAATGTGCTAAAAAATTGGGAAAAATATGCATTTAAAAAATTGGCAAAAAACAGCGCATGTTACATCTGACATGACTAAATCTGGCAGACGTTTTTTTCTGAAAAATGCTCTGCACCACTAACTCACTATATCTCCTCGATTACAAGGTTTGAACAATGTACATCATTGTTTTAAATCCACCTGTTTCCTTAAACACAAAGAAATTGAGCAGTGTATCACTTTGTGGCAAAAAATAGCACATTCCACTTTTAATTAACAAATTAACAGCCTACCCAAAAGTACAAAATGTTAAAGTTTCTAAATGCCCACATGGTTTTAGAAGACTACAGTTCTAACTTTGCAGTTTGCATTGGAAGAAAACAACCTTATTTCAGTCTCGGAGGAGAATTAACTTTTTTTTTTCTATTTAAAACAATCGGACATTTGTGCTGCATTCTCTTTCTTTTTCTTTTGTTTTCTTAATTGGGTGGACCCATGGTTGGACCTAACGAAACGTTCATACTGTGAAGCCTAGTTTCCTTTTTTAGAATGTTGTTGAGTTGGATGGAGTGAACAATAAAGCCATGCCCTTCCAGGCTTCATTTTAACTGGTTTGAATCCTATGGGTGACATCAGATATTATTGGTTGAGTTGAAAATGCCTATGGCTAATCTACAGGGACTTATTAGCAGAGCCAACTGTAATTAGAAAATGTTGAAACTTATTACTATAAACTGTAATGTGGTATACATGCTACTCTGTTTACTGGCAAACAGGATTTTGACTTATTTAGTTGACAAGAACTGGTTTAGATATTGCTAGTTAAGGCATTTTGAAGTTACCATTTATGACCAAGTTCAGGGAAGTTTTGCATTTGATTTGTATTTGAGCATTAAATGGTCTCACGGGGAGGTAACTTAAACTCCAGGAACCATCGTGTATATTCTTTACTTTGAACACCCTCTCTGTAGGCGGATGTGGGGTGTAGTATTTTAGTCGTCTTGTAAATCCAGGGCAAACAAACACTGCATGAAACACATCTAATGGACTCAGCCACAACTTAATGTTTGAGGTATGGAAGCAACAACACCTGCTGAGTTATAGACGCCTGTGAGGCAAGTTGATCAAATAACAAACGCTATAAGGGTTCTCTATTTACTTGCAATGCTCAGAGGCAAACTTCACAGCAAACAATGGAAGTTGTGCAAAAGTCTAATTGCACAGCGGGAAAAATGAGTAAATCTAAGGCAGGTTGTGGTTTTAAAACTGTATTTTGTAATAAAGTTCTATCTATCAAAGAAAAAAATTGTTAAAATTAAGGTTTTTCTTTTGTTTAGAATTTAAAAAAATATAATGGACATTTTTAAAATATGAGACATTAAAAACATCTCTAGACTTTTTCGAAAGATTTTTTTGTTTATTTTGTTATATATAGCATTTATACAGACAGAATTATTTATGTAAGAGGTTAATTTGTGAGATTGATGTGCTACCCCATGTCTTCCTGGTAAAGGTGGATTTAAAAATGTATTTATTGAGATTAAAATTGCTCTTTAGGTGAGGACATGATCTTTTCTTTAACAGAGAATCCACTAGGGGTGTGTATTAGGACACGATACAATACAATACGTATTGTGATATATCTGAAGACTATATCAGGAGTTTAGGTGGAAAACAAAAGTGAGACACTGAGGGATGCTCATAAATAATGATTTAAATGTCATCTTATCAGCATTCTAATTTGATAAAAATATCACCAAATGAAATATGGCAATATATAGCAGAATCAATTCTTCCCAACAGGCCGAGTGGACAAGTTCCAAAAAATGTCAATGTTGTGAGTCTCTCCAATTTCCAACTTTTGGAAAAGGCAAAAGTTTGATAAAATCATACTCATCCTAGATGGTGATGAGACAGATTATAAGTGGATAATGTCATTCATATTCAGTCGACAACATACATGATCAAACAATCTATAAAGGTATTTCATCAGATTGATCTAGATTTTGGGCACCTAATTAGGTCCTGAAGATAAAATAAATAATGAAAATCTTCAATGTCAATTAAATATACACGTATGTGACCTTACAAAATTATAAAAAGTGCAATATTTGTGCTGTTTTTCTTCTTTTAATAAATAATCAAATGATACATTATTTTAAAAAACTAAATCAAAGTGTTACAATTATTGGTTAATTGGTTAATAAGAATATTAGTTTCCCTTTTTTTTCTTTCTTTAAAGTTTAGCAGTCATGTACATTTTCAACCCATCAAAAAATTTATTTTTATAATGAAGACAGACAGAAAAGAGATGTGTGCTTTAAAGTAAATATTCATCCATGAATAATATGTTTCATTTTATTCCATCTTTGGATTTTTAACAGTTTCTTTTCTGCTTCAAGACGCCTGAACTCCCAGATCACCAGAATCTTTCAAATTCTCTTTTTATGTCTCTCACTGTATGTCCCTAATTTTCAATGAAGCGTTAATTGTGCAGCATTTAAGTGGAAGTGGAGCCTTTCTTATGCTTGTTGAACTGAGTGTTGAGTTGGAAATAGTCATTTCATTAACAGTTAACGCAGTCATTCACTTTTCCAAGAATTGTTTTTTTTTTTTCTCTATTCTGGACAGATGAGTACTTTAGTCACGAGAGTGATTGAGCTGCAGTCCAGGGAAGGACAGCAAGTGCTTCAGTCATCTCTCCTGGTGTGTGTGTGTATGTGTGTGTCTGCCTTTTTTGCTGTTATTTCCTGGACAATCTTCCTTGTATTTCAATCCATGAATTGACTTCAGAAACCTAAACAAACATGCTCAGGCTCCTCTCTTAACAGCTCTCTCCTTTGGGTGATGCAGAGGCTCTCCCCGCCCAGAGATGTAATCTTCCCAGTGTCCTGGCTACCATGGGGCCACCTCTCTGTTGGACATGCCAATAATGCCTCCCCAGGTAGGTGCCCAGGAGACGTCCTGAGCAGATGCTCAGCCCACCACAGTGGGCTTGTCCTCATAGGGGACAGTCCCAAATGACTGAGCTTTTAGCCTTTTGTCTCTAAGGGAGAATTCAACCACACACAGCTGTTTGTTTTGGTCTAGAACTGCTTTTTTGCTCTGAAAAGTATATAGATATTTTTTTTTTTATTAAATGATTTAGTTTGTCAGAACTACCATCCGATGTGATGGTGAGAGGTGTTTTAATCTTTCAGCTACCACTGCAGGATCAAATCTAGCTGTTTGTTTGTTTGGTCTTAGTGAGCATGGTATTAAAACGATGCTGCACGGGGAGAAAAGGTGAGAAAAATGTCAGACAGGTGAGACCTGAGGTCAGCTCATCTGTTCAGCAAAGATGTTTTCATAATTAACATGGTGTCCCTCACGCCTCTCTCATCGAGCAGCTGTCCTCCCTGTCCAGAATGTGAATGTTACTGTATGAGAAGGTCCCTTGTACTGGAGATAGAGGTGGACAGCTGAGTCTTGACCTGAGGACCTGGCTTGTCGGCGCTGAGTCATACATTTGTGGTCACCCCTCGCTGCACCGGACAGCAGAAACAAGCGAGTTGGGGAGTTTTGTCCTTCAGATGCACCCGTCTGCAACCCATTAAGTCCTTGGAGAACAGATCTTTGCTTTGTTTGAACCCATAAAATGATAATAAATGTGTGTTTTTATGCAAACACATTTAGAAATAGAGTAAAAATCGCTTCATTTGTGTTAAAGCCCTCACATCACACGGGCTTGTCATTGTGCTGTTAGATTTGTTAATGCACATTTTGAATAAAATTGCAGCATAGGATAATGATATTCTTTTATGGGTTTGCTGTCATCTTGCGTGTTTGCACATTATGAGCTAATACATAAAGTATAAATGGTAGGGGAAAAAACAAAAAAGCATTGAAAAGAAGTGAAATGCATATGCAAATATGTTGTTTTGAAAAAAAAAAAAACACAGACCCCAAAGTATAGAACTAGATGTAACATCAGATGATTTAAGTCTACATTCTTTCTTAATTTATGTGATTTGTATGTGTTAGTATTAAATGAATTCTGAATAAAATGAAGGTAGAAAAATTGGATTTGTGAGCTTTTCCCCTCCGTTTAGGGTGCTAAATCATTACAAGTAACCTTTGAAATTTTAGTTGTGCATTTTTAATAGAAAAAAAACACCACAAGCTGTTTTTTTTTATTCTTTTTCTTCCCCATCCAACGCTCTTTTCTTTTTCCTGGGCATGGGTATAACAGAGTGTGTGCTGACCCTGACAGGAAAAGAACAGCCTTTAATAACAGACGTCTAACTCTGCAGGGAGCTTCTGTTTGATTTCATTGCTTGAGGCAAAGCTGTCTGAATATTACCTAAACTCCCCCTGTGCCATGACAGGAAGCTCAATCTCACTGTCTGTGCTCTTCATACTTTTATTGGCGGCAGGAGGACCAGGGTAGTGGGTGAATATGGGTGTGCATCAGCATGCTTCAGATCAAAGCAGTGTGACAGACAGAGGTGATGCTCTCCTATGTGTTTGTGCAAAAAAAACAGCAAGGAAGAAGTCATTTTAATTAATTCGACTAAATGCTCAGACTATTGAAATATTCATTTCTGCCCTTTGACCCATGAGTTTGCTCATCACTGTTAAAACCTTTGTCCTGAGGCAGATCAGTATGGACACGGCTTAGACCCAGGCATAGCAGCCCAGCCAGCCAACCTCATAACAACACTGCTGATTTGTTGCAAACTCCCCAAGCTCAATCGCCTCATCAATCAAGCCCGTAGTCCTGCTGATGAAAACACAAGCACTCAAGAGATCCTGTGCCCTCTCATGCGATACTCAAGGCATTATTGCACTTGTATTTTATTTATGCCTACTAACAGTTTTACGCCTCAGACCTTGGGGATGATAGCCTCCATAACTCTAATAAGAATTTGAAGGAGAATCAAATTTTGCAAGTAAACCATTCAGAAAGTCAGGAGCAATTAGAAATGTATGCGTATGCGTAGCGGGGCGGCCCCTGAGCGGCTTTGCCACACTGAGGGTTACAGCAGACAAGTCCTTATGTGGAAAAAGTCCGCCTTTTATTTGGAGTTTGACACCTCAGGCTCTCTCCAGCTGTCCATCCTCTCCAAAAATGCTACCCAGCAGCTATTTATGCTTTTGGCACAAACCATTATGTTAATTAAAGGGGTTTCCTCCCACATACTAATACATAATAATACAAAACAAACGTGTCTAAAAAAAAAAATTTGATAAGCAGTAACTTTCAAAAGGTATTTTTTTTAAATAACTTTTTTTTCATATACTGTATTACTATAATACCTGCATTAACACCACTAACTCTCCCTATTAAAGTGGTTTCTACCAACTGCTTAAACAGGTGTTCAAACATTTGCCAAAACACATTGGTGGAGACCAAGACAGCTGAGTTCCTACAATTTAAATACATTAACAGTGAATGCATTAAAGATTAAGCATTGCAATGTGTTGTAGTCTCCCTACAGCAGCAACAATGTTTGCAAAGGCTACTGTTTACAGAAGTCTGCAGCAGTTGTACGTAATAACTCACACCACTGGATAATCAAAACTCACAATAAAAATTAAAAATAAATTAATCATAACCGTATTTAGTAGATAACAGTTTTAGAATGCACAAACTTAAGGAAAGTGGAGAAATGATCAGAACTAGGGTCCAGAGACTGCATCACGTAGTGTTATTCTGTTCCTCCACTGTATTAATAGCTTATTAATTTCCAGCCAAAATAATTATTCAAAAGCACCTGTTCAAAAATTGCTGAGAGCTATTTAAAAGTTCATTATAGCTGTGATGATTGTCTATGTGTGTCGCTGGTTTTTGCAGCTGGGTTTTTAGGTCAGTTCAAAAGAAAAAAAAAAAAAAAGGTGTGCATTTTTCAACTCTGGCCTTCCAAAATTTCCTGAAAGGAAAAATGATGTCATGTAACATTGAACGGGTTTTATGTGTGGCACTTCCTTAATTGCCCCAGCTAGTTTGAGTTTAAACCAGCATGGGCTGAACGCTGCTTTGAACTGCTAAAATGTGGTCTGTGTTGAAGAAAAGCAGCCCCTGATAAATAACCAACCAATTGGAGGAAGCCGCATGATCAAAAACAGAGAAGTAATGATGGACTCTCATAACATTTTGTGATACGGCATCATTTGTTGCTGATGATTTATCAACACGAGAGGACATATAATAAATGATAAAATATCCACACATTTTTGGTTGCCAAAGCGACGCTCATCTTCAACTTTCTGTGTTTGCTTTGAAGTAAATTTTTCACCCACTTCCCTGAACTGTGTTTCTGAAATACATTTTTAGTTAGGCCACCTGTTCGCCTAAATCCTAAGCTTACCTGAGCAGATGGTAGGTTGTGAGTCAGGTGAAGCTGTGAAGACAGAGTGGCAGCCACTTTATTTTTGAACCGAGGGGAAGTGTTGGCCATGTGACGGGAGAATTTTGGTCCAAAGTATTAAAGTATTTTAAGTTTTTTAGTTTTTTTTTTTTTTTTTTTACTTAAAAAAAACACACTTTATGAAGTCTTGAAAAAAAAACTGAATTACAGCACAGAGAGACTGGAGGAACAGGATCAGATAACTTATCACAACATGGATGATTAAAAAAATAAAAAAATAAAACTATTTAAGACAAATTCGGAGATGAACACCTATTCCGTCCTGAAAAGTAATTACATTCCTGTTGCTAAATCCTGACAGTAAAGCTGGCAGAAAATTGCAAAATGTATGATCACATAATATAATAGGCTTTTCATTTGACTGTCCCATCATGAATGCAGAGGTTGATCCGACTGTAATTACACGATGTGTTCCATTAAGTTCACGTGTTGTTCAGATGAATTTTCATGACGTGAATTGCTGTTTAATAATTCCAGGAGCTACTACGGAAAAAGATAAAAACATAATTAAAACAGTTAAACAAGATTACTTACAAATCTTGCAAAGTAAGACTGTAAGTACAAATCCACACTCTGAAAGCTTCGGTGCTTAAACCAGTCTATCAATTTAATTAGAAGTTCCATTCATTAGGACTTCATATCTGTCATGAAGATGCAGTTGGCGTGAATTGTAGGTGAGCTGCACAAAATGTGAAGAATGAAGTCAACAATCAGAAGAGCACATCTACTTTAAAGCGTACTCATTTACCATTTTATGAGATATATTTTGCTAGTACCGGGTCGGACCCCCTTTTATCTTCAGAAATGCTTGAATCCTTTGGGGCATAGATTCAAGAAGGTCCTGGAGACATTCTTCAGAAAGTTTGGTCCATATTGACATGAAAGCCTCACACAGTGGCTGCAGAATTATTGGCTGAACATCCACGACCTCTGACATCAACGAGGCATTTCCACCCACATAACTGACACTCATCGGATATATTCTCTTTTTCTGACTATTTTCTGTAAACCTAAGAGATGGTTGGGGGAGAAAATACCAGTAGATCAGCAGTTTCTGAAATACTCGACAACCATGACACATTCAAAGTCCCTTAAAGGACTAGTAATGGGCAGGGACAAAGCTAAAATGCATATCCAGATATATTCCATATGTTCTAATGTATCAAAAATAACAAATAATTACCGTTGACAAACGCAGGTTTTTGTAAAATTTGACAAAATCAACGACAAATTTCGCCCAGCTTCAGAAACGGCTCGATTTGGGTCACGTGACGCGTTGACGTCATATGGGTAAGACAGCGCCAGCAGCAGAATGCAGGCGGACCCAGGGTGTCTGCAGATACGTGTATGTGTGTGCGCTGCGGCAAAGTTGAATCCTATAAATGTCGGTGTTATGGTACGATGGAGTATTAGGGCCACAAAAAAGAAAAAAAAATTTAAATTATGATTTTTAAAGTCGTAAATTTACGAGATTTGCAATCGAAATGAGTCTATTGCGATGAACACTGTGAGCAGAACCAGACCGACTAAACTGTGAAAAGCTTCTGATTTCAACAGGTAAACTGAATGTTTAAAACATTGCACATGTTTGGAAGTTTCTTTGTTTGATTTGTAGTTTATTAATCATTGATGGTGGCTTGCAGGATCTCTGCAGCTCCGTTGATGAAACCATCGACACGCGCAGCTGTCCACTTCAGTCATTTCTTCCTCCGTGAAAGATCAGATCTCATTCATTTCTGTGTGATGCTTTCATCTGAAGAGGAATCGTTTTTGGAAATTTTCAGTGTACTTAGCTAACGTGAGAGACTGTTGTCATCCCCTGTTGTTGTGTTGAAACGGGACGATTCACGTGGAGCTCTGTTTACATTCTCCTTTGGTTTCTGCGCATGTCAGAGACATGCAGTAAGGTGGTGAAAGAGCTTCCGGGTATGTGAATAAAGTGAATAATAAATTGGCGGACGGTTCTCTGCAAACATGTTCTCTAAGCTTCTTATTTTTGAATATGACACTCTGCATTACCGACCCGGATAGTCAGCTTCATTGATGATGATTTGATTTCGAGTCGCAAAAGGTTCAGAATTTCTTTGTTTTTCAAACCGATCTGTAAATAAAGCTTCACGAGATGCTCCACGTCTTCCAGCTTCGAGCATGGCTCTGATAAACTGACAGCTTTGGTTTTTCTCATTAAATTACGACTTAAATCGGCATTCTCAGCGTCAGTGTCATTGCCATTGTGAGCTCTCACTTTACGCACTGCCGGCTCAAATTGATCGGGCTTTACAGTCCTCAAACCACAAACACCCGGCGCCTCTGAATCATCGTCACTTTCAGAACAAATGTTTCCACAATCTGAGTCTGAAGACACAATTGTGGAATTGAAAGCTATCGAACACACGCAAAGGAGAAGTTATCTTGCTTCTGTTACCCATGTGACGTCACACGCACCACGTGACCAAAACGGAGCGTTTTCCCGGAAGTGGAAATTTGCATATGGATTGGCCGCAAAAAAGCCGTTTTATTTCAATATTTCTTGCTCAAAACACACCAAAACATTTGGAAATTGTAAATATAAGGCAAAATACAGTTAACACCGAAAATGACCCACAACCCCATTACTAGCCCTTTAAATCTTAATTCTGATGCTGGGTTTAACCAGCAACAGATTGTGTTGACCATTTCTACATGCCTAAATGCATTGAGCTGCTGTCTTATGATTGGCTAATTAGAAATTTGCAATAACGAGCAGTTAGACAGGTGTACTCAATAAAGTGGAGAGTGACTGTACATTTCTTTGTGGTCTTCTTAGGTGATGCTTTTACATTTTATCTCAGGACAGATATATCTGTCACCTTTTTGATAGCTTAGTTCTTGATCACGCTTGAATGTATTTATTTTATTTCAGGTGTTTTCTGTAAAAGTCCTCCTTTGGTCTGATGGTGACAAGACACCGTCTGAAAGCAGCAAAACTGAAGAATTGTAAGGAGCCGTAGAGGTTAGTAAATGAACAACTTAACTTGGTGGATTCTGCATAATTACCTCATTTTAATATAAAATAGTTAAGCTCTTTTTTGTTCACTGAAAAAAAAATGTGAAAATGTCATAAGATCAAGCTTTGTCGTCTCCTGAAAAAACCCCATAACATTTTAGATTTCACCTGTCACCTGACTCCATCTCCGTAAGACAAAATCAAAGGGCAGATTAAGCATATCTTTGTTCATGTGCTGCTAAAGAAACATAAAAAGAACTCTTTTAACAACCAAAAGGCTTATCTCTAAACTATCCTTTTATCTAAAGTTTTGGAGAAGCTTGTCTTCCCAAATTGTATCATAGATGAATCATAAAAGTGTTTTTTAATAGCTTCCAGTTGGATTTTTCTGAAGATCCCATAAAACAGGGTCAGCCCTCATGAAAAACTCTAATGATCTACTCAGCACAGATAGATGATTCGGCTTGGTTTGAGTTCTCTTAGATTTAAGCACTGCCTTTGATAATGTAGATCTTCATGCATCATTCAGAATCTTAAGTTTTGAATCTTGGTTAATTTTGATCATGTCTCTTTAACAGAATATCATAGCATAACTACATATTTTCGTATCAGGAAGAATTCCAGGGTCAAGGTGTGCACTAGAGGTCATCCTTTGGCTTTTTCTGCTTTATGATGAGATTATTTAACAATATTGTGTGCAAAAAATGGGCTGTGTGGGCCAAAAAACAAATCTAAGACCCCACCACCACATTCATAAATCTTACAGCCAGAGTCTGATAGTAAGCTTTATTAACTATATATACATATATATTACTTACAAAAGAATTTTAAAAAACTTTTTTTCTCAGTTGCCAATGCAAAAAAGTTGCTTTTAATCGCCCTGCACTGACGACTTTAATGCACATTCCGCAGGTCTTGGTTGGGTTTCCTAAAAAACACTGCAGCTCAACTAATTACCAGTTATAAAAAGAACAAACACATAACCTCTGTGCTTTCCTGCACCGCTGGCTCCCTATTAGATTCTGTATTGATTTTAAAATCTTACTGCTCACTTTTAGAGCTTTAAATGGTCTCGCCCTTAAATACATCACAGGCCTATTAACCTAGTAGGCACACATGAGCGCTAAGATGTGCAGGCGGTGTCTTGCTATCTATTGCCAGGTCCCAGTTTGTGACAAAAGGACATTTGTTCTTTTCCATTGGCGCCCCTCTTTTTTCAGAGCTGTCTGCTCATTAAACTCAGACACACTAAGCTGCGAGCTACCGGCAAAAATAACACATTTATCATTGTGAAAGTCTTCAATATATGAGTGGGTACATATTTACTCAAAGAAATCAATATTGGTTTTACATAGAGTTTAATTAAAATTTTTATAAACTGATAACTTGACTTTCTTTTGTTCATTTTCAGCTTTAGGAACTCAGAGTGCACTCTCTCCCAACATCCGTAACAGCATCGTCACATTTGCCGCTAGAACGTTCTTCTCTTTACAGTAATTTCTGTTTTGAGCTTAACTGAAACACAAGAGCCCAAACGCTGCATGTGGCCAACATTCGCTTTGTGTTCCTTTCCTTTACTGAACCGTTTATGATCAGACCACCTCCTGCTTTTCTTTCTAAGGTGGCCCACTCTAATGAGTGCCCAGCATCAATCTGCAGATATGCAATCCAAGAAATACAAAGAAAAGTGTTTAAAGCAGAGCTGGCAATTAGGCATAATCATGCAAAGTTCAATTTATGACACTTGTGTCAATTTCCAGAACAAACGAGAGAAATATTGAACAGTTAAAAAGCATGTGATGGGGTGTTAGTGCTTTTTTTATGTGCTTGCTGTGAGCTTGTTTATATAAAATGTGCATTGCTTCCAAAGAATTGCTTTGTTCTCCAAAACTTCTCTTCCACTTTGCTCTCCATATATTTAATGACCTTTCTGCCCTACACCTCAAATAGTCAAACATAAGAAAACACTTTGTGCAAAATTCCCTCACAAACTAGCTAATTACGCTGCACACAAGAGACACTTTCTTTTTCAAACAAAAAGAGACGAGCACTGCTCGGTTGGTAGTCGCATTCACCTCCAAAGTTTTATAAATAGTCCTTTTTTCTATCAGAGGTTGACTACAAAAACAGAGGAAGCAGCAGCCATGTCCACTTTGTTATCTGGATTCAAAAAGCAGCAATAGTAAAAATAACAGTCCAACCACTGCTCATTAAAGCTGCTCTTTTCTTTTAAGCTTTAACATCTTTCATGTACTGTACCTATTATGAGGAACAGAACAATAAAAGAAATACAGAGACAGTGTGTCTGTATTTTTTTTTTTCTTGTGACACTGTAAACATTTTGATATTATAACACTCATAACTGTTGCTACAAGCTTAATGTATTATTTAACACAGACTGATCTGGTAAAAAAAAAAAAAAAAATATATATGAATTCACATTCCTCGAAAGCTTTGCTTTCCCTTCCAGGCATCAGATAGCAGCCTTTGCATTTCACAAAATCTACCTTTAATTGTGAGAGAATTGCTAAGTGCAAAAGTGAAATACCCTGGAAGAGCAAGCATAAGCCTTTAATTTAATAACAGAGCAGCTTAGAAGGGGGCTTAGAGTCCACCTCTGCTTGAAGTGTTCTCTGTGGGGACGGGATCCACTTCTTCTGGAAAACATGTTGATTAGGAAACGGAGCAGTGTCTAATAATGCCACAACAACCCCCATGAGGACCTAAAAAGCAAGCAAAAGCACTTTCCACACATCCGACATGTAGAATCAGTGAATTCATCTGTGTTAAAGTAAATATACAAAGTAATTTGGACATTAATAACTTTTTCAACAAGGCTGCCTGCCAGTTTGATAAAACCTCATAAATAAAAAAAGTGTGAAAAATAGTTTTGTTTGTAGGGCAGAACTGTAAAACAATCAGTTAAAAGTGTATCAATTACTACTAGAATGAAAGAATGCTGCCTTGTGTAAGGTGTCATCTGTCACCAAGGGTTATTTTTAAAAAAAGTTTGTATGTTAAATTCCCACCAGATAAACAAATGAAAGATTTTTTTGTAACCCTAAGTCCTCTTAAGAAATTAAACAGTTGATCTAAGAGAAATGAACAGATGTGCTCCTTTCCACAATATAAAACTTGATATAAAAAACAAAAATTCAGTAGATCTCTCTGAAGAAAAAGCTCGTAATCTCCTGAGCTCTGATTAGACATTAGTGTTGGCAGTATTTGTCTGACATTTGAGACTCGGTTGCTGCCAAGAGACGTCTCGTCAACTTCCGTGGTTCTCCACTTGCTTGAGAATGTCACAGTGCACAAAGACGGATGATGTGTCCCCATTGTTGCCGCTGTTGTTTCGCCTCTGACATTTCACTCTGAGTTGATTATCAGCTGCAGTTTAAGTTGTTTGTTACTGCATTCAACATTCTGGGCGAACACAAATTTGCGTGTTTATTGCCCAGAGTGGAAGCCGGTTAAGCTACATATGCAATTCAAAGCTTTTTCCTCCACATCTAACCAATCATTTCTGTCATGCCTGTGGCTCACTGTGAAAACTATTTTCTTTGCTGCTGCCCATGTGCAAGAATAAAAAAAAAAATTAAAAGAAGGTTTATTTTGTTCGGTCACTGGCAGACGGACCCTGTGGAACTCATTTCTGACAAATGCATTTTTCAGCAAGTTGCTCATGTCACGTTACAACAGAATTAGAGTGTATTATCACGACAAAATATTATTAAGTGGTAAATTGTGAACTTTATGCCTTGTAGCTGCAGCAACATAATTACTTTATGTATAAATTTTACAGTGTGCTGCGTAGCATTACAAACACAATTTAATGTGAATACCTCACTGAGTAAAAGAAGAGCTATGACAGGAAGGAGAGGAAACAGATTCATATGTATTGTTAAACAAACCAGCTCTGTTTAAAAACCTCTGTTGTGTTTTCCCTAACTCTTAGTTAATTGTCATTTTGGGAACAACATTTTATTTAGTCTGTTTAGTAACCGGGGTTTTATGGTAGAAAAAAGAACCAAATGTCAAGTTTCACACTGGAGCACACACCGTAACAATCGATCAACAATCGATATGACCCACCTGTCTCTATCGGAAGGAAATTTGGATCCAAATGAGTGTGATTAGACCAGAGCAATCTGAATGTTTTGTTCTGATTATGGGTTTATTTGAATTACTTGTGGCCATGTAAATATAGCTACTGATAGTCAGACAATGCTGCAAACAAAGTATTTGGCTACATAGCAGCTCTATTGTTTTCAGTAGAACTCAGATACATACAATTTCACTTAAGGTTCCTTTTTCTATTATTTTAACTTCAGATAGGTTTTAGATTAAAATTGCTATGGTTCGTTAATTTAACTAAAACATGTGAGTCAAGACAAAGAGGTCTACGACCTAGAATTTACATTTAAGTTTAGAACATTATGTCTTGTGAAGGGAATTGCTTCATTCCTCGATACATGTCTGTTACAGACCAGGCGCATCATGCCTGTCTGCCTTCATGCATGCTTCAGAGTAGCTGATATTCCAGAACATGAAGTGGGAATTGTTTTTAATGTGCTGGAAATAATACCATATGTGAAACATACTGCTAACTCTGTAGATGTTCATTGTTGCAGTCATAACCCAACTTCTCTGTTTCTGATTCTCTGGAGAGATTTTTTGATGTCAGGCTGAAACCAAGTCTCACGAGGCATCACTTCTGCAAGGACCATAAAAGTAACAGCAACATCACTCCTTTCTATAAAATGGAGCAATCCCAAGAGACTCCTGACAAAGAGCTGATTAATGTAGCTGCTGCATAAAAGGCTTTTCAAATGGAAGTGACTGCTATACTTTGCAACTCATTCTCAGTGGTCTATCACTGTTTTATTACTGTTACTCTGAGAATTTTGATTTTTATTGCAGATAACTCAGTTACTGTATTTCCTTAAAGGAAAAGTTGTCTGACTTTTGAATGCTTAGAGCTCAGTTAAGGGAAAATATTGTTTTGAGTTATCACATATATCAATTTAACTTTATTTATTTATCATTGTAACAATAAACCCTAATTTTGATGATGAAGTTCTGCGCAAAGGCAAGAACAATGGCACGTATATGATTAAAGATTATTTTTGCTGAGAAAGAAATATACTAAAGACTTCAACTTTTGTAAAAAACATTTAAGAATGATGTCAAACTGTCAAAGTAAAATTTAAAAAACTGCACCACTAATTCCCACTGTACTTTTTGATTATGTTTTGTTAATTTTACATTAAATACATGTTAATGAATTTGATTTTTTGACCAATCAGATTAAAAAATCAGTTTACATTAGCTGAAACATGCATTTTTTTTCCCCAAAAAATGTCAATCTTCCTCCTTCTGTCCTTCGATTATCTATGTTGCCCAGTTGCATTTATTCTATGTTTTTACTCCACAAAGCAAAATAGAAAGAGGCAGCAGTATTATCTAACTGAAAAGAAAGGAGTTCAACACAAAATAGAAAAGTCTTAATAAGATTATAGGTAGTGCATGTGTGGAATACCCTAAAGTCACCATCATAAACTGTAAAATTCTCTAAAAAGTATTCTATAAAAAAAAGACATTTAAAGACATTTAAGGACAAATTTAGACTAATGCAAAAGTTGGTAGAACAAAGTATGATAGCATGAAAATGAAAAATTAAGGGATTGCTTCTTTGACAACAACAAAATCAAACATGACAAAAGGAGGTTTTATGAATATATATAATATATATAATATATATATAAATATATATATATATATATATATATATATATATATATATATATATATTTAATAAAAATGTGCACTCCGATAAACTGGTTCCCTGACCATGGTTTACCCCACCCTTGCCCAACAGGTTAGGCTCTGGGAGCCCTGTGACCTCAAAATGGAGACAGTAGGTTAAGAAAGTGGATGGGAAACTAAAAAGGCATATTTTTCCTGTCAAACCCCTCACCATTTAACCACTCACTGTAGCTCTTTGGATTTTTTCAATCTTGTTGATTTTGCCTTAAACCATTTAAATAAATAAATAAATGTTTTTTATTTGATTCATATAGTTATTCTTTAGTTTGGGAAGGTAACACGTTTAGAGCCTTTTTCTGTGACGTGTCATTAAAATCCCCACAGCTTCTTCACTATCATCATCTTTCTACACGATGCCACAAAGTGAAGCAAGACGATGGTCTTTAGATAAGTGCTGGGTTCTCTATCTGGATCTGAATCTGAATCCTGTGAGGACACAATCTGCAGCAACCACTAAACTTTCTGGTTGCATTCTTCAGCAAAACAACAGACTTCTCCTTTTCTCATACAAACTCTTCGGAAGGGGGGAAATCAAGTTTAAATTCTTTTATTTTGGAAAAATAGCAGGTCTGTCCCTCACTCAGATGCCCAAAGGGAATCTGATGAGGTTTTTTTTAAGATATTTAATGCTAAGCTCCATAAGATTGTGCTTTTCTCTTTTACTGGTCATCTGCAACACAGACATTATTCATATACAATTGCAGTATTCTTCACAATGACTCACTGTCATTATAAGATAAGTGTGTGTGTCGCAGAGAAAGAGCCATTTGTCCATGAGACGGTGGTATGGAGCCTGAGCAAACACAGATAAAGTCACTGTTTTCTCAAGTGTTCTCTGAGCATCTTTCAAACTCCAACATGCTAAAATGGTCTCCATGAAGAAAACAAAAGTCTGCAAGGGGAATCAATAAACAGGTGAGAAGCAAATTCAGACCTGCTGTACAGCCATCAAGTGGTTTTATAACTGTTGATATGCATGGGCGCTTGTGTTGCTTTTACTGAAGGGCTTTTTTGAGAGGTAAGATAGAGGAGAAAAGATGGAACTCATTAGCAGATGCCATCAGGGGTATTTGCATTTGTAAAATTAAATACAAGATGGTTTAGTGGGCAAATGATCAAAGGACTTATTGCTGTTTTAAATTAAATCAGTTTAAAACTGTGTGTAATTTTGAAATTTCACATTCAAATAAGAACTTTTTTTTTTTATTGGCAACAATTTGTTAGCAGTATAAAATGTGCTGAAAGCTGTTATAAATTCTCTTAATTTTACTAAAACTTGCATGGACTAAAAGCGGCTATATACATTTTTTATGTGTTAAACCACTGAACCAAATAGATTAATGGTACATCAAAGCACATTCTATTTTCATTTTTAAAAGCAATTTTATATTTTGGAATTGCCATCATAGCCCAGATATTTCATTGAAGTCCCACCCAATCATCCTTTGAAGATGGGCCATAAGTTTCCATACATAGAAGAATGTTTAATGTAAATATATATATATTTCTTTTATTTCATTCAGATGGTACGTTTGACTAAAGAGCAACAAATAGAAATTATACTGATAGCTGGATCAGGAAGCAGTTGCATGCTTGCACGGAATTTTAACAGAGAACATGGAACAGGCATCACACACAACACTGTGGTAAAACTTATTTGTAAACCTTAGAAAACTGGAACTGTGGAACACACGTATCAATCTGTGCATTCAAAACAGCAGTAATCATATAGCGCACATTAAATAAATAAAAAATGTGTCCAATATAGAATGTTTATTTTTCCTATTTATGGAAACTAATGGCCCACCATGTATTGTAAAAGTGTTCGCAGTGGTCTATTAATAATTATTCCTTCATTTTTAACTAAAATTAAAAAAAAAAACCTATGTTTTTCTCTGGGACAGTTTTTGCAGAGCGCCAGTTTTCCATTAGACATTTACCTCTAAATTGTGGGCAAGACTATTGGCATGGAGTAAATCTTCCCCACTTTCTATCATTCATCTGTTTACCCACTCTACCACTGGCTTACAGCCCCCAGAAACCCCAATCTAACAATCTAGCTATCCAGTCGTACAGTTTCAAGTGAGGAAATCAAAATCAAAGACGTTCACGGATCTAGTTGTTAAAGCATAAGAATGGAGTGAAGCTGGAAGCTTGTGACCCGCCAATTGTAGCCCCATTGTCCAAGCTACAAGCTTTTTCAAATGGCATTTTTTGTCTGCTCCTGATTCACACTGATTTGAATAAAGAAATACAATTTCCAGCATTTTATTTATCCACATATATCTGTCCTCCATCATAAGAAAATGCCACAGAAACATGTTCAAAATACCAAAAACACATTTTTTTTATAATTGAAGTAAGTCTAAAAAGATTTTTCATAAGTCACATGATCCAGAACTGTGCTTAGTTTACAGGTGTAATCTGTGTTTAATTATCAAACAAGTGAACTACAACAAAGAGATGCTAATCAAATTAAACTGAATGCTGGAATCTAAATAAAATGTTCAGAAATAAAGCATAAGTACAGAGCAGGTTTGTTGAAGGCCATTTGCAGACATGTAACTTAAGGGTTCAAAACAACATACAAATGAAAAAGCTACACAGTCATTCAATCCTGTTTCTTCAGTCACAAACTATTGTTTTTCTAGAGCCCAGTTGTTCTCTCTCCTGTCCTGAACAGATGCCATAAAAGTTCCACAGTCACATGAAAAACCTTTGCATTCATTTAATAATTGCATTTCTGAATGCATGCTTTAAGTATATATTAGATTTCTGTTAAGACAAGGTCCTATATTCCCAGCCTGTTCCCTCTTGTCATTTGCTTTGACACTTTTTTGACACCTTCTTTCATTTCAAAACGTCAAACTCCCACAGCTCACACCGTGTGGGGCAGTTAAGACCGAATCCATCTGAGGTTTATTGGTAGCATAGCCCTTCACGCTAAGAATGTCACACATACACACAAATGGATAATGGCTAAAAATACTTACATTCAGATTCTATATTTCGGTTGGACAATTGACAGTCGTAGAATGGAGGTAAAATGTGACAATGACTGTTTCTATGCTGATAAAAATGACTGCAAATCTTTTTTTCCCTTTGGTTTATTTAAAGGATAATATTATTTGAATAAAGTTTTGCACAGTCACAGCATTTATGCCACATATAATGAATAAGATAAACGTAAATGTAGACATGGGAAAAAAAAGTAGTGCAGGAAAAAGTTTTATGATTGAGAGGCAAACAGTTCTGATCAGGTTATGCACCTTGAGCAAAAGAAAATAGATTAAAAATGTGACTCTGGTTTGTTTTGATAGATTCATAGCTACTGTGCTGAACTCAAAATTTGAAAAGAAGAAAGTAAATAAAAACCTTAACCAGGCTGACATCCTTCAGATTAGTTTTAGTTTTCAAAGTTCCAGTCCACTAAAAATTGTGTTTTGGGTGTTTTTAACATGCTTTTATACATTTTTTCATAATGAATAGGAATATACATAAAGAAATTGAATCTAAAATTGTATTTCTGAGTATTTATTTAATTGTTGTGAATCAGGAGCAGATGAAAAAATGCAGTTGGAAAAAGCTTGTAATGTAAAATCCAAAGCTAACAGGTTACAAGCATCCTGGTCTGCTTCACTCTGATGCATCAACTTGCAAACTTATTCCGCGAACATTTTGGTTTTCCTCATCCAAGCTGGAATTTGGCTCAAAACTATATGGGTGGATAGCTAGATTGCCATTTTTGTTTGGTTGCGGTTGTGAGGGGCTGTAAGCTAGCTGTGCAGAGTATACCCAAAGGGATCTTGAGGAATCAGGGAAGGCTTTTTCTGTGCCAACAGTCCAGTCTAAAACTTAGAGGCAAATTTCTGATAAACACCTGCTTTAGAACCAAAATCATCATTAAGAGACCACTGGGAACACTTTTATTTATTCGAAAGCTGATCGGAGTGGGAGCCGTTTGGACACCGTAGTTGAGTCATTGGTTAGGGTCCTCATTGCTGTGTTGGTTTGTTGCTTCAAATTATTTGTACAGTTTGATTGGTTTCTTTTGCTCTTTTAGTAAAATTTCAGATGTCAAATGTGTATTCCATGTGAAAATGAAACTTTTAGGCAATATTAAAGACTGTTTCAAAGCCACTGTTTAACCCTTGAAACCTTTAAATGCTGTTTGGAGCTTTAGAATTGAATCTGCAGATGACACAAGAGTTCATCCTGAATACTCTGTCCTTTTATGAACAGTATCTTGGTCAACTAGTAAAGTGGCTGTAAATCTAGATGACACCACAAATCTCACATTGACAGAAGTGTGAAGATCCTTGTGGGGTAAATAAATACACCGAGGCATCAAGAAGACGTGTGACCTAGTTGGCTTAACCTGCCATTGTTCAAGTTTGGTCTCAGAGCCAGCTGTGACATGTCTTCTGCTGTCAGCTGGAATCATGAGCTGTAGGACAGATGGACAGAGAAGATTCTGGCTGCTTACATTCTTGTGCCTCTCCAGCTCGCCTGTGTAGGCGAACTTGCCATCTTTAAGTGCTGTATGCCTGCGCACAGCCCGGCCGCCTGGGAACACACTGGCCATATGCACAGTAATGTTGGCAGACAAGCAATGTTAACGGCGGAGGAAAAGGCCATTCAACTCTGCTCACTTGGTCTGTTTTGGCTCCTGTTGTCTAGACAGCACCTAGAAACATTAAGACGCATTACATGCAGCACACAGAAGCAATGACTGAGCAGAAACCATTTAAATGTCAAATCATTCAAAATTGTGTATACAATAACTAAGTTACGTCATAGTTGGGTGGAGAAGGATTTATTCTCATGCATTAGTAAAAAGTAACGCTTTGAATTTATTTCTGATTAAATACAAACTGTAAGTGCAACAAAATACTTCCTGTGAGAAAACTAGAAAAATCTACAGAATTGGCATGTTGGACCTGTGCATTAGCAAGCTGATACACGTTGTCACGATTAGCGTATCGTGCATCTGCTAATGACGTCAGTTGCTAGTCCAAGTGCTAGTGTCACAACAACTATAACCTCTTCCGTGTAATAATTTGCACATTTTACAGTTCTGCACAGACTTGGCACATAGAAGTTGAACACTTAGTACCGAACCATCTTTTTTGTGTTATTTTTTTTTTTAATCCCTAAAAGAATGGTCTTCTCTTCTAATTATTAATTGGCAAGTAATGGATCTTTTCCAGTCTTTCAGCCTCTGTATTTGGTCTGCACCCTAATGCTTGTTTGTTTGCTTACAAAACATAGATTTCAACAAAACAGTTGTAATATCCAAATGAAGTGAATTTTTCTGTAAATTCTAGGCTAAAATTGGACCTAAACTTTAGAAAAGTGGACCCCAAGCAGTGAGTCACATGGTACTGGGCCAAAGTGACATGATTGACATTATTTCTGTTTCATTAAATGTTCAATTCTGATGGAAGTTTTATTTTGCAAGACTATTGGATTCTTTCTACTACATCTATGACTCACTCTTGACACATGTCAGAATCCTCACATCTGTCGCAAGTCTTAAAAGTCTGATAAGTCTGAGGTTGCCGTCCAGTTTCATCTTTAAAGAAAAATATCACATTTGAGTGGATCCTTCATGAAAACTAAACTACAAAGACAGTTTAAACAAGCTCTAGATACTGTGAAGACAATGGAGATTACGCTTTTCTTTAAAAGTTGAGGGAAATTGGAAACTTTCAAAAAAATTAGGATTTTGCCAAAATTATCCTTTAACAGACTGGTCAATGAAATATTGTCAATGAAACCAGTTTATGGGCTGATTAATATATAGAGACCACTGCTTTAGAACATACTGTATTGCAGTTTTTCCAAAATATTAAAATACATTTTCTGAAACATTTAACCAATTTAACCAAACATCTAACACAATTTTCAAAATATAGGCTAAATATACAAAATTCTTCACATTATTCTGGATTTTAATTTACTTTGTTTATTTTTATTGTAAATTCAGCTTCACATTTACTGCAGTTCACCACCATTTCTCTGTGGGTCAGACCAGAAGACTTCATCCACATCACTGGCCACACAACAGGAAAATATAATCTTGTTTGTCTGATCTGGTCATGAAAATGTAAATGTAAATGCCAACTGTGTTTTAAAATTGAAAATGTGTCTTTTGTTCTGAAATGAGTAGATAAGAGTTTTGCAATTGTGTGTTAACTGCAAATTGTGTTTTAAGTTTTGACCAAAGAGTGATGCTTTTGAGAAAAGAGTTAAAGCAGTTCAGCCAGTTTGGAGAATGGCACTTAGTGTTTTAGCAATTGGGAAAAACTGTAATATGGCCCCATGCAAGCCAAAGCATCCCATGTTCCCATGTTTATCTACAAAAGGTCACAACCAAAAGAACTTCTCACTGACCTGTTGTTTCTTTGGTATTTGTTTATTCTTCCGCTATCTTAGTTATAATGTAGACTAAACATGTGAATCCGGTCCAGTGTAATGTATTGCAAGTGAATAATGGAGAGGTTCACTACAGTGTGAATGCACACAGATTACCCAGAGAACAAGAAACATAACAACATAACATGTTGTTCATTTCATGTAGGACAAGATAAATACATAAATATTCACTGCATGAAAGTGAACAACTGCAATTCATGAAACTGTTTATGAGATAGTGGCTGTTTCATGAAACACGTTCCCAAACAAGAAGGTGTTGTAAATTGTAAATGTTATTTTATCTGATTTATTTTCAAGTGAACAGTAAAAGTAAACCAAACCAAATGAAGGCATGAAATGTTTTGACATCCTACCCAATCAACTTTCTTATCCCGAAAGAGTTTACTTTTATGCAACATTTGGATATTGCCACTATTAATTTTTTTTTTTTCAAACAATCATCACCAGTGGAGGCAAATCCAGCACCATTCTGAATTCTTCTTTGTCTTTATGGAGACTGGTAGTCGTGAGCTGAGCTGGTGTCATACTTTTACAACTCCTTATCACATCCTAGATACATTTCACAACCTTACAGTCCTTCATTCTTCCATATGTGAAGCAAGTGCACATGTGATTCTTGTGTATTATTTATCAGGCTGCTTGACTTTAGTTTTTTCTCAAAAATATATATTTTATGAATGAAATTTATACATTATAAAAGTGTCTTATACTCTATAGATTTAATGATTTCATTCAGGGATTTGTGAAGCATTGTACAAATAAAATGTCATTTTTAGTCACGATGGAGCTTTTGTGTCACCACAATGATTGTCAACATTTGTTTTTATTTTGTTCACAAGTCACAAAGAAGAAAAAAAAGTTTGGTTGATATCAAGCCAAAGATCTCTGTGTACTTTGTGAAAGTAGAGATTTGCCTGAATGAAAAATATCTTTTTAGGTTTTTTCACTGATCAAGAAAACACTTTTTTTGGTCCAAATTGAACGACAGCATGTTGAGCAGTCAGACAGTAACATTGCATAGGGGCACACTCTAATGTTGTTTATACAGTCAAGTATACGGTGTGCTCTAATGAGAATGAATGTTACAGTAAGGACTCTTATGTTCTCCACTGAAGCGTGTTTCATGGGACTTGCTTAAAGACGAACTCTTGCACATTTCCATGTTCCCTCCACCGTGAATTAAAACCACAAACACTCGCTCCCTATTGAGTGAATTACCGTATAATGTGAGACACAACTAGTATTTACCCAGACACTAGTTCCATGGATTCACAAAATAAATCCAGTCCTCCAAAGCATTCAAAATCCTCAAATTCTTCTCATCGATGTGAACACTGTACATTTAAATCCCTTTATTACTAAGAAAATTGACTCCTAAGGGACTTAACAGAGTAATGCAATGTAAGCTAAGAGCATTATGTTTTTTTAAGCCCTCCTAAATTGCTTTTGTGTGCCACAAAAAAAAAAAAAAAAAAAATCCAGCGGCAAAAAATTGTTTTTGAAGCCCTCCAGTCGTTGTCCAATCAAGCTGGGCGCAGAGCAGTAATACTGTGCTCCTTATCTGTCATGCAGCGCTGTAAATAAGCCTGACTTCTTCTCCCCAGCAAGACAGGGCTTTCAGCTTTAATTGGTGGTCTATTGATGACAAATAAAACAAGTGCCTGTCATAACGTATTTAACCATTGTTCTTATTCAATGTGGATTTCATAATAAACGAAAATATCCCCCCATCCCACCCCTACTAATATCCTACAGTTGGTGTAAGATATTAAATGTAAAAACAAAAAAAAAAAGAAAGAAAAAGCTGGCTATGTAATCATCTTTAAATGAGAAGGCAAACGTTTATCTAACATCTGTCTTAAAATCTAAATAATTTGTTAAATGAATTTCAGTTTTTCTCAAATGCTAAAACATGTTTTCTGAAACATTTAACCAAACACGATTTTTAAACCATGAGCTAAATTTACAAAACTCTTGATTCCTCAGTCAAAAGCTCAAGTTAATTCTCAGTCAAAAGCTCACGTTAAGTTCATAATGAAGACTTTGTCATCAAAACTAATAAACCTGCAGCAATCACAACACACTACGCAACAAAACACTTGACACTGTTCACAAAATAGTTATTAAAAAAATGTAACCCCTATCCCCACCCCCACCGCTGTCTCCAATAAAAAATAGAGTAAAACAGTATTCAGGACTTTATTTTATTTTGTGAATTTTTACTGTAAATCCAGGTTCACATTCATTGCACTTCGCCATCTTTTCTCTGTTGGTCAGACCAGAAGACTTCATCCACATCACTAACATTGCTCACTCTAGCCACACAACAGGAAGAAATGATCTAGTTTGCCTGATCCAGTCCCAACTGAAATGTCATTACAAGCCACGTCTTTGAAAAAAAATCTCAGTTGTTTCAGAACTGCCTTTTTATTCATTGCAGTTGTTTTGCAACAAGTGTCTTTAGTTATGACCAGTTGTGTGTTGATGGTGATCATTGTGTTGGAACAGAATTTGAGTTTTGACTCTTTGTGTCAACTTTTTGCCCCTTGTGTGTTGTGAATGCCAGCTGTGTTTTAAAAGTGAGAATGTGTTATGCACGCTGCAAAGAGAGAATTAGAGTTTTGCGAATTGTGTGTTAACTTCAATTATGTTTTGTTTTGACCAAAAGAGTGATGTTTTTGAGAAGAGTTAAAGCAGTTGATCAGCTGGTTTGGAGAATGGCACTTAGTGTTTTAGCATTTGAGAAAAACTGCAATATTTTTGCATTGTTCAGGAAAAAGACATAAAGTGAAAAACTGTATTTCCTTGGGGCCGTCTGATGTGAAAAGGATAGTAACAACTGATATATCCAAAATTATCAGAAAAAGCATGTATTATTGGCCATGTTTTCAGGCCTGATTTGGTGTGTGTGGTTTGTGATTGTGAATCTGAACCCGCATCAGATACACATGACCAAAGGGATCTAAGGGTCTGACAAAGATGGTTGCTCATAGCTTTTTTTTTTTACTGTGAAATGATTAGTTTAACAAAAAAACAAAGCCAAAATATAAAAAAAAGAGGCAGGGACTACACTAAGTCCCCCCCTTAAGGCACCTCCAGGCCAAAGGTGGCAGCTGTGAAAAACAATTGATTTTAATGGACAGCTCCACAATTTAGGCATGTTGGTGCTGTGGGAATAGTGAGAAGCAAAAGCAGCAGCTCTATGATGCCAAGAGCAGAGATCTGACACAGTGGTCTCATGAACCCACAGTCTTATCTTTTTATTTATCTGTAGCAGAGCTAATGTTTTGTGTTTAGGATGGGACAAATCCATGTTGCAGTCAGAGTCAAGGGTGTTTGCAACAGATTTACAGTCAGTAAAGAATTGTACCACTTTGATTATGGTGGTGGCCTCAATATTTGTCTGAATCCTGTTATGTTCATGGATGTTACGACACATTCTGCTTGGTCTTTGTGTAAAAACATACTCAACAATTCAGTCACTCATTGGTGTGCTGAAAAAGACATTTGACTCTGTAAAGCTCACTATTTTCATTCTCTTTTTTTTCAAATTATGAAACTCTACATTTCCAAATCACATTTACCTTAATCAGTCAAGTTATTTAGACTTAAATTAATCTTTTTATTAACACATAATGCAAACTTATTTAACAGATATTGCACATATGCTGCTCACAGAATTTAAAGGCCTGGTATGAATTGAATGAAACCTGTCTGATCATTTTCTTGTTGGTTAATCAGCTGAGGGCCTCGTTAATCAATTTCAGCTGTATTGGTGTTGATGGAATTAACAACAGGTGCACTTCAGTGGCAACAATTAGAAAACCCTCAAAACAGGACTGGTGTTACATGTGGAGGTCATTTCAAGTTTCTCCCTCTTGATCTTTTTGGCTGGTTTTCCTCTCGTGCTGATTTTGGTTTGTGTAATTCTCTCTACTGGCAGTATGAGGAGATTCCTTAACCCTACAGAAGTTGAACAGGTTGTCCAACTTCTCCAGGATGACACATCCACACGTGCTGCAGCAAGAAGGTTTAATGTGTCTCCCAGCACAATCTCCAGAACATGGAGGAGATTTCAGGAGACTGCTGGTTATTCTGGGAGAGCTGGACAGGGCCGTAGAAGGTCCTCAACCCTGCAGCAGGACCGATACCTGCTCCTTTGTGCAAGGAGGAACAGGCTGAGCACTGCTCGTGCCCTACAGAATGACCTCCAGAGGGCCACTGGTGTGAATGTCTCTACCCAAACAATCAGGAACAGACTTCATGAAGGTGGCCTGATGGCCCCACGTCCTGTAGTGGGCCCTGTGCTCACTTCCCAGCACCGTGGAGCTCCACTGCCATTTGCTCAAGAACATCAGAATTGGCAAGTCCGCCACTGGCGCCCTGTACTTTTCACAGACGAGAGCAGATTCACCCTGAGCACTGTGATAGACGTGAAAGAGTCTGGAGAAGACAAGGAGAACGTTATGCTGCCTGCAGCGTCGTTCAACATGACAGGTTTTGGTGGTGGGTCAGTGATGGTCTGGGGAGGCATATCCATGGAGGGACGCACAGACCTCTACTTCCGAGGAAATGGTGCTCTGACTGCCATAAGGTATCCAGATGAAATCCTTGAACCCATTGTCAGACCCTATGCTGGTGTAGTAGGTCCTGGTATGCAGGCATTACCTGGAGGATGAAGGAATTGAAACAATTGAATGGCCTTCACCATCCCCTGACTTAAACCCAATAGAACATCTCTGGGACATTATGTTTGGGTCCATTAGGTGCCGCCAGGTTGCTCCTCAGATGCCATAAGACACTATTCGTCGTCTCATTAGGAGCATGCCACAACGTTGTCAAGCATGCATACAAGCTCGTGGGGGCCACACAAGATACTGAAAAGCATTTTGAGAGATTAAGTTTTAAAGAAAATGGACTAGCCTCTTCTTCTTCAATCTTGATTTGGGTGTCTACACAATTGAGCCTCTGTAGGCTGAAAACTTTTATTTCCATTAAAAGACCTGGCATTCTTTTGTTCCTAAGACACTGTCCTGTCATTATTTGTATAGATATCCAACTTCATATTGAGATCTGATGTATATAATTTGTTTCTCCTTTAATTTTTGTGAGCAGTGTATTATTGGCTGTTACACCCATGTCCTGTATAAGTACTTTTAACCCTAGAGAACCCAGAACTCTTTTTTTTATTTTTATTTATTTATTTGCTTTTTTCTTCTCCTATGTGAACCTTTTTGGCTTTATTTGTCCCATTAACCTACTAAAACTACATTGTTAATGATCTGTAAAACCTAAAGTAAAACTTGTACCTTTAACCCCAGAGAACCCAGGGGATATCTTTATTTACTCATTTATTTTGTTAATGTCTTATTTTACATTTTTTTGATGTCTTATTTGAAAAGATTTCTGCTACTGGGTTCTCTAGGGTTAAGTAAAATGATTACTCTATCATACTCATTAAATTGTTTAATGGTTTAAATTGCTCTCTTTTGAAAAAATGCTTTATCTTTGAAATAAATAAATAAAAAGTATATGAAGTCATAACTTTGAAAACTATCTCTTGAATAACACTAAATAAACATGAGTGTGTCAATTTTACCAAGAAGATTTCCTGCTAAACTTCTCTTACCTATTGTAAAACAATTAAAACAGTGTAAACATCAAGTCATCAAAATATAGAAACAGAAATAAGTGAAATTGTCTGCAAACAGTAACATGATCCCATTCTCACTGTGAATCTCTGAGGAGCAGTTTTTTTTCTTTTTTGTAGTTTTGTTATTCAGTGGCAGAATCAAACTATTAACACATTGTAAACCAGAATATCAAAGCTACAGCTAAAAAAAAAAAAAAAAAAAAACATAAAATGACTGAATAATGCTTCTGTGTGGAGCAAAAGGGTAGGCATATGTCAGTGCATTGAAGACATTTAAAGGTATAAATTGATAAATTTAGCTTTTTTTATATGTAGGAGATTTTCTGTAGAGGATTTTGAAGAGGATCTGAAAGTTGGCTCTGTGCATGATGGGTAACTAGTGTGGAGACACCAAAATAAAACAAATTGAAATCCACCATGAGAACTGAATTACCAGAATAAAAGAAAACTGTGATTAAAATTACTTTACAAGAAAAGAAAAAAAAAGTTTTTTATTGAAATGTATACATAGACTTCTTTCTTCTACAAAGTCAAAATGTGTTGAGCGGATAGACATACATGAAATGAAATATTCAGACATTTTCTGAGATTGGCTCTCAGCTATCACATTGCTCAAAAATGCCTTTGGTAACTTGATTCTTGAGTCGGACTTTAAGCTGCCGCAATTTCAAACGAGCAGGAGGCTGAATGATCCCGGAGCAAAGCGCGAGCTGACTCATGCACTGTAACCCCTGCACCCCAAATCACACATCAGTGTTATTTGCCAGGGGACACAATCAAAGAAACACATCAAAGTTCCGCCTGTACGACTGATCTGCTGCACGTGCTCCTCTGTAATATGAATCCATGTGCGAACAAAAACAGTCATAGAATCAGCCACTAATTGCGCATGAATACTCTGCAGCGTGACTCATTATGAAAGAGCAATTAGGCCTCAATCACAGGCGTGAATCCAACAGAAAGCTGAAAATGATGAAGCCATCGGCAGGCTTGCCATGAGCAGGCTTGTCCAAACCGACTCTCGGACCTCGTGGGGATGTCAGCGAGCCCCCACCGCGCTCACCTGAAAGTCAGTGTGCCCCCCCTTCTTTTGTCATATTTTTCATCTTCTCATTTACAACAAAACCTTCCTGCTCTCATTAGTGGTGTAGCCATGTGTGACATCAGTTGGCACATATTCCCATGCCTGGGACAGACTCCAGTACTAATGTGCTTTTCACCCCTGAATGTAGGTCTGTTGGGGGGAGGGGGGGTGTGTGCGTGTGTAGGTGTGTGTGTGTTGAAAAGACAAGAGATAACGTCTGCTTGCTTGCTCAGCTTCCGTTTTGTTATTTGTCGTTGTGGGGAACATGTTGCTGTTGTCTCTGCCTCTCACAGTGAGTTTCTTCAAACTGGAAAGGGGGAGGTCATCGTTCCCCCAGATCGACATGACAGCTGACTGGAGGCTACTTTTACATAGAAATGCATATTAATGACACCATTAAGGCACTTATTCACCAGCTGATTTACATTGCAGAGCAGGGAGGTCCTAAATCAAAGGGATTTGAAAACATTTTACCAGATTTGCAAATTGCATGAGACAAGCTGATTATTTCTCAAGCATGCGGTGGCTTTTGGCCCCAAACTTTCTCTTAATCTTAATTCTTTTATTAGGCAAATCTGACAGACACTGCTTTGGCACTAATGTAATTAGCCGAAGACGTCTACGAAACATTGACATTTCTGCATGTGAGGGCATGTATTAAATATTGCCTCAAAACAAATCCGCATGATCACAAACATGTTAAGCACAGACCCACCCACAATATGCAGCCCCCTCCATTTTTAATCTTGTTCTTGGCCAGGACTACTTGGCCCAAAGATGTTGTCAGCTTTGGGCCAAAGCGACCGTTGTTCAAAAGAGTGACTGAAGTAATGGGTTCCTCTGATGTGTCCAATAAGTAATCTGTGGTAAATCAATGCCTTCCAGGAACGTCTGGAAGGCAACCAAGCAGACTGATGAAACTTCAAGAAGAGATGACCTCAAAAAAAGATGGGGCGTGAATACATAAGGCTTGCAGCAGAAACTAGGAGGTGAGAACAAGAACAGAAATTCAACTATATTTAAGATAAGTGAGAAGAAGACACAGTCATTGATCAAGATGTGTTGGTGCTCCTGTGTTAGATAAAGAAATCTGTTCATGTAAAAGAGAAGAGTGTCAATCTGAAACTAATTGTTGTTTTAGATTAGAAGTTTTTGTCAGTTTTGGTGGGACAAAAACATATCTTTGGCTTCTCTGGACTTTGACATAGAATGTATACAATACATTTAACACACATTCTAAAATGCACTACTGAGCATTTAGCCCACACATTCACACTGGGCAAGCAAAAGTTTCTTCTCCTTTTTTCTTCTCCTATTTTTCACCAACTTATTTGCACCACCAGCTTGGTGCAAAATTTTGAAGCAATGCAAATATCGTGAATCTTGCTCCACGCTTTTTCTTTCATAGCTCTAATCCAAAACATGAAATACTTGTGAAACAATTCCAGCAGAGCACAAACTGAAATTATTCACTTCTTGTCCATGATCAATTTTCAAACAGTTGGCACTTCCATGAATTAAAAAGGACACCATCCATACGCCAATACCAAATATGAGTCCCTGACTAGTCGAAGTTTGACCTGGTTTAACATCCAACGTGTACTCATGTTTTGTACGTAGAATCCGAGAACGGTCGTAAACTTGTGTAGCTACGCATGTACGCAATCATTTTGAACTGGGAAGCCCAAAATGTGATGTGAGTTTAAACGGGTTTACATAGACTTTTCAGTTAAAGTGATTGAATGCAGGGCTGTGGTGTGAATGTAGCTTTAGAGATTTGGTGGTTACTTGTCAGCTAAAACAATATTTTATTTATCTAACAAAAATATAATTTGTTTTAAAGAAAATAATTTTCAGCACCGTTGTTATGGATTGAGACTCATGACTCAGATAAACAGAATTTAAATCAGGCAATAATGAGTAATATTTTTTTTTTTATCCTAAAGTTAGACTATTTTACATTCAATAAAATCAGGACTGATTTAGCCCCCACGTGGCAACTTGGTGAATTGATCTGGTTGAACCAGGGATCACTAACATTTTTGATACTGAGAGCTTCTTCGTGGGTACTGAGTCATACGAAGGGCTACCATTTTGAAATGGTAAATGGTAAATGGCGTATACTTGTATAGCTCTTTCTACCTTCCTTTAAAGGCCCAAAGCGCTTCACAGTCATAAACCCATTCGTCCATTCACTCACACATTCACACACTGTTGGTAGCTCCGCTCCAAACGCTGGTGCCAACCTTCCACCAGAGGCAAATTTCTCAGTTTGCCTCTAGTTATGCATTATTAATAATAAATAAAGATACTCCTCTATGTAAAGGCACTGATTTCTCACCATAATTATCAACAGTGACAACAAGCCAGGAAACAGATATAAATATTCAACACTTAATTATTCTCAATAATTTTTACATTTTCAGATGATCACTTTCATGGGGAAAATTACACATTTGTAAACAAATCTTGTCACATTTTGAATTAATGACCAAATCTGCATCTTTTTAACTAAATGAATGAACTGTGAGTAGGTCAGAGGTCACCTAAACTTATCTAAAGTTCATATGTCATGAACATATACAAGATGTTTTAATTTTTAAGTGTAATAAAAAAAATAGCAACAGAATAAATTTGAATTTTCAACGCAGCTCACAAGTTGGTGACCCCTGGGTTGAACAAACTGAGAAGCAAGAAAGACAAGCAAAAATTGTGGTGAATCTCAAAATGAAATCCCCAAACTCGGTAGCCCTTAGTGGAACTTTAGAAAGCCACTGGATCTTATTGGCTACCCCAGTGGTTTACCAAGCCCTCAGTGGGAAAAAAAAAAAAAAATGGGGCACAAGGAATAAAATCAGAATTGAAGTATCTCTCAGCACAGTGCTTTACCCGAAGTAATCCACAACAAATGAAAGAATTCTGTGATGAGAAACAGAGTATTATCCATACCCCCTAGTGAGATTGATGGTCACCAACATGTCAAAAAATTGTACAACTGCACCATAGATCCATTATTTTTGGAATCTTACCTTGTGGATTTACCCATAACCTCCTTGAAACCACCATATGGAGGAAAGGAGAACTCTAAAAACTTGCAATCTGGAGAGTTGTTGCAGATAAGAGCTGAGGCCCCTGTGTGAATACTAGGTAACATCAGAAGGCCCCCAGCTTTAGGCCAAAGACCACAAACACTTTAAAAAGTGATTGCAAGGGTAGCATCCTCTGATGACTCCTGTAAACATCTATTTGTGTGGTTATACCGGCCTAGAGGGAAAAAAAAAATGAGCATGTGGCACAGCCTGGCAAGAGCAGAAGAGGACAGTCAGGATTTGTATGCGACAGGAGGCTCCTGTTGGAAGAGCGTGTCTAGTCTGTGTGATGCTCAGCGAATCTCAGTGGGTAAGGAGCAGAAGCTCCCACAGTGGGAAGAAGAGACTTATGAGTTTTATTGATCACAGGCCCTTGTGGGTGTGTACGTGTGCGAGGGTGTGTGGTGATTGGGGACGGGCGGGTTTATAGCCATGGTTCTTGAAGAATTCATTACAAACAGAGTGAACTGAAGAGATAAGCTCAGGGGAACCATTCGGTAATATTTTTCAAAATTATACGAGCTGTTATTGAGAGTGTTGACACAGAGCGAGACATACGACTTGGTTCACTCCAGATCCAACAAAGGCAGACTATCACATCACTGGATGACATGGCTGCCGGATGATCATCTAGCTTCCACATCAATGACAAAAATGAAGAAAAAAGAAAGGAAGTCAAGCGTGCTGCGCTGTGCACAGCACGGGAAACCTATGATCGGCTTTGGATTCACTGAAGCACGAAGAGATTATTACATGTCTACAATGTCAAGATCTATGTTTGGAATCTTTCTTTCGAAATTGTGCAAAACGTGTCACAGATGGAATATATTTCTTCAGCATTTGCAAACAGCATCAGGTGAAATGTGTATCAGAGCACAGACTGCAGCTTGCCTTGTGCTGAACCGTGCTCGAAAGCTTTATAGAGCGAGCTGTGAATTGGGAGTTTGAAAGAAATGGCACTGAAGAAAGGTCTGAACTCAAGGGGTCAGTAGTTGAAGAGATTTTCTTTTCTCTTTTTTTTTTGCAAGTCTTTCTTTCTCAGTAGATGTTGGCAAATCCTGTGACCCAGAAAACAGATGTATGTGACTGCATAGACAAGGTTTGAAGTCATGAAGGTTTCTGTAGACAAGAGAGCTGGAGCAAAAAGGAAAAAAAAAAAAAAAAAAAAAAAAAGAAACGAGCAAATTTTCATTTCTTTGCCAACATTCTTTGAGAGTGCTCTACTAGTCATCTTAACAGCCTGTGGCTTACACACACACAAAGTTCAGTCAGACAAACTTCCTAATCTGCTTACCTGTCTTGAACAGAGTTGCTGCTTTTCCTGTCCATAGCTGTCGGCTTTAACATTTCCTTTTTTTAAGTTATTTGAATGTATGCCAATGTAGATCAAACAAGAGCAGAGAAAGTGAGGCAAGTATTTTAAGTTAATTATTTATTTTTGTAAGTCTAAGTTAACTAACAATGTAAATATGTATTTAAATAATTTCTTTTCTAATTACAGAAAAAACATTGAGCTTTAAAATACATTAAGTCAATGCTTTTTTAAAGACAAATTCAAAATGTATTAAAAAAAAAAAAAACATTTATTTTATTTAACTTTTTGGAAGACTACATGTTGTAAAAGAGCACAGCAACCTCATAAGAAGTAGTTGGATGATTGATGATAAGAAATCAGGATTAAAACTGATGGTCAGGTTGTCCTGCAGTAGCTGTGTCATGTTGTCGTGTGCGTTCATAACAAATGCGTTTTTGACAGCAAAGCTGGCTGCGCTCCCTGAAGCCATCACTGTTCCCTGGCACTCTAATGAGAGGCTGCTCTGTTTGAAGCACGGCTTCAGCACTGTGGCAGGCCCGGACCAATGCCAACATGAAAAAGGAGCTAGAAGCTAAACGCAGGAACACGTCACCTCCTCCACCCTCCATGACTCCTTCCAGAATACACAGATACGTGCAGTCGGTTGACAAATTAAAGGACGGTCCTACATAAACCATCTCAGTTAGGAGTCACCATCAGAGACTGCCGGAGCAAACCTCTGTGTGCTGTAGAATTTGTTTGATAGTGACAGTGCAAGTAGCGGAGTCACGGAGCAATACAGTTCAAAGCTCCAGCTTTAACAAGGTGTTTTGAGGATTTTGTAGAAAATTATTATCCAACAAGTAAGAGTCGAAGTTCCATTAAGTCCTCATTCCAACATCTGTGAAGGTCAAATGATTTGATTGAAGTTCTTCCCATCCTTGTTAAAACATTCAATGGTTACTGTTATCGTGGGATAAACGTTTCATCCAAAAGGCAAAGGTGACCACTCTTCAAACCCTCCAGTGACTTTTTCCTTCAAAGGAACAGATGCAGCTGAACTGTTTTGCAAGAATGGATTATAGACTCAGGTAAATTCTTCAGAGAAGCCAGAGGATTCAGACCTCTGGAGGTCATGTTACAATGGTTGAAGGTGCTGAATGACATCGTATTAAAGGGTAACCAAACCTTAAATGAACCTTTTCGTGTCTGTTCATCTGTATAAATGAGGCTTTAAATAATGATGATGGTTGTCTTTATTTGCTTACTTTTTATTCAAATGGACACAATTTCAAAGTATATTAAAACTTATGAACCCATTCAAAAAAAAAAGTTGGTTTAATGATTTCATGACATGAAATACCTGCAGACAACAAATGTAGTATTGCAGAGTTTGTGTGTTTGTTCCACATCAGAAAATGCTTTATTGTATACAGCCGAGCATATGGATTGCAACATGGATAAAGTTTGTAATGTTGAAATACAAACAAGAAAACAGAAGGGTGAAATTAGTGCTTTTCCTTTCAAAAACGAAAAGATAACTTGTTCTCGGCTCAAATTTAAATACACTGTTAATGCTTAAAAATATGCATCTCTTAGAATTTTGACTTGCAGTTGAAACATCTTTTATGGGCCATCATGATAAACAACAGTTGTCCAACTTGCTGCATTCAAGGGCAGTCAGTAACTTTGGCCCAGTAACTTTGGATTACACCCTCCCCCTCTTAACGCATGAGCCCCCTCATGCACAAGTGGCCAACTGGGGCATTATGAAGGTGAAAACACACCTTTGTAGAATGAAAAACCCAATTTTTGGAAAATACAAACTAACTACCAAGGTCAATGGCTCTCCAGTGAATTTTTGAGGTGGACGTTTCTCTCTATTAGAGCACCTCAAACTAGTTTGGACTACTGACCGTTAGTTCTGGTTGAGCGAGAACTGTGTCATTTGCGGTTGATGTAAATCCAGGTTTTGGACTGTCATGCACAATGTGACCTGAAGAATTGGTTTGTAAATGAGAAATCTCATTCACGTTATTTAGTCTTTGAACTTTGTGTATTAGGATTGGGTACAGGTAAGGGTTCCCAATACCTTTTTAATTTGCTCTAAATGTTACTTCTTATGTCTCAACAAACAGTTCCCTTTCATTCCTCCATTGACCCTCTTCTATATGCTTTTATTTGTATTGTCATTTGTCCCCTTTTTGCTTTGTCTGCTCTTGGTTTTCATTCTATTAGAGGTTTCTACCTTGTCCTCCTCAGGATAAAAGCTGCAAGGTATGAGCAAAGTCTCAATGGAAAGTGAACTTTTAAAGTTTTTACTGGATCCATGAGAAATTCTCAACAATGCACGCAAACACTTTACTGATACTTTAAAAAACAAACTTTTTTTATATAAAAAAGGGACAAAAAAATTGTTTTTTTAGAACCTCTTTTAATCTGGTCTCATGTTCTTCCAATGTCTATGAGAACACAAATTGTCCAAAAAGACAAGCATTTCATTTAGAAGTAGATTGCTAACACACCTTTCCTTTAGTTATTGGAAAATACTTGGAGCGTTAAAGACACCCTGTAGTACACTAATAAAGTCAGATGCCAAGAAGACACACACAGAGGTTGTCCAGGGTCTGTATCCTTCAGCCATCTCAACCTGACAATACTCCACTTTATGTCCATGATTGAAAACCTTCTAGCTCCACTGAGGGCTGCAAATGCCTCAATGTTCAGGAAAGCAGATGCATCGCTTACATAGATAGCCTTATTGAACTACACTTTTTTTCTTACCAGGCCTACAGGTGATGGCAATGGGGCTTTGTGACTCCCCAGCAATTCTGACATAAAGCAGCTCTCTCAGATGTTAGTGGACTGTTGTTACTGGAATGAATAGAACTAGGTCTGTTGTTAAAGTGTGTTTTATCTTTTAATCTGATCAGTTCTGAAGTAGGACCATGAAAAGTTATCAAGAGCAAATACTTCAGGGGCTGATTACAACTTCTGAAGAATATGCTCTGTCCATTGATCTAAATTGGTGAAATCTAAAAGTTAAATCCTTACTTGTTGTGTTTTTATTCCAACGCAAGAGTTTCTGGTGCGATTCGTGTGGTTAAAGGTACTGAGCTGCACAGCCTTGGGAAACAATGAATATTTACACTTCAGTGGAGGTTCCCCCGGTAGTTATTACTCAGCTAAGAAGACTGGGAAGTTGATTCAAGAAAGCAGAGGTTGTCTTCACTGTCCATATGGGAGCCAAGAAAATGCTTCAAATAACTTGTCCAATTTCAACAGGTATGTATAAGGTATCAAGCTGAGCAACATAAGCTCTTGGTGCTGTAGTTACCCTCAGAGGTTTTACAACTTCTTCATTGTTCCTCATTTTATGTGTATAAAGAAAGACAAAGAAAGAGTCATCGAGCAAAAGATGGTGTGCCATGCTTCATAGCTGAATTCACCATTAGACATTGATAACCAACCAGAGAGGCTACTGTATGAATTGCCTTGTTATGAATAATCTGCTCAACCACTAATATTTGTACCATGGACTGTATATGAGAACTGGACTGAGAGAGTGTGCCATCACCCATTGAAAATGGCTCTAAGAAAATGAAATAAATTCAGTTGCCATCTTTTTGTGATTTAGATACCGCCATGTTGGAACCAGACAACGTCAGTAACCAGTGATTGGTCCAAGTCAGTCTCAGTGATCGATTCAATGGAAAACACTCTTGCCAATAAGGAGTGATCTTACTAAAAGTCCACACCCTAATCACTTAAAATGATCTTGGGAAATCTTTCTATCAAATGTTTTGAATGTTTGGCGTGAGACCGTATCCTTTTATTGAGGCACCTGATTTATCAGTTTACAACTTGAAAAACTTACACCACAGAAAACAAATATAAAGAAAAAGTAGATTAAAAGATTATTCAAACGGGTACAATAGCAAGATTATTATTTACTCTGTGAAATAGAAAGACTGAGTAATAGCTTTTTATTTCCCTATAGAAATCTATTGGATTTTGGCTTTGTGGAGCCAGCGGGTACTTCCTATTTGGAACAGGAGGGGGTAGGGGTCACTCAGTCCAGTTCTTATACACAGTCGATATTTTGAACATGTGGGGGGTGTAAATGCTTCAATTTACATGCAGTGAGCCTGAGTCTCAGTGTGCAACAGTAAAGCACATGTGGGCTCTACTAATTCAAATGGATTGGTTTCTGAAATGTCATCAGTGATGGTACTGCAGTGTGGTGACAACTACCACTTGATTTGGCAAACATTAATCTATTAGTTTGGACTAAATAGAAATGGCCTCTGGGTTGATTTTTTTTCTTTAATTAAACCAAGGTGAGATAGGGTAACAGCTAAGTGTTACAGTACAGTTTAATAGCAAAAATGACAATGCCGTCTGTTAAGCTTTTTTGAGTTGATCTAGGTTTGGCCAAGATGAAGTTTCATGTAAAACTGACAAAATAGCTTCAAACTGTAAGGTCAAATCGGAATTCTTCCCCTATCCCTATAGCTTCTGCCACCCCTTCTCCACCCTGTAGAGCTCTCTTAAACATATAAACCCAACCTACTCACTCGAAACCATCCATGTTTTCCATGACGTGGTAACGATTGTCCAGAAAAACTTTGGCGGTTGCTCCGGGGCATCAAGGCATCGAGCAGTAAATGAGACGAGAATTTGTTGACGGATGAATCGTGTCTGGTGTATTTTACCATAAGGGGCAGAGACTTTTGACTGCAAAACTCTTCCCTGCAAGGGTGAAAAATTGTTTTGTTTTTTTGTTTTTTTACGTGAGTGTGCTCTGAAGCACAGAAGTTTTCATAAATCTAAATATTGACTTTTAGTTTTAGCATGACTTTTTAAAGTTATAAAACCAATGTTAAGTATTTTCTGAGCGCTGGCAGCTACGCGCTAACTAACATAGATGACTGGCAACTATTGATGATGTCATAGAGTGATCATTTGAAGACACTATTTTCCATAACTCTGCATCTGAGAGGCTAATTGTTGGGGTAGGGAGAAGCCGTAGGGGTAGTGGAAGAATTTGGATTTGGACTAAACCTACCATGCATTTCCTATTGATTTAGGTAGTTAGTTTCCCATATTATTGCAAAAAGGACTAATTTTTATCAAACGCCTTACTTTTACTATTAGCAACACTTTGCTGTGTTATGTTCTTAACTGTGTATCTGATTGAACTGATAGACCCAAAAGAGTAAAACTTCCAATAACAGACTGCATTCATGAGAGCATTTTAACACCTTTTCGTGACATTTCTCACGTTTTCAGTGTTAATAACGTGTTAATGTGTTGAGGACCTTAATGGCAGAGTATTTATGTGCAAGAGTAATTATGTGAGTTTGTGTCAACAAGGATTTTTGAAATATGGGATTTGTTCACTCCTGTGATATAAACTGTTTACCTTAACTTGTGCAAGGCTCTGTTTTCCACGAGGACAGCAGTTAGCCGAGGAGCAGCACCTTTTCTCTCATTAAGCTTACTAAACAGGATAATGATTCCCCTGAGAAACTGTCTCCACCGCTCTGCATGCCCTGTCACTCCCTGCACCATCATCACCATGGTGATCAAAGCCAGATGTGCTCACTGCCACCAACAAAGCACAAGTGTGCAGAGTATTTTTAAAGTTGTGTCTCTGCTCTGTGGCACAGCCCTTGGGGATTCGACAACGCGATTTAGCCGTTTCACACAAACAGCGGCTCTGCAGCGCTTCTCTTTAAGACAACACTGACAGATGAAAGTCGGTTATAATTCAGCACAACGCTCAGACGTAACGTTTCATATTTTAGAACATTTGACATCCTAAACAAGGGGAGCACTAACCTTTACCACACAAAGAATAGGTTCTTTCTATTCAGCAAAAAGAACATTTTCAAAACTTTATCTCTTCGCTGTTGCTATTCTGCTTGTTAAAAGTATTAAATCCCAATTCTGGGAGATGATCAAGGGAGCAATCAGCAAAAGTCATCTGCTGCACCACGTGCAGCAAAAGAATAAACCAAAGCCGCTAATTTCTTGTGACTGTCAAGAATGAATATCCAGAGAGCTCAGCCTGCATGATGCCTTTCAGTTGACTGAAGAGGGAACAAATCAGTGGTTTGGGACAAAAAGCAAGGTATTCCGTGTCTGTCGCGCTATTTTGCTCGAGTGCCACATATGTGTTTTGTGTGTTTGAAAAGCAGCGAGGGAAAAATCGTCTGCCTTTTATCATTTTAACGACAAAAACATCAGCAGACATCAACAAGTCTCTGTGAGACGAAACAACAAAGACAAAGAGCTGAAAGAGGGCAAAAATTTACACTGGTGTAATGCAGCAGTGATCAAAGAAATAAAGACAAGAAACACTAAAACACCTGCGGTGACAGATGGAGGTGGCCCTGGTAAACAAATCACAGGGCAACAGAGCACTGCAAGCAATGTGAGCAGAAATGAGGGAAGAATATTAAGGAAGGTGGGAAGAATTTATTGAATTTACAAGAATTTATTGCTGATTTTATTGCTCCCCAACAAACACTCCTCGTCACAGACATGAACCTGTCGACTAATACAGCTCCTATCTGTTCAATAAACATGAGTAACAGTGATTATCCAGCTTGTCCTTGAGTGACATTTTTTAGGGCGTTGGTTTACCACCATAACTGTCTGCTCCTGGATCAGAGCCCAACAACAAGGTGACTCAGTGTGTGCTGTGCAATGATTTGTCAGGTTCTGGCACAGAGTGATGATGGTCTGTGGTGAAGCCTCGCAGTTCAGTTCAGCGAGAAGAAGAAAAGAAATAACAACACATCTTTAGTCTTAAACTGCTAAAGTAAGACCACGCACTAAAACTGCCTTTTTCAGAACTATGAAAGATCATTTAAATTTTGTTTTTATGTTTTATGTAGCCTGGAGAAATAAAAAGTAGATTTTTTTAAATAAACTTATAAACTGCACTGATTTATTATTTTACTTTGGTGATGTCAAAAGGAAAAAGTTGTAATTTCAGTGCACATGTACTGGCCTTACCTGTGACTGACTTGTCAGCAGGGGTGACAAACACAGCATCGTCGCACAGCAGCCGCTGTTGTGATGTTGTGTGGTTTCGGGGTTTCCATGAGCGCACGTGTCAGCAGCATCAGCAGGCAAAACTGGTGATTATACCAAAGCCAACGCGGAAAGCAGTTTATTGACACTAAAGAGTGATTCTATGAGCTTTCTCGACAGACGCGGTCTGATCTGTACTGACAGTTCTGCGCTCTGAAGGTGGCAGTCTGCAAATCCTCTCGCCAGGACCAATAAAACCTGTCTGCTGAAGCGTTCTCCTGTTTGGAGGCATCGCGTATAGTAATGGAGACATAGGTTGCCACTGGAAGGAAAAAAAAAAAAGAAAAAGCAAGATAAAACCTGAACCTCTTTGATGTCTAATAATGCTAATATAAACCGAACAACTTCAGGCTCCAAAACTAACTTTAATTTAGTAAATTCTAGAAAGCAAAAGCTATTTAGAAATAAATTTAGGCATCAAGGGGTCCAAGAAACCTGATTGAATCATGTTGCATAGAACAGCCTTTATCAGAATATATATTTCTGAAATTATAAATTAAAATTAATACACAACTTGAATCTGCTTAAATTCTGTTTGTCGGCTCTGCACAGGGCTGCCAATCATGGCTTTAAAATACACCTAACAACTCTGAGGTATGATATTTATTGTATTATTAAAGGGTGCATTTTGTTCATTTTTTTTATTAGCACAAGGCCATGGGAGAAAAATTTTAGATTTAAACCAAGGAGGAAAAACTCTTACCTTTCTTAGGGTTCTCTCATCTTTCAAACCTCCTCATTTGTTGTGCTTCCCAAAACGCTGCGGTGTTGCTATGAAACACTTGTCAGCAGGACGTGATTTTTTTACAAGTGGGATCTGCTGAAAAGAAAGGGAAAAAAAAAAGAGACTACAAGAAAGACAGAGTGGAAACAGTTCAGACTGTATACTTGAGCTTACTTACAAAATGTTGAATGAGTCCTCCATCACAAAGAAAGTTCCCAGTGGTAGGACAAAAGCAGAGGCAGTAATTGCAGATGGATGTGATGAAGATTTGCTCAGAGTCCACTCTCATTCTCTACCAAAACAGATGATTTTAGGAAGGACAACTACACAATGTTTTCCTTTCCCGCTATAGTTTCTCCCTCTGGAGTGTCACCCTGTTACCAGCGTGATTGTTGAGTCAACGGAAGAAACTGTCAGCGTCATTCTGAGCTTTTTCAAAAACCCAAGTCTGATTTTGAATAACGTGTTTTGCTTTTATTGCAGACAAAACATTTGCCAATTACGGATCCTACAATTCCTTCTTTCAGTGTTTCCTCTCTGCCAAAAGAAGAGAAACTGGGAGGGATTTCTTTGCCTTTTGTGCTGAAATCTTGTGACATGTGGAGACCAGATGTTTGCCTGTCAAACCTGCCATAGCTTTCTGCAAACAAATGAGCGCCAAAGTGACGATTGTTAAAGGCACATGCAGACAATGTTGAGGCCAAAAGAGGACAGTACCGGGGCCGTACAGGAAGCTTTGGCATTTTGGGTTTCTCCACTTTTAGAAAATTGCTAGTTTTTCGTTAAAAGGTGGATGTCACCGTCTCAACTTTCAGCCCCCCTTTTCTCTGAGAAGAACTTTTGATTTTTGATATTTATGTTAAAAAAGAAGCATCATTGTAAACATAGCTATCAGTTGTGTCCAAAAAAAAAAAACTTTCAAATTTGGCACTTTCATCAGAAAAATTGGGTCTGAAAATGTCTCCTGCAATAATACACCAAAGAAATTACTAATTTTATTATGACTGCAGCATTCCAGCCTGACTCAGATGATGCACTTAATGATCACAACTGATTGACTATGGTGGGGTGTTCCAACCCATTTATATACTCAATAGTCATAGTCACACCCTAAGAACACAAGAAAATAAAACAAGAAACTTACCATATCTCCATTTGGATTCACAGACTTAGCTTGCAGTATTAGCTTGTTAGCTAGCTTTGAACATTTGTTTCTTTTACATAAAATATAAATCGCAAATAATCCCAAATTTTAAACAATAAACATAACCAATAATTATCCCTGTTTGCCTTCAAGCAAGATGCTAAAAAAAATGACGTATGTTAAACAATCGTGAGTCTGCTTCTGTCATCACACGAGCATTAGCCATTACCTGTTTTTTTGTCTCTGCTAAATTAATGGACACACAAGGCTTTCACAGGAAAACTGGAAGTAGGCAGCACTTTCACAATAAAAGTCTTAAAGTCAATAAAATCACAACTAAAATATACATTATAAAGGGAGTCACGTGGGGTCTGGAGCTCTATAATAAGTAACTCAGTTTTTTTGACAACATTCTTTTACAACTTAAACATAACCTCTTATGAAACTGATGACATCTTCAATGAAAGGAAATGTGACACAACATAAAATAAGCGAGTAAGCTGGGTCATTACAATGACAAACAGAATTCTGAAATACAAAAAATTTAAATCTAGGTAGGTTTTACACCACAAAAGGTTGGAATGTTTTTCCAGCTTTAGTTCACAAGAAGAAAACTTAATGGATGCAGATTTCAAGGTTTTCAAACTAAATACTGTACTCGACAATCAGCAACCACACGCTCCTTCACACAGGGATACCCAACGCCTGAAAGGCAGGAAAAAGACTGCAAGAAAAATGGTCAAAAAGCTGTTTTCTGACTTGATAACCCAATGTTATTTAGAATGGTGGTCTGTTTATAGCAGAATAGTCATTATTGATGATTTTACAATAGCAATGAAAGTTCATTGTTTGACTACAACAAACCTTCAAGGACAGAGGTCTGTTATGCAGCCGAGTGTTCATAGAAAGCCTCAGATTTTTTTTTTTTTTTTTTTTAGAAAGAAAAGTACTTGTGAAGCAAACAGACATTTGTGATTCTGTTTCAGCTGCAAACCCTTTAACTTTCCACTGATGTTAGACTCCAGCAGTCATCTGTAACATTATGCATCTCACAGTATTAGCTCTCAGTGTGAGCCAGCTCAAATCATTCTCTTTCAAGTTGGTATTTAAGAAAAACCTAAAGATGATCTTCAAAATAGAGACAACCAGAGGGTCAGGTAAAGAGAGAGAAAAAAAAAAACATCTGCTAAATACATCCCATGATGCAAATGTGATTTTTTTTAAAAATAATTTTTAAATTTTGCTTAACATTTGATATTGCAAAAATATTTTTCAATATTGTTTAAATGAATAAAAGAGCAACATCAAAAGCGTATAATTGGACACCAGCATGATCTAAGTGTGAGTCTCAAATTCAAAAAGTTTCATTTTTGTGCATTTAGAGGGTGATAAGTGGATAAAACACACTTCAAACCATCTTTTTACAACTTTAACAGACACCATTAACAGCAGATTGAGAACGACATCTGCAGCAGGAAATTTCACAGCTGATCTGTTTTAGCCGTTATACCATATGTGGCGAAGTTCTCAGCCTTTAACTGTTACAGAAGAGAAATGGTGACAAATCTGTTCTTCTTTTCCCTTCTCATCAAATTCTTAGATACATTGTGGGCTTCATCCCCATTCAAAGATGTCCAAATTGCAATCTGCTGCACAATATGTTTTGCTCCACTTTATTAGGCACAAAGATGAACCATGTGGCTGGAACGGAGGCCTGTGAGTAACGGAGCCTTCCGCCGTTTAAAATCATCCTACCCTTCTCGTGTGTTCCCACTCCCCTCCGTCTGCAGCGTCTATAGTCATTTTCACACATGAGAGACTCACGCGGACACCAATGGCTTCATCAATCTGTTAAAGTTGTGACTTTTGAGTCACACATGTCTCTGTTTTGGTCCCAGATACACTGTGACTATCTTTGAAAAACCTTTTGGATTAATTTTAAAGTTCTAAGCGTTTTTCAAACCCCCTGCTTAGAAAGTAGCATATTTTCAGACTATAGGTCACTGTGATGTATAAGTGTATAAGTCACAGCTGTCAAAAATGCCTAATAAATAATAATAATAAAAAGCATCTAGAGATATAAACATAAAAGTAAAATTTTTAGGAGAAAAGTGCAACACTTCTGTACAAATGTGCCAAGCCAAGTACAATGCTGTACATACCAATGCAATTTACACGTCAGATTTGCGTCTTTTGACACACCTGCTTATCCATAAATGTGTAGATAGAGTAGATGCTCCCATCACATGTGGTAGAAGCTACTGCCAAGTTTTAGTAGGACTGTGTGCTGGTAAGAGTCTGGCGATACCATATGTATCGGGATACATCTTATCAGACAATATTTCACTTTTTTTTTTAATTATGACTACTTTTCACAAAAGTAAAATGCATCCTATTTAATGTTCAGAATATTAAGCACAGTAACTGTACTTGGAAAAAAAAATAAGTGGAAAACAAAAGTAAGACTGAACTACATGTTTTCTTTTAAATAATTAACTAAATATTGCCTTAGCTATTTATTAATATTGTATTGAAATACTTGGTGTTAATCAATATTTCTTACATCCCCCTGTTTTTTTGGTGTCATTTCTACATGGAAGCACTGACTGCATATTGCATTCACTATGAACGGAAGACCCAGATGACGTTTAGAGATCATTTATTTTGAAAAGCACTACAAAAGCATCGGTAAGCACATCCCAGCAGATCCTTCATTCTTTTTTCCTTCTACTGCAGGAGCTGCGTCTGTGACACAGTTTGATGACTTGCTGTCTCCCATTATTCCCAGAAAGGGAGGAATAATGTATCAAGGCAAATAAGAAAAATATCAAAAAATTAATTTGGAGGACGATCAGATTCTCCTCCATGCATGTCTTGGATTGTGGTTCTTTTTCTGCGCTGCTGTCAGTGGCAAATACTGTAAACATGCCTCCAGTGATCTCTAGCAGTTGTTAGTGAGAAACAACTGCTAAAGAGCAACCAGTTGTCAGTGAGAAAATAACAAATACAAGAACCATTAGTTCATTAAAAAAAAAACATATAGGATTTATACTTAAAAAAATACGACAATTTTTACTTTTGAATGTATAACTTACTGACTTGCAGACTTTATTCTGACTGATCATGTATCTTCTAAAAAAAAAAAATAGTGAGAAGTGTTGTAAATCTATCAGCTAAATCAACAGATTTTAAAAATGCTTCACTGATACCAACTGGTCTTCATAGTTATGGTTTTCATGTTCACATTTAAAGATGAGATATACAGCAGACAGAACTGTTAAAAGAAAACAAGGATGTGACTGCAGCTTTTAGGATGTACTAACATCAAGGTACTGAAATCTGTGAATGTGTCAGCTTGTGCTTCACACTTGTGCCGGCGATACTTATGTGAAATTTGGTCCGAGCTGGTAAGACTCCTGAAAAAGCGGACTGAGATTCACACATTCAGTTGTCACCAGACTGATGCAAAGCAGAGCATTTGCAAGAGCTATATAAATCAGCTCGAACAGAAAAAAAAAAGAAGGAAAAACAGCAACCGACTTTAACTCTCCGCCATTGATTTAAGAATTTTAATCACTTGGTTAAAGCTTCAAGACATAACAAGCTGTGCTGCATGTATGGCATCTTAAAACTCACTCAGATTTTTAGTGGCTCTCATATCTGGGGACTTTGAGGGTTTCTCCAAAAGCCTCGGCTCGTGTTCATGATGGATTTTGTCTGCTTTAGATCATTATTCCGCTGAAGAACCCAGTCTCTTTTCAATTTCACTCACCCAGCTTACTCTAAGACAGTTGCATCCCCAATTTGATATTCAGTAAAATCCATTCTTTCTTCCATCTGTTCAGTGTTTGCTCTGATGCTGATAGAGAACCACAGCAGAATATTTCTGCTCCAATTATCAGCAGTTGAAAAGGTTTCTCTTTTATCAGATTCCCACTTTTTTTTTGTAGACATACTTAATGATTGTGACCATGGCTCATACAGATGTTATTTTGCATAGATATGATATTGCATTCTGTCGTGGTATTATAGGGAACACTGCCTTCTGATGAATCCATGTAGACTACACTTAGCGGTCCGCATCACTTTTGTAAAAATCTTCCCGCGTTCCCACGCAGGATTTGTTTTGCCTTTCTGTTCAACAGATGTGCTGATTTAATCTCAGACTCTCGTGGTCTTTGGGGTTTATTCCTAAAGCTTATTATTTCCCTGTGTGTGCTTTTTTGCTAAAGCAGTTGGTAGGAGGTATTAAAACGTGTAAATAAAACCAGAATGCATTCATTTGCAAATTTGAAAAACCTTCATTCAAGCCAAAAGGGAGCAGAAGAAACACAAGCATGTGAAAAATGGAATGGTGGCAAGACCACAAAAAAGTAGATGTTAACCAGTTTGTAGCAGTTCTTTTAGCAAGTTTATGGAATCTAATTTTGAAACAAAGATAAAATGCATTAGCAATGTTTCAGGAAGAAGTTGCTACGTGCTTTTAGCATATGGTGTTCACACTGGACTGGCGCTACGCGATGCTAGTGCAAGTACCTGCAAAGCCGAACAAATCTCACAGATCTTTTTTGTCACAGTTCTATTCTAATATATGAAAAATGATGCACAAAACAATTATTAATTTTTCCTCAATGATCAGTTTTTGAATGGTTGACACTTCAGTGGCTTAAAAAGGACGGCATCTAGACAAGAGGAGCCAGTTGAGGTGGCTTTGAAATCTGGTCTGAATGCCTCTTGGACCCCTCCATGGGGAGGTGTTCTGGACTTGTCCCTCTGCCCGCAGGAATTACTAAGTCTCTCAACTGGCCTGGGTAATGCCTTATGGAGAAGCTGGAAGAAATGACTAGGGAGAGGGAAGTCTGGATAGCTTTACCTGGTACTGGATGAGTAGAAGATGAGTGGCATCCATATGGACTACCAAATCTGAGTCCCTGATGGGTCAAAGTTCAACTGGTTTAACTTTCAAAGCACGTTTCAATGGTCACATTTTCTACACAGACCCTGAAGACGAACCTGAAACATTCAGGTGAACACGACAGCTTTGAACACTGAAGCCCGAAAGTCGCCTATTTTTATATGGACTTTTCATTGAAAGTGGTTGCTTGAACGCATATTGCCGAGGCCAGTGTGAACGTAGCATAAGTATTCTATAAACATAGGATAAAGCTTTCTAACTGTATTCTCTAAGCATTTTTTGCAATAAAAATATGTTTTAACAAAACCAACGCTTCTAATTATTACTTCCTTGTTTCTTAGCTGTTATACTCATAAATGTCTGTTTCATTCACTCATTTTTATTTGCTATCATATATTTTCTCATCTTTTTAATTGTATTTGTACTCGTCTTTCTTGTTCTTGTCTTTCTTGGCTAGATTGTCCTTAAAAAAAGACATCATGATTTCAAACGATTACTATCAAAAAGTAATAGAATCTTCTTTTTCCTTTTTTGATGAAATCAAATGTAACTTTGGGGAAAAGTACTGAACGGCAGATGGATAATCTCAGTGATCTTTTTTCAAAGTAAATACTTTTGTAATAGTAACACCATTGTCTTGGTAAAAAAGACAACATCTTCACATAACATTGTCCTAGTCTGAGTCAGAAATGATGCTGCCATGTGACCGGTTTGTTGCAACACCAATGTTTTCCTTCCAGATGTGAGAGCTGCTGTACTGCCGTCACTAAGGCACCCTAGTGTGCTCGTAGATGCCGGCTTTTAAACTGCAAATTGACAACAATTTAGACATTTCTCACTTCATAGTCAGGGGACTGTGGATTTGTGGTTTTAAAAGGAGATTTTGATTTCTCTGACCGCAGAACAGCTCTCCAATTTGTGCCAGTCCACTTTAAATGAGCTTTGGCCCAGATAACAAAATTGTTTCTGCATTGTGCTCATACGCAGCTTCTTCGTAGTTTGGCAGAACTTAAGCACAGCTCACTGTGCTCTTTGACCGTGACTCCTTCAAGTGGCCATTAGTGCATGTGGTCACTTTGACTGCAAAAACCCATACTCCTATCTTAACGCAGAGGTGGCTAAGACTTACATCTTTGGGCGTCATGAAATTATTGGAATACCTAAATAGACAATATCAAGAAAAAAAAAAACATTTCTAAAGAGGTTTTACATTTTGTGGCCACTATGCATTCTAGGGCTGTAACGAGTATTCGGGTGCTCAAATACTCGCAATTTGGCTCGCGAAATTCGAGTACGAATATTCCTGACGTCCAAGATCTTTGATTTGGGATCTTTATAAATATAGTAGAGTGTAATAAAATATTGTTAAAATATTATCTGGGGACAATGTCTTTTTGCTCTGAAATGTAGATTAATGTAGAAAGCAGAAAAAGCAGCGGTACTGTCACAGGAAGTAAACACATATTCATGTAGGTGAAGCTTCCAGTTTTCAAATAAGACAATCAAGAGCTTATTTTCTGTTAAGAAACTGAGACTGAAGTTCCTCTCACTGACATAACTTCTGAAAAAAATAATTAGCTTCAACACCGGAGCTTTAACCAGAAGGTTGTCAAAAAAAAAAAATCTTTGCCTTTTTTTTTTAGCAGTTTTGTTGATTCTGATCGCCTGTTCTAAATAAAGGTATAAATGATGGCAAATTAATGAAAATATTTAAATTTTCAGACATCCAGTTAAAAGACAGACATAGAAGCAAATAATATATTAAAAAGTAAAAATCTTGGTTTGATATGTGAATTGAATCGGATCGCCACCTAATGCATTCTGCAAGGATATATATGATTTAAATATTTTCTATTAATTAGTGAATATAACTTGGGTCTATAAAATCTAAATATAGCATGTCATTCTTTTTCTTTATGCTCTGAACACCCTCTTAGCTTTTCCCATTATGTTTTTCTTAGGTTTGTCTAGTTTGACATCAATTAGCTTCAGTTTGGATGTCAAGTGTGATGTCAGGGGGATTTCAGGGCTTTGTTGAGAGGCTTTAAAATAAAAAAACAGCATCGCTACTTGATTGGCAAACATAATGAGTCGTGGGTAATCACTTAACAAAGAGCTTTTTCCTTTTCCTTTGTGCATCACTATCTCAAGAAAGTGCCACTTTGAGGCTCACTTTTTTGTTTTTTTTGGACTGGCACTTGTGTCCTCTTCCTTTTTAAATCAATGCATTGTGCGGGGTCTCCAAGGATGCTTTAATGTCAGGAAAGCAGTCAAATTAGCTTAATATAACACAAAGAAATACATTGTCATTCTATTTATACATTCGGTGTTCATTTTATTTTTCCAATAAATGGCTTCTCAACATGATTTCTAGCATCAACGTGTTCTTAAAAGTAGGCTACCATTAGATGGAGCAAATTTAAATACACAATTAATTCACAAACAGAATATGCCACTTTTAATGAAACTGTTGATTAATAAAGGGTTTGGGGGATGACAGAGTGGCTATTTCTGAAGCATGTGTTCCACAGAAACCTGTTATCAAGTTGTTACATCTCGCCTGAGAAGCACTGAAGACACCTCGCTCCGATTTTAAACTGAAACGTGCTGCAGGCAGCTAAAGCTGCATCAAGGCCTCTGGAGGAGTTTAGTTAGCAAATGCTCAGTCTTTCCAGACGGCTGCTTGCATGGCTGTGTCGATGTTTGTCTTTGGCTCCACTCCAGATGGGGACAGTTGTGCTGCTCCCATTGCTGAATAAATTCACCAGCTGCCAGGGCACAGACAGCAGACCTCGTCAGACAGGGGGTTAACTGTTGTGCTGCTTTTCATCCCCTCGTATTCCACTTCTGCCTCTGCCCAGATTATCGGAGACATCTGGTTTTGAGCACCTTGTTTGTTCGTCTAAAACTGATTTAGGTTTTAAAAAGCAGGTATAAACTCTAATCTGCGCTCTGTAATGCCTACTTTAGTGGATAAAAGTGACTGGTTAAAGTTCAATCGGGGTATTCAAAAGCTTTAAGTCAGCTGATAATGTTTTGATGTAGCGAAGTCACAGTGCTGTCGGCCTTTTGTTAGAAAATCCATCGTAAATTCAATAAAATCCAAGAAAATGTGAATAAGTTAAGCGGGTGGGAGGATGAGAAGAGGGAAAATAAAAGTTATAATAACTTCTGAAAGTGGCATTCCAACAACTCTACACTTTTTAAGCTACACTTGTATTTCTGTGATCCAAAATGATTACTGTGTTTGCACACTGCCAAACTGTAGTGCACGTCTACTCACCTGCCTGACTGTAAAACATTTTGTGAGTAGTAGCTACTCCATGACACACACGGGATGAGGAAAAAGACAATCAGCTGCACGGACAGCTGGAGGGCTTAGAAAGAGGTAAGAAAAAACAACAACTCACCAGAGAATTTCAGAGGTTATCAAAAGACTTGAGTTTCTGACTTGGGTAACATAATTTTAGACTTTTATTAATTGACCTGTGGTGCAACTGGTAAGACCTTTACTGATTTTAGTGGCTCATTAATTAATGTCAACTCTAGTTGGCATTTGGAAGACATAAACAACATAACTCTGAAGCTGCAGCATTGGTGCAGAAACTCTGTGACTTTAGTGAATTATGACAAAGACAAAATGTGAATAAGAATTTTATTGTAAATACAATTGAAAGGTACACATAAAAACACAAAGACTTTATTTGTTAAGACAGTGCAAAAAATAAATTGCATCAATTTAGCTAAATTTGTTTTTGTTTTAGAGTCAAATTCTGGAAATTTTGTTCCAAACCTTTTAGATCAATTTTGCCAGTATTGTAGACACTAAAAAGTCAGATTCAAATATTTAATTCAAACAGTAAGTTAATTATACTTTTAAAATATTAGTTTGTTTCTTCATTTGAGCCAGTGTCCTAAATATTAAAAATATCCCATGAATAGATTATAATAGGGAATACATATAAAAAATGATTTATAATGAAAAGTAACAGATGCACAGGCCAGATATAAACCTTACAAGTTTAAGACCATTAAATGAGAATATTTCTTTAAATGGTGGTATAGGGTTAGAAAATAAAATTAAAGAGTAAGGATTTAAAACGACTCGATAAAATGATCTGTATTCTTTGGTATAGCAAAGAGTGAAACATCTGCTGAAGCAAATCTGCATGCAGTGCAGAAACAGATTGTAGTAAATGTTGACAATTATTTGATTTCAGTTTTATCTTTGTTAATAAACTCTGTTCAGAGATTTAGGAAAAACTATTTTTCTGAAGAAGTTTGAAACTGTGAGTCATAGATTGATCATCCTTTTTCCATTTTATAGAAGTTTTCTGATGGTAGTACCATTAAATATTTCAGTCAAAATCCTTATGTTTAAATATTGTTTTTAACTTAGTCACCATCATTTTCTGTTTTACCTGACAACTCACTTCTATAAATAACTTTTTCTCTTTTGAAAAACTACAGGATGTGTCTTTTGGTCACATTCAGAGCATGTTAAGATGAATTAGCATTAACTATGTTGCAGATATTTTGTCAGAAATAGAACATAAATCTTACAAGGCTCTGAGTTCGGCCAGAAGAGCCTCAACATCCAGTTCTCCCTTGGCGTTGACTGCAGAGGAGGACGGCTGGAGGACTTCTGCTTCCATCTCCACCTCTTTCTTGCTCCCTCTAAGCACCTCCCTTTCCACCACCCTCTCCCTCTCCAGACTGTAGTTGTGACCTGGAGGGTTCCTGTTCCTGCGACCTGACTCTAAAGTCGAGGATGCATGAGACCTGGCTGCAGATGGATGGCCCTCAGACTCGTTACGGGACTCCTTAGCCGATGATGCTTTCGCCGCCGCTGCCAAGCTGGCATTTACATTCGGTCGAGAGCAAGACCTTTGTATTGGCGGCTTGTTGTTTTCTGTGAGTGAATAAAACAGAGGCAAAGCGGTGATTACAACAATGAGGATGGAGGGGAAAGGAGAGTGAGAAGGTGGAGCGGTGTGACTGACTAGTAAAATGAATGAAGGGCAAGAGGGTTAATCAGAATTCAGATTAAATTACAAGGAGACAAAGCAAGCGTCTAGTGACAGCAGTGACAATCATTGAGCAGCAAAAACAAAAAGTACTCAGAAAGTAATAAGCACTCTGGCTGCCATATGCGCATGCAAAACAAATGCACATGCAATAAGCACACGGAAGGGTCAGCATCCACACATCCAGCTTGTGTACACACAGCATTAACAACAGATTCCTGCATCTGGCCTTCGTGTGCAGGCGGCTCACTGATAAAATGGATATGGCTTATCTACAAAAACTCAATTGTATTTTTTTTTTGCCATTTTAAGCTTCCAGACCTGAAATCACCTTTCTCCCACCCAGCTCCACATCTCTCGTTTCCTCCATCATCATCATCTATTCTTGTCCTGCTGCTCTCTGCCTCAGCTCTCGGCTTCAGCACAAGTCCTGTCCATCTTTCTTTTTCCTCCACACATAACACCAGGAAGACTAGGGGAGAGTGACGCCCACATGCCAAAACCAGACCTGTCTTCTGAATTATAAACCCTCTGAGTAGATCTTAGACTTCATCGTCAGTGCACTGGAATGAGAGGCCAAATCCATATTCATGCGACCTTGAGTGTGAGGCTGAGGGGAGAGACGCCGCTGCATTTAAAGTTTCCTGAGCCTGCAATGTCTGGCAAACAGGAGTCAACACAGCGGAGCAGAACCAAGCGACCCGCTCTGTCAGCCAATCGGTAATGAGTTTGGAGCGTGGCCAGTCAGTCATGACAGTGTGTTTTATGGGGCGAGCGGAAGAATGACAAGGAACGTCCCTGAACAGAACCTTTAACAAATAAATAAGGATAAAAGGATAAGGCAAGAGGACCCTTGCAGCAAAATTATGCCAAGAAAGTCAAAGACGCAATCAAACAAAAAAGACACTACGATGGGCTTTAAAAACAGGTGGAGTGCTCTTCTTTGCTGGTGTAACGGAAGATCTCTGTCTGCTCTGATAATCAAAACCCGTCCACTCCCCTTTCCTGTAGCTGCAGTCGCAATTGTAACAGCTAACAATTTCTCCCTGCTGTCTAGCTGTTTGCACGCAATTTCCCCATCCCGCTCTGTTCCTCTGTCCTCCCTCTAAAAACTATCATTGGATTTCATCCGAGCCCCAAAAAACACATATTCTTAGCAGATGACACACACTGTAATTCAGAGCTGATGCTGCAGAAATAATCAGTCGGATCATCAAGTATTTGCATTCTGACATCTTATTTACAATCTTCTAAACTGACTGAGAAGAGTTACAGACAGCGAGGTATTCTTACAAAATTGCTGTGAAAATTACATACATTATTAAAACCCCTTTACATTTTTGGAACAGTGTAAAGTCTTTAATGTATGTACATAAAAAAGTTCAAAGTCCTAAATTATTGCATGCATATTTGCAAAAAAAAAAAAAAAGGTTGAATAGATTATTTTTAAGATGCATTTCACCCCTTCCGAACGAGGCACTGGCCTTTATGATCAAAGAGCTGGCAAGTTCAGTTTGGTTCCACTCCTCCGGCCTGTGACACCTTTCGGCCCGTCCTTTGAAGCCATACCGGCTTCATCAGAGCCAAAATGCATGTCAGAGAGATGTAAAACATGCTTCATCTCCCTGGTTGAACTCCTTTAACCGACAGCTGACAAAAGGTGCATAGAAGAGCCAGTCAGCTCAAATTTATTTCAATTGCTGCCTATTATTTTACAGGTTCAAACAGTAAATAGTTGTCTTGCACAGACTGTGCTGTGAAGGAGCTTGAATAAAGCAGCGTCTGACCTTTTGTCCATATTACTCTGTGACTAACTGCCATTGCATCAGCTGCCAAGAATGCTTTACTGTTTTCGCATGTCTGAAATCTTCATAAATATTCATAAAAATAAACTAAAATGAAGTGAGACTTGGAAAACAAAACTTCAAAAGTCGTGAATTGAAAGACAAACCCAGCAGTGATACGTTGGTTCACATGGTGATCAAAGTCAATTCTGAAATATTGGAATAGCCTTGTGAAAGAGTGACAGCAGATTGGAAGGTTGTGAGTTCAAATCAACTGGAAAGTCATAGCATTTACTCTAAAAATAAGACTCAGTATCTTTCTTTTTGGCACGCAGCATAAAGTTTTTGGGTTTGGGGAGGTTAAACCACCAAATAGTTATGGGGTGTAACTTTCAAAATTTTTTAATTTTACATTGATTAGGGTTATGCCAACTTTACACTTGGCAGCTACAAAAAGCTTCTTCAACTAAAGTACCAACTCAAACATGCCTGTCAGCACAACAAGGAAAAGAGATTTTCACCTTTAAACCAGAGCTTTAGCTCCAGTGTTTACATTCCTTCCACTACCCTGACTTTCCGAGCATTTATGCAGTTAATGTAATTCCAGCGGATTCTGAAGCGGAAAAAAGCAGCCTTACAATGAAATGCAACACTTTGGTAGATTAGAATTCTTCCCCTACGGCTTCTCCCCACCCCTCCAATTGTATGGGGCATTTGGAGTGGTAGGGTTATCCAAAATGTTTTTTTTTTTTTAGGGTGATTGCAGTTCTTCACGTGGGTGTGTTTTGAAGAACAGAAGTCGACATTTAAATGTAAGTAGTACCTTTTGTCTTCGCAAAACTTTTTAAAGTTATAAAACCAATGTAATGTATTTCCAAGCGCTGGCGGCTACTCACTAACGTAGCTGACCAGGAACTATTGATTATGTAATCAAGTGGTAGTGACGTCTAACTTTGAAGACACTAATTTTCCATTACTCTCCGTTTGGAGGGCTAAATGTAGGGATAGGGAGAAGACGTAGGCGTAGGGGAAGAATTTGGGCCTTTATATAAGTAATATGTTAGGTTCTTTTCTCCATGTAAGAATTAACTGATCCACACATTGATCGTGTAATTGGTCAGTGAGTTACAGCATGTCAAAGAGTGTGTGTTATTTAGATGTCGCCAGCCACATGTTTAGTGTTAAAGGGTGAATGGCAGAAATGATAAAACCACATGTAAATGCTGTGAAATTACGTTTTTACTTTATATTTAAACATATCAATATTGATTGTTTTACTTTAAATCTATTTAGAATGATATAGGGACTCTTGTACTTTTTTTCCTTATTATTGTCAAAAGCAAAAACAGATTCAGACAATTGGCAAAGTTTATTTCAAATTGCTACTTGAGTAGCAGAAGCACTCTAGTTTTCCATTTTGAAAAACTTGAACACAATTGATTATTTCTTATGCTATATTTTCTTTCCTTTACAAAATTTCAACAATTCAGAGCTTGTGTATTCCTTTTTGTATGTTTTCTAATGTGTTCTGTTTTTTGTTTTTTTTACACAGTCTTTTGGTCAAAACTAGTAATGTTTGATGATATTTGGCCTATACTTTACTGTAGACATATTGGAAAAAGTTGCAAGTCTGAGAGTGCATCACTTTCTTTTTTTCTACAGTCTAGCAGTGCTGCCACTGTGTTGTAGTATTTATCAGTAATCTAGGACTACACCAATACAGTCAACATATAGGACAGAGCAAGGGACCCCATATTCCAGAAATGATATCAAAAACATAGTGACTGTGCTTAGCTACCAGGGTATCAAAGTTCTTAAACAGACTGTCCTTTTCTTTGCTGCATGTTACACTGAGGAAGAAAAACGACGATAACAGTGCTGACATCCAAAAGCCTGTCGTTCCCAGCTTTGCTGTGTAATGTGCCTTTACATTGTGATCACTAAAGCCTGGAACCTTTCCCCAGCGACTGACACTGGTTCTGCTACAAAAGCAAACAAGAAGAATCTAAAACTAAACAGATTTCCTATTGCTTTTAGTGGTTGAAGATGTCTTCAGGATTTCAAGATGGAGCAATAGTGATTTTTTTATACGTGGGATTGTATTTTTTTTTTCAGAGCATGTTCAGTGAAGAAGAAGAAGGAGCATTTCTTATTTTTGTATTTGCAGGAACTTGCGTGGATGATTTCTAATTTCCCCCTTGCCGGATCACTTGGTTCATTTGGCTTTTCAAACACAGATGCAGATCAGCCGTGCCTCTCATCTCTGCTTCCTCTCATCTCGTGTGATGTTTTACTGTATTTGATCACTTTAAGGAGAGTAGTCATGCAGCCAGGAGACTTTTTTTTTCTCCTCTGATGAGTGACTGACACAACAAGTTAAAGTTGCTAAGATCAAAGACACACTTTTCCATTTGTCACAAATCAAAACATACCAAGCAGATTTGGCAATATGCTCTGTGACTTGGTGTCTGAGGGAAGACTTTTTTTTAAATGCGTCAACATGTTCAGGAGTCATTGTAAATGACTTAACTTTGTCATTTGGCTTTGACTTTTTCTTAAGACAATTCCGACTGCAAAGGCAAAAAAGCATGAAAAAAGATTTAAAAAATAAATGAACTGAGAGAAAAGGTGAATACAATTCAAAACATTGTTTTTAAAATGGACACATCATTACAAAGATCAAACTAAAAAAACAGGAGCCACACTACCGATAGAAAAGTAACTCATCACTTTGGTAATGAGCATCAGCTTGTGTAATGCATTAGATTGCGTCATTTTGAAGAGAGCTATAATTGTATAATGTTCATGTGATAAAAAAAATGAAAGAACAGATCTATTTGAGCATTGTGTTTTAATAAAACATTTATCATGTGGCAGAGTTCCCCAGCAAGGCTTCTAAAAGGCAAATACTGGCAGACAGCTTGTTAACTTCCCCTGTGTGCACAGGGCTGGCTGTAATTAAAGTTCATTACTTGGCAATGCACCAGTCCCTGATGGTTTGTCCCTTGTTTGCTGGTTATAGTCAACTGTGTGTACATATTAAACTGTCAACCTTCTCTCTTGCATAGAAAGCATCAAAAATAATTAAAAAAGAAGTGAGATGAGGAGTAAAATGGGACTTCAAAAAAGTAAGAATTAAACAAACTTAACAAAGAGAAGATGACGAATTAAACAAAAGCAACAGTTTAGTCATTTTCTATGATTGATTGGAAATATTGTCTCAAAGAGAAATTGAGCTCACTTTTCAAGAGAGTTCTTTTCCAAGAAGACAAAGCCCACTGTGAAACATAGTGGTGGAAATGTCATGGTTTGGGGCTGCTTTTCTGCAGGGCCACTACAGTGGCTGGATTTGAAAGTCCATATTACCCAGTGACAGCTCCTAAACAGCACAGCTCTTGAGAAGATCTGTATGGAAGACTGGGCCAAAATAGTAGCTACAGTGTGGAAAGCAGATGAAGGAAAAGTTTGACAACCAGCGATGCATTACAAAAGTTATTGTTATTGACCAAATACTTGCCTTTTTTCCCCCCAACTACACAAATAAGTTCTTGGAAATCATACAACAATTGTGATGGTTATTTTCCATCCATACTGTCCCTCACAGTTGAACAGTGTCTTGGATGAACATTACAGACAAACTACAATTTTTCAGTGGCACATCTTGGAGGATCAGTGACTTCCAAATACTTTTTTGGCTCACTGTATTTGCACATAAATAAACTTGTATGTCTTTTACATTTAACATATTTAAAAAAAAAAAAAAAGATACATTTGATAAACAGCTAACAAACCCACAATGATCACTGAAATACCCTAAAATTACTAATAGAAAAATAACATATTCAGACATTACGTACAAATTGCTGTTCATCATAACGGTTTCAAGTAAATATTAAAACAATCTACATAAAGATGATGGAATGCTGAATATTTGCTACACAACTATTAAAGGCAATCAATCAAATCATTTTTTGTACCTTTGGGATTATTTGGGGCACTTCTTGAGAGTAAATGGCTGCAGTCACCATTTGAGGTTCAGTAGGATTTAGATCAGGGCTCAATGACGGCCTTTCCAGAGAAGCACAATGTTTTTTTCTCTTAGACACGGTTGGGTGTTTTTAGCTGTTGGAAGACCCATGACTTGTGACTGAGACCAAGCTTTCTGACACAAGCCAGAACATTTTTCCTCAGAATGCTTTGATGGTCTCATTGTAGAAGCAGAGACTCAGGACACCCTGTGCCAGATGGAGAAAAGAACCCCAGACCATAACGCAGTCAGGGCAGTATTCTTTTTTTTCTTGGCATGAAAGTTTTTAATCTCCTAAAACAACTCTCCTTCTCTTTCTATGGTCCATGTTTAGCCATGTTTAGTGTGGTACTAGTGACTGTCGTCATCCTATAAACAGGCAAACTGAATGATTACAAGTTTGAAGACACCAGTGAAGTTAATTCCCATTGTTTTTTTTTTCCATCGATGTTTCATTTGTTTTTTCTTTTATATGATTCTGTTAAAACAACAATTCTCAAAAACAACATTGGTTGATTACTTTTTATCATGACTTTTGTCAGTTCCAAGTCATTCCAGTGACCACTGTTATTTTGCATGAACAGAGCAGCACCGTGTGTGCATATAAAGAGTAAAGGAGAGAGAGAAAAGGAGATGGATGTCTCTCAAGTTGTCTGCCCCTGAGTTTGAACTCAAGTCACTATCAGGTTCAGTCAAGCATGACATTGCATTAATACGCTTTAATGGATTCAACAATGCTTCCACATCAAGCTTGCCAGTAGTGCTGCTACTTTACAGACACAAGCTCACAGAAAATCTCTACTAAAAACAGACAAAAAAAACTTACAAAAGAATTTAAAAACATAAGAAAAGACCTCTCTTTTAATAGCCTTAATAAAATTTTCTGGGTACATTTTAGTTTTGCTGTTTTTCTTTTATTTGGACAATGCCTGATGTGAAGCCCCCCGTTACTATTATTATTTATTAAAATAAAAAAAAGAAAATACAAATTTCTACATGGAAATGCTCAATTGAAAATGTAATGAAATCTTTTTAAAGCTGTAAAATGATAATTAAAAGGTAATTAGTGTTACGTTTGTCTGAATAATATAAAAAACTGGAAAATAATTGCCTGCATTCTTTTTGTAGGGAATGCACCTGGCAGATGGTTATTGAAACCCAAGCTCTCACTCCCGTTTTAAACTAATTATTTGTACATGCAGGGTAATGAACTGAGAATGTAGCTCTATGCAGGGACATCATCACTTCCTGGTGTCTCTCATTTGTGCATGTGTGTGCCACACAAACACAACAGCCAACGTCAGACACAAACAAACACAACATGACTGAGTCCTATCACACTGCAGAGAAGCAAATACATGCGATATGAACACAAACGAAGTACAGTCTGTGTACTGTGCTGCACCTGGCATGAATTAAACATGCCTTGGATTCAGGCCCCGCTACCTGTTGTTGTTTGTGTGATTACTGCTGGTCAATATCCCCTGCAGTTGTAGTCTACTGCATATGAATATCCCCCCCCTCAGTCACTTTGCGCCAAGTGAGGGTTTCTATGAGCTGCTGTCTTTAGCAGTGTATACCTGTCACACACAGGGAAAGGGAAATATTGATTCTTTAGAAGCTTCCAGACGTGAAGAGCAATCACAAATGGATCCCCAAGACAAACAGAAGAATACATTTGTGCACTCGCTTTGAATCAGGCGTCCTGAAGGATTAAGAAACCAGCTGATTTACACAATTATAAAAAAAAAAAAAAATAAATAAAAAATCAGCAAGAATAAAAATGTGTAACTGAGCATTGTCCAGGTAAAGCAAAACTTCAAAATAAAAGAAATGTTTTTATTTAGGAAATTCAACTCCTACAAGGATATTTTTGCTACACTTTGCCTTTTTCAGCTATATATTCAATATTCTTTACTTCAACATCTTACTTTCCCTGTTGTGTTGTTTGTATTTATCATTAAATAATTTTTTGTTTTACACATAAATGTCAAAAATGTCAATCATTCTCAATTTTTGTACAGACGTATTCAATAACATTGGATCGCATGACTATCAGTTGTATCTTTATAAAGATGTAGAAAGGTTGAACGAGGAAACAAGGAAATTTTTGTCTGTTTTCTACCATATTGATTAAAAACTTTGAAAAAAAACTTAAACTATGGGAAATTGAGGCCCACCTCTGGCACTGGAGCAAATACAGGTATCGGTAAAATGTCAATAATATGAGGGACAATAATAAAGAGCTCATGCCTATTTTTTTTCTTTTTTGCTAAATCAACTCTTCTCTAAATGAATTATTGACATCATAGTTTTATAATCATGTTATTTCTATTTAATAACAAAAAATAATTAAATTAGTATTTTTTTCTAAAAAAGTATTTGAAGGGAGGAAAAGAATACTAGTTTAAATAAATAAGTCTTTATTGGTTCAGTTATAAAGACAGGTCTTACTTAAGGAACAAAGCACAACAGAATACACACTCTGTATTTGGATTACTCAGCAGCAGCTCCTCATTTGGCTGGATCTGGTTCATAAAAGCACTATAAAGCACAATAGAAACATTCTGTCCCGTTGCGTTAAAAGCTGATAAATGATTTCTGCCTCCGAGACAAGACGTTCATTCTGCTTTTTTCATTCGTTCTGAGGTGTTTGTTCCGTGGCATTGTTTGGACTGCCATCTGCGGGGTTCTGTTTAACACTCAGGCCCACTCTGACAGATCTCAATATGCAGAGCTAGTCCTGCCAAACAGACTTATGAATTCCAAACAGCCTGGAGTCATGCTCCATATTTCATTGAAGTTGAATATTTAAAAAGATCAACCCACTCAAAACCCTATAAAATCTATCGTTCTGGGGGCCTGTGTCCTAAAAATAAAATCGCTTCTGCCATATCGCATTACAGACAGCCACATCAGCCACCATCTCTTAAGCATTTTCCTCTCTATGTTCCCCTTTTTCTCTCTGACAAAACCCATCTGGTAACCAGCCTGTCTCCATCAGCACAGCTTTTGCTCATTCAAACAATTGTACACTTTTTTCCTGCCTCCTTTATCTCATTCTCTTCCTTTTTTCCTCTGCTGTCTGGAAACCGCTTTTTTCCGTTGTGCTTTTACCCCTCAGCTGTCCTTCAACCTCTCGTCTTCCTCAAGAAACCAGACCACCACCAGCCAGGAGAGAAAAAAAAAATACAGTTTTCTTCTGAAAGAAAAATGGGACAGGTCTTATTTTAAAAAGTGAGCAAAAACATCATTTGTAAAACTGCACGAAAATGACTTGACACACTTCAATAGAAAGTGCCTCTGACAGCACAAGACTTCTTAAGATCAAAGTGGTCTAGGCTCTAATTCAAACAAAAAAGATCAACACCGGCTTGTCAAAATGTGAGAAATGGAGAGCGTACCAAAAGAGAAGCCACATAAAGTTGAATTTCACCCCCACAGTGTCGACAACAGGCCGCTGTATAAATTTTGCAAGGTTTTAAAATAACGATAAGTGTCCATTCATCTTGATACCTCCACTGTCATAAGCAAAATTCCAGCACATCTGTTAGTCATTTATGTCACAGTGTACGAAGGAAAACTGTCAGCAAAAAGAACATTAGAGCCCATGCTGCAAATGTCACCAGTGACTGATTAGATACACTCAAACTAACCTGATTCATACATATAAATTCAGAAATAGGGCTACATTTCATAGTTGCTGTAGATGTAAACCCTGCTGTTTAGAGGAAAATGGGTATAGCACCCTTGAAACCTCCCTGGCATTTAGTGATGAGACACTCAATAAATAAGATGAATGCATAAACTCTTGCACATGGGGATTTTATAAGTTTCAAAACAGTGCGTTAACCACTCGAGCAAAACACAAACATTTCCTTCACCTTGTTCCTACACATTTATCCTGTTATCTTCCCCTTACTTCTCATTTGATTGTTTTCTAGTAGAAAAACAATTACTATGATACCACTGTTTAAAAAAATCTTTCAAGACTCTGAAGGTCAAACTATTGACTGTATATAGATGACTGGACCGAGTGCGTTAGACGTCACCCATAGAAAATAACTTACTTCTGATTCAAACCAAATGAAGTCACTTAAGTTGACATTTTACTGCAATATTTTTGTCACCATGTTGGAAGCAGAGGACCTCAGTACTCTGTGATTGGTTCATGTTGGTCTTGGTCTACATTTCTATGGTAACCATTCTCTCCAATCAGAAGTGAGCATGTTAGAAGGGGACGCACCTTCCACTGAAAGCTGGATCAAAATAATATGACAATCAACTGTTTTGAAAGTTCAACACAATGCCACCCACTTATATTGAGGCATCAGATTGGTCAGTTTATGACTTGAATTACAGTGAAAATATAATGGGAAAAAATGTGGATTAGCAAGAACATGTTACAAAAGATCTAGCAGAGCAAGAATGGTCATTCTGACAAATAGAATGGACTGAGCAATAGCAGTTTATTTCCCAATAGAAGTCTATGATTTGGACTTTTTTGGACGAGCGCGGGTACTTCCTAGTTTGAACGTGAAGGGGGAGCTGGGCTCATTCAGTCCAGTTCTCATATACAGTCAACCAGTTAAACATAAATTAACTTAAATGAATTAAACTTTTACTAAAATAAGTGAAAAACTTTTAATTTTAGAGTTGGTGAGGATTCTCACTTGTCAGAGTGTCATCTTGAAGTTGAGTCATGATATCTGGACTCAAAGTCTTCTTTCGTGAAGTATTTTACCACTCATCCAAGAGGCTTCATCAGTGGACTGATGAGACGTCTTGGATGAGCGGTGAAACATTTCAAGAGAACATTTGAAGTCCAAGTACATTGACGCAACTTCAAGATAAACTTAAAGAGATTGAATGCATCATTATCTAAAGATACAGTACGTTTTATACTCATTAAATCTATTTAAAAATATATGTATATCGTCTATATAAATCCTTTTTTTTCACATATTCCTTTTTTACAAGAATTTTTTAATGAACAAGAATAGCTAGATGCCTAATTTATGCTTCTACTTCAATGTTTCCAATCTTTCTTGATGAATAAACATGGCACAGACAAGCACACATACACATTCACAGATGCCTGTGGGCTGAAAGCATGTGCATACACCCTCACACCAGTTGGCAGTGGAGGGAAATAAAATCAGATCAAATCAACCCATACCAGAATTAGGATTGAGACACAGTAACAAACAACACGTCTTCAGTAAATAAGGGAACAAAACTGCTAGATCTTTATTCCACAGCTTGGGGCATATTGAAGACAAGTATTTATTCCTACAGAGGCTGTGGTACATATGAGGAGGAGACACTGTTGAGAACAACAGGGACTGACTGACACCATCCCATTTTTGTGGTCCTCTGTGTAAATTGAACTCTTTGTGCAGCTGCTTCAAAATTAAAGCTTCCACAGAGATAATTGCATCATTTGTTTGGAAAATAAGTGAACTGGTGTAAACCCCACATTTTGGTTTTCTGGCTACTCTATCTAGGAAACACAGCAGTAGGTTCTCATTCTGGCTTTGAAACAATCCGTCAGAAAACGATGGTGAATGTTACTGGCACAATATGTTTTTTTTTTTTTTTTTTTTTGTTTTTTTTTTTTACAATCCATGGTTGAGGGGCTTCAAAAGCTATCTGGGGCTTGCACACAAGGTTTGGGAAGTGCCTCAGCATCATGTAGAGAATAAATCCTCAAGTGCCATATAAGTGCGAACAATGGTCTTCATTCTCAGTAGTTGGTTGTGTGAGCCATCAGGAAGAAGAAAGTCACATGGCATCACTACAGTGCTTTGGGCTAATATCGCTATGCTCTCCTGCAACGAGTGGAGCTCACTGACATATCAATGCAATTAGAGTCATGGCTCTGTCCCAGTGAAGGTCAGCTAGCAGCACTCAGACTAACACAGAGACAGCAAACGAGTAAGAGAGAAAGGACGGCAGGCTGAGATAAAACAAATTAAGTGACAGGACAGCATGGCTGAGTTTAACTCTGCCTCTGTCCGGGGGCCTCTTCCACTTACTCCCACACTGGCCAAGCAATTAAAAATACATGCATCAATGATCTACGCTTCTATGGAGAAAAAAACAATCATAGAACCTCAAATCAGACAAAGACGGCACAGTGTGGCAATACACACAAATTTAAAACTGAAAGTTTTGTTTTTCTATTTTGTTATTAATTACATTGAAGACATTAGGTTGTGTCATGCTCACAGATTACCTCTGCAATTTAAGACACACTTTTCTCTCAAATTTAATGATGCTCCGAAAGGAATCCCTGCTGAAAGAAAGACCTGCTTTAAAAGCTAAAATGTGTTCCTTATGATATTCAATACTCACGTGGTTTAGTACATCAGCAGAGTGCCACTGAGTGAGCATTTTACATGAAAGTATCATGTGACTGTTCTGTGGTTGGGAGATCCAAATCTCTCCCCTCAAAAAGATAAAATGACAGCAGCAAGTCTTTTAGTTAAACAACATAATATGAGTCATACATGAATGTGGATTGGTCATATGGATCTGGAGGTTCCGGTTGCAAGTTTACCGTGGACTAAATTTAATACAGTGAAGCTTCCTTAAATTGAGACAGTCAAAAGTTAATGTTACAACAGGACTTTTGACACTTGCAGCAATCACTGTCATTGTGGCTTCTTTTTATTGATGGTAGTTTGTGTAACAACGTTTGCAGGGCAATCCAACATATGAACACATTTTCACCTGAGCCAACAAGAAAAAAAAAAAAACACCTCTTTAATCTCATAAATTAATAGTTGATACAATTCCACTGACAACAGCTCCCTCTGAGCCAGTAGACCACCTCTGTGTTCCGCATGTGTCTCTAAGTGTCCTGTTGGAGTTCAAAATAGAAACTTAACTGGCTTTCGACTCGCAACTTTACAACTCAACTCGATTTACAATTCAATGCAATTCAAACAAACATTGGTTCATGTTTCAAACATTTTCCTTCAAAATCATTTTTCTGGTCATAAAACCAGTTCTAACATAACTAGCAATTTAAACTGAGCAAATTAGGAACACTTATGACTAAATATAGTCATTCTTAGAATAAAAGCTACATGAAAGCACTTTTTGCCTCAAAACAAATGTATAGGTTTGATGAATGTGGGTAGGTATTAGGCTTTATAACATAAATCTATAACTTAAAAATGTGTATCTATATAAACCCCTCAAGGAAAACTCAAAGGGTTAGGACTTCTCATTGGTTTAGTTCACCTAAGCTGTATCGATATTGATGGTGCAGTACAAAAGCATTCCTTGCAGGTCTGGCCTAAGGGAAAAGTCAAACTCTTTAGTGTGAATCAGTTATCTCACTCCCCCTGAAAGCTCCCGAGGGGGCCATTCTGGTTCCCTTCAGACATGTCTCATGTCTGAACACTCCATAGAGCCTACTGGTGTAGATATGGATAACAGAAGGAGTTAATACTCTAAATTGAAGGCACAACAACAATGATTGGAGAATAGCTTACATTTAATTAGCGCCAGACATAGACTTAAATATGACATCTTCATCTATAAAATGAAGATGCAGTGAATTGTGATCATTTGCTGGGTGACTACTGGTTCTGCCTCAAAATAACAGTTTTTCCGCTACATGGGTCACATTAACCTTGGCTCAGAAATAGTGTAGGGCAGATGTGGATCAGGAAATGGTAAATGTAGGGGTTAATCCTCTGTTGTACATAGTTACGCTTAAAATTACTTCTAGAGCGACTTGAAGATAAAAACCTTGACATACATAAAAGAAGTCTGCACGTGAGCACACACTCACATATACACAGACGGTGTGATGAAGTGAGATCAATGTGCTGGGCTTAATGTCTGCAGTTGCATCGATTTAAAATAGTTAATTCAGAGCAAAACTGAGAGGAAATCACAGCCCAACCAATGCAAGCACTTCTGTATTAGTAAAGACTCCAAGAAGTGTATCTTATTTTTAAAGCAACATTCATTCATGTCTATCACCGTTTTCTCTCACTTTTAATTAGGCTTTTGAGCATTAGGAATTGTATATCATTGAAGCATGTAAATATATTACAATATTAAAAAATATAACATTTTTAAACAAATCTTTAAAATTATGGAATTGAAATAAAAAACATAGAATATATGTGAAGCAATAATGAAAGTAGTGAAATATATTTGGTTGTTAGATAATTGTATATTTTGAATTTCATATTAACACACAAAAGTTAGCTTTTTTTAGCCAAGTATACAAACTGCAAACCTATCCAACAGACTGGAATCAATAGCTAAAACAAACTTTTGTGAAGGACCTTCATTTTCACTTTGAGCACATTACGCGCTGCTGTTTTAGATTTGCCAGAGGCAGAATGTGGGATACATACCTGTATTTTAAGACCGCACAGCTAACTCATTTATTCCGCTCAGTCAGAAGTACCAAAATAAGCCTCAATATGTGTTTTTTTTTGTCTTTAGTCAGCTATTGAAAAGAACAATCGCTCAGTGTGACCCATCAGGGCATACCAGGATATGCCTGCAGCACAATTCTGGTAGTAATTATCAAAGCACCAATAACAGTAAATACTAAACAAAGAAGAAAATGAAATAATGAATAATATATTTAATTAAGAGTAAGTAGATAAAAGTGTCAGAGAAAAATAAAGAACATTTAGGTTTGGTTCCCTACATGAGAGAAAACAAGCAGTATAGAACAGAATAGCATTGCAGATGTAAAGATATGAACACATTCCTGTTGACTACTACAAAAAGTCTATGTAAACGTTGACTTTCAGCCTCTGTGACCTCGTCCCAATTTGGAATAAAGAAATGAAATGCATTCTCACATTAACATGCTACTACCAACACACTGAGGAAAGCAAGAACTTCAAAACACCCACCAAGCAACAACAGCAAGAAGCATCAAAGAGGGCATATTTTCATATGGAAGAAATAATGATTTGTGTAGCTTGGATTTAAAGCAAACAGCACAGCGGTGTGAAGGGAGGTATTTAGTGTGGAGACACCAAGCAAGCATGTCTTTTGCCTTACCAAAACATGCCATATTAGTAAATGAAACAAAGGACTCCGACAGAAGCAATTATGCTCCACAGTAAACAGATTTGCAGGCAGATTCAGCTGGCTAAACGTCAACATTCGGATGAAAAGAGAGAATGCTGTCATTAGGGTCTACAACAACTACCAACAGCTGCATGTGGATAACAAAATGAGCACAAGGGCAAAAATGCAGCTGCTTCCCCCATTTTTTTGTTATTACAGACTTGTATCTGACTGCACAACATATATTACATATAAATTACAATTTTTAACTTAAATTACAGCAGTTTCATTTGTTGAGATCATTATTATAAGTGTTAACGAATTATTGAAGCAAAGAAAATAAGCTTCAAATATAGCCTTGGAATCTTGATAAGGGTTTTTCTTTTTTGGATCTATAAGTCAATTGAATTGAACCTATTCAATCTTTGGTAATCACACCATTTATTAGAGAAACCTAAGTATATATGTGCAGCAATAATGAAAATTTCATATGCACAGAGTATTGACTATGCAAGGGGAAGAGTCAGAGCTATGTAATATTCAAAACCTGACTTGGAATATATTAGTGTGGACAATTACAGTAGTCACTGCGGTAACGCTCGGGTGTAGCTCTGGGCATGCAGACAGATCTCATATCTGCCAAAGCACTTGGTGCGGTCGCCAAATTCACCTCGTAATTGGAATCGCTCGATTTTAGACACAATCAAACACATCCGAGGCCAGACGTGAGATAAAAGAAAAAGAAGAAGTGGCTTACACTGCTAGTAAGATCCATGAGTATTATCACGGTGCACTGCATAAAGTGGTGCACTTTCAGCATTAGTCTGCAGAAATAATCATGTTCGGACTGCTAGGATGTGCTGAAGACAGCTTTTGACTGATCATCACACAAATAAAATCTTCAATTCTAAAGGCAGGTTCCTTTAAAAAGAAAGATGGGAAAAATATCTTCCATTCAGCAACTCAAATCAACTGTTCTAGTAACTATTTATTACATATGCTGACATCACAAGTTAACTTCCTTTTGCCTTCCTTTAATAATGCTGACAGAATGTTGCTTTTGTTAATGAAACTGGGTTGCAATCATTAGGTTTACAAACAACAAGCTTGAGGTTTACTGCGTATGCAGTGAGGCACACACTTACAAACAGGAAAACCTGGAAAAGAACCAGAGCAATCAAGCCAGCTATCTTCTGAAAACTGCTGCTGTGTGGTGTCGGTTGGTAGCTGCTAATGGATCATTGCCATAGGTGGGTGGGGTAGTAAAAAAGAGAGAGAGAGTGGTGGTCTTTGTAAAAAAACATGTTTCCCTCTCACCATTAACACAAAATGCTGTGAGGAGGAAAAAAAAGAGGAATATATGATAAAAGGTAAAGTAGAGTCAGACGGAGTCATTTTTTTTTTTTTTTGGCGACAAGACAGATTCAGAATGGCTGATGGTCCCCTGATGGCTCATGTTGAAGAGGAAAAACTGAGCTATTTTTTGTATGCATGGGTACACTTACATTGTACTGTAGAAATCTAATCATTGCTCATCATAGCAATAGAAACATGGCACATAGTTCAGAGTACAAAGCTTCACTTAATAATCCATTATCCACTGCTCCCTGACTCTAATCATAACCTGAACCTTAAAGGTATGTTTTAAACAGATATACATTGTGTTTGCAGTTGTAAAAGAGTCCCAAGACAGACAAGTGTAAACAGACACCAATCGTACTAATGTTTCTTCCTCTGTGGCTCCTTTTCGAAATGCTGGTGGCATTTCATGCAAGACGACTGTGACGAATCGCGACAGTATCTCCCTTGTTACGGCTCGTTCTCCCCCCCTCTTCCTCACCCCCAATATGTCATGCAGAAGGTGTGTCTGTGGCAAATGGGAGAAATGCCATATGGTGTAAGAGGTTTGGCATTTGTACCTATTCAGAAAGACAATGAGGTCTCGGCCATTTGTCTGCTGGACTGTAAAACTGAAGATGGAAGAGAAAATACCCTCAGTTCTTGCACTGTTCTTTAAAGAAGAAAAAAAAAAAATTAACAACCCCCACCACCACTATTTCATAATACTGAGATTGGTGTTTTTAAGATGTATCTTTGGCATATTAAAAAAGGCTGAAAAAAATTATAGAAAGTGAGGGGGAAAGCAGCATAGAAAGGAAAATCTTTTCAACCTGAATAGTCACACGGAAGGGGACGAGGAACATGGGATTTATATTTCCTGTCAACAGCATTTAAGTCTGTAAAGACATACAAAGCCTTTGCTTCAGGGCCCTGGGACAATATTGGTCATGCTTTGAGTGCTTGTGTGTGATTGATGAATCTTTAGAGTTCTGCAGTTTGTCGTTGGACTGCCTGCCATGCCATGCCCAGGCCTCAGTCTAAGGGACACTGAAGAAAATGGCAAATATATTTATCAGCACATAAACTTACTGAAGCTGATTGTGTCACAGAAATCTAGTCCAAAAATATATAATGAATCTCACGTTAACTTAATGTTGCGATTTTTTTTGGGTACTTATTACTAAAACACAGGAAATAAACCTCTACCCAAATGAAATATTGACATAGTCTTCCAGATGTGATTAATTAAAAGTTCAGAAGAAACATGACACTCACTGCTAACACAAATGCAGATGTGTGAGTATTTGTGTGTATGGACCAGTGAAATATAAAAAGATAGAAAAATGGACAGAGGCCAAGCCAGAAATTTTTTTTTTTCTACTAGAAATAACATCCTTAACCTTTAAAGGGAACTTTTTTGGTCAATATTTTATTTATTATTTGCCTTTTTTCAATGATGACAAATGCAACTTTTAAGTTGGTGTTAAAGAAAAAAGAAAACACCCTTCAATGTAGTAAAATAATTTGTCTTAGTGGGTTTTCAAAGTTTGTTTTTACAACTATAACATAAATATCCATTTGGAAACAATACCTAAAACAAACTGAACAATTATCAAGACTATTTTTTAATTCAAAGGTATTAGTTTTTATCAGGACCTTCTTAGTAAATTTATTCTGCAGCCACAGATTTGCAGCAATTTAAAAGGTTTTTGATGACTGCCCTAAAATAAAATTTGCATTACTTTAGTTTTGCTGGATTATAGTTACCTACGTACATTTCGATAAAAATTTATATTATTACTGAAAAAGAGAATCTCTATCAAACATTAAACAACCAATAGGTCAGTTAAAACGGAAAAAAAATTAGAGGCAGAGTATATACTGCTATTTGAAAAGAGACAAAAAATGTTAAAAGTAGGGTGGTATCGACAAAGGATTTTTAACAAAGGTTTCAAAATTAATGACCATCCCTTTCTCGATTCATAGACATTATATATATAAAAAAAAAAAAAAACCTTATTTTATTACAGTTTTTTCAGTCTTCTGCCAGAAAAGGTAAAAAAAAAAAAAAAAAAAATCCAGATCAGATCATAACAAATTTTACATTTTCTTCTTTTATATATTTCCATATTCAGGTTTTAAATATAATATGATCAGCCAAAATCTTGAATAATTGCAAATTTCTCAAACCATGTTGATTTTATTACTTTTTAGGTTGAATGAAACATTTTCAGAGTCTGAAGTTCAAGTCTGAATAATTCTCCAATAATTCATCTGATTTTGCTAGTCACTTTAAGGTTGTCATAGGAGCACAAACTAAAATATTTAGAACAAGGATTCACAATGCAGTGTTAAAATGTTAGCATGATATAGAGTCAAAATATAAAATCTATTTACAAGTGAAAAAAAAAATAATGAAAGAGAAACAACACTGAGCTTTTACTTTTAGACTTTTTTATTTAGAGACTTATTTTAGTTCATCTCACATTTCCTTAATATAGTCCAAAGCTAACTGTTATGGTATAAACACTGTTTACTGGCATGAATCAGTGGACATGTCAATGACAGCTGCCTATATCCCTATTGAATGACAAAAAAAGGATAAACAATGCAAAAGTGAACACTGAAAGAGTGAGAGGCCAATGCCCCAGATGCCTATAGCCTGCCAGTTTGGCTGTAGCAGGCAGTGACCTTGTTTGCATGATTAGTAGAACCACTGAGGCGTGCTTGGCCCTGTAACATTATTCTCCCTCTGTCTTCTTTCTTCCTGTCATCTCTTATTTATCAATCTTGCCTTCCATCATACACTTTCCCTCATTCTTTTAAGGTAGATTCATCAAAGGGGCAATTTAAATAAAAATATAAATACTATGGTCCCTCGATATATCGTAGTTTAGTCCAGCCGTTTTGCAGATTTTTTTTTGTGAAACTTTGCATACTTTAAAAAATTTTTTGGAATGGCGCACTGACAGTTGACCTTGTGAATCAATCTGCTGTGTGCCGTGTCTCACTTTCATGAAACTGAACTTAGTTTTCTATGAAGATTTGAAGTTTGAGAGCTTAAACAAGAGAAGAAAAACGTAAAAATGTTCATGTCTTTCTGATGTGACAGAAGTAATGGCATTGGAAAGTATATACCCCTTTATAAAGATATAGAACAAAACACCCTAGGTGTATGATTTACAAAGATCTCTCAAAAAGGGCTGAAAATTGCACATTTCAATAAATTACATGTGGAACTTCGAAAGGCACCCCCTTGTTGTCACCACAGTACTAAAACGCCTCCATTAAAAGGTGGAGAAACTCAAGTTTCTGGAGAAACAAATGTGTTTTCCCAAAACTGTGGCAATCAACTAAATTGTGAATGAAAAAAAAAGGAAAACAAAAACTTTCACCCACCTTTAAAAATAAAACAAACAAAGACAGGCTTCAGTTTTGCTGGATGCAAAGACAAAGTGGTGGCGTCAGAGAATACATGTCCAGTCTGCCTGTCAACAAACTGTGCTATCTTATGCAGTCCAAATGACCCCACCCTCATATTGACGTGTGATCCCTCCCATGACAAAGGTGGACAGGATTATATGTCTACCACAGACACCAGAGAAGATAAAAAATAAATGAAAAGGAAAGTTCAGCACACTCTCTTGTGGGCTCCAGATGACCCCACTTTTAATGTAAACATGCCTTGGATAGCACAAGGGTTACGTCATTTCTTACCATAGGGATGTTTTCTAAACTGATTGCCTAAAATCAGAAATTGTAATTATAATTAGGTTGACGCGCATTGTTATCTGAAAACATTTGAAAAACGGGCAAAATTGTGTGTACTCTGACTGGAAAAATCAATTGGTCCAGACTAAGTACACTTAATTTGGTCCGGATCAAGTCCTGAACTTTCGTTTGGTCTGTATTCTTACTGCCATCAAGCAGACTTTGCGGTTTTGAACCAAAGCTTGTAAACAGAACCATGTGACTAAATATCTCTTCACTCATTGGTCAGGAATTATGATGGCAGGGAAAAGCAACTAGAGGCAGAAATTACGGAAGTCTTGCAGTTTGCAATCGTTGATGAGATAGTTCACTGATTCAAACTTGATATTTCGCTGACCAGTTTTGATCGTCTGTATCAGCATCAGGTACAACACTTTGTACTTGCTTCCTTGGTACAGAGGTGACATGCTGCATGGTGGTTACTGGCAAGACCACAGCTAAGAAGTAACTCTGATAAGTGTTTATAATAGCTTGTCAGGAAAACATTGAGAAGGAATGTGTATAAGGTTAAAAGTTGGTTTAATAAGCCGGATTCCTCTAACCACATTTCAATGAGTTGCTGTGTCTCATCGTTGGGGTATTATGACAGGGGTGTCACACTCAATTGCACAAGGGGCCAAAAGCCAAATCAAACCTTAGGTCGAGGGCCTAAAACATATTCAGCTTAATATTGTCACATATACCTTTAAAATAATAGAAAATTATTTACCATTTCAATACCCTAAATTCAAAACAAATACATTTTTGTGTGTGTTTGATAATGAAATATTAGATAATTTAGGATATCCCGGTGAAAGATTATCAGACACTGATGACACTCATTCCTCACTTTTACTCTTGCCTTTCTAGAATAATAGTCTCTGAATAATTAGACACAGTCTATCAGCAAAAATAAAATTGATTCTTGATATGATAATTATAGTGCTGTGCCAAACATTTATTTAACATTTGCTAGAACACCACCCATTGGAGTACACGTAAACATAAACAATAGAAAAACATATTCTTGTGAATCAACAGCTGTGCAGACACAACAATTTAGCAAACAGTTAGATAGAAGGCTGTTTTAAAAGGACAATAAGATAATGTGTTCATCTCTTTACCTCTCCAGCTTTTACATATTTTCATTTTCAGTTAATTATACATTTGTTTTAATGTTATTATTTCAGTTCTCTCAAGCAGTCATTTGACAGCATTTATTCGTCTTCTTTATGTTTACCTAATCAATTTCTCAGTTTTACTTAATGCTGATAAAGTAGCGTAAAGCTGTGATATTTACAGTTTGGAAAAAAAAAACCTATACATAGTTATGCTTTGCTGAAAACATACTTCTATTTCCATAAAAAAATATGCAGACATATATATAGATATTTGATTTTCTGTAACCATTTAGGTACCTGTCAAAAACAGATTTGAAACAACTTAAAAATATATCAGGTCACTAATGACTGCCTCTGAAAGTAAAAACATGATTAAAGTTGCATCACTTTGCAAATGGATATAAAAAACACAGACACACACACAAAAAGAAGACATCTAAACAAAAAAATGTAATGTAGAAATAATTTAAAATGGAGGCTTTGTTACGTTAAATCCCACATCTACATTTTAAAGTGGTTGTTTTCCATTATTCAGTATTCCCCATTATCCCTGGAACAGTGAGCTGTGTGAAAGATTTAATCCTTGTTTCAGAAGGAAGCAAAAAGGTGCATCAGATAACTCTTCCTTTGCTTTAAAGCGAGATCCATAATGTAACATCCGCAAAACTAGCACATACATAATTGCTTGGCTTTTCGGATACATATTCTAGTTGAAACTTAAGAAGGAAGAATCGGTTGATGAGGAAAAAAAGGAGACAGTAAGCCATTAAATGGGATATTCAGACTGCCACTCCAGATTAAACTTTAAAAGGCACAGTCATACGTGTACACACAGACAGACTCACACACGTTGGGATCAGCTCACAGGCAAATCAAAATAAACAAGTAGAGAAGCAATGTAAAACATTTTGAGTATTTATACTAGTAATAGAACTAGTAGTCCCTTACAGTGACCTAAATATTTGGATTTGATAAGTGATTTTGTGTCAGTCTAACATAAACCTGGCATTTCTTTTTGAGAGCTAAGATCTTAGCAACTTACAATTTTGACAATTGCAAAATTGGCAAAATTGAGAGGCTGTAATTAAATTTTTACTATCAGTTAGAACTCAAGTTAATTAAATACCTGATTTTTTCTCCCATTTTCTTGTTTTAGAAAAGAATGTATGCGCAAGTATTAGGTAATTTTGAAATTCATTAAGGCCTAGGCGTCTCAATAAGGAAGACTGCTCTCAACTTTTATGCAGTCACTTTTACTTTACCATGCTGACCTATTAACACTTGATTATTTTCATAAAGCTTCAATAGGATTGTCTTTTTTTTTACATTGATCACTTTATGTAACATTCTTCAGACTGTTAAACCCCTACCCACAAAACTATGTAGCACAACAACATTTTTTTATTTCAATCCCAACATCCATAATTCAGTACTAATTTCTGAACAATATTCTTTTCAATGTTGATTTTGGGAAATACTTTTTTAAAAGTTACACACCACATTATCTCAGTTTTTTGTAACCCTTCCGTTCTCCTTAGCTTGTTTACATTAAAAGTGGGGTCATCTGGACACCACAGGACAGTGCGTTGAACTTTTTTTTTTCACTGATTTCGGAGTTTCACTAATGTCCATGGCAGACATAAATCCTGTCCCCCTTCGTCCACATTTGTCATGGAAGAAATCGCATAACAATATGTGGTTGGAGCCATCTGGACCCCAAGGAGAGCGGAAGGGTTAAGCAATGACTCTACTTATAGGTTTATATCATAAACCAATGTGCACATAATTTAACATAAGAGAATTCATGTTCACAAAACAACAGATCAGTAAACTGTTTTAAAAAAAAGTTTGAGCAGTTCTAAGTACTTTGGTTTATGTGAGACTTGCTGCTGCTGAACATCACCTGTATCGAGAATGCTGCATATACCAGCTCTCTGACATTGACAAAATGATTCCCTTGGGTATCAAACTTTAATGTAAATTATTTTTTCAATACTTGACTAAGCTAATGGTTTCACACTTAAATCTCAGCTGTGCTCTGATGTGTGGTGCTTGGTAACTGTTGTATAGGCCAGTGTACAAAACAAAATGATTCATAGTTGAGAAGGTGGTCTTGACACCCCAAGGTTTTCTTGTACAGGAGTATTTGCATTTCCCTGCAGTAGAAAGATAACAGTCTAAGTGAGTTTTGATTGTCCTGCCAAGCTGGCACTCCTATTAATGTCTGTTCACCCCTAACAGCTGTTCATTTTGTCTTTCAATTGCGTTAAGTCCTTTTGATTGGGAGATATCTCTGGAGAACTAAGTATAGTATAGTAAATGGCAGACATACATCTTGATTAATGCTAACTGTAACTTAAAAGGCTTTTCTCACACTTAACAGAGACCCACTCATGTTCTGCATACAATCGTTTTCTAACATATGGCATCAAAAGACAGAACAGGTGTTTGTTTCCTAACAACAGAACCTTGCTTGATCATTCTTTAATGACATTTGAATTTCTTTCTATTAACTAACCCACAACTAATAAATCAGTCTCAAGAATAGAAAAATATAAGAGTGTTATAATTAAGATCAAACTCAGCAAAAAGAAACAAACAAAGCATAACCCACGACTCTAATATTAAATATTTTAACGTCATGTCCCAGTGGAATGAGGATGCAATGTCGTTTTGAACGATCTGCACAGACCAACTAAACTGGTGGTGGTATTACGCCCTAAATGTTTTTCCATTCGTCACAATTGCCACGCTAAGTTAGATGGTCTTTAAACAGAAGCTAATACCTTATGGCAGGGCTGCTCAAGCCCTGCCAGCTGCTGATTGGCTCAGTCAGATGTCTCCACGATCTGATTGAAAGAACACACCTGGTCCAGGTAATCAGCAGAAAGCAGTACAGGGAGAGCTGGAGAACAGTCAGGGTGGTGGATCTTCAGGACCAGGAATGAGCAGCCCTGCCTTATGGCATGCATGATTGGGTTTTAAGGAAAATTTTTACACCGGAAAAAAAAAACCCAACTTTTTGGACAATAGGCTGTAAGATAATCAGGTATCTCTTTTACTTGATTTCATATTTACATTGAATAAAGAAATAATTATAAATAAATAAAACTACTCAAGACCATAGCCATGGCACAGAGATAGAGGAAGCCTGCACGCCTTTGTGCTGAAGCATCCCTGGGCAAGACACTGAACCCTACATCGCTCCTAGTGGGATTGCTAACGCATTGCATGGTCGTTGTTCCTTTCTCATTGTGTGACTGTGTGTGTAAATGGGTGAATAGGTTTTTGACTCTAAAGCGCTTTGAGCCTTTGTGTCATACACATGCTGTGGGTGTCCATTTACTATTTAAGATCAACTGTGTAACCATTTGAGCAAACAAAATCTGTTGGAACTTTCATGGGCATTGGAACTCACCATAAACACATTTGATGATGATTACTAACCATTTTCTCGTGGCCTTAAATAATCTTAAAGTTGAATCATAGCATCTGGACTTAAAGTCTTCTTTGAAATGTTTCCCCACTCACCCAATTGACTTCATCAGACTAATAAAACATTTCAAAGAAAGACAACTTCAATTTCAGATGCCATGATTCAACTTTAGGACATCACCTGGATGAATGAGAACCTTCATAGACATGTCCTTAGATACATAACTTTTGTCTTCTTATTAAGTGGTTTGATCATGGCCAAAATATAACTAATTTTATAGAGATTATTTGGAGCAGACTTTTTCCATCTTGCAATGATATAATAATCCACTTTTTATAGTGTCAAAAAGGGCATACTTTAATGCCATCTGCTGCATTAAACCTTGTTTTATAAGCCAGGGATTTTGCTTAAATGACTCCTGGCTGCAGTGTTGTTATTCCATTAAAAGCTCACTTTTTCTTTTTTTTTTAAATACATATCTTAAGTGTAACATAACATAAAACAAATTTTAGATGAAGAAAAACTCTAGAGGAGAATTGTCTCATTCTCCAAAAGTTTGAAATAACAAATTATGAGTTACATATTAGCTCTGCGTCAAAAAATCTCTAAGACCTCCCTTTCAGATTCATAGCCAGCCAAAAATGAAGCCTGACATTGTGGGGGAGTGTTGATAAAAGCTTGCTTTACCTAATACAACCATGAATATGGGCACAAAGTAAAATAGGTTTTGTCAGGTCCACCGATTTGCCAAGACCATACCTCTAAAATTCCAGAATTTAAGCTTCAATAAAATCAAAATGACTCGTAAAAAAGTATATATATATATATATATATATATATATATATATATATATATATATATATATATATATATATATATATATATATATATATATCTATATCAAAGTCATTTTATATATAATGACTATTTGATCATTTGATGTAATGCATCATTTGGTTGTCCTAGTTTGCGTCAAACTGAAGAAGGAGGTCTTGGTTACATCCAACATTAAGAACAGAGTACAAGCTCAAATTCTATGTCTATGTTCTAATTCTGTGCCAACAGTTATACCAGAGATACCAGACACACCAGAGTCTTAAAGAAACTATTATTCCATTTGACAAATTGCCCAAGTCACACCCATAGTCAGGAACAATTTGTAAACTCAACTCTCTTGCCAATTCAGCTTTATCAACAAGAGGCGCATTGGGTCTCATTCTTACAATCTTTGATCAGACATCTGCAGTTAGTCGTTACAATAAATAAATATACGTATTTTATTTAAGCTTTTATACCAAAATATATAATTACTCCTTAAAACGTTTAAAGCTGAAAAAACGTATTCTTCACATTCAAGTCACAAATTATTCAAGAGGCATACAAAGCTAATAACAGTTTCACTTTTTTATTTTTAATTCATTTTCCAATAGGTTCCTGTGAGAAGAGCTTTTCCAGAAACCTATTATACTTATCAACACAAAGTTTGAGCCGAAAATATTACTATTCAAATATGAACATTAATGAATTGTTTAAAGCTATTTTACAGGTATATATGCAACAGCAGGAGATGACTACTGACTATGAGATTCTTAAACATGTTATTCGGTAAAATCAGTAAAAAAAACATTGATTAATAGAAATTAAATTTTAAAGTTGTTGAAAATATGCAGAGTAAACCAATAAACGGAATAAATGAATCAGCAGAGTAGACATGTGTTGTTAAATTATAACAAGCAAAACACCAAAAAGAAAATAACCTGCAAGTGAGTTTTGTGATTGCTAAATGACACAGTGAAGACAATCACTCTTTACAGAAATAGTAATTGCTGATAGTGGGCAACAGCAGTATGGAAAAAGAGAGAGCTATTATCCAATTAAATTGTTTCAGAGAACATTTCGTATAAGGTGTAAAAGTCATTTGAAAATAAAAAGCTTTCAGAAAAAGTAATCAGGACCTTGCAGAATAATCAAGTTTAGTCAGACAAATAAAAATAAGCGTGATTCCATTTTATTTTAAACTATTTTCTTATAATGCTCACGTGAGGCTGAATCACGTGGGCACCTAGATCCGCTCCATCCTTGCAAATTCCATAGAGAACCTCAACATTTTAAGCATTTCAACCTACATCTTTGCCTCTGAATCCAGTCTCTTTCTCAGAGTCAATGTCTCTAAACCAAGAAAATATTGGCTGCTCCTCCTATCTTGTAAACCTTTTCTTTCATACTCTCTATTACAAAGTAAACACACATCCCTCCAGATGTTCCTTCACCTGCACCACACTTTGACTACAGATCGTGAAGTCCTCTGCAAACTTCATGGTCCATAGATATTCTTATTTAACCTCCCTCATCTGTCAGTCACCCTATTACTGTATCAAGAAGGGGTTCTAAGCGATTTCTTGGTGTAGTCTCACCTCCACCGTGCACTTCTCTGTCACACCTTCAGCACGTTCATATACAGCCCACATACATGTCCTGCACGACTACAACTCTCCAGGCTTCCTCATACAAAACCACAGCTGCTATCTCAACCCTTTCATTGGTTCTCTTTAGTTGTGGGCTTTTTGGCACTTCTTCAGAAGCATCTCCAAACAAATGTTGCATCTGCAGTTCTATTCTCTGCCATGAGACCATAATATTGCTCAAAAATGCAGACGTGTGAGTTCCACTACTATTTCCAAAACTTCATTGTCTAGCTCATCAGTTTTATTTCTCAGTAGTTTACACAACTCTGTACGTCCTGAAGGAACATTTGGGCACCAGTCCGGTTCTTCATTTCTCATATATCCTTTCACTCTCTGAAATTGCATTCAGTCAGAAACTCTACAATTACCTCTCCTTCACAATTATGGAACCTGTAAACATTTTCATTCTATTCTTGATCACCCGAACCTGCTGCACATCCTTCCATCTTTGTTTCTTTATCTTTCCAACTTGTACTGATCAACCTCTCCCTTCTTTATGTTAAACCTGGCATACATTTCCTCATATGCCTTTGTCACCTCCACTTTGTGGTGTTGTCTTCTGCCCTCTCAGTGTCACACTTTTTTTAGTCAACATTTCCCTTTCAACACACTTCTGAAGTTCATTATTCCAACTCTAAGTCTCCTTTTCTGCTTTCTCAGCTCAGATGACACATCAAGTATCTTCCTCCCAGTTTCCCTGATGTGTTCACCACGGCCATTTTCATTCTTTTAGTCAAGTACACCATCATCTCTCTTTTCACTTCATTGTCATCTCTGTTTCACTTACTCATACACTTGTTAAAGTCCCCATCACCACTTTACTAGGGGTACTCAGGATTCCTCCATAATTAATCTTTCTACTCTGAAATCCTACCTGGGGGAATAACCACAGACAACATACAGTATCACACTTTTAACTTTAGACTTATCATCCTATCTGACACTGTCTTCACCTCCAGAACATAGTAAGAAAATTTCTCCTTCCGAATAACTCACACTTCATACTTCTTTCCATCCACACGATGATAAAACAGCTTAAATCCGTACCCAATCTGTTGACATTATTCATTTTCCATCTGGTCCTTTGAACATATTGGATTTTACTTCTCTTCTTTCAATCATGCTGGCCAATGTTCTCGTTTTTTCTAAGTCCAAACATTCTAAGTTACCTCCCTAAGTCCTACACTAATGCCATTCTTGTTCTTTCACTGCCTTAGACCAACAGTAGTTAATTTTCTACTGGCACCATGTTTTACCAGTACTGCTGGTGGTTGCTCTTAACCCTTTAACAGCGCAGACATCCTAAAAAGACACGCTCTGACACATCCTAAAACTTTGACTTTTTACGTGATCATTGTGAATCAGCCAATTTTGATTCAGAGAAAAGTGTCTTGCATGACAACAGTGCACATACATGCATGCTTATGAAAGTGAAGTCTTGCATGACTGCGCAAATCTGCTTTTATCTTCTACAGAATCAGCCAATTTACATTAATTGGATAAGCACTTTACTACAATAAAGTGTTGAAGATCAGCACGAAGCTGTTGTCCATTTCAGAATCTGCTGGAATTATGATAATTGTGTAAACGGTTGAAGAGTTTAGGTAGTCGAAAGAATGGCAACAATGGAGCTAAATCTTCTCTGTTAGAGTTAACCCCAGGATACAACAAATTCCGTTTCAAAGTTTTGTTTGAGTTTCAAATTATAAATTTGGTTTTGTTTTTACAGCATTTTTTTCTTCTTGAACGCCCCAAGATATGTCTGATTTCATTGCATAAAGCGACTGGATTGTACCAACTTGGGTTGGCACTCCAGAGAACTAAATAGTAAAAAAAAAAAAAAAAAAAAAAACCTTTAAAACAAAACTGTATTTATGAAAACATAGATACTTTAAAGTGGAGTTTTAGTCTTTCCTGAAAATAAAGAGATCTCTCTAAGTTTAATAACTCTTGATTATGGCACAATCACTTATTAGAAATGTGTTTATAAGTTAACTCAGCACTAACGGCAATAAAATGGATGACAAAAACAGAGCTCAAACATTTAAATTTGTTTTAACATATTCCTTCTGATATCAAGACTATTAGAGCCCTACAAATTAAGAATGAGATTAGGAAGAACAGAAATTATGGTCATTAAAGGGACATGAACATGTGGTGTGAGAAGAAATAATAGTGCACCTGATGGGCATTGTGGTGAGGGGTAGATTAGTCAACACCAGCGTGCGTTATACTCTCCTGGCAATTTCGCCTTATTATCAGAGGTCTGTGTGTTGTTGTGGTGGTGGGTAAATAGGTTATTGCTTTTATCAACTGGTATTAAGAAGAAGTAAAAATAAAAAAATATAAAGTGAAATTGCATTGAGTGCAAACGAGTATTAAACATTCTAATAGTCTCCAATCACAAAAGTATACAGCTAAGGATCTTGAGTATTGGAGGGCTAATGAACTAGCTTAGTTATGATAGATGAGGCACAGTGACAATGATTGATAAGCTCAACTGTACGTCAAACCTTACCTTGCTCTGACAGGGACAAAGCAGCAGTCTGATGCACCTGTCACTGATATTTGTTATAAATCACTGACAATTTTTATTATTCAGGACTTTCAGCGGTAGAACTGTGACAAAATAGACATCAAGCTTTTAAAGTTGTTTATTCCTTGCAACTTTAAACTTAGTATGCCTGTCAAGTTTTTTTTCTTCTAATTTCCGTTTTATGTGTTTGTATATATTTGTATCCAAGAGCATGTATCAGGTTGGCAGTATAGACCAAAATGATCTAGGTAGCTTTACATAGAGGAATTGTTCCTTAAATCACTTTAAGTTTAAATAAATAACTCCAAAGTTATTTTCCCTGCACTTATTTTAGAAACATGGTGTGCAGACAGCTTTATCACTGACAGGCAGATTTAAATGAAAAATGTATTCATGAGATTTCATTGGATTGATCCTTCGACCCTCGAAAATTGATATTTTTGAAAACAAAATGCATGTCTTCTGAATAAAAAAACGCTTTAATCTTAGTAGTAATAGAATTTGCATTAGCGTGTTAAAAAAAAAAAAAAAAAAAACTTCATCATGGTCATTGGTAATGGGCAAAAATCATTTAAATTTATACAAATGTGATCATTGAAAGGGATACTTTGCAAATGAGGCTTTGTTTATCGTAGAGTACTTTAATTTGTGGTTGAAAGTTAAACAACCAACCAAATGCAACCACTCCCTCTTTCAACATTTCACCCTATTTCAATAAGGATTGCTTAAACTAATTCATTACTGTGGCCAAAAAAATAAATTGCGCAATAAAATCTGCTCAACAGCATTTTTTTAATCATTTTATTAGAACTATGTCACTAAGTAAGCTGTCTGGTCATTTTTTGTCAGCTGAGCAGTAATCTTTCTAAGATTTTCTTCATTGCTCTTTTTCTTGTCCCTATCAAAGTAATGACTAAACTTTATTTGGGACATTGAAAAAAAAATGGGTAGCACACCGCCCCAGGTTCGTATGTGCACACCTCACACATGCATTGTTTTTACATACACACAGTAATGGTCTTGACATAAATGACTTACGTGTATCTCTGCAATGTATACAACACTTTAATCTCGGGGAATATTACTAAATAATATTATTTACTACTGCAAGTGAATTCATCATTCTTATTTTTGCCTCATTGGTCAGTCAAGGTTAATATCGAAAATACAGTAACTGGTTGAGAGGCAGGAGCTGGAGCCAAGGACAGAAAGTATTTTGCCAAGACTTATTGCCTCAAATGGGTCAGTCAGCGGATGTTTCCGGGGCAAGTTGGCCTTTTATGGATTTTTACTAACTACGCATCTGAAGCTGGTGGGCTTTCTGGACAATTCCGGGATGTTAGAGCTGAAGCCTGGGATCTTGTTCCCAGAGTGGACTGCTTGTTCTGAACCAAGAGCTGCTTAGTTGCTGTGTACTCCCAAAGACTGATAAACCATGATGCAGTGAGTAACCAGCTTCATGTGGAACTACTGAAAGCCACCATTTTAAATATCTGCTCTGAGTTATCAGACCTGCTATGCCAGAAAGCCCAAAGAAGACTGTTTAGACATAAATTGCCAGAAGTTTTGAGTAAATACTTGTGCATATCCTTTGTCATTAGGGTCCCAATAGTTTTTCTTTTTTTGTGTGTGTGTAAAGAATATTTGTGTTTAAACCTGACAGACCAGTAAACCCATAAAAACTGGGTAATTTAGCAAAGTGCTGTTTCTACTCAACATTTTAGTGCAAATAACCAGCGGTTACATTCAAATATGTTTCCTTAGTCTGGTATGCACAGACAGTCATACTCACCGTTTATACGCTTCAAAACACAATTTCCAAATACAAATAATTTAATTAGGCTTCCTGATTGTGTGTTTTCAAATAATAAAGTAAACCAATCTGGGCACCATTTACTGTGGTATGTTTGTATTTAAATTATAATACAACGAAGAGCAAATGTACTACCAACCTAACACAAGGGCAAATCTTACCGGTCTGCTGCCACTCTTAAAGTTCCAGGTTCCTGGTGTAGTGAAGCAAAAGTGAATTCAGTTAATTTTCCTGTAATGAGTGGTGTATTGGTGATATTAACATCCCTGATGTTAAAGAGGTGATAGAGACCGTTAAAGTTGGAGACCTGTTGGAGAGTGAGACCTCCACCAGATAACAATGCTTTTTCGCCTACTATGAGTTTTTTCTAGCTCAAGATTTAGACCCTGTAATCTATTGCCAAGAAACCAGTGACCTGATCTACAATCTTTTTTGGACCACGGACCGGTTTAATGTCAGAAAAACATCAAACAACTCAGTGCATAGAGTCCATTGAAGTGTTTACATGCTTTTATTGCTAGTGTCTTTTTGGTTAAATTGTTTTTTCAGCATTTCTTTTATCTTTTGAAACCATTTCTGTTAAATATTATTGCAGTCTTAATGATTGTTCTTGTTTAACTTGACTGACTGACAACTAAGAAGAGGTTGCTTCAGCAAAGTATAATTTCTCTTCATCATTTTACTCTGAATATACAGTGGTTATTTTTTACATTCAGGTGGCTTTTGTTAAATGTTTACTTTTAAAATAGTGTTTGTAAAAAATCTGGTCGCCATTCGCTGTGGTAAAGAATAACAGGCATTACAATTGCATTAATTTGTACTCAAAATTTGAAAATATTCTTATTTAAATTTCAAAGCACTTACATCTTTGACACCTATTTGTGTCACATTTAAAAGACAAATACAGAACTGCATCAGAAGGGTTTTTTGTGATTAGCAAAAGCGTACTTATTGCTCAGTTCTCACACTTAGGTGATGACACAATGCTGAAAGTTTTAAAAAGAAAAATGTTGGTATAAACCAATTAAGACATAAACTTATACTGTACAGTCTGAGGGCACAGACACAGATAAATTATATTATCTCTGTGCCACTTTCTCACACTTCGCTCAACACCCAAAGCATCTATAAACAGTCTTGGAAATGTGGAAAAAGCAGATGAGTGAAGCCTGTGTTTAGTCATTGTTGATATTTATTTATTTGTTTAAATCTTCAAAGGGAATACTTAAGATTACCAAAGCAGGTGTCTACTTCTTTACCCCTTTCATAGTTTTGAGGCGTTCATAGTGCAGGGAGTGAAGCAAAAAATAATGACTTACATTTAAGAAAGAAAAAGATGACATAAAGTGAGATCCCAAATAGTTCTCTAAGGAGCCCAAATGAACTGTCAATTTGTGAAGTTGAATTTGCACATGAAAAGCACAGTGATTTAACTTTAAGTGTTTTATTTTTGATTCCTCTACATTGCCACAAGAAGATCAGAGACTGTTCCCTGTCCCTGATCTATTTTGGTGCTCATCATTTTCCCTTGCAACACCAGAGACACAAAATCACCCATTAAGAACAAAAAAAGTCACATTTTTGTCACTTTTTTTTTTTTTAAATGTGTCAGTGACAAACTGAAAGGGCAGTTGGTAATCAACAAAGGAAAGACCCAACCATTAAGACTAGTGTTGACTTAACATAATTTATTTTAGAAGAAATTGTGATTTTATTTGCAAATCTCTATACAGGGTTTCCTTTTCAACCCTAAGCTCATGCACAGGTCATTTATCCACTGTCGTGATGTGGCCATTTTTCACCAGGACCAGTAGACTATTCTTTGCATGTTTCATGAAACGATATGGGATCATCTTTTAGTTCTGCCCATCTCTCACGTACAGAGGCTTTGCATAATCACTCACCTCCCTGATAAATCATGCCCCCTCTCCTGCAGCCCAAACACCTTCCATTGTCAGAGCTGAGGCTCAAGTCGCTGCACACACTGATGGATGATTTACAGGCAGTCAGCCTCTTCCATCTGAAACCCTCCTAGGTGGATAATCCTCATTCATTAAGCCCCTCACAACTCTGAGTTCAAGAGACCCAACCAGTCTTCAAGTTGGTTTCCTAAAACATGACTTGAGCTGTCGGCCACTAAGGGAGCGCCTTTGTGCTTAGATCTTTCACAGTTGTAGATCTTAACCATCTTAAATGTATTCTCTTTTATATCTAATGTATTATTTTAATTTTTCACCAATACAGCTGTATTATGACGACACAATAAGAGGCAAATCAATTACATGAATAACTAGATTCACTGGCAATCCCTAAAGAAAGAAGCTGAAGGTTAAAGAAGAAAACAATAAAGAGACTTAAATGTACTTTGGAAACTTTACTCAGAACAAAGACGTAATGTATTTTGTTATAAAAATAGTCTTAAATAAATACATAAATGCTGGATGATGGATTTATGTGTTATGTGTTATCATGTTATTTTCTTCCTTGTTTTTATTTATATTTTCTTTTTTTTTGCAACTATTTTAAAAATGCATACAAACACTCAGGTGAACAAGGCAAGTGAACTGAAAAAAACATAATGGGTTAAAAGAGCACACTACATTAGAAGAATAACTGATAATTTATTATTTTTTTATTTTTTTTTTTGTTGGATTTGCAATTTGTGTACACTAGTATGTCATTAGTAAAAAAAAAAAATCAAAATAAAAAAAAAAAATCACATGCTTGAACTTTTAGAAACAACTCCTTGAAACTAGAGTTCAGCAAAATACAGTTAAGAGTAGCATATCTGATTTTGCTATTCAAAGGTTCTCAGTATTTCTTAATAAAGTTAGGAGAAATATTTATAGTTACCAGCTTCAGCTGAAAATGTTAAATTAAAAATGTAAATAAAAACCAGTATCCCTGAATGCTAACTTCTAATTTTCCAACAAAAATGCAAAATGTCACTCTTTCAAAAAGATGTTTCTGCGAATCCTAAAATGTATCAGCGCCAATTTGTCTGCAGTACTGCTGCTGAAACACAGCTGTTTTTACTCATCCTGCAAATATCATTCAGAACAGTCAGACTAATTACTTATCGTTAAAAAATAATAAAAGAACTTGCCACACAAATTAAGGTTAACTGCGAACACATGATCAAAAAACCAAAACAATCAACAACTGAACTTGTCAATTTTGTATTAATTTAATTAAAAATTGATCAAATGTTAAAATTTGTGGTTTTGTACCGTGAAAATTAGTTTAAAAAATCTGAATGTGATTAATATTATGTATAGTGTTATAAAAGTGTAAACATTTTTGTGTATTAGGGAGCTGTAGAATAATATTTAGGATTTTATTTAAGAAAAGGGCCGTTTCTGGTTTGTTTTAGCCATTTAAAAAAAACAGATAGTCTCAACTGCAGTTGTGCAAAGTGGAAAAAGAAAAACACCCCTTACAAAACGAAGGTGCAAAGGAAATCTTAAAATCATTTTTTTGTCGCTGCCCTTTGCTAGACAGCAGCCAGTTCGTTTCCTGTACGGCTCTTTCTGATTTTTGTTTTCTTGTGATGCTAAATAGGAAGCTTTGACATTCAGAAGAGCCCTGCCAAAGGACAGGCCGGTGAATGCAGCAGGAAAGAAAAAGCTTTAATGGGTTCAACTGGAATGGAAAGCATGTGCTAGTCTCCACAGGCTGTGGAAGAGAGAAATGTCAAGTATGGTTATTACAGCGCAGGCAGCAGTTCTATGAATTTCTACCTGGGAAAAAAAGAAAAAAAACCTCTTGGAGTATGCACATCCACAACTACATTTCTGCTCATTAAAGCTCTGACTGAAGACATGAATAAAGCTATCCACGACCAGATACTTCAAATGTGACTGAGTGATGAGACACGTCAGTTTACCAGCTCAGAAACATATATTCTTGCTATATTCCTATTTTTACTTTTGCTGATAGAAGTATTTTTGAGAAAAAACATTTAGTTAATTATTTGAAAGTGAACAATATAATAATAAAAAAAAAAATAAAAATAAATTGCTCTAAAACATGAATTTGCCCACTTTTTTAACTGTTGAATTTCTGTAGCATTTGTAATAGTCTGGGAAAGGGGAAGTTTTGGCTACATTTGCAAGCTCTCCTTAGGAATCAAGCAGTTAAATAATGCTAGGTTTGTTTTTCTAGCTGTTAGCATCAGCTGGTATTAAATGAACAATAATGATCAAGACAAATATCTTAAATGTCAAAACTTTACATTTCATAGTTCCAAGCTACAATTTCCTTACTATGCATACAGTTTTAATGTCTTTCATAACTTCTTCCAGTGTAAAAAATCTCACATGCAGCATATTTAAAAAAAAAATTCTGAAGTGTTCAGTGATTTTTTTTTCACAGAATCACTTCAACTTGTCTGCTAATCTGCACCCCCGAGGATGCTAATCAAAGCGAGTGCCAGACTAATGAAGGCCTTTAGCCTAGTGGTCAGGGACACATCAATGACACGGTACCTTAAGGCTATATGGAAAATAGCGTCTGAATGCGTAATTAATAAATTAAATGCATGCAGATGTAGTCATTTAAATGGGTGAAGAAGTCAGAGTGTGGACACTAACGTGTTGGCATAACGGCTTCTAACCAAACGCAACACTCCAGTAGGGATTCGGAATCAAACAGATTTTTCTACTCGGTGGTGTTGGAACTTCCCTTCAAAGCGTGCAGGGGGTTCTTGATCAGTGATGAGATGTGGAGCAGCAGAAATGACTACCTGGTGTGAGGAGGTATTTTTTGAAAAGAAGGCATTATTTGATCACCACACTATTATGTCATGTTGAAAATCATATTCAGGCAGCTACTTGATATATCCTCCCACTTCTGTATGGAAATAGAGCCTAAGAGAATAAGCACAAAGTGCAAATTCTTAATTAGGTTCAATTTTAAAAACCTATTTTGCTTTTGTTCTATAACCTAAATGGATTTTTTTTTTCCTTTTATGACTCCACACTGGCAAGTGGCAACAATTGCAGCATATGAAACAGGAGTGGAGGTTTTTCTGTTAACATCCACAAAGTGACTTCTTACAACAGTAGCCTGAAGCACAGAAAGAGAAAACTAGTTTGCTGAAAGGCAATGAAGAAACGATCCAGATGACTGACAAGATACAGACAGAAGTAAGACGAAATGTCTAGCAAACACTCGTAATGCTGCTTACCCATAGTTGGTTTGGCAGAAACATAACTTAATCACATCTCCTCATAAAAGGCACAGACTTAAAGGTATGATAGCACTCACTTCACTCCCAAAACAACATACGTTCATATAATTATCTCCTTGGCTTTTTCTTCCCCTGTCGGCTATGTGATATTGCTGCTGGCACGGGTAAATGTGGGAGGATCAGGAATGTGTGCGGCAGGGGCGATAAGGCTCCTGTAAAATTTAATTAGCACAAAGCCATGGTGAAAATGACTTCATTTCTCCCTGCATTAATAACTGCACCCCAATGAAAGCCGAGGTTCCATTCATGTAAACAACAGGTTCATGTGAGGGACACAGTGGAGACGGCAAAGGACGAAAAAGAAACACAAACACGTACAATGAGAAAAAAAATCTAGGAGAAAATGAAGTGCTGAGTACACAATGATGAGTGTACCTTACTTGGTCCAAACTATTGAGAAGTCTAGCTTCATACATTAGCCTCTTTCGCCACTGTCGTCTACAAATTAGGTTTTCATCTGCTATATCAGAAAATGAGATTTTACAGAAGTGAGAACAAAAGAGAAGAGGATCTCACCAAGTTGCTGAATGGCAATCCCACATTAGCAGCTTCACCTACTGCTTCAGGCCTGAGCGGGTGTGAATGGACTGATTAAGGGCCTTGGCTCAACATGATGAACAACACTTTCTATTTCATGACTCAAAGCCTTTATTTCGCCACAGCTCTATCATAATCCAGCTAAAAGTGGAGATCTGTGGAGGCTGATCGGCTTAGGATTCAGCTAAAAAGTGGAAAATATATATATATAAATGGCTTGGAGTCGGGAGCTCAAAATTCTGTTTTTATCTTGTATTAGTTTAGAGCAAAGGGGGTGAACAATGACTTCTAGGTTGTTAGTTTATTCATCACACTGAAGATAACATTGTATGTCCTAAAAGCTGTCAATGTTAGGGATGGGTTTAAAAAATAAAATGATAAAACGATTCAAGCTTAAATTAGAAAATTTAATTTAAATTTATCAAATCCACAGAACAACGTCTTTTAAAGCAATTTGTAATATAATGGTATATGGTATATGGTAAAATACTGCATTTTCAGAAAACAAAACTGGTCCTAGAATGTAAATTTTAAAATTAAACAGATTTAATTAGGTTAAATCAGAAATCAAATTAAATTCTGATTTGGAAGTCACATTTTTTAAGGCCACTATGTGTATGGAAATGATAACATAGAGCGGGTTTCATTTAAAAATCCCTTGAAGTGGGAATAAAAACATTATTAAAAAATGTATTGCTTATTACCTAAATTCTCCATCAAGGACAAAACAAGATCTACGACTTTATCCAAAGTAAAACATACAAACAGGTTTATTTACACATGGTTGTGTAGTAAAAAATGACACATTAAAAATCATATCTCAAATCATTACATCCTTTTCTTACAAGATAAATTGTTCTGCTTGAAAAATGAGTGAAAAGGGCTCGTTTGACTATTGTTAGTTGTCCAGAATAAATGTGAAGAAAATAACTAGCAAAGAAATGCTCAATTACCAACAAATTAAACTGTATTTTAATGAGCCGCTTCCATGTGTAACAAAATAGAACTGCGTAAGTGCAAGGAAAAACAAAAGACAGCTCACATCATTTTTTTTTTTAAATAAATAATTAGAAAAATGTTTCAACTGTTGCTCTTTAGCCTCAATTAATACGCCACAGGCTTATTCTAATTACTCTAGCCATTTTTTAGGTGTTTTTTCTGTGTTTGTTCTTTGCAAGAGAGTGCAGGCTCAAACATGTTCAGTCCGAGCTTTCAAACCACACAAAACAAAGGCAGGTAATGGTGCATTATCCCCACCAGAACAGACTTTCAACTCAAACAGGTCATCATCTGAGCAGGTGTGTCACTAAGGCGGAAATTGGGATTCAGTTTGTCACCAGACTTTGCATATGCTAAAAAAAAAAGGAAGCTCATTTATAAAGGATAAACAGGATCCTGTTTGTGGATTTCAGCTCTGCCTTTAACACCATCATCCCGTCTCTGCTTCAGGAGAAGCTTTCCATGCTGAACGTTCCTGGCTCCATCTGCAGGTGGATCACAGACTTCCTGTCTGACAGGAAACAGTGTGTGAAGCTGGGGAAACGGATCTCGGACTCACAGAGCATCAGCACTGGATCTCCTCAGGGCTGTGTTCTTTCTCCTCTGCTCTTCTCCCTGTACACTAACAGCTGCACCTCCAGTCACCCGTCTGTCAAACTCCTGAAGTTTGCAGACGATACCACCCTAATCGGACTCATCTCTGATGATGACGAGTCTGCGTACAGGTGTGAGGTCGACCGTCTGGTGACCTGGTGCAACCAGAACCACCTGGAGCTCAATGCTTTAAAGACAGTGGAGATGGTTGTGGACTACAGGAAGAACTCAGCTCCACCTGCCCCCATCACCCTCTGTGACTCCACTATAGCTACTGTGGAGTCCTTCCGCTTTTTGGGAACTATCATCTCCCAGGACCTCAAGTGGGAGCCGAACATCAGCTCGCTCATTAAGAAAGCTCAGCAGAGGATGTTCTTCCTGAGGCAGCTGCAGAAATTCAGTCTGCCAAAGGAAATGATGATTCAGTTCTACACAGCCATCATTGAGTCCATCCTCACCTCCTCCATCACCATCTGGTACGCTGCTGCCACTGCTAAGGACAAAAGCAGGCTGCAGCGGGTCATCCGGTCAGCAGAGAAGGTGATCGGCTGTAATCTTCCATCTCTTTAGGACCTGTACTCCTCTAGGACCCTGAGGCGTGCAGGAAAGATCGTGGCAGACCCCTCCCACCCTGGACATGGACTTTTTGAGCCACTCCCCTCTGGCAGGAGGCTGAGGTCCATCACAACAAGAACCTCTTGCCACAGGCACATTTTTCCATCTGCTGTTAGCCTTATTAATAAGTCCCGGACCCTTCCATCACTTCTCCCTGCCCCCATCTGACTGTCACATTGGACAGATTTTTATTTTATGTATTTATTATTTATTATTTAATGTGTGTATGTGTATATATTTATATATATGTATATAAATTTAAATGACATTAATAATATTAATTATATTTTACATAACAATAATAATAATATAAATATATAGGTATATATGTGTGTGTATGTGTCTATATATATATATATATATATATATATATATATATTTATATATTTGTAATATCCCTTCTGTTCTGTTCTTACTTAATATTTTGCTGTTTCTATTTATTCATGAATGCACCATCATCACCAAGACAAATTCCTAGTATATGTTCAATTGTACTTGGCAATAAAGTTGATTCTGATTCTGATAAATTATTTATATGATGAAAAAAAGAAAAAAAAAACTTGCGTAAGGCATGTTGAAACGTGCAAATGCAAAACTTATGAGGAGAAAATCTGCGCTCATTTATACACATGTTAAAATGGATGAGGAACCCTGCAGGAGATACTGTAGGGTTTTCCACAGCAGCAGTGGAAAGACAAAACTTCAATTATACAAACATAAGAGACAGCTCGCTTAAAATAACACATTTGCAAACTTATGAGTTCATTTTTGTCACTATTTAGCAATATATTGATCAATAATGGAAATAACTAAATACACTTTCTATCCTAAATTTGCAATAACCATCTACATTATATTGTAATCATATTTAGATTTTAGATTTAAAGGTAGTTACTCACCAAATGCTGTTAATCAAAGCGACTAACATTTAATGTTCTATAAGACTCAGATGTATAAATCTGAAGAAGTAATAGAATTCAGCATACAGTAAAAAAACAGCAGTGAATGAATGAAAATATGTCTGATGTGTTTAATCCTTTAACACCGGATATTTAGCTCCAAAGTTTAAGTTCTTTGAGTTAGTGTAGTTCTTTAACAATTTATGAAATTAACATACAGTAATTCCAATGGTTCTAAACTGAAAAAAGCAGGTTTGAATTGATATACACCACTTAACAGCAGTAAAGTGTTCATGCCATTAACTTAAACTGAAAGATTCTGATGCGTATGGTAACTGTGTCATTATTGGTTTCTGGAAATCCAGTGAAAGGAGTTTCAGAAAAAATGTTGGCGATTATTGTAGCACAAATTCACGTACTTGTGCAAAGACAGGGTTTTGAAATGTCTGACCAAAAGCTCACCAAGAAAACCATTTCCTTGGTTTCAGCAGTAATTCAACTATTGTTATTTTTTTTTTTTAACTCCTGGCAGATTTAGTTCTCTTTAACAAGGAAGGATTAAAGTGATAGCAAGAGGAGGGAGAAGAACACATGGGCATTTATGTATAACTTATCACAGGCTGGTATTTATAAAGATATGCCTGCATAAATGATAGCGCTAAATGCTTTTAAAAACTGAAATTGTTCTTGTGTTCGCACATTTTTTTTTTTTATTTGGACGTGCGCTTCGTTCAACATTGAAGTTAATGCTGTTTTTTTTTACATCCTAAGGGTCCCGGGACCCAAGAACAACTTTTTGGCTCCTCATACTTAAAACGTGTTTACTATGCTTGCAAAGGTATATGTGAGGCTGTGAGAGAGAAGAAACGTTTCTTGACAATAATTTTTCATAGTAATGGAAAGCCGACAGGTTGCACGAGACATGTGGGTGATATATCGTGAGCAGTGCAGATAAATCAGTAAGTTCTATATTTACACCTTTTAAATGTGACATTTTTGATCAGTTCAAGTGGATTAAGGGTTCTGTGCTCATGTTTTTGTCTTGATCTCAGTGATTTATAGCTTTTATTCCCTTAAACTTTCTTATAGGGGCAAAGGAGCATAAAAATTGGGGAAAAAAATTAAAGTGGAGTCTAAAAGTTTGGAGGCACGACATGTTCTTTCATAATAATCATAATGACGTAAAAAGACATGGGCATAATATAGAAAATGCAGCCCTGTGGGAGAATCCATATACAAAAGACTATAGAAGATTCAACCATCAAAGCAACCAAAGACAGATTCCACGGTACCCCACAGTTACTGAACTTCAGTACGGATGCTTTAGAAAAGTCTCAAGTGAGAAGAGAGAACGCACCGAAAATGAACCAAAAACACATACTTCCTCTCAGATCTACTTTCTCCGACTTTTATTTCAACTTCAAATTCTTTTTAGTTTCACCCCTGATGATTTTCTGCAGTGGCACCTCAGAAAGACACTTTAAGATAAGTCTCAAATTAAGCCTATTAGTCATCTCCTGCTTTTATGTGCACCTATACCCAAGACATTTGAAGCCCAACAGAATAGTAGCTCACAAAGTCAGAACATTCAGCTTAAAATGAAACAAAAAGGTCATAAAATCAACTGAAAATTTTAAACTAATAGGAAAAAAAAACTCTCCACTTAATTAAAGCTTGTTTTTAGTTAAATACATTAAATAAAAAGTAGGAGAAAAAAAAAACTCCTGAATTCACTTAGTAATAGGGTTCACAGACCTTGGTAAGTGACCTTTACATCAATTTCAAGCTCTAGTTCAGAGCTATGTCACACATAATAATTGGTAAGTCAGGTGTTACTAAAGACATCTGAAGTAATTGCCCTGAGAAATGTAGTGTTCATGAATCCTGCTCCTCCTCTAACTCTCTGTAACAGATCAATCCACGGACGAGGGCATTACAGCCAGCAAACATGCTCCTAAAGTACCCCCGGCTCCGGCTGTGTCACACCCTTTAAGCCTTGCTGTCAAACACAACAGTAAAAATGTGTAGTTGTTGGATTTCCTACATTGGGCACATGCATCCAAGTGTCACAGAAAGACCTTAATGATGACGGTCAGAGATGATTGTGGGCAAATCCAAGGCTAAGCTTTTAATTCAATCGAACTTATAAAGAATACGCTTCCATCATGATTCTGGAGTACAAGAACCACCATTCTGTTGATAGCCCCAGAAGCTCCCAGACTACCACCCAGGCCTGCTGCAAGCTATGCTTACCTTCATCCCAAGGTGTGTCTGTGTGCTGTAATTGTGTGTGTATGGGCTGACTGAGGCCCGGCCAAGAGCAGCCAATGTGTATGCGAAGCTCATGAGTTCAAGGGTTAAGGGTAGGCCTAGAGAAAAGATGAGACAGATGGACCTAAAAAAAAAAAAGCACATGGACAAAATCAGCAAAACAAGAAAAAGGACAAATGAATTGTGTAAAACAAAGAGTGAAGAGTGCAAGAAATTAAAAACTATTTTTTTCGAAAAAAATAAAAGGTATATTAAAATTGCTTGGAAGTCACTGCTGAAGCTTAATAGGGAAGGAATGAAACTGGCAATTTAGTTTTATGATTATGCACAGCAAATAATCTTCTGCACCTCAGGTTCTTTTGTTTAAAAGGACCATCTGCATTGTGCCTCTTTAGACTGACCATTCTGATCCCCCTCTCCGACTGTTCTGACATAGACATTTTTGCTTTAGTTCTGTTTGCAGCACTGCAGGAGTGAGGTAAAACATCTGAGATCTATTATTAAAAGGTATTTAAAACAGCTGTTATAGTGTTTGTGGCGCCATCTCAAATTCACCCCCCTCCAGAACTAAAGCGAAAGGTTCCTGTGGTTTAACTCACACCAGTGACTAAACCATGGGCAATTAAGGCTTTCTCTGGATGAGTAAAGGTGGTGGTGGTGGTGGGGTGCAGAAGAAGGGAACTGAAGAGTAGAGACTCCGTACCAATAACAGGCAATTATGTATGGGGAGGGCCACTGCTTGGCCATGAGAGTATAGAAGAAGACAGCAGGGATGTGGGATGGTAGGGAAATGAGGAGGAGTGTTATTTAGGAGGCAGATGGCAGAGAGGGGGGAAATTAAGATGAATGGGCACTGAGAGAGCTGAGCTGGTGCTGGGGCTGGGCTGGGGCTGGGTAGAGAAAAGTAATTAGCTGTGTTTGCTCTGGGAGGATGGCAGTGAATATGATGCCTGAAGTGACAGGCAAAAGCCTCAAGCCTTCTCAAACAACAAGAGAATGCCTGAAACAGCCAGCAGGGGGCAGTGGGTTCAGAATCCTTCAAGCGCTTTCCTACTCATGAAACTCACTCTGGACTTTTAATCGATTAATAATTTGGATATACCTTTAAATTTTCACCAAGTATTTCCATTTAGCATAACTCTGACTCTCTGTCACAGTCTCACTCACAGATAAAGATCCTCTAAGTGCAGTCGTTTGCTCACACATTATGCCCTAATCTTCCCCTTTACCAACAGAATCTAGTTTTCTTTTTCTCATCTTACAAAAGTCCTCTCCATTTCTAATGTTACAGCCACATCCATCCGTCTCTTTCCTCCCACTCCATATATATCCCTCCCCCTCGTCCCCTTCCAATCTAATTCTAGATATGCTCTGGCAGAAAAACAGAGCGAGCCCCTTTGTCATCGCCATCAATGATGTAGGTGGACTGAGCGTGAAAAAGTTTTATTCATGTGCGCTCGCACCCGGCCCACCCAGAACTCCAATTACAACCAATAAAAGGTCCCAGAAAATCTGTTTAACCCTCTCTGATGATTTAATCACAGAAAATCTCTGACAAATGAAGCTAAAAATGCAAAAAACGATTGAAGTTCACAAATATGAAATAGGCCAACTCAATTTGGTGTAATTAGTGTTTCATCCGAGAGCCACAGTTAACCCTTTTAAAGTGAAAAGATTAACATGAGGCTGCCAAATGCTGATGATGTGCCAAAGGCAACAAGTGATTTATATTCAATTTATTACTTAATCTTTCAACACCCTTTAAAAGCATTTCGTTAGCAATGACATGCATGCATCTAAAATAACAAGATGTCAAAAGGTTTTCCTCATATAGGAACAGGATTAAGCTTAAGCTTGAAATATTTCGAGCAGTTCAGCTATTACTATAAGAACATTTCATATCTGCCTCTTTAAAAGTTTGAATACAATGCCATCACAATGTGTTTGTCTACTAGTCCCATATTTTCCAGCAGAGAAATGAAAAACAAAAGACTGAAAAGCCTTTCTGGACACATAAAAAGGACATGACCCATCAAGGGGAATTTGCAATACAATGCAGATAGTCATGCAAAAAGCTGATTTCGAATTGCAGAAAAAAGAAGGGAGCCGATTGTGCATGAGGCTTTCTTTTGACATAGTTTTTTTGTTTTTACCATAGTTAACAGGCCTGAGAACCTGGCGAAAGGAGCTGGGGCTGATCGTCTGCTGCTTGTTTTCTGTAGGGAGGTTAGTAGACATACATATGCTGTGTATAAAAACAAACAACAACATGAAAATGCAGTGTTGATAGGAGTCAAAATGCTGAGAAATTCACCAGATAAAGAGCAAATGTATTTTTGAGGGTTCAGACTTTACTAGGCCCAAGGTTTAATGGAAAATCATTCATTCAAAATGTTTGCAATATCTTGTGATTTCTTTCTTTCTTTTTCAGGAAAAAGAATCAGGAGAGCAAGAAGTAAACATAAAATTCCCTCATATTTTCAAACCAAAACAAAAGTGCTATTTGGGAGTTAAGGAATTGCACTGAGAGCATCTGTCAGGAAGAACTTGTTAGAAATCTGTATCTGAAGGACATACCTCTGGGCCGTGGGGCTCTTTTCCTGCGGTCCCTGAAAGCGGCTCCAGACTGCAGAGCTTCCAGCAAACAGTCCATCACACCGGTCTCATCGTTCTCTGAAAGTCCACAAATGAAAATGTTAAGAAGGTCATTTAGAACAACAAAAAATAACTACAAGCAAAAGCACCTCATAACTTCAACAGTTGATAGGCATATAGCGTAAACAGGGAGGTAAGGAAATGATCTAGTTAGGAGCATTTAGAACAACTTGTAAAACTCAAATCAATACTAGTGAATATTTACAAGGTTTTGAAGTTAAAGACACTGAACTTTACACATAAATGAGCTGAAATTACTTTAATTTATGAAAACAGGTGTTTAAATAGTGAGCTTTAGAGACCCTCTCCAACCATCTTTCGACAGTCGTTCCATGAATTTCACAACTATTAAAGTAAATTGAAGCAAACCCTGTGATTCGTTTCACACCTTGCAACTTTACATTTTCACAGCAACTTTACTACAATTGTGTATGGGGTCAAATCGGGAACAGCATAAAGGGAATGAAAAAAACAGATTGAAAATCTCCTTCAAGGAGGTCTACCACACGTGCTACAGCAGCAGAACATTAACAAAATAATAGAAAAAGAGTTTCTTTTTTTTTTTGTTTGTTTTTTAACATTTAAAATTTTTGTCATTGTCATGTCATTTTTCTCTTAAGAATGTTTACAGGAATACACAAATATTTGGGTTATTGTGAGCAGGGAAGACCAAAAGTTCATATTGGGTTTCACAGTTCTATTTATGTAAAATGAAAGCAGAACAAAGTTGTATTTGATGATGGTGCAGTGTTTGCCTAGTGCAGGTCACAATAAAAAGAGTTGGAAAATGAGAATGTAAAGTGAATTTAATTAATCAAATGTTTCAGGACTTTAAAAAAAAAAAAAAATTTAAAACATTAAAAGTTTTGTCTCAAATTTTCACAAAATTTGAGACAAAATCCTGGAGGGTCTGTTTAGATTTTAAATATCATTTTCAAGGACCCAGTTTCTGCAGAAGTTCATTCGAAATTTGTCTCTCAGTTGTGGGTCCGACTGTTGCAGCGGAACCAGCCCATCCACCCTTCCCATCAACCATTATTAACCTGTTAACATACTCTCCTACAAACTTACAGCCCCTCACAACCCTAACCTATTATTAGCAGTGCCACAAAAATAGCAAGCAATATTAAAGCTATCCAGATGTACAGTTTTTATCCAGATGCCAGGTCAGACGAGGAAAACAAAAATGTACATGGATTGAGTCGTCTACAAATGGATGGATCAGAACAGAGCAGAGCAGGGAGCTTGTGGCTGTCCAGCCTATTTTCTGTCACAAATAAGCTCTCCTTCAAACTGTTTCTTTTTTTCTTTAAATCTGCAACTAATTTTAAATAATTTGAATGAAGAAATTCTCATAAATACAATTCTGAATGTAATTTCCTAATATATGTCTTCGAACATCAGAAAAATGCCACAAGATCATGATAAAAACACCAAAAACAATTTTCATCAAAGTGGCTCTTTGAAGAGTTTGTGAAGACTGGATTGTTTTTAGTTATTAACCTTCAAACTGCCCCTTTTTGATAAGAAACCAAGTTTTTTCAGGAAGTCCTTATTGAGATTTGTAGACATTACCCATGACCACTATATCATCAATAGATCATAAAACAGAGTTTCCTTTGTTTGTGAATAAAGGAAAAAGAAACTCCACACTATTTAGTCCCTTGATGTCAACACTCCTGAACACTGAAGCTTCTGTATTGAGGCCAGAGTGTCCCCATGGAAGTGGGATATGTTACTAAATCCCTACATTGAGCTGTGACTACACAAGCACATACACACAATAGATACTGTATATAATGGCCTACTTACTTGTCTGCCAGTTCCTACGTGTGTGTTTGTTGTGCTTTTCATCTGCAACACTTACCCTCCTCCACTGGCTGATGTGTGCCTGGTTTTTCATAATTACAAAAGGCGAGAGGGAGCTTGTATTCTTGAGCAAACCAAAAGCTCCCAGACGACCAAATTTGTCTCCACAGCTCCAGCAATTCATCACAGGCGGTGGGCTTTACCCTCGCCTCAACACAAAAATGCAGATGGTGTGCGTAAAAAAGCAACGCAGATCAATCCACTACAACCTGCAGTGAAGGCCTTCATGTGGAGTACTCTGCTTGACTCCAGCCTAAAAGAACTTGAAATGTTTTCTGCAACTCTGGAGGTGAAGAAAAACGGAATTTACTCTGATCTCTCACTTCGGGAACGCAGCAAAGCAACTGTGTACTGGATCTTGAATAAAAGACATAGGTACCTCAAACAGACCAAGACAGCAATATGCTGGGAGCATTTATAAACTCACACACTAAAGAAAACAATGTTCACACTTTAGATATTTCATATGGCTTAATTATGGCAGAGATTGCGAGACATAACAACATCCATCAGCTTCAAAATAGATTGGTTTCCAGTCATTCCGCCTGTCAAAAGAAGCAACACAGTGCAGGAGGGTGGCCACGCCTTTTTAGAAACGCATACAGATTGCTATTTTGATGTGTATAATTTCCTTGTCTTTTGCAGCGTCTTACAACTGGCAGTGGAGCTATCATGACAAGTGTGTCATCTGGATAGACTTGAGCTTTGAAGTCGACAAAAAATGGCTTTCTCTTAAAAAGCAGTTTAAGCTTCACCCTCATCTGATGGGGGAAAATATCAAATAAAGATCACAGAATGTCAATGACACCTCCAAGTCTCGAGACTTGGCATTGAAGGAAAGCATTTAGAGAAAGAGGCAAGCTCTAATAAGAAAAGATGCGTGGAAAACATTGTTACACGTACAAGGGGGTAAAGGTCAGATTATCAAAAAAATAAAAGCAGGGGTGGAAATGGCCAATTTCACAACAAAGAGGAACATTTGGGGGGACAGGATCAAATAAAGCTGGACCTCAACCTCTGGAAAAAAGCCACAGCTACCCTCCTGTCTGAAAAGATACTTCAATCAGCATCTATTTAATCAGTGCGTGTTCTGACTGGAGTTTGAAATTGTCCAGATACATGGCCTGTCTGCATTTTGATGTCAGCTCCCTATTCAGTACTGAACCAGTGTCTCCAGCTACTTTAATCAACAAGATGTGGCAGTTACTATCAACTCAATGACCCTGCTGTAGCAGCATGGAGCTGACTTGGACCAGAGAAATGGGAAACAGGGTCAAATGGGCTAGCATGGAAAAGCAAAGGAGAGTGCAATGAATACAGGCTCAACACCATGTTTCCTTGATACAAAATGCTGCAATGAAAGTAGTCGGTGCTCTTTTCTTGACTGAGATTTTTTTTTTTTTTTTTTACTAAACTGTGCCCATACTGACTTTAGCTAAGACATTTATTGATAATTTATGATAGAAAGATGTCTGCAATGCGTCAGAACAAGTTAGATTAGCTGCAAGTTACATTAAAGATGACAACTCTCATAGAAGTTCTCTATTTGGATTTAGATCAATCCTGTCAAAATAAAAGAAGCAAAAAAAGAAACAGTAAAAAGATGACAAGAAAAAACATCCTATATTCCATGGGATCAAGCAGTCAACGTCACTGCAGCTCATCACTGCAAAGAGAAAATGTGTGAGCTGACTTCAATAATATTTTCCCAATTATGTAGTTAGTAGACCAGCTATATAAAGCAGTAAATATGTAACTTTATTAAACTGACAAATAAATGTTTGTTTCTACTCTTTTAATGCATGGTTTTGCATGAAAAGTGCACTTCTGTAAATTAAAATATATTCCTTAAAATAAGTTAATATTCTAAGAAACAGTCCAGATACAAAAACAAAAAACTGAAGTTTACTTAAAAAAATTTAAAAAAATGAATTAAATAAAGTTCCTTTATTTTAGGAATCTAATATTACAAATTTATTTTTTATTTGTGTTAGCTGTGATGAAAAAATCTCTTAAAAATCCAGGGTTTATCAATAATCAAAACAAAAATATTAGAAAATGAAATTATTTAATGAGCTAAGAGAATTGAGATGAATTTTTTAAAAACTAATGACAAAACGGCAGCATATGATGATACTACTCATCTTTGTTGAAGCCAGTTGTGTTTTTAGGTTTAATCAGTCATTTAAGAAAAGCAACACATTTTTTTTTTTTTTTAACATGCATTGCTTGGCTACTTACATCAACAATCAGAGAGCTAAAATAACCCTACAGTTAAAGCTAATGATGATTGACTTTTTTTCCTCCTGCAAACATACAACCTAAATATTACAACTTTAATCTGGAAATTGTTTTATCTCATCAGGTAAGTCTCTTTTAAAACTTTACAGTAAGTTCTGTTAAAATACTCTTTACAACTTAAACATCATAATATATTTACGGCTTGTAAAACATAAACAATCCCCAAACTTTGGGGATTGTAAATAGGGATGTCTGGATCAGGTTTTTGGTCCCTGATCTGTCATTTGATTTTGAATGTCTGTTGATACAGAAAAACACATTATAAAAAATTAAACACATTTAATAAAATGATCCAAGTCGCCCCCTGTTTTTAAGTCTTTGTATCACTTAACACTCAAACAGTCCATTTCTGTGAAATAGCTTCAACAGTCAAGTAAAATAGTGTGGCAGTCAACTAGAAAAAGTAGTTAACTACTAAGTAGTAAAATAGATGATAATTAATCATGTAAGAAAGTTTGGTGACTGTAGCTTTTACATCTTCAGAACTTTTACATTTTTTTGATCAGATGTGATTCATTTCGCAATTAAAAGTTCTTAAAAATTAATGAGAACTTTTTTTAAAAATAGTTGTTTTATAATTAATCATTAATTTAAAAAAGGCCTATCAAACAAGAGATTAGGTCTTAAGGGGTTAAAATTACATTTTACCGGAGCTTAAACTGTGCAACAGTCTCACCGAGCGCAGGAGAGCGCCATTCTGGTTGAAAAAGAAACAAAAACTCAATCTGTTTTCTGTTGAAATGGCTTTTTAGATCGTTGTTTGATTAAGGCAAACTAATACAACACCTGCTGTCAGTTTAAAACTTTTATTTAAATAATTATTGAGCACTCCCGTGTGTGTGAATTTGAATATATCTTGCTAAATTTACTTAACTGTTTTTTGTACTTCCTGCTCAAACTAGTGCCATTTTCTGCTGTGCTTCACGGTATTAAAATGTTGTGATCCATTTATGATATCCAGACTTCTAGCAGAGCATTTATCTAGAAAAATAAGCTGGAAATAAATACGCGCTGGTCATAATAAGAACAAAATAAATATCCTATCTTGATCAGGGTACAAATTTATATTCCAATTGAGTCTGACACTAAGTGATTAAGCCCGATTTCTGATCTTGTGATCAGATTGGGACATCCCTACTAATGAATCCTATTTTTAAAGCAATTTTCCTAATTACAGGACTGCATGGTTGTGTAGTGGTCTGTGCTCTCGCCTCACAGCAAGAAGGCCCTGCTTTTAGTTTCAGTTGGGAGCTTTCTGTGTGGAGTTTCCATGTTCCGAATGCGTGGGTTTTCTCCGGGAACTCAGTCTTTCTCCCATAATCCAAAAACAGGCTTCAGAAATTCATAAATTATACCCACGTGTGAATATGATTGTGTGTGATTGTGCAGCCATGCGACAGACTGGTGACCTGTCCCACGTGTACAACCTTTGCCCAACAGTACCTGGGATAGACCCCAGCAACCCCATCACCGCATTAAAAAATACAGCGAGTTTGAAAAACAGATGGATGGAACTTTGCAAATCAAATCCAAAAGTTGTGGATTTCTCTGTGCTGATGTATTGTTTTCAGTTTTGATGTCAGTACAAAAGAAAATCCTTCTATGCTACTCACACTAATGCATCTCAGAGAGCCAGTTCCTTTTCCTGCAATGCACAAGAAGCTGCTTCTCACATTTTTTCCTTCACTTTCATATGCATATCTTGTACTTTTAGCATTTCTGCATGCAGCGTTGCATTTCTCACTATCCCTTTATTTGACATCTTAATAGTTCATAGCTTGTAGCCACGTAGAGAATGTTAAATAAAGCTCTGATGTGTAATTTGTCGCTCCACAAACATTCCTGCTTCTGGCCTACCCTGGGAGTTAATGCAACAGATTTGTCATACGCACACTAGGCGCAGCTAGAGGAGCAAAAAAAAAAAAAAAAAACCTATTCAATCTGAATTTCAATCTCCATAGGGCTCTATGCAAATGCACACAGCTGATGGTTCTGCTTTCTCAAACCGCCAAACACACTGATAAGAAATCCAGGCTGCATATTATGGGGTAGGTAGAGGCTCTGTCTGCGGCAAGCAAAAGACATGAAGGAAAATGAGCAGGATGCAGGCAGAACCTTACGTTTCACATATGCATAAGTAGGCTAAAGCTAAAGAAAAATAGAAAAAAAAACGCTGATATGTGTCACTAGTAAGAAGGCTAAAAAAAATACAACCTTCCCACTCTCAGTTCTCTCATTGCTGTGTCCTTCAGCATAATGTGAATACATAGCCTCTCTCTGGCTTTTTAGGGAATTGATGGATAATCAGATGATTACACTGAAAATCTCCATTGAGGACAATCCTCTCTGACAAACAAAGAGAAAGCTCTTTAGTTAATAAATAGGCTGAGAGACAGAAGGAGAGTATGTCACAGACAGTAAGTAAATCATGTCCTAAGTTGACCACATGGTGCCATCTCTTCACTGCATATTAATTTCATCCCAACAGTCTATGTGTATGTACGCATTTCAGTTTTTTCTGTAGAGTGTGAGCAGTATTAATTCTTGAATATATCAGTAACCTATTGTAATTTAAACACTGTCATTATTTTAGGGTAACTAAATCAATTTTGGGCTTTAAGCACATTTTTATGAGCCTATAATTGGAAGTTTATTCTTACGTTTGTCCTTTTTTTAAACTATGTTGACAAATTGAAACTGAAACCACTCAAAAGCAGTAAAGGAAAACATTTAATTGGACCTAGCTAAATAGGTTTTTACACTAAGAAGTTGTTCCAAGGTCGCAGAATTGTCTAAAAAAACAAAAGAAAAAAAACAATTCATTTAAATAAATGTGACAAGTGATTAAGAACATTTTTTCTCACATTTTTTAAGAAAAGTGTTTTTCTCGGCGGTTGACTTCGGGTCCGAAGATCGCAAATTCGATTCCTGCCTTGCCTGCCCATGTATCAAAGTATCCTTGGGCAATATACTGAAGCCCACATTGCTCCTGGTGGTTATAAATTGGGGCCAGTGTTAGGCAGCGGAGCTGCCACCAGTGTGGAAATGTGTATGTGAATTGTTGAATGGGATTGTGACTGTAAGGTATTTTGCCTTCGAAGAAGGTAGAAAAGAGCTATACAAGTATAAAATTACCATTTTATCATTTAACAAGTACTAATAGGTCTGACCAATTAAACTATATTAGCACATTCTGTCTTCTACCAAATCATGTATGGTTTGAGTTGAATGGCAATACTTTTTACTTTTCACTATTTTATGGTATTTACTAAACTTGTGCATTGATTCATCCTTTAAATCTGCTTATTCCTTTTCAGGGTGATGAATGATTGGTGACAGTAGTTTCCCTTAGAAACATAAAATGACTCAGACTGACTCATCCTGGAAAAATAGCGATGGAATTGCCTTCATTTCACTGGAGCCGGAGGAATGGCATTTTCTATGAGCGATGTCATATCCAGCCGTGTCTATCTCTATTTACTGTCTATGGTTTAGACACTCTCCCACTATCTTACAGCCAATTACACCCCCAACTAGGGCTGGGCGATATGGCAAAAAAGGAAAATCACGATTTTTTCAATTTCATTTCACGATTTCGATTTTATCACGATTTTTTTTTTTAATAAATTCACATTGACAAAATGAATTATGATTTTAGTTGAAAGAAGTAACATTTTGAACAAATATTTAGATTTTTCCAAATTTATTTTCAAATGCATTAGAAGCATTGATATATATTTCTGGATTGGCCCTTGCCAACATTGCTATAGACAGAGACGTGCGCGCTCAGGCGCCATCATTGCATTGATTCATGGCAGCAGAACACAGCTGTTTCAATGGAGGACAGGCAGACATCAATCGCAAAAATCAGGCTAGCTCCTTCATTTCTCAACTGATTTTTAAAAAATATGGCTCAAATTAAAGCTTAGAAAATAATAGATTTTTTGGTATATTTAAATATTTATTATCTATTAAGATCAAGCTGTAAATAGAGCAAGAATTGTGCATTCTACTTATACAGAAAATGCATTGATGTCAAACGAACAGCTTCTTAATACTCATGATTTTTTATTTTGCCTCTGTGCTAAAATACATAAAACAGAGGTTATAAATGCTTTTCACTCAAGACCAGAAATGAGGGAGATTGAAGAAGTTTAATAGCATGAATGACTGATACAGTTTAGTAAAAACACCATTTACCACATTTTCAAATGAAACTACAACTTTTACTATTTTTGTATTACATATATGGTAAATAAATCTCAATTGTTTCAGGATTTACCTTCAAAAAGACGATTTCATTGTACTTTGAGAAAAAGGCTCCAGCTAGCATCTTTAACTGATACAAATAATAATAATAATAACTTTGATCATAACATCAAATATATCTGCCAAACTGTTCAGATTCCAAACACAGTGATAATAGCAGTAAACGCTGTTTCAGGTTAAAGTTTACGGTCTCAGCTCCTTCCCTAACATCTTCTCTCTGCGGTGTTTATGTTTATAAAGCTAGCGTTAGCATTAGCGCTGTATCTTCCGGCCGAGCTTTCTTCGGTCTGTTGACCAAGAAAAAAGATCAATCGTGACGGCACGGATTAAAAAATTATGTGCGAACTCACTTATACTTCTTACAAAGACAAAAGAAAGAAAGTGCGACTGACAATAAGATATAGCCTCCTAAAGTAGCTAGCTACGAGCTAGCAAAACAATGCAGCAATGTTCATTTTGACCGCATATTTTACGTGTTTCCAACATGAATTTCCATCCGTTTTTGTGCAGGTTGAACGTAAATACGAGCGATTAACATCCGCCATGTTTCAAAACATGAAACATTAATAAAAAACATACGTCGAAGAACCAAGCTAGCATGCTATCTCTGAGTTGCTAGCACCCACTTTAGCACACAGTTCAGCCTAATTTCTCTCTACTAAAATGTGATTGCTGTCATGTGATGATTCCTCTCCATCGGATTATTTTGTTTTCGAGGTTTTTGAAGTCGATTGCAAAACACCGTTGCCTTTTGTGCTTCTTTTCGTATTCCATTTATTTACTCTAGAAGACTCAACGCAAACTGACGCCGGCGCCGCACGTCTGTCACGCTGTATGTCACGTGACTTACAAGAAAAAAACACGGGGGAGGAGGAGGAAGAGCTCGGATTTAAAGTCACAGGCAGTCAACAAGCTTTTGCCGTCTCGCTCTTGGAACTTTCGTAGAAGATCGCGATATAACGATCTCTCAAAAATGACAGATCGTCAGCTTTGGAGATCATATCGCGGTTTTATATCGTCATATCGCCCACCCCTACCCCCAACCTTACATTACTAGTGCATAAAAATTGTGAGCAATATTTGAGTTATCCAGGTGTAAAGTTTTGATCTATATGCAAGCTCAAATGAGGAAAACCAAAATGTACATGGATCTATTTATGTACAAATGACTGCATTAAAATGAAGCTGAGCAAGGAGCTTGTGTCTTTTCCTGAGTATTTCCAACGTCACAACTATATACTTATTTAGTCAGCTTTTTTTTTTACTGCTCCCTGACTTGCAACGATTTTAATAAGAAATACTCAGAAATGCATCATTAAGCTATTTTTCTTATATATATATATATATATTATATATATATATATATATATATATATATATATTATCCATCATAACACATGCTACAAGAAAATCTTAAAAACACCAAAACCCCAATTTTAATCAGAGTGGGCCTTTAAACTCATTCTAACTATTGTAAACGGCAGATAAACTTTCAGATCCTTAAGTGTCAATTTTCTTTGGAAATATCATGAAGACCACCTTGATAACACAGAAATAAAGCAAATGGCTGCATATTACAACAACACAAAGAATTTACTGAACATAACCAAATAAAACCAATGAATACATTATTTTAAATGGTAAATGGTGTATTATTTTATAACACTTTTTTTTTTTACCTTCCTCAAAGGCACGAAGAGCTTTACAGTCACAGTCCCATTCACATACACATTCACACACTGATGGAGGCTCCATTGCTGAGTGCTGACACCAACCTATAACCACCAGAGGCAATGTGGGCTTCAGTGTCTTACTCAAGGACACTTCCACACAAGGGCATACAAGGTAGGAATCGAACCTGTGCTCTTACAATTGGAGGCACACTACTGTATCTCTGCACTCTGGCTGCCCCATTTTAAAACTTTAAGTGTGAAAAAGAAAATGTAATAAATATTGATTTTGACCTAAATTCAAACTCAGATCTCTTAGCTCAAATCAAAGTCTAATGCATGTATTGTCCTTGCTATAGTCATTTAGAAAAAAGGATTATGATCTTATTAGACATTTTGTCTACATTTTATGACTAAAAACACATTTGGTTCAGCCACATAAAAAGCTATTCATTTATGGAATGTAATTATGGCAAATGTTATTCTAACAATGACCCAGCTGAAGCTCGGACTGCCTTTAAGTAGGAACATAACAGGAACATAACATAAAACAATGGAGACATTATGATGGATCATACGTTGTGCTTTAGAACATTGAAGTGATGGTTATGTCTGCACTTAGGTGTAAGTTTTTTGTTTGTTTGTTTTAACCGTGCTTTTGTTCGCCATAGCTAACCAAAATCCAACAGTCAGGAACACTGCGTAACCCGCATTTACCACCTCCTTTGGCTTTCCACTTTCCATGCTTTGGGGGGACGTGTCCATTTAGTTCAATCAGTCATAACATGGCAGCCACATGCACAACAACATTTCAGCAGATTTTTGGAAAGGCAACAAGGCACAACAAGTTGAGATTAGAGAAAAAAAAAGGAACTAGAGAGACACTTTCTCCAAGGCAGGCAGTGTTTTGGCTAGATAGTGGGCTCACAGCAGTACTTTGGTGTAGATGGAGCACATTGGTTCTGTTTATGCACAATCATGTCTACAGGAGTGCTACACAGGGCTGGCAAAGTGATGTCAGCTGAAGATGTTTAGGGAGGTTCTGCCAAGTTCAACAAAGCTGCCAGCCATGGCTTTCACACTGGAAATGAGCCTGGTGGCTGCACGGTTGAAAAAATATTGCCAGTATGCAGCATTCCGAAGCAACATTAAAAACTGTTCCAATCAAAACTACAGTTAAATAAAATAGTTCTCACAAGTTCAGATAAACCTGTTTCATAAAAAAAAGATGAAATTCACTTACTGCAGCTGCCTAAAGATATAAAATATTTGTGCAAATAATAATTTAGAAAGCATCATTCAGACGCACTGATTCAGTGTTCAACAAAAAAAAGTATATCATTCAGGCGTCTGTTATCAGGTATTGTTAATTCTTTTGCAACATAGTTAAAGAAAGGTGAACCTTTTTACTAATGGCTGAATGAATAGTTAAATGATTCAATATTATCTATTACTAACAAATTTCTTGGAAAAATAGCTTTATTTTAACCAACAATATTAAATTCAACTTCAGAGACTGCTGTCCAGAACATTTTGTGAACATTTACTTAAAGTGTGGGTGACATGGCCTATTTTAATAAACCAAAATATAGTAAATGGTCTCTATTTCATGTTGCGATTGTTTTTAATATTTTTCGAAAAATAATAAATAGCGAAAACGCGATATAAAACAACGATGACGGCCGCCGGCTCGCGCATTCTTCTGCCGATGTCGCGCCGCCATGTTTGTGACGTAACGAAAGGCAGACAACATGGCTAGCACCGATAGCTTAGCAGAGAGTGATGCTACAATCTCTATTAGCGATTTCTCATCAGATGAACAGAAAGATGAAGAGGAAAGTAGCGGAGATGATGAGTCACTTGTGCAACCGTATCGATTCGAACCCTTTTGCGAAAGTGAGGAGGATGTAGCAGAAAGTAGTAGTGATGCCGATGACGATAGCCAGCATGAAGATTCGGCTAGACTCCAGAACACGGCATGGTAAGTTGCCTTTCGAGATTTTGGAATCTACGTAGACTAAGCCTAGTGTATACATCTGTAAAAGTACACGCAGAATTAAAAAGTCGATCTAATAATGGTGAAATGTTTTCAGTGATTCCTAACAGTATATATGTAGGACAGGTGAAAGCTGCGCGCCGCGGTCTCTCTGTCCGCGCTTGTTTTACTTCGGTTTACTTCCGTGTATAGTGTCGGTCTAACATCCAATCAAATTAGAGCCCTTTGGATTTGATCTGACAGTCCAACCAATCGAATTGCAGAAAAACTTAGTTCCGCCCTCCTCTTCAAAGCACGTGTGCCTGTTTTGCCGGCGTTTTTATTTCTAGCATTAAAGTGAAGATCGTCAACAACAAGCGGTTTACCTTCAGCAGAACATGAGGATTAAAGGATTCCTGACAGAAACTCAACAACAACCAACTTCATCTGATCCAGGATCAGCAAAATCAAGTAAGTTCTGAGTGAAAGCTGGCGCTAGCATAGCGGCTAACCGCTAGCTGCAGTTAAATGAATGAGACAATAACGTCTTCGTTTAGTTAGCGGACACTGTGTGAGTCTGCAGCTGGATAGAATCACAGAGAGACCACAGGTGATTTAGACTTTTCCACCGCTCAGATCTTTACCTGGATCTGGGCGGGACGAGAGCGATCATAGCTGGAGCAGCAGCTGCTGGTGACCCGGGGTAGAATGTTCTCGGTTGTTTTCTGATGTAAATCCAGCCATTCACGGAGCAGCTAAGCGCGTTTTTTTCTATCACTTATTTTCTGTTTGCCCATCTTGCTGCTTTATGCTTCGTGGTGGTGTGTTTTGGCAAAAAGCGTCCTCTTTCTCTCACAGATTTTCTCTTTTTGTACTGGCTGCTGCCAGTGCTGGTACTGGGCGTTTCTGTTTCGGTCGTTGCCACTAGCGATCTCTTGAAAATAGTGGGGATGGCGTTCGGTTTTCAATACTTTTTTTATATCTTACATGCATTCCCATGTCTTTCATGAGCTGTGGTGTTTCTTCAAAACAGCCTGCCTCAAAGTGTTCGCTGCATAAAGTTGACGACGCAGTTGGCACCCAATTCGCCCTCGTTCGCTGCACTTGTTTTGTCCATTGTTTCAGCAGCGTTTCTTGTTTTGGGAATTTATACACAGATACACTTTCACTAGATGTATTGCTACATCCAGCTGCCACACAACGACTTGGCATGATAATTAACAGATTTAAACACGAGAGAATCGAAGACTAGGCAACCTGTTCTGTTTACATTCTGTCCGAAGCGGAACTGCGAAAATCAATGCCTTTCGTGACGTCACAGGTCATATCGAGGTCACTTCCAGTCTGCGCTCTCAGCGGAAAAAAAAACTCTGATTCCTTCGAAAGATGTCAATTATTCATATGCTTCGGATTTTTTTTGAGGCTAACTATTGGTATCAATAGAATCAGCGTTTAAAAGGCTTTTTTATTTGACAAAGTTGTTCAAAGCATGTCACCCACACTTTAAAGTCGATAATTTTCTCCTGCTTTCCAAAATTCATCAAGTACCATCATATCTCAGTTCTGATCTTACCTTTGCTGCATGTGTGAATAGTAAATGACTTGCACTGTCGCAACTTTCCATGATTCAGACCAGGGGTCCCCAAACTATGGCCAGCGGGCCGCATCTGGCCCGCCTCCATATTTGGCCCGGCCCCCTGAACAATATCAGTGACAAATGAATTCATGAATGTTTTATTTTCCTCCCTCAGTCAAACCATGTGATTCAGACCAGCTCGGAACATTTTATTCCACTCTTCTGCAGGCTGTACCACTTTTTTTTTTTTTTTTATGTTTTGGTAGTATCTTTTTTTTACTTTTTCTCTGTGAAGATTACAGTAAATGTTTTTATTATTTTTATTTCATCAAGTGTTATTCATTTTATCGAAAAGATTAACGTTTTTTTTTTTTTTTTTTTTTTTTTTTTAACTTTTTCTGGGAAGGCCCCTAGAGAGGGATTAATAATTGTTTATGTGTAGCTTTCTGAAAAACGTTGAATGTTTACGTAAATACACAAGACAAAGTTTGTGGACCCCTGATTTAGACCATACTTTAACAAACAATACTTTATAAACGCTTCATCTTTGAAGACAATAAAACAGTCATCTTGCGAGAGAACAGATGTCTCTAAATTTGTGACAGCAGGAAATGGATGGATAAATGAGTCATTTTATTTGAATGATTTCTAAAACCATGAGGCTGATTTCCAATGCAGCTTTCTGTAAACTGCTTATCTGTGCAAGATGGGATGGGGGGGGGGGGCGCACATTTAACATTGTCTACCTGCGTTGACTTCCAGTAACCTCCTCTTCTTCTGCTGCCTCTCCAGCTTTTCTCGCTCTGCTTTCTCCTTCGCCACTCGAGCTCTTCTCTGCTTCTCTTCCAGCTCCCTCTGTCTAAAGTTCTCCTTTAGCGCTTGCTGCGAATAAAAGTGAGAGGAGAGGTGATAAATAAAAAAAGACAGAAAGTGACAGAGAGAAAATACGAAGGATTGCTAAATAGGGTTAATTACAGAAGTGAGGAGCCTGTCAAAGGCAGTCAGCTGTCAGACCACTCTGACATCTATATCAGGCACCATTAAAGCAAGATGACACTTCTACAGCATTGTCTTGTAGGTGCACCATCACTCTTTACTTGGCTGACATAAAACGACTTCAGTGCAGAAACTTCAGACATTACAAATCCTAAGAGCTAAGAAACTATAAAATAGGAGTAAAATCCATCTCTCCATATACTACATGTTTGCTCATGCCTAATCATAGACTAGACTTGCACCCTTAACTTACATAAAAATTGTCTAAGGTATGCAATTTTTCTCAAGTATCATATGAAACCTTTATTACTTTTGGTAGAGAGTGTACTGAACAACTCAAGGTAAACCTATAATAACTAGGTATGTTATAAAGCAGCAAAACATGTCATCATACAACTAGGAAAAAAAACATTAAAAAAAATCAAACAAACTCAATTTATACTTTAGTAATTGGATGCTTTGCTTAGGCTTAGTCTCTGGCTGTCATTTCATGTTATAGCTATAGCTTTATGTTAGAGTCTACAAGTCAATAATTCTATTCCCTATATCTAGAAAAAAAAACACAACGACATTATAGGTATAATATGTACCATAAATCAAGCACAGAGAAACAGGCTTGTAATCTAGGTTCTTTGCCCCCAACAATGTCAATGTCTCAATTGCCATAGAAAGGACAGACTGAATATGGTTTAAAGTGGTAGGGTGATTGTCACTCAGATCAATAGCTTGTCAATCTTGGGTTTTTGTCAAACCTGTAATTCCCTGTCCCAGCCCCCTATATCTACCAGATGAGTTCACACTAGCAGGCATCCCTAGTAAGTCTGCCAACGTGTAATAAAAGCATAGTAAATACCAAACCAACATAAAACATAAATATTTATGTATATTGTGCTGTTTGGAAAATTAAACTGCTACCATTAAAATAATCTATAATTGAATGTTGCACACTTTGATGATGCAATATAAATAAATCCTTGTTTCGTCTGCAAATGTATTTTAGGTAAGGTTAAGAGATATAACTTACCTAAATTTAGCATCTGCTGAAAGGCAGAAACATAAATGATCTTTCTTTTTTTTAAGTGCAGGAAATAAATGTAGGCATCAAGGGGTTAAAATACAAACCTGTAAAATATTCTAAAGGTTTTAGTGGTAAAAAATCTCATACCACAACCATACCTTGCTGTTTGTGGTATAAAGAAAACATTTTTGCAATTCTGAAAGTATCTCTATGGCTCAACAACGGAAATTAAAGTAGCTAATGTTGTGGTCTTAACCAATCAGAGAGAGTGAAAAGCATGAGTCCACCTCTGATTGGCTGGGATTCAGGTATTCCTGTATGTGTTTATCAGCTGCACTTAGATGGAGGTGATGACCTTGCTTCATCTGATAGATAGTGTAAATGTAGCCTCAGTTGATAAAAGTAGATGAAAAGAAAGACCAACTAATTTTGTTTAAGAATGTTAAGGTCTGATTTGTAAGAAAATTCAAAAGACTTGATCCAACTGAAGGTAGCACCGACTCAAAATGGTAGGGCTTTGATTAGAAACCATTTCTCAAAGCAGCTAGTCCAGAAGGAGCCAGCTGTGCTGTGGTGGAGGCAATCTACTGTGGTTCCTTTCTTTTACCACACTGCTTATTGTAAGGCACACATAGTCCAGAAAAACTACAATATCCCAAACACTGGCTGAATAGCATGGTAAAACCAACCTTATAAAGCGTTGTTTACTTCAGTTAAAGTAAGAGCCGCTGGATATTGTTTTGCTTTTTACAAAAACAAAAAGACAGACAGCTTTTAATAATATAGCAAACAGTGCATTGTGCAGTAATGTAACATTTCTGGTTTTGACAGCATGAAGTGAAGACATTAAATATAAAGAGAGAGGAGACTGAAATGGGTGAAGATGCAGTTTGAGGGTTTAGAAAATGTTTATGATGTAATAGAAGCTGAACTTTCCTTATTTTACAGCAATTCATTATGCATAAGTATTTGTTTTTATCTGAGTTTTGGTGCAGACAAGGACAGAAGAAGATAGAAGAATACAATAAATATCCTCATGAGGGTGATGGTTGAATAGCACAAACATTAAAAAAAAAGAAGAATCTGGATTTGTTTTTTTAAGTTATAGACAATTTGCCTCAAGTCCAAGTAGCTTTCTCAATTCTGAAGTTGAAAGATCCTATTGCTGATATTGTGATGTGTTGCTCCTTTTGTTTCTTTTAGCACATTCAAACCTGCTTTATTCTTGTTAAACATGAGAACGGTGTACTGGTTTTTCAATAATGTAGTACAAGTAGTACAGGGTGTTAACTTAAATATCCTGTAATTTGCATTTTCTTCTCCCAAGTTAACTGTAAGAACGGCCATTCAAAGAGTTGAAAGTCACAAATTGTTCAAAACATTTTCATTTGAAACAAAAATAAATCTGCTGTTTTGTTAGATGTCAAATCTGACAAAAATCTTGAATAAAAAGTTTGCTTCGGCTAAGTAAGCATCCATATGGCTGTCACTTGTTCATTAAGAATATGTTTACTGAAAACAAAGGACCCAAACTGTTTTCCAAAAAAGATCACCAGTCTTAAGATTTAAAACCCATCAAGTATATTTTAATTATCACTTCATTCATACCAGACAGATTTTTGACATTTCTGACAAATAAACTTGGCAAAATAGTTAGGTTATTCATTCATGCTGTTTTACTTCTTTGCAATAAATCTATTGTTAGGAAGACAGTTTTTCAAAGTCAGTTTGTCATACATCTAGCTAAACAAGGAATGTTAATGTTGAAAAATACGTGTGCACATGCACATTTTAAACATTAACATGTTTTAAGTGAGGTTGATTTAAATAGGTTGCTGCTTGCAGTAAAATGACGTTCAGAAAAAGATCAAGAAAAAGCAGAATTTTTTTTTTTCCTTTCTGAAAATAAGTACATTTATATTACCTTGGTTTTTAGACTGAAAATACCACCTAAAATCCCCACATTGTGAGTTTAGACTCTTTATTAATTTCCACTTTAATATTGAGATGAAGACTGCAGGGAAAGACCATCACCAACTCTCTCTGCTTCCCTTCATCACTGCAGAACTGCTTTGCCTTCCTCCTCTTCTGGATGTCCACCATTAGACATGCTCAATTGGATTCCTGTCAGATGTGCGGCCTCGCCCTGGGTCTTCTTTCTACGGGTGACTGAGCATGCTGCATATGTGTGCAAGTGTATGGTATGTGTGTGTTCATCTTTGGGTGAGGAAGAAAACAACGAAAAAAAACCAAAAAAAAAAAAAGAAAGAATGACACATGCTCACAAACAAATTTTACCCGAGCTTTTGGAGATTGGCATATGCAGTTAAAGGCTGTGTTTGTTTCAGATAGAGACCTGAGACAACACCGACGCAGTAGAACAGGCCTTGGCGGAGCAGGATAAATGCTGACAAAGGTATGGCCGAGAGGTTACCATGCTCAGATTTACAGCGTGCCTGTGTTCATTGACCTAGCTTTGGCTTTTCCAAGATGTCTTTGAGATGTGACAATTTGAACAAATTGCCAGAGGTGTAAGCTGCTTAGACCTTGACCTATCACAGGGGAATAAACGGCTGCCTTGGGAGTTGTGATCATATAATGCTAGCATTTATAACACTTGGCTTGTTCACCTTTTCACAAGCAGTCTTTAACTATTATGTTTGGCCAAACTATAAAAGCCATGATAAGATCCAAACCCAACCAAACTAACTAAAATGAAAAGCATTCAAGATATTGGATAAATTGTTAGAATAGGTAAAGAATTTGTTGTGTTTCTGAGAACTCGACAGGATCTGAGGCTATTAACTGTAACATCAGTTTAAATGAATCTGGGTCTCATTCATATTTCTAAATGTGTGTTTGCTTATGTATACAGTATGGGTATCTAAACATGTACTCTTTAAAAAGGGTATAAAAACTATAATTAATAGTGGGTGGGTGCACTGATTGTAGTATTAGGTTTGGTCTAGGACACGGGTCTGCAGCCTTCAACAGTTAAAGAGCCATTCTGGAGGATTTGTTACTGACAACATCCCAGTAGGAGTCACAGTGTCTTATTTCACCCTTTAGAAAAGAAGACACTGATTTGTATTTATGGTATTGTTATTATTATTATTATTATTATTATTATGTTGTAAGAAAAGAGACATCCCCAGTAATAATCACAAAGCTGTCACAGAAAAAAAAAGATGTGATCAAAAATCCTCACATCTAAAGGTTTTTTTTAAGTCATATCAGGACACTTTGCTATGATAATTTCATTTTGTTTTTAACACAAAACCCTTTTGAAAAAAAGAAATTACAAGGTAAACTAAGGGACATTAGGTTAACCATGCACTATTAGTCTGCCTTAATAATAGTAATAAAAAAAATAAAGTACGAAAACTTGAACAATTGAACCCATGTATTCAGTTCTTCAAGCTTCCATATTTGAGAAAAAATGTAAAAGTAACAACTGTTAATTATATTAAAATAAATTAATAAATAAGACGAGGAAAATTAGAGAAGTCAGTATGACGTTTATGTTATTAATGCAACAGACCAAGATGTGTTGGGTAATTGGCTACATTTATCTGGTAAATTCAGTGCTTTATACCAACAATCCCTACGATTAAACTCAGTGAGTCGTCGCAGTTCACAGCAGCATCAGACTGATAAGGCTAAAGAGCTTAGCGATAACTTCCATATGGGATTGGAACACACAAACAGTATTCATGAGGTGATTTGTAGGAAACAAAGTATTGAACATAAAGCAAAAAAAAAAAAATGCAAGAAATTATCTAGCAGTAAAACTGTTTAGTTTGTCTTCATCTATAACTGAGAATATAATTTCTGAGAAAAAATGTGTCAAAAATTGGGAATAATGAAAAATATTTCAAGCGGAGGAACTGAGCTGCTTTGGTAATAGTCTAGGAAAGTTCATTAAACTCACTGTAAACATGGAGCGGAAGTTGCTGAGATCAGTGAAGAGCTCCTCCACAGATGTCTTCTTAGGATCGACCGCAAAGTATTCCAGGATGTTCTGATAGGATGTCTCCATTTTGCTGTGCATGATCACCAACTTGCTGTACTGCTCCCGGGCACCCTTGCTGAAGCTGTGAAAGCTGTGGTCAAGGTCAACATGAAAACTAAAATCTGAAATAGAACTAAGTACTCCTTAAATTGGGAGCAAAATGCTATGATTCTGGGATTACAGAAGATTCTAAAGCAAAAAAAATAAATTAGGTTTACATTTTTAAAAAAGTTTCTTTTGGTAGATCTGATATTGTCTGGTAGATTGAGTCAAAGGTGTACTCACCCTTTTTTAATCAAAAATAAATTCATCTTCTATTTTATTTTTTTCAGACTAATATTTTTTTTTCCCAGGAGACAAAAAAGCTAGCCCAAAGAACTAAACCAAAATGAGAAACATCAAACAAATTCCATGATTGGACAACTTGAAGACACTTATTTAGTTCAAGTAGTTCCAATTGAATGTTCTCTGTATGACATTTAGTCAAATATTGTTTTTGAATCATTTAAATGTTATCCTTTTTTAAAAGGAATGTTGTCCCTTTTCCTTATACACATGGGAGCCCTTATCATGGTATTTGAATGTCATGATTCCTTTCATTTCCCTCCATTGGTCTGTTGCAGATTTGCTGGTATGCTGCGTGACCCAATGTCACCCTGGCCTTAACTAAAAGATAAATGGATTTACATTGAACTTGAAAATACATTGATGAAAAAATTAGCCAGAGGACAAGACAGTAATTGCTAAGTTGTCAGGTGCTGACAATAAAATGATCCCCAATCATCATCACTCCTCCATCATCTTTCATAAATGGTTCCAAGACTTTTTTTATTATATGACGTTGTCTTGATAGAAATAGTTTGCTTTGTTTGTTGTATTTTCAGATGTAAATTTTCAAACAGAATCAAAGTAATTCTACATGGACTTTTGATGATACAAGTGGTCAGACTTGGAGCTCTTTGATGTTTTTTTTTTTTTTTTTTTTTTAATTAAGATGGGCAGAAGTCTTTTGCACTCCTGAATTCTTTTAAACTCTTTAAGTTAGCATGACATGTAAATAATGACTCATCAGCAACATTTTTTTTTTTAAATCAAATCAAATGTCTTATTGTCAAAAACAATCTGATGCTTGTTGGTTTTACTTTTTTTTCTTTTTTGCATTTCCAGGTTGTAATTGCTGCTCGTCATCTGGATCGGATGCTCTGAATTAGCAGATTTATAATCAGCTGATTGCCCAAAGATGGTTGGAAAATAGACCAAGTGGTAGATTCTACTGACAGGTTTGGGAGGCTTACTTAGACTATCAAACTGCCAACTTGCTGCATTTATATTGGAATTCTGAGTTTCATGGTCCTCAATTAACCTGAGTCCTACATGCTACTCACAATGGGGATATTTACATTTTCAAACATTGCAACTGAATTTTAGATATATTTCTTTAAGTTAAAAATTTGATATTTTTTAAACTAAGCCTCAAAAATTTAAAACTGTTTTCTTCACATAGCGTTGAGACATTTGTGCTATTATTTGCAGTATTACTTTTTATTTTATACATTATTTCCATCAATTGTTGTGTAGTTATATTTAAAAAAGCTTACTAAAATGTGTAGACTATGATACATGGACATCTCTGGACAACTCGAAATTATTACCAATAAAGAGTTGTTTTTTTTTTTTTTTTTAATTAATAAAGAATTTAAGACTTAATTTATGACTTCAAGATCATGCCAAATTACTGAAACAATACTGATATTAATATCATTTTTAACCCTTTTTGGACCAGCATGCATGCATTTAGTTCCCAGCTGTAAATTTAGTTTTCACTGAAAATTTTTACATTAAAATCTAGGTTGAGGCAAAGCTGAATATCTTTGTATTTTTTTTTCTTTTTGTAAAACTTAGCAGTGTTTATAACTTGGGCAGTAGAGATGTTAAGGGTAAAAGCCAAACATGAGTAATCTGCCAGTGCCTACAGTACCACTAACAGCTACCATACATGATGTAATGAAGTAGTAAGCATAAATGTGTCATAATATTAACATATTTTTTTTTATTTTAGTTTTCCCAAACTTTATTTTTCTTAAAAAAAGTCAAAACTGGTGCTGAGTTACAGAATATACTACTTTTTATGAAAATATTTTTTTAAAACTCCTTTCAAGCATTTTAACTAAATGGCTACGACAATGTTTCTTCATGACAGATGGGCACAGTGACTTGCTTGTGTATGTGAGTGTGCTATCACAAAAGTGTGTGGGCTAGCTCTGTGACTCCTATTGTGCTCCTTCATTATAGCTCAATTGATAGACCTATTTGAGGTTTGGCCTCGGTTGAAACTGGCTCAGGATGAGACTACCTATTCACAGCTGGATAAATGCTCTTCAACAGGCTCTCTTCCAAGACTGGCTTGTCAGTAATATGTTTCCAGGCCAGAGGGGAAGAAGCATTAAGACGGCTAGAGAGAAAGAGGAAAAAAAAAAAAGAAACAGCCGAGAGTTGTGGTTGATAAGTATCACAGATTGTGATATCTTCACCCCTTTAGTTCAACCACTCTTGACTTTTTTCCTATTCCAGACAAAGAAGTATCTTTTCCTCTTAAGCTTTCTCAAACCCCCCAACCCCTCTACCAACCTTTTCCATCAAACTTCAGGCCCAATTTCTTCATTTGTCTGCCCCGCTTCTGTTTCTTCTGTTTTAAAATCTGCCGCTTTTACAAGCCTGTGCTCCGACTTAGAAGTGGAACGGAGATGAACAACACAGTGACTGTTTTCTCAAGTGGCCCAGGGAGCAAAGAAGTTATCAGCAATGTGACATCCCCAGCTTTTCACAGTTCACTTCAAATCTGGTCAAATTTCACTGATTAAAAGGACCTTTGCTGTCAGAAAACTATATCAGCCTGCTCTATCATAAGTTATTCTCCAAGACTTCTACTTTTAATTTAAAATCTTATTACATGCCAAAAAGGCATATTAAGCTTTTTTTTAATAAAATGAATACTTTTATAGCTCCACAATAGTGAAGTGGTTAGCAGTCTCACCTAATAGTGAGAAAACCTTGGTTTAAATCCTAGCGGAGTTCTTACTGTGTGATGTTTGTATGTTCTTTTAGTGCATGCATGGTTCATAGGTAAATTGATTACTCTAAATTATCCCCAGGCCTGGATGTGAGAGAGTGTGGTTGTGTTGCCCTACGTCAGACTGGCAACCTGTCCAGCTTGTATCCCGCCTTTTCCAAACAGTAGCAGGAAAAGACTCCGGCAGCCCACTTTTAAAGTTATAAATTTTAATGCCATATCATAGCAATTTCTGTAAAATTTGCGCAAAAAAGTAATAAGTTAGTGATGATGTAATGCAAACATAAACAAAAAATCCTACTCAATGTTCAAAGAAAAACAATGGCTTGTAAAAGGGTGTATTCAGGCCAGAAAAGTCTGTTGGTCTGGACAGAGTCTGCGTAATTTAGTCTGGATCGAGTCCTGAACCTCGCATTAGTCTGTATTCAGACTGCAATCAAGCGGACTTTCCTGTTACAGACCAAATTTTTGCAAACTTTATATTTCGTGACCGATTTTTAAATGTCTATTAAAGTCAGGTACAACATTTTTTACTTCTGGTACAGCAGAGGCATACTGCAACACGATTACTGAGGAGACAACGTCTAAGAAGGTACGCTGATAAGTATTTATGACATAAATTGTTGGTAAAACAGTGTGTGATAAGCAATGTGTATCACGCTAAAAGTTGTTTTAACGAGTCTGCATTTCATTTCAATGAGTTGCTGTTGTATCATTCCTCCACGTTTGTTCGTCACTTATCCCACTCTGTTTACATCCCGTAATGACCAGTTCAGGTGGCTGTTTTAGCTCATTCGTTTCACTCCGAGCACAGAGTGTATTCAGACTAGGTAAAATCAGAGCAAACCGGAGCTCAATCCCACTGAAAACAAACCAAGAAAGATGGGCCAGAGAGAAGTTCCTGCTCTGCTTGGGTGTATTAAGACTGAAAAGTTTTGTGGATTATCAAGGGGAACAAACTCTGGTTTACTTTAACCGGATCAAATTTGTCCAGTCTAAATACACAAATAAGGTACAAAACATGGTGCAGGCAGCAATATGTTAGATTGGTAAAGGAATTATCATAAGCATTTTTCTACTCACTTTAAACTGGTTTATTACATGAACATAGGCCTAAAATATTTAGCAAACTTCAACAAAATAGTACAATTAAATACAAATATGTTTCATCAACTCGTTTTAATTTTGCAGACAACTAATTGATTGTTATTATATAAAGCTAAAAGAACTATATTGTAATCCTTAAAAATACACATAATTATTTTTAATTAGCAACTACAACCTAAAGTAAAAATTCAGCAAGTCAGCAATCATTGATTTTCTCCATATTAAAACCATTTTTAGCCTTGATGTTGATTTTAGTCTCTTTTAAAAGTTGAAAGACCCATCTTTCATCTGTAAACCTCTTTTTGTTACTCTTAAGTCCACTGCTAACAACAGCAGCAGAGTCCGTCAGCGCCTTTGCCCCTAGGCTATTGATCAAAACTACATGAAGGAGGCATGTTTCAGAGTACATTATTGAACAGACCGGGCCTGAGAAATACCTGTCAGCTTTATGCTCTGGAGCTAACTCGGGAGACGCTAAATAATTTACATTGCTGTCAAGCAAATACAGACAGCTATCATCATTGGACCTGGAAGTCCCAAATGGGCACCGGAGAGGTGCATTTGTGTGCCAGCACAATGATTTTTGACCCTGCCAAGGCAAAAACAAAAACAGTGGCATGTCATTCTCAAAATAAAATTATCTTTCTAAAGCAGCACCCACTTCTAAAAAGACTGTGAAGAAAGAAGTTCAAACCTACTAGAAAGCATTACACACTTATTACTTGTGCACTGTATGCACTTTAACAAATGCTAAACCTAAGGGTTCTTCTCCTTTTTAGTTTCTTTAGCACCACCATGATGGATAGAAGCAATCAGATTTCCCCATTTACTTTTTTCTCTGTTTGATTCATTACAGCAAACAAACTCTGCAGTAAAACGACTACAGGTGAAAAAGGATATAGCCATTTTAACAAAAAACATGTCGCTCTGGTCATCGGGGGACGAAAAAGTCTCCAGGTCTCTCTCCAGCTGCAGCAGCTGCCTCTCCATCTGCCTAAGGCTCTTTTCCACGTTCTCTGCAGACACTGACACACACAGACACATTCAGAAAAGGCACACGGAAACAAAGAAACAGGGGAGAAAGTAAATAGGATTAAAGGTACGGTCATTTGGAGTATCGTTTTGAGAATCATTGAAAAAACAAAGAGGAAAGAACTCTAATAATAAAGAAGAACTTCAATTGTAAAGCACAGCTATAATGAGTTCACACATGCCCAAAAGAAGAGGAAAAACAATTTAAAGCTCAAATAAAAGTATGTTCAGTAATTATATTTTTCATATTATTCTGTTTATCTCATGCTCATGTAAACAATTCAATTAATACAAAAATGAATTACCCTGTTAGTCACACATTCTGCATTGAAAGCAAACGATTATTGCATTTCCACGGCTTTAATCCGCTGGGTCGGCTCCGAACAACAGGTGCGAGGATCACGAAGGAGGAAGAGCAAGGAAACACTGAGCCTAACTTTCTGTTGAGTTGGTCATGGTTGACACGTTAAGCTAAAGAGTGAATATAGCACATGGCTCGAATTACCCTGATTAGACCCTGCTTGACAAAAAAGCATAAGCTGCTTAATTTTAAGTAGTTTTAAATTTCCCTTGATCCTAATACATGTCTTAGGACGAAGGAGAGGAAACTTTATTGTAGCTAAGCTTTTTCTCTGACTTCGAATAGGGAAATTAAAAAAAGAAAAAAGTGATGGGAGCCCACTGTTTTTGGCAGCACACTTGACAAAAACTTTAAAAGTGTGTAGAAGATGATGCATAATTTATCTGCACTATTAAATTTGGTAAAGTATGAGCTGATAATGTGACAAACACACATGCGAGAAAAGCAAAACTAGGCAAGACATGACAACAGCTGGTACTTTTCATCCTGCTGTCACTCAGAAACTGCTTTTGCGTGGAATATGCACAACATCAGATATTGTATGCAACATCTGTTCCAGCCAAATAAATATCAAATAAGCCTCATCTACAAAAACATCATGCTAAATGTACAATTTTTACTCCCTGAGCAATCTTAGCTCCTTGATGCCTTCTCCTAATATAGTGAGAGGAACAGAAAGTTAAAAATACAGCGTTTAATGATTCATTGGGTTGCGGGAACACTAGCTTCCATTTTAAAAGAGGCAAGTCAACAGTGACACTTTGAAACGTAACTGCAATATTACAGCAGAATTTTGCTATCTCAATTTGTTTAAATCTTTCAGCAGGATTCAAACCAGGTCTATTTATTTTTTATGTTCCCTAAATGTTATAAACCACCATTTTTTTCCTTTTTCTTTTAATGGGATAAGCAAATACATCCTTATGGAAAAAATTATGGATTAAGGATGCACTCCAATGAAAAATGTGTTTTAGGCGTTCTTGTGGCACTTTTCTGATAATGAAAGACAAAAAAATCATCATACGTTTAAAATTGCATATATGAGAATTTCTTTATTCAAATCCTTGTGAATCAGGAACAGATGAAAAATGACATGTGAAGAAGCTTGTAGTTGTATGTAGGGCTAAAGCAAACGATTATTTTAGTCATCTCATCATTGATTATTTTTTTCCCCCAGATTAGTCGACTAATTGGGTCTGACTGGATGTAAAACACACATCTTAACCATAATTAGCTTTAAATTTGAAGCGTTTAAACTATATGCCAACTAAAACAAAAGACAATTGGGACAATAGTTTAATAAGTGAAGTTATCCATGTGATATTAATAAAGTATAATTCATAAACCTTTATGAATAAAATAGCTTCTTTCCTTCATTTGTTTCTGGCATTAAAACAAGACTTAAATCGAATGAGGTCAGCATCTGAATTCAAGTTTTTCACAAAAGCTTAAGTTTTGGTCTCACTGACTCAACTATAACAGTATTCAACTTCACTATACTCTGACTCTATATAATTCAAAACTGTACGACGCTCTTGCTCTTAGCCAGGAAAGTTAGCATTTCTCCATGTGTTGCAGAAAGACGACCGCTTTCGAGAGCAGATGTTTCCTTCATCAGAAACTTTGCTCCAAAGCGGTAGCGGTTGCAGGGATGCACAGAATAAATTTAGCTAATAAGTTTGATTCTCTGTTTGAGCTAATGTTAGTTTATTTTCCCATACCTTTACGATGATCCCTTTTCAGCGTTACCATACTAGTCCCAGCGCGCTTCTTTGTTTTCTGCTGTTTCCACCACTGCCATGGAACACAAGTTCTGCCTTGCAAATATTGCATTGGATACTTTTTTTTTTTTTTTCACCACTTTCAAGCTCTGTTGGCAAGTTGTTATAGTATCTGAATCTTCTTATAACTTCCTGACATCACTACTGACCTGGATTAACACTACTGCGCATATCAAAGACTATGGCAGACACCTTAGAAAGCACGCACACTAGTTTTGAGGAAAAAAAAAAAAAAAAGAGAGAAATCAACTATTAAATTAGTAGTCGACTATTTTAATAGTCGACATTGTCATGACTGACCGACCAATTGTGGCAGCTCTAGCTATATGTAGAAGTAACAGCAGATAGGTCACAAGCTCCTTGCGACTAGACGACTGGTTACATGTAGGTCTTTGCTTTCCTCAACTGAGCTGGCATCTGGGTTATAACTGTACGGCTAGATAGCTCCAATATTAGCCGTCATTTTTATTGCACAGGTAATGTTGGGTCAGGCGTATGAAGGACTGCAAGCAGCTGATGAGCATGTAAACAGTTATGATTGACAGGAAGTGGGGTGGGATTGTTCTGTGCCAACGGTCCCACCCACAACTCAAACTCAGACAAATTTCTAATGAACTACTGCCGCTCTGCAGAAACTATGCCCTAGAAAACAGCACAGTTTTTTTTTTTTTTTTGGGGTGGGGGGGGTGGGGGGGGGGGTGGGGGGTGTAAAAAAAGCACCAGATAAGTTATATCACTGGATATACAATAGATCAAATAGTGATTGAAGTATTTATCTAAAACCTGGTGAAATTGTGATTTGATCAGGTTCTTCTCGCCTCGTCACTTCACCACAAAATCTGTGGTAAGGCCCCTCTCCTAGATGGACCTATGATAAGACACAAAGTCGACGTCCTTAAGATGGACTGTGTAGTTGATCCAAACAAGTAAGACAAATAAAAACAATAAATCATAGAATGCTACATTTGTAGAAGTGGAATGACAGGCGTTCCACAAGAGGGGGAAAAAAAGAGGAGCTGCTTTTCTGTTATCCGTGTGCACCGTGGCCATGCTGCTGTTGCCTTTTTTTTCTACCTCGTATTAAAGCATGAGTGATTTTTATCCGCACTGGGGCTTGAACGTCTCTGTGGTCCAGGGGGGGTTGCAGACAGATATAGGGGGTTTCAAAGGAATAATAATTGGAATATTTGTAGAGGTCAAATCCCACATTGACATCCTTTTATTACTGTGTCAACCTGCTGCGCAATAAATGAGACGAGAGTGGAACACACAACTATGCATACGCACAGTCTGCATGGAAGAAGACACAGCGCCTGAAGTCCGGTGCTCAATACATGGACATTAAAAGACTGAGGGGAAAAAAGGAAATGTGTCTGAGGGCTAATGACATCTACTGAGCTTAGAACCTACACTACTGCTTCCAAAGAGAAAAGCGAGCTTTGTATTTTAAAGCAAAGGGGCCTTTTGCCAACACTTAAAACCTGCGTCTAATTCCCAAACCTGTATGTGGCATAACCACAAAGTAGAGGCTTAACAGTGTTTTACACACCCACCTCTGCATAGTGAAGTCCACACATTAGCTCATAATGAGTCCCCAGGGCCACAGGAGTCAGAGACAAACTGAAGCACAGCATTTTTTTGTTTTTGATACACTATATTTCTTATTGTAATATGCCTATTTAGTATTGAGAATAGCAATGAAGCAGCGTTTCTGCAGGTGGTATTTACACGTCCAAGATGAACCATCCTAGATGAGCCAATTCATCTACTTGTGTATTCCAACATCCAGTTCAAGTGTCCTTCAAAGCACCACCCTTACTGTGTAATGACGCACAGCAAAAACATGAATATGAAAGAAAAGGGACAAAGAGTAAAAAAGGAAGGGTGGAGGAAAACAAGGTGCTGACAGAACATCAAAGAACGACAGTGGCATCACCAAAAAAAAAAAAAAAAAGACTGCTTCACACTGTCAGGAGACGTAATGATTGTAGGGCTGGAGTGAAAAGAAAAGCACTGAAATAAAACGGCAGACACAAAGCAACCCCTGAACTAAACTACAGTTTTGCTTCCAAGAGAAAAGGGAATGGCAATGGGGAAAACGAGGGTTGTGTTTAAGAGTCAAAAGACAGCAGCCTTTGGAACTGGAACACAAATCATTACTGCTAACTCTACCAACCTTGTTTCCATGCCCAGCTAAGCTCTTTGGTTAGTGTCTGTGAATGTAATGCGCCTTTTAGTGTGTCTACAGGGCTCTCAAATGGCTGTCAGAATTAATGAAAAGGAAGCCACTCAACAGCCTGGTTTAAAAAGAAATGGGATTTGTGAGGCTGAATACTGGCTGTGGAGTAAGAAGATACTTAATGTAAGCATATTAAAATAGCACAAAACAGAAAAAAGGACTGACGGAGAATAAGCTCATTGTTTAAATGTAAATATGTTCAAGTCGAGGTGTACGGAGAAAAGGAAGCTGGAAGGATGTGAGGATTGCACTTTACATTGATCTCAACCTTAAACCTGCGTCTGCTCGGGCAAGAGCTTTTAGAAAAAAAAAAAGAAAAAAAAACACGAGACGTGAATTGTAACACTCAGCGTGGAGCATCATTATGTGTCGTTATCAAAGGCCCAGCAAAGACAAAAGCAGTCCTCGTGAAGTGGGTCCAAACAATGAAGTCACAACTCATTCTTCCATATTTTCCTATCTTCACACTTTCTTTGACTTCTCCCTGCTGGGTGTAGAGCAATGGGTAAAAAAAATATCTTTGGCGCAGGAGGAAACCCGCTGTGACAGAAGAAGCTCACACACAAACAGCGCAGACGGCTGCTCGCTGCTTCCTCCTGAGAGCTGCCTATAGCAATATGAACAAAGAACAAGACGGAATCTGCTTTGACCACCCTGTCTTTCTGCCTTACCTGTGACCTTAGCTGTGCTCTAGAGAGACTGACTCTTCCTACAGTAATTCATGTGAGGGGAAAAAAACTAACATTTTCTTCAAAGCCCTGCTCCAGTCATATATAACATTACGATAAAATTGTTTGCAGTAATATTTTAATTATGACTTTGCCATTATTAGCCAACATAAAAAAAAAGTAGATTATCAGAAATTTGCCTCTAAGTTTTGGGCAAGACCATTTGCAAGGAGCAATCCCTACCCCCACTTCCCATTATCCATCTGTTTACAAGCTGACATGGTGAGCAATATTGGAGCTACTCCGCTTTACAGTTTAGAGCCAGATTCCAACACGGATTACAAAAAGGAAGACGTACATGGAGCTTCAACATCACTACTACAAGCTTTTTTAAATTGCATTTTTTGTCTGCTACTGATTCACAACAATTTGAATAAATAGCCAGAAATAAAATTTTAAGTTTAATTTTCCTAATATACACCCTACACCATGAGAAAATTCCCCATGAAAATGATAAAACACCTTTTTTTTTTAATCAGAGTGGGTCTTTAAGAACCAAACCTAAGAGGTTAAAACACATTAATCAGGCTAGCTTTTATTAATCTCAGCATCTGAAAGGACCTGTGGTGTTTTTTATTTTTTATAAATCTTTAATTTGTAAATAGGAAACAACAGAAAAATGATTTTAGTATCAAACAAAAGGAGCACGAGAACAGAATGTACGACAGATGAAAGAAAACAAATGCTAAAATCTGTTGTTTACAAAACCAACAAACAGCTTGTCACAGAAAACTCCCAAGGGAGTTACCAAGGTAGCAGGGTAAGAACAAAGCTCACTATGAGACAAATTATAAGGACATTTGATATTTTATATAAAGGTCCTAATCTTTATAAATGTTAAATATTGATATGTCTCTTTATAAGATATATGATAAAATCGTCTCTGTACATGTAAACGACAAGAGAACTCGATGAACAACAAAAATTGATTTAAGGCAAAGTTTTTGTCAAAATGTGATCAAGTTTTTATGTTTTTCCTCCTAAAAGTTTGTTTTGTCTGCAAACCCATATATCTCATAATGTTTTAATTAAGCCCAGTCCTCCATCGTATTAAAATGCTGAACTGCTCTGATGAAGCATGAGGTCAGAGAAAGCATTACTAAATTTCTATATCATTCACTTCCAGGCTTTAATAATGTTCAGAGCTACCCACACACTGAACAGTTGATCAAAGATGCCTTCTCTCAATTCACAGTCTGTCTCTGAACCTTTCATTAATCTGCAAAACAAAAAAGATGTTTTTTTTTTTTGTTTTTTTTCTGCTTTGTTCGATTGAAGAAAGAAAATGCATGAATATAGAAAAACAAATGAATAAAATGGGGGAAAAAAACGCTGTAAGACTGGGTGAAAAATCCAGCCTGACAAACAGCACCAGGGAAAGTGATTAGACAGGAAATGCATAAAACTCCATATGCACTGGAGAACACTAGCAGACCAGAAATAACAGCAATTATCACACCGAGGTATCACTAGAACATAAACACAAGGCGTCAAAATTAACAAGTGATCCATTCGCGTTATAAAAACAGTGTTGTTCTACTTTCCTTTGTCTCTTCAATTTCAAATCTCATTCGATGTGTTATTATATCGACTTAAATCTGCAGCGCGGTCAGTTGTGCATATACCTCTACTGGCTCGATCCACATGTTCCAGGTCATCCACAAACTTGATCACGTCAGGGAATTCCTCCTCACATATTTGTGCCAGGAAGTGAAGTAAAGTCGTCTTCTGGTCTGCTGATTTGGTGTCCTTCAGCTGTTGTAGAGTATAAACACATGGGATTAGTAAGATCACATTGCTGTGTGATAAGTTTAAGAAACAAAACTTTATTAGCTGTTGACAAAAAAGGTTATACAGTGAAAAGTCTTTTTTGATCAAGAGGAGGCTAAATGCTGTTATAAACCTGACTACTATAAGATCGTCAGTGTAAGTGCAGATTATGTTTTATGACTAAATTCCAATTAACTTAGAATTTTTGTGTAGAAACTATTGTAGAGACAAATGTTGAGATATTCTAATTAGAAATACTAATCTGATCATTGTAGGTTTTTGACTGACAGACGACCAGTAGTGTGCATGCAGATAAGTAATCAGAAAATCTTAAATTAGGTCGAATCTTAATATATCATGTTATTTCCGTAATGAAGAAACTGCACAGCTCATGTAATTAAATGATTCCATGACTGTCATTAAATGATTACATTTTACATTACATTACGTGGGTGGCAGAGTGCTCTGCTGCCTAAAGCAGGATTCTTACTTTATATCCTCCTTTGGCTTCAACGGGAAAGTATTTTCTTTAGTTAGAAACAAGAAAGCATTTGGTGGGAACCAGGTCATCTTTTAACCTTATTCCTGAGCTGCTAGCACTGGCAAACCCAGGTTTACAGCAGTATATAAATCAGGTTATTGTGTACAAAGGAGGAAGCCATAGATCTTGTACTTGTAGTACAAGGGGAGGAGGAATCTGACATTTCTCTCCATCTAATACATTTCTGGTTTAACTTTCTGCTCCAAGAGGAACATCATAAAGCAAACAATGGAACATTTATCTAGATTTATCCTTAAAATAAAAAATATTGGTTTAAGCTAAAGTGTAATGACATATCCAAACTCCAAACTATCAGATGAAAGATCATTCTCTAAAGTATTTGCTAAATATCCCCTAGTATTTAAATGTATTCTTTGTCTCTCAGTGCCCAGAATGTTTCCTTATTCTGATTGAAGGCCATGGGCCAGTTGATCCAACATCACTCATCATAAAAATCTTAAAGAGAGTATTGTTGACCCACCTAAATGAATAAGTTAGAGTGTTTTAGAGGCTACTTTACTTTCAAAATCGACCTGCAGTTGAAAATGACACCATCTACTTGATTTAGACTCTACTATCATCTAAAAGAAGGGCATCATACAGATCATATTCGCTACTTCTCCTATGCTTTTAACATGACTAAGCCTGTGCTGCAGTTGCCTCAACAAAAGCCTGGATTATTGAGTACCTGACAGATAACATGCCGTTTGTGGGACTGAGGGTTTGTGTGTTTGAGTGGGTGGCTGGCAGCAGAAAACCACCACAGTGGACAATGCGCATATCTTTTCTCTTTGCCCCATACATCACAGATTTCAAATTTCTACTTCAGCTCAACAGTGAGCTGCTGACAAAATGAAAAAGACTGATAGCAGTGTGCAAACAACATGATCCTTTAATGTTTGCAGCTAAACGCTGCATACATTTTAGAGAATGTGGTGCAAAAATCATCTGTTGTTGTAGGGACATCAGTCAAATTATTAAACAAAAATGAAACAGAAGGCTGAAGAGACTAGTAACTCCTATGATAAAGGATAAAAATGAACAAGCTAGATTAAAGGTGGAAAGAAAAACAAAACACTGATTCTTAGATAAATTAAAATGAATATAATTCTAGATCAAAGGCTAACAACACTTAAGTTGATTCATTCAAATAACCATAAAGTCTTGCACTATTAAAAACTGCAGTCCTTTTGGACTTATGTAGAGGAGCCAAAAGTTTACATACCCTTGCTACAATTTCAGGATGCATTCGAACGAATTTTGAAAATAAGAAAATGTTTTCTTTTGTCGTTTGAGAAAACTTAAAAAGATATGTTAAGGTTGTAAAATTGTGCATCAAAGTGTTGACTTTGACATTCAGAGAACATTTTATTAGACATTTGGTTATTTAACTGTACACTATTCCCATAAGTGTTTTAAAGTTAAGTTGTGGTATCTTGACTTAAATGTTCCCTTTTGCAACATTTGATAAGATTTTAAGTCCAGATGGCGCGACTCAGCTTTAAGACAACATCACCTGGATAAGTGAGAATCTTCATCGACATATTGTTACATATGCTTAGGAAAAAGACCCTGAAAATGGTGTAGAAAGGTGTTAAGAAGGCTAAAATGTTTGCAATAATTTAATTTAGGCAACTATTATACCCATTTCAAGAAAACTCTTCCAAAGTTGCACCTGATGACAAAAATGATCCTGCAATTCACTGACAGTAACATCAATCATGTATTCAACAGTTCAATACAAAACATAAAATCCCTTCACCTTTTTGCAGCATCAGAAACATGCTTTGAAATCCAAACAGGAGACTTTTAGCAAAAAAAAGTGATGCATTCCACTGTTGATTGCAGTAGAAAAAAACCCATTTTTTATTAGCCTTTTCTATAGAGCTCTAGTCCACTCTTTACTGACATTGAACTGCTGTCCTTAAAAAAATAGAAAAATTTAAAAAAACACAGTCAACTGCAAAGTCTATATTGTGAACTTAGAGTCACATCTGTGGTTGAATTTAGTTGCAGCAGTGTAAGTTCACAAATTCTAATTTCTGCTTGTTTTGAACATGGTGTTGATGTACTATATAAAAGTTACTCGTGCATTGTGCTGGTGCAAAGAGCTCTCCAATGGATAGATTTTCAGAATAAAAGACTAAATGCATTGCATATCTACTGTGACTCAATACATTTGCTTCTATTCTTGAGTTTGCTGAGTGAATGTAAGTAAACGATTTTTAAACAAATCAACGTTTTTAACACGTGTTAAAAGACAAAAAAAAAAAGAAGAAGAACAGCAATTGTCAGGTCACTTATGAATCTTAAGTGTGACAGATTGGACAGAATATTCAAAATGGAAATTTCTAGGACCACAAGTGTTGCACTAATTCATATTAATCAATGTGGAAATTTGTGCAAATGTGCTGACAACATTTTTATCTCCATTTGTTTTAATTTGTTTTAACTTGTCAAATTCTTCTCCTAACACTCAGACAAATGAAGACGTTCACACATTTTAGGTCATTTCTGTCCAAATGAAAAACAAGGGTAAGAACATTTATGAATGAATGAAAAAATAATAAAGTTATATTTTTTGTTGCAAACAGAATGTTATGACTGTGTCAGCTGGATACTTTCATCAAACACAAATATCTGTCGACAGACTTTTAAAGTTTCAAGGATTGTCTGAGCGGCGGATGATTTTGTGCTTCATACTTTTGTAGTCCAATCAATTTCCCAATGTGATGACCCCCCTGCAATTACTGCATCGCTAGCCCACATGCAACAATTTTTCAATTTCTCTGATAAATTTTCATCATCGCTCTTTTACAGTCTAATTGCAAGATGTTTCTTAGTCTTCCTGCTGAGTATCCCTCCTGCAGATTGTTTTGCTGTGTATCTCTCTAGGTGATCTATTGGTAGACAGCAGTGTGCTCAAACCCGCTGGGTTTAATCATGTTTGCATTATCTCTTCTAATCAAACATTCTCATCTCTTTTCATTTCTGCTAATTTTTTGAGCTTCAAGAGCTTGTTCACAAAAGGTCCTCTGAATGTAGATGGATGGTAATCATAGTTGACAATGTAAACATTTCACTGTTTCCATCTGGACTGGGTGCAATTTTCCTGTGCTGTGGAGTGTGTCATGGAATTAAGTTGTCAAACTATGGGGCAAGCACGAAGGTGATGTCTTCCTCTATATATCCTGCATGTGGCACGGACTCGCCATCATCGCATACCATATGAGCATGAAGAGAAAGAAACTGACCTATTGAACAACGGTTGCGCCTGTCTCAACATAAAGTAAGCAGCAGCCATGCCGCAAAATGACTATTTATTGATGATTTAAATCTATTGTCATACTAATGCATCCAATCCATCATGTAGGTATGAATCTATGGTTGGCACATGCTCTTGTGTTTATATGAGAATAAGCATCTGAGTCTAACAGGGCAAAGAGCTGGCATTGACAAATGGCTGCAGTGGTTGTTACTGTGGAAACTGCAGTGCGTACGCCAACAACTGTAATGTAACCACCGAAGGACTCTGCTATCCAAAGACTACATCCTGTTTTTACCATCAATATCACACAGAGAAACTTAGTGATCTGTGTTCATAATGCATAAAATCCACAGGTATGGATTTTTGTTTTTTTGTTTTTTTTCCCATGATGCATAAGTAGTCCTGAAGTGTGCAAACTTTTAAAGGAGATAGTTTGTTTTTTTGTGCAGGAGAAACAGGAAACTTTAACGTTTAGCTAAAGATATCAAACACTTATTGTAGAGATAATGAAGATAAAATATTGCAGCTGTCACTTTAGACACAATATAAAAGTAAAATGTGCACAAAAGTAAATTACACTAATTGCTTTTGAAACACCAAAAATTATAAAGTTGGTTTTACTTTTTTAAATAAAATAAAAGCTGCTTCCACACAACTAAACACAACTGCATTTACCTTACTGATAAAAGTAAGCTATATTGATCATTACTCATGTTAAACTTTTGCTACTTGAGGGGTCAGTCACTACACACTATAAGCAAACAGCCAGTGGCAAGGCTGAGCACTTCAAGCCTTACCTTGCAAAGGGAGCTCAGGTCAAAGCCATAAGACTGGGCATTTCGAGAGCCTGCATTCATGTAATTCCCCAGCAGCAGTACAAGCTCCAGTAAGCGGCCAAAAGAGCAGCTCCTCCTGACCTCTTCGCACGCAGCATTCACTGCCAAGATATCTGGACGCAGGTTGTTTATTTGCTCCTCAAACTGGAGTCTGAAGAGAATGTGGCTTAGGCGAGGGCGCAGCCGTTTCACCGTACTCATCTAAGAGAAAAAAAAAAACATGGCAAATATCACATAAACTGAGTAATGTATAAAAAAAAAAAGAGACAAAAGCAGGCAAGGAGTTATTACATTGTGAGGAGAAAAACACTTTAGAAAACAAAGTCAAACCAAAACGATCTGGAATGAAACTTTTCAAACTCTTAGTTTAAGTCAATCTAATTTGAAAACATTTATGCAATAGGAAAAGATATTGTTGCTAGGCAGTAGTAATAGATGCTGGCAGTGATTTGATTTGGGACCCTGGTATGGTAAGTTAATAGTGGAGTTAGTGTCCATATAGGGCAGACAGAAGAGGGGGTGGAATATACAATAGGTTGCCTTAGATTACCACTCTCACACAATTAGAGAAAATTAGAAAATATTGCATTGGGCCCAAGACCTGGCCACAACACTGTTTGTGTATGTGAGTGGGGTAAATGGGGAGAAAGGCAGGTCCTAACAGTCTGTTTCACACAACAGCTGGCTGTGTGGTTTCATGTCCTCCATCAAGGCTTTAATTATAGCTACTGTAATCTTATCAAATGACTATTTCAGTGTCTCTCAGTACCATTGTGCTTGTATGAAAGAAAAATAGGAAAATTACGAGGCCAAATGAAGAAATTAAGTGCAAAACACTCAAACATAATGGCAAAAAGAAAAACAACAAGATTGGAGTAAATTACATAATAAGGTCATTTTTTGGTGACGAGATCCTAATCAGAAATAGAGGAAAGAAAACAGGGGCACCATTGCAGCTTCAGATGAAAGTGGACAGCTGTTGTTTCTATTAAAGCTAACAGATGGGACTGGGATGTTTTACGGACAGCAAGACATGAGGGGATAGAGAATTTGAAGAAAGGAGTTTGTGTAATAATTAAAGAAACAGAAGACGAGGAGGAAGAAACTTTTATGAAAACCTCTTAAGATCTCTTGTGCGTATTTGTATTTAATATTTCAATTATAAAAACTGAAATAAATGCAGAGTACTTCTATTTTTAAAGCTAGAAGCAATCTCATATGAAAGAAAGAACAAGATAGAGCTAGCTAAATTGCATGCATGTTTTTTTTTTTCCACGAGTGGTTGGTTTATTTTCAAAATAAAAGGGCATGTGCATGTAGCAATGCATCAAATGAGTCCGACTCTTTTTACTAAGATATAAGCATAGCTAAAAAGAGAATTTTTGAAATGTTTCCATATATTTTATACCTTATGAATAACACATAAAACCAACAATAAATGGTACTAGAGGGAATAAAGTTTAAGCTGCTTTCTCCTCTCTTTGCCTCTAAAGTGAACATTTTCTTCATTGAGCATCTTTACTATTCTAACTACAAGTAAAATAAGCTTTTTTGATAGTACTCATTATCCCCCCAAAAAAATAATATTAATAATAGTAAAAATAAGACAGAACTCTCAACCACTAATTCAGTGATTTGACTAAGAGCAAAAATAATATTAAAATCACAATTAAAAATCCAATAAGTAGCACCTAGACATTAGTCAGTTTAAACTCAAACACATGCAAAAAAAATGTATAAAAATATAGTAACACACAAAAAAACAAAAAAAAAAACTTTCTTTTATTCTTTTTAACTGATTTAACTATACAAAGAACCACTTCAAGGAAAATTGTGTTTTTTGGTGTTTTTACCGAGTTCTTATAGAATTTTTTCATGATTGAAGACACGTATAAAGAAAATTAAGCAAATACAGCGTTTCTGGGAATTTCTTTATTCAATGCATTAACCAGGAACAGTTTGAAAAAGCTTTTGGCTGTGACGTAGCTACTACAATCGCCGGACAACAATCTCTCTGCTACACTCCAATCTGATCCATCCACTTGGAGACAATAGATCCATGTACGTCAGATTTTTATTATCCGAGCTGGTATCTGGCTCAGAAGTGCATCCTTGGATGGCTCTGACATTGATGCTATTTTTGTTGCACCAGTAATGTTAGGTTGGGGTTGTAGGAGGCTTTCAGCTTGCAGGAAAGTGTAAACAGAGGGATGTGTAAACAGTTCCACCTAAAACTCAGAGGTGAATTTGTAATGAACTCCTGCTGCTCTGCAGAAACTATTTCCTTGAAAAGGACATAGGCTTTTTTTTATTTTTTACTTTAGCTAAAATTTGAATAATCATGAAGAAAAAACGACTGGGAACGCTTTTTCAATAGATCAAAAGATGACTGGAGAGGGAATTTTAACAGGTTTCCTCCCTGACAAAAACAAACCCTTTTTGCTTTTGTTCTTGCTAATGAAACAAAAACATGAGAATCATCATGGAAAATAGATGATAGATAAAGATAAATTTCTTTTTTGCAGCTTTTCTTTTTCTTACAAGATGATAAATATGCAGATCAGTTACTGTTGGGGTTGGGTGATTGAAGGGTACATCAGGAAAACTTTACCAGTCCATCATAGGGCCACACTCACACTTAGGTATAATTTAGTTATCAATTTAACAATGAAGAATGTCTGTGGACTGCGGGAGGAAGCTAGGATCCCCAGAGAAAACCCACGCATAAATGAAGAAAACATGCAAACTCCACACATAAATGTCCCAGCTGGGATTTTAAACCAGGGCCTTCTTCCTGTCAGGTAAGAGCACTAACTACTGCACCACCAAGCAGCTATTTTAGTCTTTGTTTCATGAAAGTTAAATACTTTAAGAGATGGATGGAGATGGATTCTGGTCCTTTTTTTCCACCCAAACATTTTTTTTAATTTTCTTTTTGTAAACAGTTATCTGGTTTGTGATTTCTATTCAAATTGAGATGTTTATGATTTTTTTTAAAAATAGATCTCAAATGATAAGCATAAAAAACATCTTTAGTTATTTTCCAGTCAAGTTGTTTTTGAAAAGTATTGTACGGCTTGTGTTTTTAGTAAAACATTGTATAATACTTGAGAAAAGCTGTATGAAGAGTGTGGCAGTTAATGCAAGCTAAAACAATAAAGCATGTGTATCTGCACTGGGTTAAATGAAACAACTCCTCTAAAGCAGAGTTGTTCATGTAGGTGAAAGTACACAGGCCTCCATGGGCTTGCACAGGCACAACAGCAGAACAATGTATACGCTCGTACTTCTGCAATCTATGTGTCCCCGATGACCACATACAAAACAGTAAATGTGCCTCCCTTCCTCCCAACTCCATCTCTTTCATGGATGAACACAAAAGAGCAAAAGATGTGAATTCTTGTATATTTTGTCAGTTCCTTAGCTCCGTGAAAACACAGAACGCATGAAAGCGGCTACAGCACTCATGCATAATTCCGGTAAAGCCTCCTTTGGAAGGTCTTTAGGAAAATGATGCCGACATAATTAGGTAGCAGTGCTGCTCTTTAATGTGCAGACATTTGTTCCGTCTTTCTTCTTATGGCTTGCAAAGATAGAATTTGAAAAAGCTTTAGATTATGGTAATCACATGAAAGCACTTGCCATGTGCGCAAGTGTGTCCTCATAAAGACACCGGGGGGGAAACGCAAACACCAGAAAGTTTACACTACCGACACATCAAACCAGCTTTCGGAGCCATTCTGTGTTCAGCCATTCAATTCACACTGGACTCCAAGTTGAAAAAGAAAAGAGCACACATTTCCTTTTTTAAATATTATAAGAGGAAGGGACGAGAACAGGGTTTTTATTCTTCAAATTACTTTTTAGGGAGGATGTAAAGAGAGAAATGCTGCACTGCAGGTGGATGTTTTAGCAGTAATAAACAGATGTGGGTGCAGTTTGGATGACGCTGCCTGTGTGTGAAAGAACACTCACCACAACACCGAACTGCTCAGGCTCTGACAAACTGGAGTATTCGTTTTTGTACTTGGCAAGAGAATTGAGCTGATCCTGTTCTGGCAGGTGCTTCACCAGGTTCTGCAATCAGGACAGATGAGAAAAAATATTACCACAATTATAATGTCACACAAAAGCGTATCAACTATACCTAATCATCTTACAGAGGGAGCTTCTTCTTATTTGCATTTGTTAGAGTTCCACAAGAAAAAACAAATTATTGAGAAAATGTGAAAATCCGTTATTTATGCCTGGAACCAAAACAAATGTTTCAGCCGTCACTGGTGTGTTTTGTGATGGGCTATAATTGAATTTGCCATTATGACTATTAATCTCTTTTTGCGCTGTAATTTACAGCCGATCAAATTAATTTTCCAACGTGTATATTTGAAACTCCAAGTTGTTTTAATTTGCCTCAGTTTAGTTTACATACTTTGACAGACAAATAATCAGAAGCTTTCATTAATCTCTCCTACAATTAATACACAAATGTAGGATGTCAATTCAATTAAAAAGTTTTTTTTTTTTTTTTTCCAAAATTGCCTTTTAATCAGCTGTACAGACTTTTGCACTAATTTATTTGCACGTTTTTATTCATGTGTTCCAAGTGTTGTCATTAAGGGTTAGGAATCTGCTGTGAACATTTAGAAAAGTGGGGAGGTGTGGCTGCGAGTATGTGAGTGAAGCAGGGGTACAGTTAAAAATATATCCAGCAGAAGAATTTATATTTGTTATGTCTCTGTAGGTTTAAGAACAAAAGAATGCAGAAATGATAGATAACACTGGCGTTAAAGGTTTTCTTTTTTTTTTAATTCAATTCAATTTTATTTATATAGCCCAATATCACAAATTCAATTTGCCTCATTGGGCTTCATGCCTGCAGTTTTTACAGATGCACAGATGGAGTCATAAAAATATGCACAATAGGTAAAATAAACAGACTATAAAGAACAGGTCATCCCTGTCCTTAGACCCTCCTCGCGGTAAGGAAAAACTCCTAAAAAAAAAAAAAAAAAAAAAAAAACAGTTGGATAGCTCCAATATTGCTTGCCATTTTTGTTGCAGTGGTAATAATGAGTTGGGGGGTTGAGGGGCTGTAAGCTAGTGGGAGAATGTTTAAACAAAAAGTGTCCCTTCACTGATTTTCCTGTCATTAATTGGGGTTTCACGTGTTCGCCAATTTTTTTTTTTCTTCAGTCACGTGACTCTCCCAGTTCATCACAAAAACTCAGACAATACAAGACCATTGTTGCGTTCGAAGTTTCCAAAAGTATTGAAAGTTTATATAGGTGACTATTTAGATAATTACCCGCGATCTTATTCTCCTTACTATGATGTCATATTCTGTAATGATATTGCCGTTTCTTCTTTGTTTACCCCAATATATACTAGATTAGAACAATTAAGCCCTGTGAAGAACATGGAGGATATTCGATTATAGAGATTGCACCTGAGCATATTGTAGATAAGACATTAGACAGAATAAGTGTTCATTATTTAAAGTGATGAAGTAATCAAGTGTATGCATCAGTTGCCTGCGCAAAATGAATGTTGCGAGTATTTGGGGTAAACAACCTTTAATTATCAACAGCTTTACATGTTTGAGATTCAGCTCCAATTTGTGCTGCAGCAGCTTGATTGCTTTATTTATTACTGAAAATTCCTCATACGATTTATGTTCATAAATCTGTGTAGAATCCACGCATAAAGTATTGGCCAAACATCTGCTGAACTGGACACGACCATACACAAGATGTATTAGTGGTAACCATCTATTTAGATCCAGAAAACTGATTTAAAGTTTGTTAAACTGTCTGTTTAGAAAGTAGAAGTTAGAGGAACAAAGCTAAATGTTGTAACACATTAAAATATGTTCAGATTAAAAAAAAAAAAATCTGCTGAACATCAGCATAGTACTTGTTTATTTATTTACTGACAGATTGTTTGTGCACACCAACTGCTTTAACACCTGCTGTATTGCAGGCTTACAGATGTCTGATGTTTCAGCCGCAGGCTGCATGCTGTTTTAAGTTAGAAAACTGATCAAAAGGACAGGCAACAGTTTTGGCATGGACCTTACCAACGGTGTAGGAGAAAGGCAGCACAACTAATCTGCCTCAAGCCTCGGGACAAAAGTTGCCCATTCGCTGACTAACCTCTCAATATCCTTCCCATTTCAGAGCAAAACGTGGATAGTTTCATTGCAAAAAAGTCCAGCAAAATGGGAAAGTGGCTAAATCTCAATCAAACATGTTACGATTGTAGGCAAAAGCGTCTTGTTACCTGGATCATCGGCTCGGTGAGTTGTTCCTCATCCACCTCCACTATCATGCGTCGAATTTCTTCATAAGGCATTCGGAAGGAACCCAAGAAAATAGCTTCATAAAAACAAAAGGGAAAAAAAGTAGAAGTACGGACACATGTGAAGATGATCTTAGAACTTATTTAAGGGCAAAGGCAATCAAAAAAAAAATCAGAAACTAAAAGAGAAAAATATATAAAAGAAGATCCAAAAATAAATGAAGGATTAAAAAAATGCAAAAAGTGTTTTTTTTTTTTTTAATCTAAAGTTTCAAACAGATAAAAGAAGTATTAAGTATAACAGGAAGAAAAAAAATGGTGAATTGTGCACACATTTAAAAACTGAGAGGTGTGCTCAGAAAACACAACACTTTAAACACAAAATGGTGTCAGAGAAAACAAAAGTGCCATCAGCAGCAGCAAGCACTTTATTTTATGAGCAGAAACAGCCAATAGTCATGAGAGGAGAAAGACACAATTTATATTTGGTTTAAGTGCTCTGTACTTTATATTCATGTTTGGTATTCAAGTGTGGGAATGGTTTAAACATAAGTTACAAGCAAAAAGTCTTTAAAAAAAACCTATAATAAATAGTAATAATATACAACAGTTTGCTGACCAGAAAAAATAATATAATTTTACTAATGTCACTGACTAGAGTGCTATGAGTCAAAACCTGATAATTCTAAATGTGACATAACATATAAATGTAGAGACATAGCATGACTAAGGAGCCAAGCAACCTTCCAGTACTGAATTAGGTTCATTGAAATGTTTCTCTATTTCAGATTTAAAAGAAATAAGATTAAAATAAAAGCTGCATACCTATACCAGGGGTGGGAAAACTATTCGGTTTGTGGGCAACAAAGGGTTGTAAAATTTGACACACCAAGAGTGGATGCATGGCGTGTTTTGCTAAAACACCTCGTCAAGAAGAAAAAAACTAGGATTGTGGTATAAAATATGCTTACATTTTGATTGAAAATAAAACATATATCCAAAAAAAACTTTTGAGTTTTTATTTAAAAACTGAGGTTTTCACTCTCTTTTTAGTGCCAATTTCACCAATGGGTTGATGTCCCTCCGGGAAAAACACAAACTTAGAAAAACTCTGTGATCATGTAGTGTTAGAACGAAAATTCTGTGAATCACCTCAATCCATCTCGTCACTTTTATTATTTTCGTAGATTTTCTAATGCCTGGTTTATCGCTGTTGCTGGGATGATTACTCTCATTTTCTTCTAAAACAAAGGTCACAGCTCCACTTAATATCAGCTAATGCAAAGCCAAGATCTGAGAGCTCTTAAGAGATCAGCAGGATGCTCATTAATGTCCGGTGCTTTAAGGAGGATCATTTTCCGGCAATATATGTGCGTGTTTGGATGCACTTCAGAATGTGTATGACAAGACTATGAACATGTTACACATCCCTCAATAGATGCTTCGCATTGTTAATTTGCAAAATGTAGACTTAAAGTCTTCAACGACAAGGTTTGCATTAAGAGCTGTTGTATAATAAGTATCATGGCAACAGAGAGAAAGCAACAAACAAACAAAAAGGGTAAGTGGTTTAATAACTGACCTCCAAATGGAGTTGGTTCAATGATAAATTGCTTCCGACAAATTCAGGGGAACTAGTCTCTCAATGGTACATTTTCCAAACTAATTTGGAAAATAAAAATAAATAACTATCAGCATTTTAGGTTTTATAGATCATCAGAATACCAATTAGTCATATTGAACTGTAAAATATCATGAGAGGTCAGTAAACATGTTTCAAGTTTTAGTAACCATTGAGTCCCAAAATCTTGTCCCAAAATCAGGCACAGACTCCAAGGTAAACTAAAGAATTCAAGCCCATTAACCAAGAGAAGGCTGCAGTATGAAAGCTAATCATTACTGGATATCTGTTTTCTTAGTTTGAAATGTAATTAAGGAATGGCGGCTGACAGAAGCGCTAAAAGGGCAAATCAAAAGAGCTGTTTGTACACAAAAATACTGGGAGAAAATATAGCAACGGACTGCTGGTGTATGATACAGTGCTGTGACACCTTCATATATGTATATATATATTAAAAAAAAATATATGATTTAACATGACCAAAAAGAAAACCTAGGTAAAAACTGTTTAATATGAGTATTTAATTGCTTCTGAACATTCTCGGCTCTTCTTATATTCTATTAACTACATCTAAATGACTTATTTAAGTTTACTTCACCTCTTATTGCTTCCAACAACAAAAATATTAAAACGAAAGTTATTCATCCTAAAAACTTTATTTCTGCTTTACGTTTCTCTTGGGGGAAAAAAAAAAATTTTTAAGGTAAAATTCTCCCCTGAATAAAAAATAATGCATACAAAAAAAAAAGAATTACTTAAGACAGGAAGCAAATAAAAAGGAACATTTCCAACAGCACTTTAATAAATTAGTGAAGACTAATCTAAATCTTGGTACAAGAAGGCTAATAATATACTTACACAGATTTTGAGCAATCTTGGGATCGAGCACCTTCAGTGTCTTGATTCTCTTCTTTATGGATTTCTTGTCCTCCATGTCCTCTTCCTCTTTCTTGACTGATAATTAAAAATATATACGACACAAAAAATGTAATTCATATACACACCATCTTCATTATTTATAAATGCAAATAACAATAGATAAAAGATGGATCCTTTCTACATTTTCTGTAAAATACTTTAAAATAATCATGGAAAATCTGTTGCTCTTTTTAAAAACATGAATGAAAATTCTAAAGGGTCAATGATCTTGATAGTGCCAGAAAGGTATGGTTCCACAATCAAAATCAGAATGAATATTGGGCATTCTGTGATCTCGCCCCAGGCAAACATATATTTAAGAAGAGATGTTGTTGGTGCTACTGGCTAAAAGACACAAACCAAAAACACAGACTGAAACGAAAACCAAATTCAGTTAAAGGATATTTTCAGATTTGAAAAATGAGACATGAACATGCCCTCTCGAGTCACACTTACAAAAGAAAAATCCATGGTTGTTTTTAATTATTCAAGACACCAGATTAAGAGAACAAAATGTGCATCCCAGGAGTATATGGGTAATTGTCTGGTGCTGTAATTATTTCGTGTGTGCTAGTTGAGAGAAAAGGACAGGAGTGAACTAAAGAAAGGAACAGCCTGGAAGAATAAAAGGGTTAATCCGCAGGAAAGATATACCCGTTGTTCCACATGGGCTTGTCGTTCTTTCTGGGATCCTGTACCTAATTAAAAAGTGAAGAGGTGTACTTGGAGCTCCCACATGAAAAAGACTAGAAGCATGTCCACAAACACACACACACCAATGGCACACCCCACTGGGCACCGAACAACACAAACACGGCCACATACTGAGCTATCCTTAGACTTACTTTGCTCCTCTGTTGGTACACTCTCTTCACAGTCTTGAGTGCAAGAGAGAGGAAACAGGGACACACAAGAAGCACAAGGGGAATCGTTCACCATGGATAGAAAAATTAAACTTGCAAATTTTTTTAGGAATTAAATCTAAGTGAGACTGAATGAAACCAAAATAAGAAATTTAAATAACAAAAAAAAAGTACAATAAATAAAGGTCATAGTGTCACTGTAATGTTTTTTTTTTTTTTTGGAAATACATAGTAAGTAAGGGTCAATCTGGGGAAAAAACCAAAATAACAAGGTAGTGTTATTTTTGTTAGGCTTCAATAAAATAAAAATAATGTCTCTATTTTAGAAAATGGCAAAATTAAATCTAATAATATAATCATTTACCCTTCTTTTGTTCACATATGGTCACTTAAAACCATGACTCGATGTACAAAAGCCAGCCCTTCTATTCAGAAATCACAGCACATACAGTCGCTTAACATTACTTTAGTTGTTATCAGTAAAATCAGCTAATTAGATCAGCATCATCCAACAACACTGGTAAATCTGTCTGGCTTTAAAACTAGCCCCATTCAGAGAAGCTGATTATACATCAGCCAATTAAGATGTCCTGTAAGAGGTCAGAGGTCTTAAGTTAATCAATCAGAGGGGGTTGGAACGGTTGTGCTTATCGGAAGGTGCAATCATCCAGGGAAGATAAAGATATACTAAAGAATTCCAAGAAGTGGCTAAAAGCGGAAGTGTCACACTGCAATGTTATGATCTAATACTAAAAGTATTCATAACAAAGTGTCAAGTAAAAGAAAGAAACTAAAGTAAGAAAACTGCTTCACCAGAAAATATCCGCTCCTTTTGGCAGCTGCACACTTAGAGGGTTAGGATACCAAAATGGGCGAAAATACTGAACAAGATAGTCACTTTTTTTTTTATGAAGTTGCAATGTCAGGGGGTATTAATTATTTCTAGCAGTTATTTTAATCCTTTTTGTTACCCATAGATTGAAGCTCAGTAATTTAAAGATTGAATGTCATCACACCAACAAGTTAGACCAACCAGGTAAAGTTAACCAAGTAACTGTTGTGAGCATGTCAGCTCCCATTCATGCCAATTTAAACAAGTTTAGACTAAACACTAAATAAATATTTCAACAACATTGTCGAACCTTTGTCCCCCCCTTAGTTGACATTTTATATTCATGAAGATTCAACCCCTCTTTTCTTTTTGACTTATATTTGACCTCAGATTTCTACAGAAAAAAGTACATGATTCTTTGATTGATAGATCGATTCAATACTCAACTCCACAAAGCCCTTACCTGTTACTTCTTACAACTGTCAGGCTCGCTCGTACTTTCTTTTTTTCTTTCAAAAAGGTCAGGGTCATCAAAAGCTGTCAACACAGCTAACTACTTCAAAAAGTCCAATGAAAAGTGCAGAAGGAACCACAAATTTAGTCTTTTATTTTGTAGAAACCATTTTTGATCCAGTTTCTTTCGTGCTTAAAAGTACCATAACATGGCAAACATAGACTTTTGTACAAATTGTACAAATGCGGAAAAATATGTCTGGTAAATTACTTCTTAAAGTCCCCCAATAACAATTTTTTTTAATTTTGAAAATATGTTTCCATTAGTGTTTTAATTATGATCATGACATTTTTAACCAAAATGCCACAACCTAAATGTCTTAAAAAGCCATTTTTTATGTTGATCTGAAGCCTCCGTCTCCAAAATCTCCTGTGAGGGCGTAGCTTTTGAAGCTGAGCGGCTCCGTCCTAGAACAACCCCCTCCCCAATTATGGTAGCTCTGTGTCTCACTAGCGTGAATCTCCACCGCTGCTACATAAAAATATTGAGCAGTCTTGTTTTGAGCTGGATGTCAGCTCAGACGAGGAAGAGCCTCGTGGACCGAACTTTCTTGGATTTACATTTCTTAACAGCTGCTGACAAATGAGTCACCGTTCACACTTCCATGGTCACATCAAGAAGGTCCGTGGAGCCTCGTGTAGTTTTTCCGACGTTCACAGACTGCTACTGTAAGTATTGTATGAAACTCACACAAAAAAATCAAGTGGCCGCTGATTTGACCACGGAAATGTTAACGGTGGCTCATTTGACTGTAGTCAATGGGAAGATTATCTTCTCTTTTCCAGCACCTGAGCTAGGCAGTCTAGCCGGACCAGATGAGGAGGTTTGCGCATGTGCAGATGCTCTCGTGATGTATTAACAGTTCATTAGTTCAAACAAAGCATTTTTTTGCGACAGTTTGATTGACAGCGGTTTAAAAGGAGAAATACTTGTAAATGCAAAAACGAAATGGTTTCATATTATATTTTTTTCTCTTTCAGAAGAAAAATGCCACACATAGATGTTAAAAACTCAAAAAACATGATTTTCATCAGAGGGGGACTTTAGCATCATTACCTGACAACTAGGAGTTACTGTTTGTGGATTTTAACAGGATACTCCTTTAATTGAGCTTTATTTTGAAATCTTAAAGTAATTTGTACAAGTTATTGCGACGTTTGCAATTTACACCTAAGGAGTAACTCTAAATGTGTGAAGTGAAAAAAATCCTAAGCAACTGGATTAATCCAAACCAGGATAAACTAGGTACAGTTGAGCTGCGTTCACACCAATTGCGATTAACATGGCATGACTGTTTTAATGTTAAGTCAATGTACAGGCGATATCAGAAGTCCTGGGACGCAAGTTCAAATATCTGAACTTATATTTGACTTATATCCAAACTTACCAAATAATTAGCGTTGGGGTGCATTCACACCAAACTCTTTATTACTGGGATATGCTACGTTAAGTCAATGGTACAGACGCAAACTGAGGCGATCTGAAGTCCGGCGGCACGATTTGTGCGAAGGGGGCAGAGCGACAGTCTGGCAGCAGCTTGATTTAAGCAGCTAGGTGCAAATTGGGCCAAAATGTAAATATCTGAAGTTTGACAGCTCGCCGCATTGCATTAGCCAATCAGGAAGTCAGCTTTGGGCACATGACGTTTTCAGTACTCAATCAGCAAACAGCAAAAAACAACAAGATATAAGCTAAATTAAGTTTTGGAAATGCTTCAAAACATATATTTAATAAAACATATAAAATGCACACAATAGGCTATTTATATAGGTAACATAAAAATGTTTGCTCATGGGGGACTGTTTATTAAAACAAAAGACCTTTAAACTTTGAACACAAACAAAATGCTAAAACATGTAGTTTCTGATTATCTTTACATGTCTTCAGACCAAATCTACCAAAACCAAGAATGGAGAATGCTTTAAAATAGTGTTTAAAATACCAAATGTATCTGGAGTACCCCTTAAAATACAAATGTTCTGCACCCACCCACCCCTCCAATGTCCAAATTAAAACATAAGTAAAACAGTTGAAATTATTTTTTGGTATTAATTGTTTTATTTAAACTAACTGTGGGAACATTTAAATATTTTCAATAATAATTGTTATCCATAAAACATGGCACTGCCGTTCCCGCTTTATGATCCCTTTGGCTTGCCATACTATCGTCCCCTAACAGCACAAGCAAGTATTTTATGGAGCAGCTGTTTTCTCCTGTGCGGATAAGTTGCTGCTCTTAACTGGGAGATTCTCTGATCCAAGAAATGCAAATGTGTACCGATACTTTTATTCAGCTCTTAAAAATTAAATAAATCTGATCTCTCGATCCGCGTCCTCCAAGTTTTTGACAGAAGCTCCTCCCACATACAGCGGGAGCTTTAGGTGAACAAACTTTAAGATAACAGTGAAGCAGTTACTTTATGGCTTGTCAAAACAAAGACAATGTACATGAATCTGACACGAATTCCACTTGATTTGAACTGACAATTGATTTAAATTATGTGAGCACGAGGTGTGTTGATTGGTGGTGGTCCGTGGTACACGCGTGTGCTCAACTGTGGCTTCTGATCCGTACAAATCACAGATTACCCGTGATTTGTTACACCCCTAATATTAATCCAATGCGAGCGTTTTTGTCCTGAACTTTCATCTATTTCCTTAGCCCGCTGGAGCAGCGGGGCTGCAGAGCTCACCTAGCTATATTGGGGGAAGGCGGGATACACTCTGGACAGATCGACGGCTTTCGCTCCTGCGGCAGAGCTCACTCGCTTAATTTGCCAGCAGACAGAACTGCTCCGGGGTGTGGAGGCTGCTTTTGAAAAAAAAAAAAAAAAAAAAAAAGGAAAAAGGTCTCTTAATTTATTTTTCCCCCTCGGGTTAATACTAAGTAGTGAGCCTTCAAGCTCAGCCACAGAGACAGAAACACTGCGGAAGCGGCCGTCATACAGATACCATCCCCGGAGTGAGCGAGAAGCCTTCGGTACCAGGAAAGAATTTTAAATATCATATAAACAAAACATGGAGACATGATTACTGATCTTCTTGTAGAGCTCTTCACAATAAATAAACCTGATCATTCACCATTTTCTGGGTCTTCCATACATTCTAAGTGAGAAATCCACAGACAATGTTCCTTATAGCGACTATTCTAAAAAACCATTAGGTGGTAGGCCCTCCCACATGTGGCCGCGGCGTTAAGCTCAAGCAGGGGGTGATCCTCAAATTCGTCGTGCTGCAAAAAAAATTTGACACTCGAATTGCGTTCGGTGTGAATCTACCGTTGTGTCAGCTAATCAGGAACTTAGCTTAGTTCCCAGCCAGAACTTTAATATTCTTCTAATTAATAATAAAAAGTTCCTGTAATTTAATTCTTATATCTAATTTTTTCCCCTTCTCTAATAAATGCAGAACAGAAAGCTGTCAAACTCGGTCTACGGGTATAAAGATATAGTCAATACTTCCATGCATCATCGAGGATAAAAACTTTGGGAAATTGCTCCACCCACACATGACTGTTAGGTTTATGAACACATTTTTGGACAAGCATCCAGCCATAAATTTGACACGCATCTAAACAGACGAAGAGGACGCAAATTTGAAGCACAATTAGTGTGTATATATATGTGTGTGTGTTTGGTGCAAACAGCATTAGATTATGACTTTGATGTAGCACTGCTGATTTATATCTAAATTTTATTACCATATTAAACAATAGTTGTACAGAAACAAGGGCATGATTCTTTGACTAATTATTAATTCAATCCTCAACTCCACAAGACTTTACTTGTTGCTTCCCAACAACCGTCATGCTTGTTTGTCCAACTTTTTTTTTTTTTTTTTTAAAGGTCAGGGTAAACATAACCTGTCGGCATTGGTAACTACCAATGAAATCCTATAAACTGACCAGTGGGCCAGTGAATTAGATGAAATCAAACTGTTCAAAGTGACCAAGCTCGACTATGAATTACATTGTCAGTCACAAATTACAGTATGATGCAAATCGAATTGTTGATAAAACAAGATTGTTACTTACATGTTTATAGGCAGAATAGCAAAACTAAGTAAAGCTTTGGTGCACTAGAAAAACTGCCAATTCTACTGTCAGCTATTTCAGATATTAACTTGATTGGAGCTTAAAAAAATGTTAAATTCAAAGTTATTTTCAGGGGAAAAAAATAAAAGAAAATAAGAAAAAAATCAGAATAACACAATTGCATATCAATGAGGGAATTTAATTAAAATCAGTTTTTGTTTTTTTGCAAAAATCTTGTTGGCATTCACAGGGGACAGATATTGTCTAGAGTTGGCCATATCTCAGGTGGGATTGTGTCCCACTGATCTATTTATACGTATAGGCAGACGCACCAAAAAGCATCCTTTCCCACAGGGCTGTATCAGCGAGTTCTGCCATCAAAGCACTAAAGGGAGTGGTGGATGAAATAAAACTGCTGTGAAAGAGCATGACTGATGCTGGACATGACAGGCAGGCCTCAGAGACAAACAAGCAACACCTCAAATGCAACCCCCCTTCCCCTTCACACAAACAAACACAAATCTGTCTATCCTTCTGCTCCGCCCTTTCCACTTACACCACTTTATGTTATCAAGGTGGATATCTAATCAAAGAGAACAACTTCCTGGAACTTGTCTGTTTTTTTACACACAGCAAAAAGCAAACCGTAAATTGCAGGATTTATATTAAATAACAGTGTGTAATATTCAAATATAATTTCATAAAAGATGCTAATAAATATGTTTTGCATCAAATATTTTTCTCGGGCTGATTTTCAACCCATTTCTTTTCACATTTAGTCAACAGGAGTAATGAGCTTGAGTGAAAAATATAGATCAAGCAAGAGGTTAAATGTTTGACCTTTTATATAGGCTGCCATTAATTACGCAAACGCAATCCGGATGAGGAAAAAAGGAGTGATTGAGAATGCATCAATGACTGAGTAGAGAGCAAAGACTATAGGCTGGTTATAAAATTAGACAGTTTAAAACACAGGTGCAAGGATAAAAGAAGCAGCAGGTTATTTCTAATTTAGAAAAAAAAAAAAGAGATAAATATAGCCTTTTGTTTTTTTTTAAACCTTCCGTACTCCTAGACAATGACTAACAACCTTGATTTGTTCTGCACAGCTATATTTTAAGAAACAGTGCAAAGTAAGATTGCACTCCATTTATATCCCAGTACTGACCTAGAATTGAACTACCAGAACAAAACATTTCACCCAAAAAAAATAAAATGAGTAAATAAAGTAAATGAAAAACACAAATCTATACATACAAAATAATCATATTTACATCAGAAGCTGATAGAACTTTTTTTTTTGCTAAACTGAGAGATGAACAACTGGGTCAACAACTTCAGTCAGTATGTTCAAAAAGGTTTTTTTTAGTCCAGTGAGACCAAATCACAAGATGTACCATATGTAACATTTGTCCTGGTTCATCTAAGCTGAGTTTTTCTCCTCATTACAAGAATGTATTAATGAAAACATGTGATCATGGAAACATCTACCATTAGAAAAATCAGAGTACAGAAAGGGAGGAAAGTTCAAACAGCAGTAGTTCTTAAGGAGTCATTTTATTATGACTATTTTTTTTCACCGATTAAGTTCCTCATTTAGCTCATTTTTCAACCACTGCCATTAAAAAGGAATATGTGGCAGAGCTAAATGTTGCAACACAACATAAAAAAGCTATGTGTTTGTTAATATTTAAGATTTTAAACAACAACAGGAGTAAAACCCATCAAAATCAATCAAATTTAATAGGTCTTGAAGTCACAAGCAATACTACATTATATACTACATACAGACACACTCATATGTATGTATGTACACATACATACATACTATATACACATGCACACACACACATTTATATATATTACACATAAGATAGCCAGGAGCAAAATCTACTGTAAGACATAGAATCCACAGGAGGGGAGCTGTCGACAGCAAGTGAACAAATCCACCATTCCGACATATCTGTCAGCTTTACAGTCAACAGAGGGTAGAAGAACAGTCAGACAGGCTGCACAGTTTGACTGCTGACTTGCTGTATGGTTCAGATACTGCTTGGTCCTACACTTCAGTCAGCCTGACAGCAAGCGCAAAGGAAGCAGGAGAGGCATCAGGTAGATGTCCACTTGTTACTTGGAACATGATAGCTGCCCTCACCTTTCCCACTCCGCCTCATCAATGTACACAATCCTGCGTGCAGTCCAGCAGGAAAAGAAAAGCTTGATTAAATAGTTTGCATATGGAACGTTACCCCCCATCCCCGCCCGCCCCCCCCCCCCCACTGGGTGAGCGAGCACCAGTGGGTGTGAGAAGGAGAGGGAGATCAGAGTAATGAAGTGAAAGAGCGGTGTTTGTGAGTGAGCTAATCAAAGTGAACCATGCAGGGCCACCTCTCCCTGTGATGCAGACGAGATGACCCAAGGCCATAATTAGTCTGAGACTTTCATTCTGATAACAGCAAATTAACAGACTTCATTAAGCTTTTCTCTGCTCTGTGTATCTGTTCCGGTTGCAATGAAATCTGAAAGCTCACCTGTGTGACCAACAGTCTTAAAACAACCCTGTCAACTGGCCTTCAAAAGGAACTGAACAAACCCGTACAGCATTGAAATAAAGACCAAAAATGCTTTTTTTTTTTTTCCCAAACAGAAAAAAGTTTGTTGACAGAACATCAAAAGACTTGTGACTGATGAGATTCTTCAGTAAAGAACTGTATGTTGGTCTTTGGAAATCAGGTTTAGTAGTTCTATTCTCAGTGGAATACTGCCCTCTATAGGCATGTTGAAGACTCACCAATGGTCTCTTAATGTGTGTGCATAAAAGTGAACTAAAAAGGTCAATGTTCTGACAATGCTGTCATATGAGGCTTGCAGCATAGTTACCCCCGATTATCTTCAGTGACAGAAACAGACTGATCTAAAGAGTTGTTAAGACCACACTGGGATTGAAGACAGCTAAAGTCAAAAGCCTCTTCAGACACAATTTTTGACCTTCCAAAGCCAAATCACCCACTCCACAGTTTCTCAGGCAAAAGGCAGACTTTAAAACAGTCTCTACATGCACCTGCTTGTGCACGTTCCAAAAATGAAACTGATTCATAACCAAATAAGTTTTTAACAAGTCAGTCAATTACTTTGGTATGGGCACATAACAACACAAATTCTATCCAAATTGAAACCTTGATCTTTGAAAAATAGAAGAAAAAAGCAATAAAGAAATGAAGGGGGAAAAACTGGAGAAGGTTAACCGCATTGGAAAAAAAGGAAAATTGAAGCAAACAGGAGAGGACAAAGAGTGTTTACTTGTAGAAACTTGTGACATTTCCAAGCACTTCACAACCCTGTCAACAGATGCAGGTAATTGGTGTTCTGGCTGAACAAAAGAGCCACACAATATTACATACAATAGATGTATTTTGTGTTTTTGTTATATTTTTTAATAATAAAAATAAAGTATTGCACATTCTCAGAAAAGGTCACATTTTCACTTCTTTATGAGACCTTGATTTTGAACAACAGAGAGAAGAGCTTTCTTGTTTTTTAGTTTTGTTTTGTCTTTTGCATTTGAGGATATCCCTTAAAGGGGCCCAACAACGAAAATTTTACTTTTTGAGGTTTTAAATGCATTTTACCTCACTATAAAAGAACCCCAAAGCAGCATTTTGATCCGGTCATGCATTTAAGAGTAATCCTCTAAAAACCTGCACTGTCTGCAGCAGCCCCTCCCATACCCACGAAAGCGAGCGGGTGAAAACTGCTGACGTAAGATCGTTGCCAACAGCTCCCTCCCGAAAAAGTCTGCGTTGCAAGCTCCGCCCTCCGGCTTACGCAACACTCAATTTATCGCTTTACCAGTGATAATCAACAAAAAAACCCTTTCATTTTAGATGCAGAATACCATATATCTTCTAGTTGTATCCTATCTTCAGCAAATTCCAGCTTAAATAGGTGCTTTACCGTTTTACTTCTGGGTATGAACAAACTCCCGATTTCATAAATAATTTGTTTTTTAGTGGTCCAAATGTAATATATGATCATATATATGGACATAGTTCAATCTGAAAGGCTTAAGAAAATCATGGTAGGGCCTCTTCATAAAGGCATACATTTTCTGTAGCTAGAATAAAAATAATTATAAAACTAATAGTGTTTTTTAAAATGTTCAATCAAGGGAGGCAGGAATATCTGGAAAATAAAGTAAAATTTAAGAAATATGTATATAAGATGAGAGACATGCTAATTACATACAGTAAGAGATGGACAGCCTGGTGCATTTGTTGTTTTTATATAAATACAAAATAAAAACTGTAACATAAGTAAAAATCTTTCAAAATATATGCAAATTTAGAAGGTTTCGTAGCACAGTGCATAAGCAATACTGCAGATACTTAACTATTTATGGAAATAGTAAGTATGTACTAAGATTATTTTATGTGACTGACCTTCCCATGCCACTTTAAAGGGAAACTCATTCCAGCAACTTTTACCCTTTTATCCACAATCTGAACCGCTTGTAACTAAAGGTGAGGATCCCTTTATTGATGCCTTGTTAAGGAATGTAAGACCAAAAAAATCCAAGGAATTACGATGTTGGGGCAACAGACTTTGGTAGGGTGTCCCAAAGGAAACTGGCCCTAAAAGATGTCCCACTTAAAGAACAATTAATAAGAAACGTGGAGTAAGAGAAATCAACAGCTCGGGTCCCTTGCGCATAGTAGATACACAGGGACCCTACTCAATAGCCACATATGAGGACAGGCTGGTTGGTAGGTGCCTGGTGGAACTTTTAATCAGTGTGTTTTTTTGGTGTGTTTTTTTGGATCAAACTTCAGAGGTTCAGAGAATATTCCAGTTAGGTGCAGCCATAGCAGCAGTTGTCCCGCACAGGAGAAAGCCACTGCTCGTCAGGGGACGATGGTATGGCAAGCGAAAGGGATCATAAATCATCAGGAAAACAGAACACAGAAGTGCCCTCTTTTATGGGTGATAATTGATTAAATGTCCCAGAGTTAGTTTTCATTAAATAATGAATACCAAAAAAATAATTGTAAGTTTAATTTTAACCGATTTATTTACGATTTAATTTGTACATCAGCATTTTAAGAGGTACTTCAGATAGATTTAGTATTTTCAACAAGCATTCTCTTCTCTCAGTTTTTGAAGATAAAGACATTTAAATGTAATCAAAAACTACATGTTTTAGCATTTTGTTTGTGTTACATGTTTAAAGTTGTTTGGTTTTAATCTCTCAATGAGCAAATGTTTTATATTACATACCGTATATAAATGGCCAATTGTATGTGTGAAGTAAATAAATAGGCCTCAACGAGCCAGCATTACTAAATATGAAGCTTTTCCAAAAATTAATTTAAGGCCTTTATCTTCTTTTTTGTTGCTGTTATTATTTTTTTTTTTTACTGCAAGTTGGATGAGACCACAGAGAATGGCGGGAAAAAAAAAAAACTAGCAGACCCAAACATGTAATAAGACTTAGCGAAGAACATGGTCATCATTGCCTACAATGGCTCAGAGTGAGACTGGACTCCAATAGAATTGTCTTTTGTCACCAATTTTAGTTTAGAACTTTTATTGGCTGAATTTCTAGATGCTGCTAAAAGGCACAATGTGTTGGCTTTAGGAACCTCCTGCTTTTCTGCTATTTACAAAGAATATTTTCTTTTGGTTTCCTGAAGCCATGATCTTCAGCTTAGTCATAGGAAAAGTCATAGGAAGGTGGAATGCCACAGCTTAATAACAAAGTCAACCTCCTGCTGCTACCAAGTATCTAGCTGTTTTTTATTCCACATTTTCTCTCTTTGACAAAGTCTAATCACCTGCGGAGTTTTTTGTTCTATTGTAACAAAAGCTTAATGTGCTCCTAGAAAGTAAATAACAGCATACTTTTCCTGTTCTGAGAAATAATGAATGTCTCCCATTAACCACTAAAGATAGTCTCCATTTAAGTTTGGTTCAATATGCAACTGTAGTTAAGACTTCAGAGTGGAAACAACACACCAATTTTACATTTGTAATATGAAACAAGTCAATCAACCAGTTATGACTGATGTTTAAACATCCATATGGACACCATCGGCTTCCTAACCGTATGCAAGTTTAACCTTTTCCTTGTAGAACCTATTTCCATTGAGTGTTTCATGAAAATGCTAATAAAGATTGACAGGCTTCCACAAATGTGCTTCTTTCCTAGGTCATTAAATTCGTATGGAAATGTGCTGTCTAATTATCCCTTATGGTCTGGCAGCAGTGAGGAAAGAGTGTTTTCCTTCCCCTTTCTATTTAACTGGCTATATTCATCTTGAAAGTCTGACATCCACTTACCAAAGAATTTACCATAGAAATAGGAACCTAGCCTTAATTCTATATTGACTCGCATATAAAAGAGGGACACTTGAAAAGCATCTTATTCGAGTGCTGAATACAGCCAAGCACTTATTTTGATTTCAATAACAAGGTTTTTGAAGCATTACAGTTCGACATTATAATAACCTTCAAACTGAATAAAAAAAACAACAACACCTGAGAATAATGTTCCCATTTATGAACATTTTAATTAACTGTTACAAGAACACAAAAGACAATAAGAGTTGTGGAAAACATATTACCAAGTTATTTGTAAAAAGAAAATTTAAAAAGTAAAAAAATAACATTGAAACCATAAAACCAAATAGTATATAAATTTAATTGTTTTAACCATTTAATCAGAGAAAGTCTCTAATTTAACAAGACTTAACAACATTTGATTGATAAGGATGTCTGTCCACCGGTTTGCCCGATCAAAAATATCAACTTTTTTGTTGGCGCCAATTCTATGTTGTGTGCAATTTCTCATTTCTACACATTAGCCAAGTAGCTAGTTAGTGAGAAATTAATTACAAATCAATTTCTTGGAAATTTTTCCCCAAATTCTTTGATGAAAGCCTGAAGATTATTTTGAGATTAGGAAATAGACTCCATTTACTATTTGTTTTAAACAATGCGTTTTTTAAGCCTTATTTTGAATAACCTTTATAACCATTTGAGGCATAATTTAAATCGTCAACTTGTAATCAATTCTGATCAAACGTCACGTTTGAGAAAGTTCTAAACTTTGTATTTTTGCTTATATATATAATATATATATTTTTTTTTACTAATTTGCAGTAGGTGTCCAAATAATGATGCCACATTATTGTCAAGCACTTTAGAATGTCACAGACATGCTTTAGTCTACAGCATAAAAGTCATGTCTTCTTTTTAGTTAGTTTCATTTTAAAATACTGGCTTAAGACTGAAGAAAAGACTTTTACATCATAAGCACCAAAACTGAAGCAGTAGATACAGAAATGTTATCAAGTTATTTGAAAACTATCACTGAATGACTATAACTTAAGATAGACTTCTGCATTAAAAGATAAGAATGTAAAAAATATGTATTTTCAGATATTAAAAAAACACTTGTAACATGTCAAATTATTCGTATTATACAAGTAATTTACATAAGAATAAGAAAACCTATTTTATATGAAGAAAAATCCCCTAAACCAAAACAAAGGCAAATCAACTTGAATAATGTGAGTTTTTTCTTTTTTGTGTGTGTAAATCCATATGAATGTAATTTTTTTCTGTCTTTCATTGCACTCCTTACGATAACCCTGTCCATTTTAAAATTGTATGGAATACTGGATGGTTTTTATTAAGTTGAAAAGATGCCCTGAAGGGCAGTTATTACGTCGTTCACCTTCCAAACATTATAACCACAATTTACAGCTCCACTTTGTTTTCTATTGATAAGCAGAAAAAGATGGACAGAAAAGTATTCCAAGGCTACTAAACAGGATTAAAAAAAAAAGAGCACATACAACAAATAACATGTACTTACAGCAACTTTTTTCCATATGTTATGAAAGGAGGAAAGAAGGTAACGATTTTCTCATCAGCCTGGGTGAAAGAAAAAGCAACCACTAAAACAGCTATTAGACTGAACTCAGTGAGTTCATAGGAAAAGATTGAGGCAGTCATTACTGAGCTTAAATTTTTAATCTCTGATTTGCCATCGCAGAGTTAAACCTCACCTGCAGATCCACAGATTAACTTTAAAGAACATCTTACTGTTTTAAATAGGCCTGAAAGTTAATTTTCAGAAAGTTTTCTATCAAATTATGAAGTTGCTTTTAATAACATACCTACCGGTGTTCTGCCCCAGTGAAAGGATTTAAGTGTAAAAAGAAAAGAAAAGAAGAAAAAAGGTTCTCATTTATGTTAAGAAATATTTCATGACTTGTTTTTTGTTTTCCATTCAAGTTAAGTTAGAAATGATTCTGTCAACAGCGATTTCCTGTATTTTATTTTGGTGGGATAGTAGTTGCATTGCATTCTGGGTAGCAGGAAGTCCAAGTTACCTTAAGAAGTGCCATAACCAATTCAAAAGGCACACTGAAGAAAACTGACAAAAAGAATCACATAAAAAGAGAAAAAAAAGAGAACAAAACAAAGAAAAAAAAATCTAAGAAATACTAAATATGAATTTATTTTCAACAAGAGAACATACCAAATTATAGCACTTTTAAATGACCTTAGTAATTAATCTGAGTCCTTTTTATGACTATAATCAACGTAAATGAGCTGAAACTGTTGCAAACATGTTTTAAGATAATCTCTGTTTGCTCCATAACATGATAAAGAGAACTGGGCAGTCAAGGAATAAAATTTGTGGTTTTGTAATATGTAATATAAATGGGGTCTTTGGTAATGCCAAAATAAATCCCAAATAAATTCTAAATCAAATGCAAATACATGACACGAACTTTGTGAATGATGCTGGAATGTTTAAACTGAAAAACTACAATTAAAAAAAAAAAATTATTAATCGTCAACAATAACGCGTTAACCATAACGCGTCTATCCTGCATATAACCTGCTCACTTAAAAAATAAATAAATATCCCATCAAATTTTAGCACTTTATTAACACTTTATAAATGTAAACTTTTCAGACAATAAAAATGAAGGGAAACATTTCCTCTCTGCCGTGTTTTTTTTTTTTTTACAAAGCTGCAAATTGTTGTATAAAATTGTCCTAGTAAAACATTGTGATTAATCGTGATTAATGACAACCCAAACGTGTGATTAATCTGATCAATAGTTTTTAATCCATTGACAGCACTCGCTATTTTTTTTTACAACAGGTGGTTAAGTGTGGCTCAGTTATGCTCATTTCAGAATACTGGCCAAAGCAATGCAAAAAAAAAAAAAAAGAGTTTATGGGCTACAATTTGAAGTATAATAAGGTTAAAAATTAATAAATTCCTACTTAAAATGGCTATTTTATTAAGCATTAGTCCCTCGTTTGCATACTTTGCTCATTCATTCAATTATTTCAAGACAGGTTTTGTGAACTATCAAGGACCAGTTACTGGCAATATGCAAGGCACTGGTCGACACTAGGAATCAATTAAAAACAGCTGAAACTGCAGTAAAATTTGTATTTCAATACATTTGTGGTGATATAAAAAGGGTTATATATTATTCTGGTCTGTCAAAAACTGATTACACTCGAATAATAAATTGATTAGGATGCACTTGCGAATGTCAGTGGAGATCAAAATGTACACTGCGCATTTTCTTACATTCTCAATACATTTCAAAAAAGGGAAGAGGACATTAGATGTAAAACTAGAGATTATCAGTTCTCATGAATGCTGTAATGAAGTTCCAAGAGACTTTTGTGACTATTAGTTTTAAATCAAACTTTTAGAGACTCAATTAATATTACAGTTCATTCTTATGCCCTCACTTCCAAGAAAAAAAAGAAAAGAAAATTAGATTTTCCAATTTGGGTATAAGTCTGACAGAAAACAACTTGTCTGATTTGTCCTGGTGTGGATGTTCCCATAAATTCTCCCGTTGGTACTTAAATGCAGCAAACAATGACAGATAGAAATATCAGATTAAACACCCATTTATCTAAAGTTTATTTTCTTCATCTGTGTTTATGGGAAAATTGTCCTGTGGAGGATACAAGATGTAATCTCTATGAAATAAACAAATATAACCTTTCAGCTATACGCTATGAGAAAATGATAACATCTGGGAATGCTAGTACGGAGAAATAAGGCCGCGTGACTGGAGTTGAAATTGTATGAACTGCCCGGGTCTTTCCAGAGATAGCAGACAACGCCAGAAAAGGATTTAATTCTGAAAAAGAGGGCAAAAGTCTTTATGTGTATATGTATGCATGAGATTGAGGATCTTCTTGGGCCCGGGTGGGTAATGGCAAAACTAGGTTTTAATGCTATAAATAAAGAAATCAGACATGACAATAAACTTGCTATGTAGTGTAAGTAATATACCTTCAAATTAAAATGTTTTAAAGACATCTGTAGACTTCAAATAAGAAAAAGAATGCATTTGCAATTCTATTGGATGGATGTTTTCTCTCCTTTGGAAAGATGTTATGACTTAATTACAAAAGAAGAAGCACTTCTTAAACAGTTCCTTTAAGCTTTACAGAAACTGACTTTTTTAAAAAAGATTTGCATTAAAAACATGGAAGAGCTGTCTCATCTTCGACTGTTTGTCCAATCCTCACTTTCTCGTTCTCTTACTTTGAAGAGGTGATGTGAATTTTTATAATTCTGAGATATCAAACTGTGACAGACACAATTCTACAGCAATTTACTTGAACACAAGGCATGCAATCCATTTTCTATTCTCCCCGTCACTAAGATTTATCTAAAAAAGTTACTTTAAGTACATAAGCAAGAGGAGTGGAGGATTTCAGCTATGCAATGTTAAATTATAGCTTCTATAGCTGACTTTTGTTTGTTCTTTTGCATAATGCATTAATTCGTGCCTAAAAGAGTAGCTACAAAGAACTGAATTCGCCAAAATGTAATAATTCTGAGGGTTTTGAGAGCAAAAGAAATGTGTTTGGTTGAAAAATAGATGACAAAAATAATAATAAAGCATTCCCTCGTGTATTACTGGAGTTGCGTTCTTAAAATTATCTGAGATAGATGAAATCAGTCAAGTCAAATGATTGATCAATCATTTAGGGACGTAAAACCCCTCACTATACGTTTACTTTTCTTAGAGAGACATTATCGTTTGCATACTTTTCTCTGTTTTTTTAAACCTACCAAAGTTCAAACCTTTGTAGAAAAATAAGTCCAGTATTATAGAATTTAAAAAAAAAATCTGATCACAATTGAGGATTTGAGTAAATGTGGCAAGTAGAACGCATTCTGTACAGCACGGAGAATGATTGACAAGGTCAACAACCAATCAGAATACAAAACAAAGTGCTGCGTGTAGAAACAAAAAAGGGCAAGCATGCAAAATTGCACAGGAAAAAATAATTCGCAAAACAGGGAGACTGCAAAGCGTGAACTGTGAAATAACAAGGGACTAGGGCTGGGAATGTCTTGGTATCTCACAATACAATGCGATAAACAGCTCACGATGCCGATGATATCGCGACACTACAATAATTGGTAAATATTGTCTCTAAAAACCCACACTATATAAAAGAGCACATTTTTTCAGCTTGAACACAATCGTAATAAACAACTTGTGCTTTAAATTGTGCAACAAATATTTGACACTTTTGTGCAAATCAGTAATACAATGTGTTTGTGAAGTATCGACACAATTGGAATTATTTGTAAAATTCAGAGCTAACAATGGTAAACATCAACAGCAGTGCCCCTACTTAGTGCAGAAGTGTTGTAAACAGCACAACAAAAATCCCATAATTCAAGTAGCTGCCGGGTACATTGGCGCTCAAGACAGCTAGTCTTGCAACGTGCGCCCCCTACGGACCTCTGAAGGAACGTCTCACCAAAGGAGGACAAGTATAATGTTTTACAGCCTCTTCAAAAACAAAAATAAAAGATTGATACTTGGTGAGAACCCATTGAGAATCTATTGCATGACTAAATATCACAATATCAATATTTAGACACGCCCCTATGAGGGACTACAGTAGTGTGATTTAATTAAAAGCCTGATATTATTGAGAATATTGAAATTAACTGACTGGACATGATTTTTTACAGAAATGTAAAAGTGATTTCTGTTTTTATTTTAACAAGGCATGAAATTGATAGGTTAGGTTTAGTTTGTGGAAAATTTCAAATTGTTTTAAACTCTAAATTGCAATTTTATATTTAGAATGCTCGTATTTTAGGCTAAGGCATATTCATAAATGAACCCTTAACCCTATCAATAAATTTAAGTTATGGAATCGACAAGTAGAAAAATCACAATAATCTTTAATTTATTTTATTGCAATCCAACCATCAGTTGTCAATACACCTTAATAAAAACCACAAATGTCAAAAATTGGAAGTGCT